>CM068297.1:13395772-14092386 GCA_034768395.1 Linum lewisii
TACTTATTTATTTTGTATATTGGACTTCCTTTCCCTAAAGTTGATAACCATACCCTCAACTTTGGCAATATTTTAGGGGCAAGAGCAATGTAGAGTGTACCTTGAAGAAGCCAAAATTTTCCATACCTTTTGGTTTTCCCACCAAACATTTGGGGATACTTGGAAAACGGTTGCAATACAATAGCACACCCCCCTTTGTTTCATCCCCCCCTATGCTGCATCTGGTGATTCTCTTTCAAATGAAGTTTTTTTTGTTTACTTAGCTAACTCCCCCCCCCCTTGACCTCACTCGTTGGGCAGCCACAATTTGCCCGTCTTCCCAAATGATTTAGAAACCCTCCAAGGTATAAATTTAAACAAAATATAAAAACCCTAGATTTGTGTTAAAAAAAAAAAAAACAAAATTTTAAAATGCTAAATGAGATCTTTTAAATCATTTTATAGGCCGAACTAGAAAGGGGAAAATATTCAAAATTCTGTCGATGTTATATGAAAAGAAGGTTGTCACAGAAAAAAAAAGCGTGTGAGTATTTTAGAATGGAAAATTTAAAATGAAACGTGGAAGAGACTGAACCAAGAGGTAATGCCCTAATTATGGACACATGAAGATTTACGTAACTCATGGGGGATTTTTTCTTTGAGGATGCCATTTCATGTACCATGTGGAGATGGGGAAAAGGAGCCCCAAACCCCAAAAACACAAAGATCGAGCTATAGGGCCCTTTTTTTAAACACCCATTCTCAAATTTCCCCAGTGGAGGAAAATGCTTGATAAAATGTTTTAAATTTTTATCCTGGCTATAAGCTATTAGAATTGTAATTTGGGAAACCCATACTAGATACCAGATATGGGGGGAACAAAAGGGGACCTCAAATACTTTTAAATCTAGGAATGATTTTCCAAAATGATAACATGCCTATGCCCAACTAAATTTCTTTCCCTTTTTCTAATTCACAATTACAATATCAAAAATATAAACCCTTTTTAGTTTCCCCCTTAGTGACAAATAAAATTCAAGTTGCACAAAAACAAAAACATAAATAAAAATTCATGTAACTGATTGAGTGTAGAGAATCCTAATTGTCATGTCTAATCTGACAAATAAAATTCAAGGTGCACAAAAGCATTAATCATAACAAAATCAGCTCATTTTTTGGGACCATAATTTTGTCACAAAACACTTAATACAAATTCATGAAAAAGTCAGTTATTTGTGACAACGAAAATTCGTCACTGATAGCTAAATTCGTTGCAAATAGTTATTTGTGATCATCTAAGGCCGTCGCACGTCGTTGCAAATACCCTCCACACAAATAATATATATGTGACCAACTGTCGCTAATAGTTATTTATGACGAACAGAATTGGTCGATATATCTTTTAGGGTCATCAGAAAATACGTGACCAAATTAATCAAAAGTCATCGCAATTAGTACTTTAGTGACAAATTTCATTACGTCAATCATATTCGTCGCTAATAATTATTTATGACGAAAATATTTGGTCGATATATCTTCTAGTGTCATCGGAAAATTCATGACCAAATTAATCAAAAGTCCTCGCAATTAGTACTTTAGTGACAAATTTCAATACGTCAATTATATTTGTCTCTAATAATTATTTACGACGAAATTATTTGGTCGATATATCTTCTAGTGTCATCGGAAAATACTTTACCAAATTAGTCATAAGTCGTCGCAATTAGTACTTTAGTGAAAAATTTCAGTATGTCAATTATATTCTTCGCTAATAATTATTCACGAAGAAAATATTTGGTCAACATATCTTCGAGTGTAATGGAAAAATACTTGACCAAATTTATCAAAAGTCGTCGCAATTAGTACTTTAGTGATAATCTCAATACGTCAATTATATTAGTCGCAATATGTACTTAGTGACAAATTTTAATAAGTGAATTATATTCGTCGCTAATAATTATTTAAGACAAACATGTTTGAATATTATAATTAATGAAATGAATACTCATAGCATGAGTAAACAAATAATATAAAAATAACTAATGCCTTATAATAATAATAATAATCAATATAAATATCTTCAGATAAATCAATATTCGGAAATGAGTCATGTTAAAAAAAAATCTTCATAATATAAAAAAATAAAATATTGAGCATTTGTCTCACTGTCATGAACCATCTTCATCTGAATCACTAACATCTTCATCTTCATTTATGTTATTATTCCCCCTATATAGTACAAAAAATTGTTCAATTGTTTAAAAATTAACATGAATTGTAACTAATTTTATATGATAAATAATTGTGAAATAATGAAATTATAGCTATATAGTAATATCATATAGTATTGGATGATTGGTTTGGTGGCATTTGTATTAATCCGGGAATTTGAATTCCAAGTTGTACCAACATATCTCGAACCATGTTCGGTAGAGAATTTTGAAGCTCAGTTAACTTATCTTGTGTGTCTTTCAAAAGTGCGTCAGTCTTCTCTTTCTCTTTCATGCGTTCTTCCTCGCAACGTTTACTACACCCTGTGGAACACTCAGGTGACGCGCGTAACTGGTGATGCCGATACGTGTCAGCGTGTGATTGGTCGGGAAAATTATTAAAAAAATTACATTCTCAGGTAATATACTTTTTGGTATTACAATTTAGCACTCATATTATTTTCAATTTTATTTTGTTCCCAGATGAACCAGTTTCATTTGACTTTCTCCCTTCTCCTCCGATTCCTCCGTCGGAGCTTCTCCCTTCAGATCCCCCATTTCCTCCATCATCACATCTTGGCTCTTGCCGATGGTTCAACTCCATATCCTCATCTCATCGCAATTTCACCGCCATAAATGCCGCAAAGTTGCAACTTGATAGAGCCCAACCCATATATATTTTCCCCGCCTGACAACAATTTATTCAAATTCAAACACCAAACTATATTCCCCTTATTGTTTCCAATTCCCATAAGCCATCGCCGCCATTTTCTTCATGTTCCTCGGTTTCCGGGAGGCGATGCAAGCCGGGAGGTCGTACTTACCGAACTCTAGTGGGAAACTAATTATCGCTTTCCTCCCCCTCATTTGAAACGCCGTGAAGTCGTAGGCTCTCGCCGCATCCACGCCGCTGTCAAAAGTCCCCAGCACACCTGACTTCCCTTCGGGTCGGATCTCTAAACTTCCTCTGTCTCTTCCTGATTCCCACCGTAACCGTAGCAGTAGATGAGTAGAGGAGGAAACAAAGGAAACAGAGGAAACAGATGAATCAAAGGGGGTGTAGATGGAGTCAAGGAGAGTGGAGGAGAAAGAAGGGTTGTGAGCAGTGGTGGAGGAAGAAGATCTCTCCGTTAGGATTTTATACAAGGAAAGATGAAAGAAGTAGGAGTGTTGTTGAATGGGGATTAGCTAGAAGAATGAGACATGTCTGAAATATGAATGATGATGATTATGAGACAAACAAAGAGAGTGGTGTGGGTGTTTAAAGTAATGAAAGCCAAAAGTCACCCATGAGAGGAGAAAGAAAACAGAGTGAGTGAGAAACAGAGGGAGGAAGAAGAAGCAGAGAGCAGTGGGCAGTTGTTGTACTTGTAAATTGTAATTATGTTTCTATAATGGAAAAAGGAAGAAGAGTGCGTGTGAGAGAAAGAAACGAAGACTGTTTCTGCTTCTGTAATTCTAAGTCCGGTAAAAACAACTACTGCTACGTTTCTGATGGAGGAAACGAAGAGTCTGAAGGGAGAAGCTCCGGTGGAGGAACCGGACAGCAGGAGGGAGAAAGTATAATGAAATGAGTTAATCCGGGAACAAAATATAAATGAAAATAATATGAGTGCTAAATTGTAATACAAAAAAGTATATTGCCTGACAATGTAATTTTTTGGACCAATCACACACTGACACATGTCGGCGTCATCGGTTACGTGCGTCACCGGAGTGTTCACCATGAAATTATAGCTATATAGTAATATCATATAGTATTGGATGATTGGTTTGGTGGCATTTGTATTAATCCATGAATTTGAATTCCAAGTTGTACCAACATATCTCGAACCATGTTCGGTAGAGAATTTTGAAGCTCTGTTAACTTATCTTGCGTGTCTTTCAAAAGTGCGTCAGTCTTCTCTTTCTCTTTCATGCGTTCTTCCTCGCAACGTTTTCTACACCCTGTGGAATATCAAAAAACAGATAGGGGTCGTTTGGTTGGGGTGATATCGATATTGATATCTGCGAATATCAAGCTTTTCGAAATAGCAACGTTTTTCTTATGCCGCAACTTATGATATTGGGTCCTAAAAGTGATATCAATATCACTCCCAAGATATCCACCTCCCCACATGAATATCTTGGGAGTGATATTGATATCACTTTTCACTCCCAATTATGCCCCTTCCCACAACACCCAATTACAATGCCATTCACTAGAGGAGAAAGAACATTATTACACCCACCTCAAATTAAATCCTTTCTCACCAACTTCCATCTACCTTTCTTCGTTCATAACAAATCTGTGGGGGGGTTTCATTATCAGACCATTGACGACAACAGAGGCGACCAATTACCTTCCATTCATCGGCCGATGAATGCAGCGAAGGTAAGATTTCTGATTTAGCGAACTCCCAATTCGCTCGTCTATTTTCATTCTCCCCATCGAAGAGAATTTCATTGACAGTACTCGTCCCCAAGTGTTTGTCGTCCGTCGACATTCTCTTGCCGTCTTTCTCGTATTGCCGACCGACGCCAGAGACAGATATACAAGTAAGTATTTCTAGATCCTTCAATTCCCGATCTGTAGACATCGTCAACTTACCCGTTCTTTTCATAACGTGTGTGTAATCGTATTTGCAAATTCATTTGCATTTCTTCTATTACGTAAGTGTTCACTTGTTTACATCCGATTTGCGTCCCTCGCTTAATTAATATCGTACATGTCTACAATCTTGAATTTCCCCCATAGTTTAGTGAACTTGTCACCTGCAACTCCAAATGCTTGTGGAGTCCTCAGCTGGTTGTTGCAGGGATTAGCCTGCAATTTGAAGTTTAACCATTATTACAATCTTCTTGTTGTTTTAATACATGATTAGTGTTCTGCATATACATGATTAGTGTTCTGCATATTCGGCAGTACATCATCTTTTTCTCCAATTGTCTACATTCGTTTCCTAAACCTGAATTCATGTTCTCTGCAGAACTGCAAAACAAGACAAATCGTTCCACACATATCTGGTAATCCCTCGTTATTACGCATTAATTCTATCCGTCATGTACATGTTTCATACTGTAATTGTGGCGTCTAGGTAGTTTATTAGGGTGTTTTTGGTACATATGTTATATAACTCCAATCGGTTTAGAGTTTTCACATAGTTTAGTTGACTCTTCATAGATTAAAATATGGCAAGGCGGCCAACCAGGAGAGAAAGACAACAGGTTATCGCCACGGTCATTGCCATGTGGTTTCAGTTAATGCAACAATATATGCTTCTGCTATCCAAATTAGTTGTTGCCATTGCTATGCTCGAGAGTTCTAGACGGGCAAACCCCGTACAACTAACTTTGCCCCTTCCACAAGAAGTTTATAGGATAGGTTTTCTTCATTATGCTACTCTTACATCCAACAAAATGTGCCTTAACATGTGTCGGATGAGGAAACATACCTTTTGGAAGTTGTGTGAACTGCTAGAACGAGAAGGAGGACTCCGGGAAACTCAGAACATGGAAATTAGCGAGATGTTGGCGATCTTCCTTGTCACAGTAGGACATAACATAAAAAATAGAAAAGCACAATTTCTGTTCCAAAGGTCAGCTGAAACAATTAGTAGAACCATCAAGCTTGTACTGTTGTCAATCCTGAAATGCAGTCCACTACTATTAGAAACAGCAACCCCGGTACCTCCTAACTGCACAGACCGACGTTGGAAGTATTTCAAGGTTTGTATACACACATTATTCACTCTCATCTGAATGCTAATTCATTGTTATCACACTCTAACTAAATTATTGTTGTCTTCTGCATGGCTGTTTGGGAGCGTTGGACGGAATGATGGTCTTCGTCAGACCCACATTGGCCACACAAGCTAATTACCGGAATCGTAAAGGTCAAACGGCAATCAATGTCTTAGGTGTAGTGAACCAGCGGATGCAATTTGTGTACTGCTTGTCTGGATGGCCAGGGTCTGCACACGACAGCAGAATTCTTCGAGATGTTATGGCCAAAGATAATTAGTTTTGAGTTCTAGTAGGTTTGTCCCTTGTCCGTATATGTTTTAGCTACCAATTTCCCTTCTTGAGGTATGCTCATATCAGTGGCGATCTTTACATATAACTTGGTGCAGGGAATTATTATTTGTGCGACGCGGGGTACACGAATGCACGAGGCTTTCTTACCCCCTTCCGTGGTCAGCGATATCACTTAACGGAATGGAATGGAAGTCGTCGACCACGGTCTAGAGAGAAAATGTACAACATGAGGCATTCGAAGGCCCGCAATGTAATTGAATGCGCATTTGGGGTATTGAAAATGTGGTGGGCCTTACTAAGGGACAGCTCTTGGTTTTCTCCCACCTGTGTCACTATGATCGTGAATGCTTGCTTCTTGCTACATAATTTTATTCGTCGGCATGGGGGGCCTGATATATTCGAGAGTGTGTATACACCTGACATACCAACAGATGGAATGGAAACATCTACACAGGGTTTAGTTTCCTCTGTTGAGGCGTCAGATGAATGGGCGTAGTTCCGGAACTCAATAGCTGATGCCATGTGTAATGGAAGGCATGGGGAATAGAGTTTTTGGATTAGGGTGTCACGGTTGTTCCATTAGAGAATTTGAGCAGATTAGGGTTTCATATTGTTTTTTCTATAACTTTTAGGCAGTTACTGCCACACCCTACTATGATATTGCTTATGTTCATTCTGTTTGTGTTATGACATTTGTGTGCTAGTTACGAATATATGTTTTTGTTGACAAGCTCCTACTGTTATGTGTTGAATACTTGCACAATTTGCAGAGCAGTTAGCAATGGCGGGTGCATCCAAGTCCAGCGCTCGTCCCCGGGTGTACAGGTCATGGTCCAGCGCAGAAGAGAGGGCCGTCATGGACATATTCACCAAGTTGTATGAAAAGGGGGTGATCATTGACGGTTCAATGAACGCCCGAGGCTTCTATGATGCTGAGCGAAGACTGAAGCTTGCTGTCCCTACGACCCAACATACGGCTGACACAATCTAGACAAAGTTCCAAAATTTCAAGGGTAAGTTCCAAGCTCAATTGGACTTAATGAATGCATCTGGAATGGGTTGGGATGATGCAAAAGGTTGATGCGTTTGTGACAAGGACATATTTGCGGGATGGGTGAAGGTATGCATTTCTTCCCTGCACTGGTGTATATGTTGTTGGATTGGAAAGAGAATTTATTTTCTTCACCATTTGTAGAGTCACAAATTGGCAGCTGGTTTGAACAATTGTCGGCTGCCATTTTGGGATGAGCTATGCAAGATTTTCGAGGTTTCACGAGCAGATGGAACTGAAGGTATGACCGCAGCTGATGCAGCCAGTAGGCTTGAGGCGGAGCTCAGGGCCACCGATAGCACGCCATACCCTGTGAGTGACAACTATGGAGCTGAGACGGCACTCATGATGGAAGACCTCATCAACCAAGGATATGATATGAGAGCTGAGGGTTTGAAGGATATGGAGGAGGATGCTACGGCCACCTCGGTCGACAAGAAGGAGAAGTCGACGTCAAGATCAAAACGATCAAGGCATTCTATGACCGATGACTACCTATGCGCACTCAAGGATCAAATGAGGAAGTTTCAGGAGAGCATAACGACGACGGCGTCGAACATCGAGAGGTTGACGAACATTTGGTGCTTGCCGGAAGACGTCATCAGTAGGAGAGAATGCCTAGTAGACGAAGTGAATCGTCTGGATGGTATCAGTTACAAGCAAAGCTTGAAGGCGATTCGGATGCTCATGAAAGATCCAGCCGACTTGGAGACTTTCTTCAAGATGCCATCAGATGAAATGAAAGTGGACTTCATTTTGTCCATGTTGGAGTGAGTATCTCCATAAGTAGGGGGATTTTTTGGGTTGGGGGGGTTTACTTTTGGGAAAAGATAGTTAGCTTATGTGCATCTGTTAATGGCCATAACATTCACAATGGACTAGTAGGAGTTTGGGAAGTTGTAGTGTGCAGAGGGGACTCAGCATGGCACTATAGCTTGTAGGTTGGGTTGTTGTATTGATGTTGTGTTCCACAAACTGTTATGTATTGTAGTAGGAAGACTAGTAATGTGTAAAATTTTAGAACGCATTAGTACTTTATATGTAACAATTCCCTTCTTGAGTAATGTGTTCATTGTAAGCATCGTCAAACTGTATGCCGATAGTGTGAAAACTTACGGCAAGACACATACGAGCAAGGGATAAAAAGCCATAAACATCGAACTAATTTCAAATAGTACATATGATGTGGAAGTAGTACACATGGAGATTAATATGAGTGAGGGAAACAATGCAAAAGTTGTACCAATTCCAGAAGAGTACCCTAAATCCTAATACAACATGGTTATTACACACGATATGCAGCAGGAGGGACCCTAAATCTAAATGCTCCGATCTTTCCAATATTCGATCTCCCATTTGAGACCCTCCATTTTGTCCACCAACTCGTTGATGTCGTCTTCGAGTTCCATATTTTCCAGAACAAGCTCGTCATATACCTCGACCCCTTCCTCTTCATCAGACTTCCCTCTCTCACTTAGCTTGCACCACATAGTCATCCAACAACGCCCCGTCTTCTTTCGGCACCCTACAAAATGACGATATGGAGTGTGCCTCTGAGCGAATTCCGGGTACACAACCAGCACCTTAGCAGGCAAACCGCATTCACACATTGGGATGACACAAATGTTACCTGCCAAAACATGAACGACAAACGGTAATGACAAACCGTAGAGTCATTGTATTGGCACTAATGCCTTGCACACCATGAGAACCAATTGCAGTTAATATGAAGACTGAACGACCTAACTTGCATACACAAAGACAACATTTACTTGGGATCTCAGGGTCTCAGGTGGTGCAAACATGCGAAAGGGGGGCTGTCGATGTGTTCCGTCCATGGCTGACTTGTCAAGCATGCACGCTGCGACGGTTCAATCTTGGCATCAATTAGGATGAATGAGAGCTAATGCACGGGAAGCGAGTCTAGAAATCGAATTGAGGAAGTTGTGAGTTACCTTTGTTCGGCTACCGATGTTGAGGGTTGCTTGCCATCTGCTCGTCCGGCTGTGGGGGTGGGATGGAAATGTTGAGCCAAAGCAGAGCTTCAGAGAAGTCGGCGGGGATTTTTTGGAACTCAGAATCGCTAATGGAGATGGGAATAGAAATTGAGTGAAGTGGGCTTAAGTACCAAACCCTAGATGCAGTGGGGGTATTTTGGTCAATATACCACCTAAACCATAACTTATCATAAGTCAAATAAATAAACCACCCAAACAATGCTATTGATATTATAACTAATTATCCTCCTTTCGATATCAATGTAATAGCATATCAATATATCTCACATATCAATATTATGAACATCCAGCAACCAAACGACCCCATAGTACTTTGAACCCAACTTTCATACCAAGTACACAACCATGTTTTGGCTTTCCTATCACGTTATAATAAATATCCCAATCGTTTGGGGTGACCCCCTCATGAATATATCCAGCTTGACGTGTCTTCATATCATTCTGAAAAACCCAAAGTCAAATAATTAATAAATAAAATTTATAACATTAAAATAGCTTTGATAAGAAATTATACATGCATAGCTTCAGTTTTGGGAGTACTCCATGTTTTATCCTTTTTTTTCATGTGAAATTTCTCCCAAAGGTCGATTAGACTAGGTTTCATTCATGTTTCTAATTTCTACACAAAAGTAAACAAAAGAAGTAAGACATTTATTTGATCAAAAAGTTAATTAGCTTCTACATTAAAATACATACCTTGTCTGCTCTAAATTTGGCCATAGGTGCAGAACCTCTTATTCCTTTTAGATCACTTATCAATCTATTTTCATTATTTGTTGAAATTTTTTTCTACAACAAAAAATATCCATATGTATATTTCAAAAAGCTTGTATGTTGGTGTAATTTGAATAAAAGAACAGGATATGAATAAGTGAAATGTTACAACTTACTGTTTAGTCGGCACTACTCCATTAATGGTAGGAGTAATGTTTTCAGAAGGGTGGTCGTAACAATCCTTGAGACATTTGTATTTGGAAAATACTTCATTCCTAATGGTATACATCCAATCCGAGAATCAGGATTTTGAAACGATAGTTAGATACAATGCGATAGAATCAGACAAGATGAGAAAAGGAATTGAAGAAACAAGAAGTGAGTGGATTAAGTTTTTGTGAAACTCAGTAGATAGATCAAGCAGAAGAGTTGTTTCTTCTTTCAACTCTTAGAATTCAACCTGTTAAGTCTGAGATCTGAATTAACGGTGAGAGAAGCAGGTACGAGAAGTGAAGAGACGAGAGGACAGAGACACCAGATTTTTACGTGGTTCAGGAATGTTCCCTACTCCACGTCCCAAGTTGAGCTTGAGAGAGTACTACAAGAAAAATGGTCTATTATGACATATTACAAATGTTGCTATAAGTTAAAAAAACGTCGCCCGAACTTTTTCCCGACACTTATGTCAAATGTCGGTTAAATGTCGTTTAAACTAATGTCGCTCCATATTTTGGCGACACTTACACGAAATGTCGATGACACTTTTTATCGACGTTTGTAGTGACACTTAAAGTGTCGCTGCAAATAATTTTTACGACGTTTGTAATGACACAAAAATTGTCGCAAGAAAATAATTTCTATGACATTTGTAACGACACATATAGTGTTGCAAGAAAACAATTTATGGCGACGTTTGCAACGACACATGAAGTGTCGCAAGAGACCAGTTTCTACGACGTTTGCAATGACACATGAAGTGTCACAAGAGAATAATTTTTACGACATTTGTATTATATACATAAAGTGTCGCAAGAAAACAACTTATGGCGACGTTTGCAACAACACATGAAATGTCGCAAGAGAACAATTTCTACGACGTTTTGCAATGAAACATGATGTGTCACAAGAGAACAATTTCTAGGACGTTTGTAACGACACATAAAGTGTCGCAAGAGAACAATTTCTACGACATTTGTAACGACACATGAAGTGTCGCAAGAGAACACTTTATTCTAACATTTGGAATGACACATAAAGTGTCGCAAGAAAACAAGTTTTACGACGTTAGTAATGACACATGAAGTGTCGCAAGAGAACACTTTATTCCGACATTTGGAATGACATATAAAGTGTCGCAAGAAAACAAGTTTTACGACGTTTGTAACGACACATAAAGTGTCGCAAGAGAATAATTTCTATGACGTTTGTAACGACACATGAAGTGCCGCAAGAGAGCAATTTATTCTGATGTTTGGAATGACGTGTGAGGACGGGTTTGAAGGTATCCTCCTCATACCTAACATGATGGGTACCCGATATGAATAGCCACAATATAACATCTGTTCGTGGCTAAGGATCGAATCACCTGGTGTGGCTAAGGCGCAGCAAGGACGTCCTCGTTTAACCCCCTTCGGTTGAACCTATTTATTGATCAGCCTCAACAGAGCGGATCAATACCCGTTTAGTCTTGTTGAGAGAGTGCTCGTAATACCCATTATATAAGCGGGTGGGTAGTGGATATGTGGTATCCGAACCCGTGGTACCTATTACATTATAACATTATAATTTATAATTGTAGGAATACTTATCAGCCCCAAATCAATAAACGATGCTGGGCTTTATCATTGCATTAAATTAGCCCAAAATCAAGAAATACTTATCATTGCAAACTTTAATCTTTTGACGTGTTCAGCTTAATAATTAAGATAGCCTTTATTATCCAAAACCTTCTTGAGTTCAATTTATTAATCCTGGGTGTAATTCTTCTCTCAGTCGGTAAGAAATATTTATTCACAGTGAGGTCATTACAGCATATATTTTGAATCCTAATTTTTATATCTCCATTAAAAGTGCTGCTCGATGAAAAAACCAATCCAACATCATAATCGACCCCATAGATTACGACCTGGTTGACCAAACAATTTGGTCTCTACGAGCTGCTCTCTCCCACGCTGATCTGCTTCCGACCGCCAGCCCCAATTCCAATTGATGACCCATATCGCCACTCTCGATCGACTTGCTCTCTGCTCCATCATCCGAAGCCCCATTACGGAAGCCCTCTCCCCTCACTTTTGACCACTGAGGGTACGCAGCCCCTCTCCCCTTACTTTCTACCATCGAGGGTACGCAGCCCCTCTCCCCTCACTTTCGACCACCAAGCCTAGCTAGACGCCAGAGGTAGAGCTGCGTCGCTGACGGCCTACCCACACCATCCAACTTGCGAAGATAGATGGAAGCTACTGAGAAAGAAGTTGCTGCTAAGGTAGAGACTAAGAGGTTGAAGGAGGAAGCGAAATAGCCTGCTGTCAAGGCTGAGGCTGAGAAGAAGGAAGAGAGTGGTGTAAGAGGTAACTGTGTTCCTCTACTTGTTTGTTATGTTAGTAATGGAGTAGGCTAAAGATTACTTCGTCGAATTCAAGAACTTATGACGTATAATTTGGTAATAGTAGGACGATTTGAGCTTGCCATCGTAGTTCTTTTCTGGTTTGATTAAAGAACTGAGTTCTTTGCTCTGTTTTGTGATTCGTTTCTTCTGATTGGTGAGACATAAACGGTATCAGTTTATTCACTTTATTGCTCTGATCATGTTGAAGCATTGGCAGTCCATTAGTGAACTGAGTGCACCCATGTGAACATCCAGACCCCATGTTATGGTAGATGAAGTTTTTAATCACATTATCAGTACGTATGCAATATATTTTTGCCTTCTCTGATTACCTTTATTCTGATTCACTGTCACTGGAATTTAGTTGAGTCACCAATGTAAATAACTATCCGTCTAATTTGTTATTTCGTATTTGTTTCACCTTTATTTGATTTAAAATAATTTCTCAGCCTGGTTTATGCCTATGTGCAGGGTGTAAAGAGTAATGTAAGAACAAGCTTTCTTTTCTCGTTACTTACGTTTTTTCCGATTATCTGAATTCGTGTAACCTCCTTAAGATGCAATTATAGTGATTCTCCTGCATATCACTTAACCCGCATGCACAGACCAAAGTCACAATCATAAAAACAAACATTAAAAAACATCTTTCTCAAACCTCTAGATCTTATACTTTAACATTTTCGTTCCCTACTTCCCTGTACATGAGACATCTGAAGTAGGGGATTTATATGATCATTTCGTATACTTTAACACATTCAGCCCAACTGTTTCTTTCCCAGTTGTATATACCAAGAATCAGTTTCTCCTTCCCCCAATTAAGTAGGGGTTCGAGATGTGCATTAATAACCCCAATTAAGTGTATTACATCACATCTACTGCTTCTGAAAGATGGACTGCTTTTAGAGAGTTCTATGTGATGTTTTGATCGTTTCTATTTACTAGAGCTGACACTGCTCTTTAGTTGTTTACATGTAACATGTTGATGACACTCGATTTAATGTGATTATCAACCTCATTTAAGCGACATTTCCTTGCTTAAGACATGGTTTTTAGGGTAGAATGGTGAATATTCACTCAACTGCTCTATCTCGTGCCATTTGTGTTACCTTGACCCGTTTCGGGTCTATTTGATGGTTTTCTAGTGTTTTCATGTTAGCACAGGATTTTGCCATCAAATACAGTAGCCAAGGACGTGTCTAAGGCATTGGAACCCGAAGAATCGCACCTGAATCTACCAGAGAAGTCAATCAGGTGAACACAATCCTGCTCTAATTTACACGTATGTTTTCGGCGAAAACATCCTTAAGTTTTCGCCGAAAACTCAAGAGGAAATTGGCAGTCCTTCACATGAGGAAGTTTTCAGCGAAAACTGAGAAGTTTTCGCCGCAAACTCCAAGCCTTTTCAACCAAAAGAAACAGACGGAACAAGCCAGCATTTCGACGGGAGTTTTCGCCGAAAACTCCACAAATTTTCAGCGAAAATTCAAGTGGAATTCAAGCGGTCCGCGGTTAGGTTTAAATACAGAAACCGGCGGCTGATTTTGGGGGGGCATAACTTACACTCTAGACAATAATCCGAAGACAGAGACTAGAGAGAGGACGAGTGAAAAGAGTTCGAGGAACCAGGAACGGATCGTGACGCCATCCATTCATCTCGGAGAACCAGTGCTAGGAGTTGCAGATTCAGCAGATTGAAGCTGCAATGATTCATCGAAATTAGGTTTTACAGTTCTTCTCTGTCTTTCCTACCTGAGATGTATTCTTTGTTTTACTTCGATTCTTATATATTGAATATGAGTAGCTAAACTCGTAGAGCTTAGATTAGATGAACCCTAAGTGACCCAAGGCTTTAAAGCGGTCACGGATCGACGGTGATTAGATTCGAAATTCATTCAGTTTCTCCTTCATGTTTGATTTGTTCTTTTTTCTCTGTGTTTCTTGTCTGGTTTGGCCACCTAGATTAGATTCTTGTTAAGCTAAGGATAGAAGCGAACGCTCGCCTTACTTTAAAACACCAAATTGAACAATTAACCTAATCATTGGAGTGTGCCTTTCCTAGGAACTATTTAGGGTTAATCCACTGCAAGAGTAACTCATAATTCGTTAGTAATAGCACCAGTTAGTTAAGTCGTTGCGAGAGGCGATCGTACCCGGGCGGCTAATTAATCTTGCTAGCTAGATCGGATAGAGCGAACGTTCGCCAGTCTTAAACCTAAGGGTCAGAAGTTATGGTGGTGTCTGTGAACTGAATGAACTAGAATTGAAAATTGCTGGTCGGTTGACTGCCAATGCTCTGGTGATCTAAGGGGGATTCGAAGTCTAAGATCACCTGTCGTCTGTCAAATTCAATCAATCAATCTCTTTTATTTCTGCATTTAATTTTCGTTTCATTTCGCCTTGCTTATTAGTATAGAAGTCGTGGAACTCACACCACGCACTACCTGTTCAACTTTGAGTATAAAAATTGCCAACATATTTGAGTAAGCAAGTAGAAGAGGCCCATGGAATATGATCTACCCTAGCTTCCAGCTTGGTAGTTATTTGATAAACCTGTTTACAACGTTCATCAAATTGGCGCCGTTGCCGGGGAACTCTTCTATTTCGTTGAAAGAAGAGTTGGCATTTTTACTCCTCTACCTTTCCATCTTACATTTCCCGTCACACTTTGATTTTACACCGGTTGTGTTTGTTTTTGTCCCTTGCAGATCATAGCAGGTACAGAATCGGATTACTTCCGTTCCATCTTTCCCATTCGCAATGGCTGCTCCAATGAGTGTTGCGGACTACAGTAAGTCGAGCGCATCTAACGTTCGGTCCCCCATCACCGTGCCTTCTAATGACAACGATCCTAACTATGAGATCAAGATCCCCTTCCTGGGACTAATCTCTAGGGACGTGCAATTTGAAGGAAAGCCGGATTATAATCCTTGCACACATCTGTCTGACTTTCTAGCTGTCTGTGAAACCTTCAAGTCTGGGAACCTCAACAAGAACGCTCTATGCCTTCTAGCCTTTCCATTCTCTCTCAGAGGCGCAGCTAAGAGATGGCTTGGAAGCAAACCACCCGATCATTACACCGATTGGCAAACCTTGGCTCAAGATTTCGTTGAGGAATACTTCCCTCCGTCAAGAACGACTGCCTATAAGGACAGCATCTCCAGGTTTACTCAGAGAGAAGATGCAAGCTTGTACGACACTTGGAATGAATTCCAATCCCTTCTCTTCAACTGCCCTCATCATGGGTATGAAGACAGGCAGTTGGGTGAATTCTTTGCTCGTGGTATGCGTGAGGAATCTGCAAAGTGGGTCAACTCCCTAGCTGGTGGGGATTGCACCGCTCTCACCCCTCAGGATGCTAGCTGTGCTTTAAAGTCAAGAAGCTGGGAGAGACAGAGGGCGAGTACCAAGAGTCAGATGAGCGTTGCAGATCAGGTTAAGGCAGAAGTTCAGAAACATCTACAGGCAGTTGGCATCTCCCTTGATCCTCTGTCAGCTACCGTCTTTTTGGCTGACTGTGGATGGTGCGGAACATGTGCTCATAACGGCGGAAGCTGCCTCAACTTCGGTAAAACAGACGAATGGTCTTCAGAAGAGGTGAACTTCATCGGTCAAGGCTTCGCCAACAATCAGAAAGGCTACGCCGGTTACAGAAACTAAGTACCGCAGAACCAAAACAATCGGTTAGTAGATCCTTATCAGAGACCTCCTGAATTAATTGGAGGACAGCAACAGTCTCGAGCAAAGCTGCATTACAATAGAGACGAAGACTATGAGAAGAAGTTCGATCAGATCATGAGCAGACTCGACGACCACGAAAATCAGTTAAAAGCTCAAGTCGCACTCAATCAAGGACAGAGGGCTCAAAGCCAAAGGATAGAAGATGCGATAAGCAATATGACAAGACTTTTCACTAGCAATCCTTTCCTTAATCAAACGGCATTCCAAGCAGATCTTGGTGCAAAGAGCGAACACGCTCAAGCTATCACCACTAGGAGCGGAAAGCATACAACCGACCCAAAGGCTCCGAAACCTAACGTGATACCAGATACCAGTGCTGCCATGGATATGCCAGAGATTGAAGATATCACAGAAGAAGAAGAAGAAGAAGCACCGGCTCCTCCTCCCAGGACAGCTCCTGAGCCCGTCTTGGCGCCATATATACCTCGGATCCCCTTTCCAAAAGCTGCAATGAGCAAAGCCAAAGATCATGACACCCAGTATAAGAAGTGGTACAATGTTCTTAAGACTGCAGAGATCAAGATACCAGTAACCGAAGCTGTAGAGATTATACCACCACTTGGGAAGTTCTTTAAGGATCTCGTGAAGAAAGTGAAGAACGGAGAGGCGTACTCTGTCACACTCACTAACGAATGCGCTTCTCTCTTTGATGCGCCATCTCCCATAAGACAGCTGCCACCACCGCCAGCTAAGTGTTCTGATCTCGGTCCTTTTACATTATCGTGCATCATTAATGGTATTAAAATTGATCGTAGTCTGGCTGATTCTGGTGCTTCTATTAATGTTATACATGTTTACCTATATGAAAAGCTGAACCTAGGGAAATTAAAACCGCTTACTTGCATCTCGTGCTAGCCGATAGGTCTGTCAAACTACCTAGGGGTGTGATAGAAGACGTAGATGTTTGTTGTGGCCCTTTTACCATAATTGCAGTTTTCATTGTTCTAGATACCCGTGAGTTAGACGGAACGCTTATCTTAGGTCGACCCTTCTTAACAACTGTGGGTGCAAATATTAACTGCAAACAAGGCCTGTTGACTCTAAGTGTAGGACAGGAAAGTGTTACATTCCGCATTAAGGATAGCATGAGATACTCTGTTGCTCAAGATGATAACTGTTATACTTTTGATTCCATGGAGTTGCCCTCGGCCAACTTCGTCACTAATGCCTTATCTAGTGATCCGCTAGAGTTATGTTTGATTTCAGGAACTGACAGTGCACTAGAAGATCCAGAGCAGCGCCTATGGCAAGATGAGTTAGACGAGCAGAAGGCGACATTCACACCCATTACTGCGCCTACTCACATCGAGCCAGCATCGAGTCGGATCACTACTTCATATGAGAATCCGCCAGAAATAACCTTAAAGGAGCTGCCTGACCATCTAGAGTATGCATTCCTGGGGAAGGAATGCCAGCTGCCAGTCATCATCAATTCAAATCTATCTCCCGAGCAGAAAAAGCAACTGATCAGGCTACTCAAGAAACATGTCCGAGCCATTGCCTGGCAGTTGGCCGACATCAGAGGCATCTCTGAAACCTTCTGCAAACATCGGATAGTTGTAGATGAAGAGTTCAAACCAGTCAGACAACCGCAACGCCGATTAAACCCTCTAATGCAGGAAGTTGTGAAGAAGGAAGTCCTCAAGCTTCTAGATGCCGGTATCATCTATCCTATTGCCGATAGTCCTTGGGTCAGTTCGACTCAAGTCGTCCTGAAGAAAGGCGGAATCACAGTCATCCCTAATCTGAAGGGTGAGCTCATTCCAACTCGCACGGTTACCGGATGGAGAGTCTGTATCGATTATCGACGACTCAATGATGCTACCAAGAAGGATCACTTCCCACTGCCATTCATTGACCAGATGCTAGAACGGTTGGCTGGTCATGATTACTACTGCTTCCTAGATGGGATGTCCGGTTACTTTAAGATCCCCATCGAGCTCGACGATCAAGAGAAGACGACCTTCACCTGCCCGTTTGGTACGTTCGCTTATCGTCGCATTCCCTTTGGTTTATGTAATGCTCCTGCCACTTTTTCAGAGATGCATGCTGGCTATATTTGGAGATCTGGTAGAGAATGTGGTGGAGGTATTCATGGACGACTTCTCCGTCTATGGAGACTCATTTTCCAAGTGCCTGGCCAACCTGGACAAGGTGCTAGCTCGTTGTGAGGAAACCAACTTGGCTCTTAGTTGGGAGAAGTGTCACTTCATGGTTACCGAAGGCATTGTTCTTGGCCATAGGATCTCTAAGCTCGGTATAGAAGTTGATCGTGCCAAGCTTGAAACCATCGCCAGCTTGCCACCGCCGACCTCGGTCAAGACAGTTTGAAGCTTCCTCGGTCATGCTGGATTCTACCGGAGGTTCATCAAAGACTTCTCCAAGATCACTCTTCCAATGACGAAGCTTCTCGAGAAGGATGTTCCTTTCGTTTTTGATAAAGCTTGTCTTGCAGCCTTTGAGACTTTGAAGACTAGACTCACCACCGCACCGATCCTTACAGCACCAGATTTGAATCTCCCATTCGAGATCATGTGTGATGCTAGCGACTTCGCCGTTGGCGCGGTTCTTGGGCAGAGAAAAGAGAAGAGATTTCATCCTATCTATTTTGCTAGCAAGACGCTTAATGATGCTCAAAGGAACTACACTACTACAGAGAAAGAACTCTTGGCCATCGTTTTCTCCTTTGACAAGTTCAGACAGTACCTGGTTCTTTCACACACCATCGTCTATACAGATCATGACGCCCTGCGCCATTTATTAGCCAAGCAGGACTCGAAGCCACGTCTCATCCGGTGGATCCTTCTTCTCCAAGAGTTCGACATAGAGATTAAAGACAAGAAGGGAGCTGAGAACCTGGCAGCCGATCACCTCTCACGACTCAAGGAATCACAGACAGGTAAGTCTACTACTACCCCTATCAATGATTCTTTCCCGATGATTTGTTGCGTGTCGAAATTTATGAACAGGTTAACAGCATAGCTATCAAGCCCTGGGCAATCCCCCACGCTCAAGAGCTGAGTAACGCAGCCGATTCAGAAGAACCTGGTATGCCACCCTGGCTAACTATCTCTCTCACGGTGTCGTACCCCCTGAGCTGGATTATAATGCACGTAAGAAGCTCTTCAAAGAGGCCAAGTCATACTTCTGGGATGAGCCATTCTTATACCGTATTAGTATTGATGGAATGATCCGAAGATGTGTCTCCTACATCGAAGCGGCTGACATCATGCGTAAGTGCCATGAAGGCCAGTTTGGAGGACACTTCGGCAGCAACCGCACTGCAAGAAAGGTACTTGAAACTGGTTTTTATTGGCCTTCAATCTTTAGTGATTGTGATGCTTTTGCTCATCATTGTGATGCGTGCCAGCGATCAGGTAACATCTCTAACCGTAATGAGATGCCCCAAATTGTTTCTTTAACTGTTGAAATCTTTGATGTTTGGGGAATTGATTTTATGGGTCCGTTCACACCCTCCAACGGAAACAAGTACATTCTTGTAGCCGTTGATTATGTTTCTAAGTGGGCTGAAGCTGAAGCTCTAGCCACTAATGATTCGAGAGTGGTGGGTCGGTTCCTTACCCGTCTTTTCACGCGTTTTGGTTCACCACGTTTTATCATAAGCGATAGGGGTACCCACTTCAATGGACATTTTGATCGGGTGTGCAAACGCTTTGGCGTCACCCACCGAATGTCCACAGTTTACCATCCTCAAGCTAATGGTCAGGCAGAAGTGACAAACCGTGAGCTCAAGCGGATTCTTGATAGGACAGTTGGCCGGTCTCGCAAGGACTGGTCATCTAAGCTCAATGATGCCTTATGGGCTTATCGAACTGCCTATAAGACTCCCATCGGTACCTCACCGTATTAGCTGGTCTATGGCAAGGCATGCCATTTGCCAGTTGAGCTTGAGCACAAGGTGTTTTGGGCTAATAAAGAGTTGAATATGAACCATGCAGTAGTATGACTTAAACGCCATGACCAGATCGCTGAGCTTGAAGAACATCGTCTCCATGCGTATGAGAGCATGAAGCTTTACAAGGAGCGCATGAAGAGAATTCATGACTCTCAATTAAAGACGATCAAGCAGTTCTACCCTGGAGATGAAGTTCTCTTGTATAACTCTCGATTGAAACTCTTCCCGGGTAAACTGAAATCCGATGGTCCGGCCCTTACACCGTGGTGCGGCAGACATCCTTGGGCAGCGTCTTAATTAAATTGCATGATCAAGAGCCGTTCATGGTCACCGGCCACAGGCTAAAGAGGTATCTGCAAGGATTAGCTGTCTCTTTCATCGACGTGCACTACTTTACGACAGAGCCATGACACGAATCCAGGTATCGTCCAGCTCACGGACATTAAACAAGAGCGCTTCGTGGGAGGCAACCCACGGCTAGAGTCAGTTTGTTTTCATTTCGAGTCGTTTTCTTTTAAATCAATCAGTAAAAAAAATTCAAAAAAAAAAAATAGCCGGCCTGATTTTCAAATGATTTTTCGCCGAAAACTGCACCAGTTTTCACCGAAAACTTGGGTTTAAAACCCACCTGATCCTCCTGTTTCTCGCCGCGCCAAAAGTTCTCGCCGAAAAGTTTTTGATTTCCAAAGCAATTTTCGCCGAAAATTTGGTGTTTTTTCACCGACTATTTAAGCTTGTTTCAACCTCTGTTTTCGCGAAAACCCCCCACAGCCGATTTTCGTCGAACTCCTTCCCTTTTGAGCACCCGAAGTCTGCCGCCACCCTTCTCCCTGCTTAATTTCCGGCTCCAGCCCTAGAATCGGAGCTCCACAACTCTGGTTCCACCCAAACAAGTTTTTCGAGCTTTTCGTCGATTTTCCAGATTTCCAATCATTTTCTCGAGTCATGTCTTCACGGTTAGTTGTTCAGCCCTTGATTTTGAATCTTTTGGCTTTTTGACTTTCGGTTTTCGGCATGGTTGATTTTGGTTGACTTTTTGGATTTTCCTCGATTTGCGTGTTTGCTATTTCGGTGTCAGTTGGCTAGACTTTGGCAATTCCTTTTGATCTTTTTGACCTCGTGAATTGATGTATGTGCGATCGTGCTAATGGATTCTTTCGTGCTCTGTGATTGTCGATCTGCGTTATTTCTCATGCTTGCTTGATTGAATGCTGTTTTCTTCCCTACGTGCTGGCCATTCCTTTGCTGCTATGTTTTATTCGGTGATCTCTCGGTTAATTTGCTTGCCCCCACTTGTCAACCTAAGTGTGGGGTAGGATTCTTGTTTTTTGATTCTGGTCGCCCCTAAGTTGTGTTTTACAGGGCTCCAAAGCGCTTCAAGACCACCAGTGCAGACCAAGCGCAGCGATCCTCGAATCTTCAGAACAGGGCTCCACCCTCCAAACCGTCCACACCATCTGCCCCGATACCGACGGTTGTGCAGGTCGCCCCGCAGGTT
Organism: Linum lewisii; assembly: GCA_034768395.1. Lineage (NCBI taxonomy): Eukaryota > Viridiplantae > Streptophyta > Magnoliopsida > Malpighiales > Linaceae > Linum > Linum lewisii. The sequence goes on from CM068297.1 coordinate 13,417,519, forward strand.
GTACCGACCCCAGTGATCCCTATTTCCAGTATTCCAGACATCGCCAATGGGGCCCTGCACCCTTTCATCGCTGCCCTTGAGCCACACCAACTGGAGGTATATCAGAGGATCAAAGACATCCCTCCGGCCAAGTTGGCGGTTCTTTCCTTAGTCAGTCTCAAGGACCATAACCCGGCCTGGCACACCACCATCGATACCGTCCTTGACCGAGCCGGCTTGCGATCCCTAACCACTCTTGGGTCGCCCTACCATCTGGTCACCCTTCAGGAATTCTATAGTTCGTTCAAGTGGACGACTAAGAAGCCCCATCGCCTCCTCAAGTGTATTCGTTTCTGTCTCGGGGGAGTCCGACACGAGAAGACTCTCGACGAGTTCGCCCGCCTACTCGACCCTCTTGCCAACGTCCAGGACGCCACCCTTGGGTTCACAGACGCCTACTCCATCAATCATACGCCATACCAGCGATATGGAAGTATATCTCCGGCCAAACAGAGGTCAGACCTACGTCAACCCACGGTAGGTGACATTTCTCACCCTATTTTTAAATTCCTGCATTATGTTTGGATGCAATCTCTGTATTATTGCAGCAAGGCGAGCCGCCACCATGTATCCTTGGAGGAGCTCGTGCTGTTCCGTGCTGTGGAGGAAGAGGAACGTCTCCACATAGGATGGTGGCTTGCACGATTCTTCCACAAACGCACGACATCCAAGAAACTTCCCTCTGAACTTCCTGGTGGGACTTTCATTTCCTGTCTGATCACCAACCTCCGGATCGGTGACAATTGGAGCCCTGATATCCCTCGCGTTCAGATTGAGCTTTCGGTGCTGAGCTCGTCATCGCACGAGGCCTCGACCTCTCATGCGGTCTCGACGAATACAAGGCGATCCCTCGTCGGCCACGACGGGAGCCTCCACAGCCAGTTGCAACCCCGGTGTCTCACGTGCCTCTCCTAGAGCTGCCGACTCAACCTCCACCACAGATGCCCGACGAAATTAACGAGCGGTTGGCACTATTGAGAAATGGCAGCTCGACTACTCTGCCGGTTCACTTCAATGGCAGAAGGATCGGGTGGAGCATGAGGAGACACAGAATGCGCGATGGGCTCTTCTACAGCAGTTCATGGCCGACCAGGCAGCCAGACACAGGGACGAGCTCGCATGGCAATAGCAGATGGAGCAGCGACTTGGCATTTCGCCTATCCCGACCCCACCTCCACCACCACCTTCGGAACAGTGATCAGGTTGTTCTATCCTTTCAATTCTTTTCTTTCTTCTTTTCGGATTTCGATCCAATTTTTTTCTGTGTGGATCGGGGCACTTGTCCGATGTCCTTTTGATCTTTTCATTGTTTGTGTTTTGTAGGATCTTGAGTAGCTACTCCGCTCCGCTCCGTGCTCTCCGCGTTCATCCACTACACCACCCATCACCTTCCAGATTCTTCGTATCTCTCACTCTCTTTTTAGTCATGTGAGGACACAGAACAGTTTAAGTGTGGGGTAGGATGCTAAGATTATGCATGATCTTGCTTGATTTCTGTGATTCTGTGGTGCAACTTTGAATCCATCTAGCATAGAATTGCTCAATTCTTGACTTGTGATGTTAAATTGACTTCAATTTTGAACAATGACGTCTAGACTGTTCCACTTAGAACCTGTAACCAACATGATTGAACTAATATCAAACAAGTCTAGGTCAGCACAGATCATAAATCACTTCTTTAGTTGAAACTTGAATCAATTGACTTGTTAATGACAAAGCTCGATAACACCATTCTAAGATGATAAATGCTAGCTTCTCCCGTGTTTTTCACTCCATATTTGTTCACCTGTGATTGTGGCTTGAGATTAGGCGAAATCCAATTCGAAATCTTGTGTAAAAAGTTATATTTAGCTAGGATCAAGCGGCTAAATTGTTAAATCAAGCAAATGGGTTGTTCAAAGCAATTTTCGAGTTCTTCAAGTGCTGAAATTAAAGCTAGGCAAGCCCGACACCTAAGTGAAGTGTTAGGGTTGAGCACTAGCATAGGCACAAATACTGTGAGCTAGGCAGGTCTAACACCTAAGTGAAGTGTTTGGTATCGAGCACTAGTATGCAGTAAATCAATTGAAGGAAAAAGTTGTGCTTGAAATAAATTGTTGTGTAAAGCGACCCTAGCTAGAACATGTAACGTACAGATCTAGAAACGGATGAAGTCGAGTCAATAGCCACGTCACTTTTCCTACCTCCGCATCCACATCATGGCTAGAGCTTAAAGTCTTTTTTACTAGAACTGGTGTTATTGAAGTCAGTTAACTATGATTAATTGTATTGCCAAGAAACGAGTTTTGCTGAAACTACTACTTGAAGTGTGCAGAAATTAGTAAGATCGAAAACTTGTTTGGTTGATGTTCTTGCGTGTGTAGGTCACTCTTTCTACGTGGAATAATCTAAACCAAATCGTTAGAAATTGAATCTCAATTTGATCTCGTGTCATTTGTGAATTGGAGTGTGTTCTATTTTAGTTGCTTGAGGATAAGCAAAAGCTTAAGTGTGGGGTATTTTGATGACACTCGATTTAACGTGATTATCAACCTCATTTAAGCGACATTTCCTTGCTTAAGACATGGTTTTTAGGGTAGAATAGTGAATATTCACTCAACTGCTCTATCTCGTGCCATTTGTGTTACCTTGACCCATTTCGGGTCTATTTGATGGTTTTCTAGTGTTTTCATGTTAGCACAGGATTTTGCCATCAAATACAGTAGCCAATGACGTGTCTAAGGCATTGGAACCCCAAAAAATCGCACCTGGATCGACCAGAGAAGTCAATCAAGTCAACACAATCCTGCTCCAATTTACACGTATGTTTTCAGCAAAACGTCCTTGAGTTTTCGCCGAAAACTCAAGAGGAAATCGGCAGTCCTTCACATGAGGAAGTTTTCGCCGCAAACTCCAAGCCTTTTCAACCAAAAGAAACAGACGGAATAAGCCAGCATTTCAACGGGATTTTTCGCCGAAAACTCCCCAAATTTTTGGCGAAAACTCAAGTGGAATTCAAGCGGTCCGCGGTTAGGTTTAAATACAGAAACCGGCGGCTGATTTTGGGGGGGCATAACTTACACTCTGGACAAGAATCCGAAGACAAAGACTAGAGAGAGGACGAGTGAAAAGAGTTCGAGGAACCAAGAACGGATCGTGACACCATCCATTCATCTCGGAGAACCAGTGCTAGGAGTTGCAGATTCAACAGATTGAAGCTGCAAGGATTCATCAAAATTAAGTTTTACAGTTCTTCTCTGTCTTTCCTACCTGAGATGTATTCTTTGTTTTTCTTCGATTCTTCTGTATTGAATATGAGTAGCTAAACTCGTAGAGCTTAGATTAGATGAACCCTAAGTGACCCAGGGCTTTAAAGCGGTCACGGATCGGCGGTAATTAGATTCGAAATTCATTCAGTTTCTCCTTCATGTTTAATTTGTTCTTTGTTCTATGTGTTTCTTGTCTGGTTTGGCCACCTAGATTAGATTCTTGTTAAGCTAAGGATAGAAGTGAACGCTCGCCTTACTTTAAAACACCAAATTGAACAATTAACCTAATCATTGGAGTGTGGCTTTCGTAGAAACCAGTTAGTGTTAATCCACTGCAAAAGTAACTCATAATTTGTTAGTACTTGCACCAGTTAGTTAAGTCGTTGCGAGAGGCGACCGTACCCGGGCGGCTAATTAATCTTGGTAGCTAGATCGGATAGAGCGAACGTTCGCCAGTCTTAAACCTAAGGGTCAAAAGTTATGGTGGTGTCTGTGAACTTAATGAACTAGAATTGAAAATCGCTGGTCTGTTGACTGCCAATGATCTGGTGATCTAAGGGGGATTCGAAGTCTAAGCTCACCTGTCGTTTGTCAATGTCAATCGATCAATCTCTTTTATTTCTGCATTTAATTTTTGTTTCATTTCGCCTTGCTTATTAGTATAGAAGTCGTGGAACTCACACCACGCACTACGTGTTCAACTTTGAGTGTAAAAATTGCCAACATATTTGAGTAAGCAAGTAGAAGAGTCCCGTGGAATACGATCTACCCTAGCTTCCAGCTTGGTAGTTATTTGATAAACCTGTTTACAACGTTCATCACATGTCTACTGCCTTAAAACTGCAAATGTATTTATGTGTGCCTCAATAGGAATACACATTGCTTTATGTCGTTTCCGAAAGATGTCTACTGCTCTGTAGTTGATCATGTTACAATATATATTGATTCATTTTATTTCCTATAACTGCTTTATTGAAAATTTTAGTTAATATCATATCAGGTGTGCTGTTAATTCAATATTTGATGTCCTTGTGTTGAGTAAATATCATATCAAGTGTGCTGCTTCTTGGATGTAGTTCTTCTATCATTCATATGAATATATAGGAATGATAATCTGAATCTAGGAAATAGTGTACATTTCAGTTCCAGATTTCACTTTCATTTTAGCCAAAACTTAACCACTGCTTAATTATATACAGTTGAGCATTTACTATTGGTGTTTGTGCAGAGCAGTTAATGGATAACCGCTAATAACGAAATATTTTATTTTACCTTCAGGTGCTGCTTTAATTCATGGATAGAAGTTGGATTAATGACTCGAATCGACTTAGTTCGAGATTCATTGAAGGGTTTGCTTCTTTTATGGAGTTTGCCAATAACACTATTAGAGATGGAGAGATCCTTTGTCCATGCCAAAAATGTGTTAATGGGATATATCAGACAACAGGGACTGTGGTAGCCCATATTTTAGAGAAAGGTTTTTGCAAGAGTTACACGACATGGTATTTTCACGGAGAGACGGTTTTTCAACCTGCAGAATCATCGAGCAGAGGTTCTACTACTGAACCTGAAAGATTTCAGCAATTTCGAGATATGCAACAAAATGTACAAGATTTCATAGAAGACATGGCTACTGGATACACTCATTTGGAAGAATCTGAACCCAACACAAACTCTCAGAATCCCCAACTGTCAGGACAAGGTGCTGGTTCAAGTAATGATGCTAATAAATTTTATGATATTTTGGACGCAACTGACGAAGAGCTCTTTCAAGGATGCAAAAAGCACAGTAAGCTCTCTTTCATACTTGAGTTATATCATAAGCAATGCATGAATGGATTGAGTAACAAAGCTTTCGATGACATATTAAGTACTTTACGAGAAACCTTACCTGAGGAGGACTCACTCCCGAAGTCTTCATATGAAATCAAAAAACTCATTCGCGATCTGGGTCTCCATTATGAGAAAATTGATGCTTGTGAGAACAACTGTATGTTGTTTTGGAAGAATAATAAAGACGAAACAACATGTTTGGAGTGTGGGCTATCTAGATATACTGACAATGAACATAGGGATCAGCTTGCTTCTGGAAATAAGAAGAAGGAAAGAATTGCAAGAAAGGTGTTAAGATGGTTTCCTTTGAAACCTAGATTACAAAGGTTATTCATGTGTTCAAAAACAGCTTCTTCTATGCGTTGGCACTTTGATGAGCGTAAAGAGGATGGCTACTTACGACATCCTGCCGATGGTCGTGCTTGGAAAGACTTTGATATTCGGTATCCTGATTTTGCGAAAGATCCTCGTAATATTAGACTTGGCTTGGCAACAGATGGTTTCAATACTTTCCGTACATTGAGTAGCACTCATAGTACATGGCATGTATTATACAATATATAATTGGGTGCCATGGTTATGTATGAAGCAACCTTCATTCATTTTATCCATTCTCATCCCAGGTCCTTCTTCACATGGGGACAAGATTGATGTGTTCTTGAAGCCTTTAATTGATGAGCTACATGATTTATGGGTTCATGGTCTACCAACATATGATGCTAAAGAGAATGAGACATTTCAATTGCATGCCGCATTGATGTGGACAATCAACGATTTTCCTGCTTATGGTATATTGTCTGGATGGCGTACTAAAACTAAATATGCTTGCCCTAATTGTGGTTTCAATACTTGGTCAAAGTGGCTAGTTCATGGTGGAAAATATTGTTATATGGGGCATCGTAGATTTGTGTCTACAGAACATCCAGTTAGACGTAACAAGAGAAAGTTTGATGGTAGAGAAGAGATAGAGAAGCACCAGCTATGACACATGGATGTGATATTCTAAGCTATTGTAATGGGGAAACAATAGTTAAAGATTTGGATGGTAAAGCTGAAGATCTTGCAGCGGAGCTGAAGAAGAAAAGTATCTTTTTTTAACTTCCTTATTGGGAGTTCAATTTAGTGAGGCATAATCTTGATGTTATGCACATAGAGAAAAATGTGTGCGATAACATATTAGGGACTTTGTAGGATATGGATGGAAAGAGTAAGGACAATTTGAAAGCTCGCATGGATCTCAAAGACATGAGAATTAGAGTAGATCTTCATCCGGTTGAACAACCAAATGGGAAAATGTTACTACCAGCAGCTGCTTACACAATGTCTCAAATTGAGAAGAAACGCATGTTTGGAGTTTCGAAATCAGTTAAAGTACCAGATGGTTATTCTTCTAATGTGTCAAAGTGTGTGAAAATTAAGGAACAAAAGTTGATAGGGCTGAAGAGTCATGACTGCCATGTTCTAATGCAAGATTTACTTTCGGTAGCGATAAGAGGATCATTACCCGACAAAGTAAGCAAAGTGATTTTTTATATATGTACGTACTTAAAAGGAGTGTGCTCAAAGGTTCTTAAAGTTAGCCATCTTGAAGAACTAGAGACTAAAATAATTCAGATCATGTGCAATATGGAGATGATCTTCCCTCTATCATTTTTTACAATAATGGTTCATCTAGTAACTCATCTTGCTACAGAGGCTAAACTGGCAGGTCCAGTGCATTATCGATGGATGTATCCTATTGAGAGGTAATTTTATTTTGAATTATTACTTTACTTGTTTATACTTTTTACTTCTTTATTCATTAAGAAGTATATGTTATCGTTTTTTTTTTATTTACTAAACCATATTATTTAGTATGTACATAATGCAATTTATTTTTACCAGATATTTGATGACATTGAAGTCTAATGTGAGAAATAAAGCTCGTCCAGAAGGATCAATTGTTGAATGGTATATTGTCAATGTGTGTATCACGTTTTGTTCTAGATACTTCGAAGGTGTAGGAACAAGATTTAATCGAGCTTCAAGGAATAACGACAGTGCTACAGCTGATGAAGATTTAACTCCCACCCAGAAGGCTCCTATTGATATTCTTCCAGGTCGCCCAATAGGAGGGATTCAAGATATTATACTTGATGAGAAGACATTGATTCAAGCTCATCGTTATCTTTTATATAACTGTGACATGATAACATCATTTCGCAAGTAAGTAAATTATTTCAAGATTCGCAAATAAGTTAACTTTTTCAAGTTTTAATGTATTATTAACTATCATAGCTAATCACATGTTTTTATTAAATTATCAGCTCTCACGGGATGGTGATATTTATATATTTTTTGTACAGGGATCATCGTGATGCTATCAGAAGAGAATTACAAAATAAAAATAGGAGGCGTGGCATCTCTCAGGCTGACATTGAGAAATCCCACAACTTGAAATTTGTGGAATGGTTTAAATGTCACTTAAGTAATTTTTTATTATTATTGCGATTATTTTAAGAAATTATTATTGATATAATTTGCATTGTAAGTTTGTATTCCACATCCATACCACTTATTATTAAATCTGTTTATTAGGTTACTCGATTATCAAGTATGAATGATCCTAGAATTAATGAGTATGTCACATGGTTAGCTCGTGGTCCAAATACCGTGGCTCGAAGGTTCAATGGATATATTACAAAAGGAATAAGGTTTCACACTAAAGAAAAAGAAGAATCAAGGAAGTCTCAAACAGTGGTGTGGTTGTCGTCTCTCCGAGACATCGACTTCTCAAAATGATATTGAATACTTTGGTAAAATAAATGATATCATAGAGTTAAACTATTATGAAAGATTCAGAGTTGTGCTTTTCAAATGCGATTGGGTTGACATGGAAAGAGGCAATGGAGTGAAGAAAGACAAATTTGGGTACACACTTGTGAACTTTTCCAAATTGGTTCACACAGGGGTGCACTTCAGTAATGAACCATTTGTCTTCACTTCACAAGTTGAGCAGGTATTTTACATTCAAGATGCAATATAGTCAGATTGGAATGTTGTTGTACGAGTGAAGCCTCGAGATACATATGCAATAGGAGATGAGTTATCATTGGAGATGCACAATGATAATTTAAATTCAAATGAAGACACAAGACATGTAGAAGATGATTTTGAAGATGCCAATTGGGCTCGAAATGACATACAAGGAAGAACCGTGACAACTGCTCAAATTCACACAAATGAAGAAGACGAAGAGTTAGAACTTCATAGTTAGTTTTTATACATTTTTTGTATTTAATAATTTATTCATTGATGAATTTTTGTTGACATGTTGACATTATTCCTTCATATATATTGTTATTGTTTTGTTGGGTTACTTTATTCCAATAGAGACAATTACACGAAAGCCTTCCCGGGCTAACATAGAGAATTGGAAAATTTAAAATCTTATTAAAAGACAACCATCTACCAACAAATATTAAGTGTCACACTAAGCGTCGCAACAATGAATACTCAAATTATTTAGTACGACATTTAGCTAAGCGTCTTTTGAAATGAAATAAATTATCATAAAATAAACAGATTTTTACCGATGTATATTAAGTGTCATACTAAATGTCGCAATAACTTACAAAATAGCGACATTTAGCTAAGCGTCATTTGACGTGAAATAAATTGACATAAAAGACACAGAGTTTTACCGACATATATTAAGTGTCATAAAAATCATCATAAAAGATACAAATTTTACCAACATATATTAAGTGTCATACTAAATGTCGCAATAACTTACAAAATAGAGACATTTAGCTAAGCGTCGTTTGAAGTTAAATAAATTGTCATAAAAGACACAGATTTTTACCGACATATATTAAGTGTCATAAAAATTGTCATAAAAGACACAGATTTTTACCGATGTATATGAAGTGTCATACTAAATGTCGCAATAACTTAAAAAATAGAGACATTTAGCTAAGCGTCGTTTGAAGTGAAATAAATTGTTATAAAAGACACAGATTTTGACCGACATATATTAAGCGTCATACTAAATGTCGCAATAACTTACAAGATAGCGACATTTACAATAAATGTCGTACAAGCTGTGTTATATTATGATTCGCCGACATTTGTATTATATGTCGCTATAAAAATGTCACAAAAAGCCATTTTTCTTGTAGCTAGTCACTCAATTAATCAATCACAAGGACACCCTCGAGTACAACCCACTCGAGTTAGGCTATGAACAACACAACCGAAAAGCCTTCTTGCGGCAACACTTAATCCCAAGCTTTCACGCTCACAAGAATGATTTATTTAGCTCTGGGGATCATCTTAAGTAGGTTGAGGGAAAAGTGATGTGACCGTTGAGCGGATCCAATCCTTGAGGAAAGAGTTGTGCTAATTGAATCTTGATTTGTGCCTTACATATCTGCACACATGAGAGAAAAAAGGAGCAGACCAAAAACTAATTTGCAAGAAAAGAAAAGAGGGAGCAGACCAAAAACTAATTTGCAAGAAAAGAAAAGAGGGAGCAGACCAAAAACTAATTTGCAAGAAAAGGAAAGAGATCAAACCAAGAGAAACGGTGAAGGGTTTGAACTTTTGAACAGTCCAACAGATTTCACATAGTCTTTGACAGCTTTTTCTATGTCCTCTTCTAGAAGAGAACACTTAAAATTTGCATCTTTAAATCGAGCATACAAAACATTCAACTCCTCCTCTGAATATTGAGTGGGTCATTGATATTTTGATTAAATAGAATAGTAATTTCACAAACCACCTTTGCAGATATAATCCTACAATTCAATTATTACAATAAACCATTCTAACATCATCATTACATGACAAACAGAATATAAAACTCAACACGGCAAATACCAATTAACAAACTCATATCATAAAAAATAGGTTTTTTAAAGTGGACCTTTTTTTTCCATGTTCTCTACAGTAGCAAAAAACTATGCACATGTCTGCCTATAAATACTTGCACACAACCCACATTACATTACCTCCCCAATATCAAACCATACTTTTTGCTGCAAATTTACTAGAATGAAGAATAAGACAAACAACACACCAATTCCATTTCAAACAGAAACTTTATTCCCAGTGATATCTTATCAAAAACTATCTAAAGCTGTTCATGTTCTTGTAACAAATCCCAAATATCCCATTACCAAAACCCATTAATTTAAATCAAATTAATTTATTTTTTCATCTCTCTCCGCGGTTCTATTTTTCCGTTGTATGCACTTTCTTTTTACTTCTCCGGCCATACTTATTCCGATCATCTGCTCCGACCTTTCTTTATACTCGTTCATTGTTCGTTTTTTCATATTTAGGAACAATCATATAGGGAGCGATTTCATAATATTTTTGTTCATTGTTCTATTTCTATTTAGGAACTATTCCAGACTAATCGTTTGGCTCAATCGATGTCGAAGTCCCAGTTGCCTGGCCCTTAGTGATGTGGGTACCTCGTAAGTAAAAAGGGGAAGTAGTAGTTAGTTCAAGGAGTAATTGGGCGATTGTAAGAAACGTGGGTAGGCGAACAGAATAACGTACCGCAAAGTTTTGATCCGCTGGGTAAAAGAGTGTCCCCTTTCTGTAGAGGGGTTGGAGTTATATTTATAGTCTGACTCTTGTCGTGTTCGCCAAGGTTTCATCCCAGCCGTCCAATGGTGCCCTCTGAGATGAGGACACATGTTCCTGCTCCTTAGAAACCCTTGGATCACCGAGAAGCGGCTGGAAGTGGGCCTTGTTCTTCTCTTCTTGGGCCACTGTTTCGATCGCCCGTGGGCCTAAACCAAGTCAACAGATCACTTGGATCATTGACCGCCTTCTTGTGGGCTTCTTTATGGGCTCTTCTGATAGCCTAGAATCACCGACAGTTGGGGCCTATCATTTTCCCCCAAGTCCTTTTTCTAAGCGAAAGCTTAGGAAAGGATTGTTAATCGCCTGCATCTAGCTCAAACAATCGCCCACAGCCCTTTCCTAAGCTTCTGCTTAGGAAAGGGCTGACGATCATTCAGCTTAAGCATCCTTCCTTTTTCTACGTAAGCTACTGCCTAAAAAACACCGTTCCATCCTCTTTTAAGGCAATTGTCACTTGTTTTTTCCCTCACACGTGGCTATACGTCACTCCTCGCGACACGCGTGTCTTTCCATTTTACAGGGGTGTTTTTGTAACTTCTTATCAGCGAAGCGTGCTTGAGAAGCTAGGGAAATGCCCCTAGGCTGCTTTAAAGGTAGCCATAATTCACCTAGGGCGCTCGGCCCATCACTTCCACCGCGTGTTGGCCCAATCAACCTCCAGCGATGGTTGGCTACTCTCTCTTCCAGAACCTTCCTTCGCCCCTATATAATCTCTTCTTCCCCTTTTCTTCCTTTTTTTAAGCTCCCTGATTTCCCTTGCTTCCTTCACTCTTATGCAAATCACTGCCTTACTTCCTGAATCACTCTAATCCTCACCGGCGCCACCTCTTTCCATCTTCTATCCCTCACGTTCCAGAATGACAGGAGCTCCCCATCGTCCTCCTGGTATGTGATTTCTTATCTCCTTCTTAATTGATTTCCTCTAAACCTTCTCCTCTGTAAACTATCCCTTCTCTCCTTCTCACCATGAGTTCCTCCTCCGATAGCCAAAACCAGAGCTACTCCTACTCCCTAGGTTCTGATCCTTCTTCTTCTACCTCTGCCACGATTTCCATTGAGATGATAATTCAACCCCTTCGAATCCAAACTAGCCCCCAACATTCTCCTCCTCCGCTTGGTGAAGAAGACAATCAGGAAGAGTCCTCTATTGCGAAGCCCACTCTACCGTTTTGGGATCCCACCAAGTGGGTTTTTCCAAAGCCATCCATCACTTCGAGATAAATCCTGACGCATTCGCCACCAACAAAAATTACACCATCAATAACTGGCAATACATGTGGAAAGGCGCCCCTTGCGAAGAACGTCGGGTTATTGGACCTGGCTACTTCCCCTCTGGTACTGCTGCAAAAATCACCAAGATTCTGCCAAAGACGCAACTTCCTTCTGACTAGGAGTTCGTCGTTGCCTCCCAACTGTCGACCATAGGGAACTGCCCTCAAGGATGGCATGGGATCTGGACAGAGTCGCTCAGCAACGGACTCCACCTACCACCCTCTCCCTTTGTGTGCTCTTTGCTGGAGTGCTTAGGCGCCTCTTTAGGTGCATTCAATGCAGTTTCCTGGTCCATGGTCGCCACCTTTGAGTGCACATGTACCTATATGATGATCGCTCCAACCTTGTGACTGTTTCATCTTCTATACAACGCGAAAATGACTCCAAACGGTGTAAGACACTCCCGGCGAAAAGAGCATATAAAGGACGGAATTTGCCATTCTGCCAAGCCAGACCCCACTTGGTATCATTCATTTTTTTTATTTCAAACCCAGAGAATCAGAATGCCCTTGGACCGAGTTCCTATCAGCCTCCTGGTCCACTGGCGATGTGGATCGCTTCAACATTGATATCACCCCCACCGAACAAGAAATCGCCAAACGAAAACAGATCCTCCTTGAGTGCCATAATCTGGCTAACCGCTCTGGTTTAACTGCTTCTCAGGAGAGAATCCATGGAGGTATTATCACAGCCTAAACGGCACATGTGCTTTTTATCTACTCCTCAATCGCGTACAAATTGTTTATCACCTTTGACCCTTCGCAAGTGTTATGACCTTGTCTGGATGTCTAATAAACACCGCCACTCGCGGGTCAATTGCTAACACTCATCCTCAGCCTGATGGCACGCTGCCCGTCGCTCCCCCGATTGTCTAGGATAAAAAGTCCTCTAGGCAATAATCGGACAAGTCGAAGAAAACTCCTTCGACCTCTACAGACGAGGCCCATCGGAAGCGCAAGCCTTCTAATGGGAAGGATGCCCCTGAATCGGCCAAGAAGCAGAAATTGCAAGAATCTTGATACAAGAAGGCCCCAGTAGAGCCTCCTAGTGAACCTGAGGTGCCCCACCGCGAGTCTCCCATTCTACTCCATGAATCACTAGAGCCTCACCAACAGATAGCTGAGAATGAGGATGACATGTCGATACAGGCACTGCTCGATCAAGCTGCTCAGGCGAATGCCAACTCGTTTCTTGCGTCTTTCGTTCTGCATCCTCCTTCGCCCCAGATAGTTGCTGAAGCTTCTGGACAGAATACAGAGGGTGAGGCCCGTCCAATCGATAATCCTTGGGACTTATCAAGGCCTTCATCACCCTCCTCCAATCACAATCGCCGCGCTCAGTTATCTAGGAACGTTAACGCTGTCTTTTTAGTGGAAGATCCTTAGGGTCGCGAGAACGAGGGTCCCTTCCGACTGCCTTACTTCGCTCTTGCTCATCCCGCCTCTACTCGCATATCTTCGGGAATGACCAGCAATATCACGGAGGATTATTCCGTGGGTCTTTCACGATCACACGGCCCTAGCGGAGAGCTCTGAGCTCATGGATCTCCATGGTTCGGCCTCCTTCCTTCTTCTTCAGGTATGCGCCCGTAAAGTCACTAGGCTTTAACCCGACCATTTTGTTGCTTTGTATTCTCTATTTCTTACTCTTTTTTCTTCCCTCTTTTTTATATACACATCTGCCTTTTTGTAGGCTGCTACTGAGCTAGGCAACCTTACCTCTGCTTGCAAGAAAATCAAGCATGAGAATGAATACCTCAAGAAGGAGGTTAGCGACCTGCGTCATCATCTTACTAGGTTGTACAAAGAGGAGCAGGTATGAGTTTATTCGATGTCCCTACTTGTCCCTTTTTTATGTTTTATGGTTGCGCCTTCTTAAGTTTCTCTTTCTTTCTGTATGCAGCGACGCTCGACGTCGCTTGGGGTGAATGTTGAAGCTTACCGACGATCTTCGGAGGAGGCCATAGCCCGCGTCACCGAGCTAGAGGCGATTGAAGCCACCCAAAAGGGTGAGATATGGAGGCTGAAGGTGGAGCTGGAATCAGTTAGGGGCAGTGTGACAAAGCTCGAGGCCGACCTTGCCTTAACGCAAAAGGAGGCTGGTGAGAGTAAGAAGGTGATCAGTGAGAAGACTAAGTTGAAAGGGTTGCTGGAGGATCCCCTTGCTGCACAGGAGGCTGCCGATCGCGCCCTTACAGAGCAGCGATCGCTAAATGACTAGATAGTTGACTATTGTAACCGTAGTCTGCGAGAGAGCATGTGGGTAGTTATGCGCATTTGCCGAAATGAGATAACAGCGTACTACCCAACTTGGCACTAACCCACCCGTTGAGTGTTTAAAGTCGTGCTCCGTGGTCTTCATCGGTTCAACTCCGAAGTTCCAAATCCGGTAGACAAAGATGAAGTCAACGCGTTCCGTCATCCTGATCGCCTGATGTAAGAGGTCGTCATTGAGGAAGAGGCGTACGTCCTTGCTGAGCGTCGAAGGCGCAAGTTGCTTGAGCTTGAGACATAAGCTCTTGATCGCGAGCCCATCCGTCCCTTGGACCAGAACCCCATCTCAAGCACTGCTAATTGTGGCAATGGCTCTTATTAGAAGTCGACACCTTCCCCGAGTGGTTCTCAACCGAGGTCGACAGTCGTGACTCCTACCCGCCCCGAGGCTGCATCTAGCGACAAAGGAAAAGGGACCGCCTCCTTGTGAAATGTTATTGTGGACTGTTATAAGACTATTTGCATTGTGTGTTAACATTAATGAGTCAAACTGTCCATGCTCTTTTTCTCTTTCGCAATTTATTATGCCAAATTTTGCTTCAGCAATCCTCTATCCACCAGATTTGTAACATACTAGCCCCTTCAGCTAAGCTATGATGTGTCGCCGACCCAAGGTCCTGACTATCCCTTTATACTTGTAGGTATTGTTTACCAATTGGTGCCCGTAGGTTGTACTAGCGATCGTATGCCCGTAGGTTATACCTAGAAATTTTATGCCCGTAGGTCTTACCTCACGATTTTGTGCATGTAGGTCTTATTTAGCGATTTTATGTCCGTAGGTCTTACTTCGCGATTTTGTGCCCGTAGGTCTTACTTTGCGATTTTGCTCGTAGGTCTTATTTAGGGATTCTATGTCCGTAGGTCTTACTTCGCGAGTTTGTGCCCGTAGTTCTTATGCCAAAATTATATATCGACTGGAAATTATGTCCAGCGATAGCTGCTATCAAACATTTTTTGATTCATAATATAACTCATTACGCACACTGATATTTAGAAATAATAACTTATTCAACATAATATCTTCTAAAGTGCATGGAATTCCATGTCTTAGGTATCTTCGCTTCGTCCATATCTGCTAATTTAAACGTATTGGCACCTACGACCTTTCGAGTTCTATACGGACCTTCCCAACCAGGATTCAACTTGGCCGCACCAATCACGGGGCGGAAGATTTTCTGAAGCACCAGATCATTGATCACTATATGGTGTGGACGAAACCTCATGTTGTACCGCCTAGTGAGTTGCTCCTTTTCGGCGATCAATCGCAGTTGTTCCATTTCCCTTCTTTCTTCTATCATATCCATGTTGTGCATTAACTCCTGCTCATTCACCTTATCTTTGTAAGTTTGGATGATAATGGAGGGGATAGATATCTCTACTGGGAGTACCGCCTCTGTCCCACACGTTAGTGTGTAGGGAGTTTCTCCTGTGGCTGTTTTGTAGGTTGTTTTGTGAGCCCATAACACGTGGTCCAACTCATCAACCCAGGTTCCTTTGCATCCTTCCACCCTCATCTTCAATCCTTGAAGAATAAGTTTGTCAGTCGCCTCCGCCTGTCCGTTTTCTTGTGGGTAGGCGACTGAGGCGAACCTTAGGCCTATTGTTAACTCATCACAAAAATTCCTTGAAAATTTGGCAATCAAACTGTGGTGAGAACAAGGCGTGTGGAGTGCGTGAACGTTCTCTGAAATCCAGAGTTGTGGTTATTTCGATCTTGATGGTCGGAAGGGGGTATTCCCCCTCGGTGAGTGTGCTCCTGGGGGGGCTATTCCGCTTGGTCTGGAATCGCCAGCTGATCTCTGAGATCCCCTGATCTACAATCCTTGCTTCTCGTCTTTCTGCTTTCTTTGCTTTCGTTTTTGGTATTTTCACGACCTGTATTGTTTCATTAGTTGTCGATGGAGGTTGGGGGTCCTTCCATGTTTAAGGAGGAGATCCCGCGAAAGTCTTGGGCTGATTTGGTCTTTGATCCGTTTATAGATATGCAGTATGTTGAGATCCTTAATACGGCAAGGAATGGCGCTGTTCTGAAAATCCCTTCATCGGTGATAGCAAAGGGGGTTGAGCGATTAAAATCTGCAGTTGTGGCTCATTTCCTAGGACCACCTCCGCCGTTTCGAGTGATTGCGACTGTCGCCAACCGACTTTGGGGGTATGAAGGGCCAGTTATCGTTTCTAAGTATCTGGAGTCCTGCTTTCTTTTTGAGTTTCCATCGGTTAGGCTCTGTGACTGGGTTCTCAGTCGATCCTAGCATATCCATAACTCTGGTATGCTCTTAAGGCATTGGGAAAAAGGTATTCAACCTTTGTATTTATCACCGACGAACGCTCCGGAGTGGGTTACGTTTAAGAATGTCCCTCCTACTGTGGTTACATTGGAAGGTGTCAGTTGGATTTCTAGCTTGAATGATAAGCTAGTCAAGAGGATCGTAAGGTAAGGGCTAAATGTAAAGGTGTGCATCCTGAGAAATAGGGTTATTCCCTGCCTAGAGTCAATTAGCATTGAGTTGGATGAAGGTGAGCTCTCCGAAGTTATGATTAAACAAATTAAGCCCAAGATTTACACAGGTAAACAGAGAACCGTTTGGCAAGCTAAAGATACTACTATTATTTCTAAAGATGGTTTGGGAGAAGGTAATTGGGGCGAGGCTGTTCCATTGGCTACGGTTCTGGGAGGAATATACAACACGTCGAAGCTGGTGTCCAATCTAGCGCCTCTCGTAAAACAAGTAAGAGAAGGAGGAATCGGCAGAGGAACAAATCTGTGAAGAGGGCCCTAGCTAATACCTTGGACAATGTTCAGGTTAATGCTAGCCCCACTGTTAGCTCTTGTTTTCCTCAATCTGTTCAAGGGAGTATCATGAGTCCTGGCAATGAGGTCGCATATTCTTCTGAAGGGATGGCCTCACCAAAGATTGATGGTATTCCTCATAGGATGAAAAAGACTACATTGAAGGTAAAAAAACAGAGTAAGGCAAATGCTTATATCTCTCAGTCCAAGCAAGGTCAGCCTGCAAAAGTGAATCAAGTAAAAAATGTCTCAGGGAGTCAATGGCAAAAACTCGTTTTAAGAATAAAAATAGATGAAGTTTTGGATTTGGAATACCAGAGGTTTTAATAAGAAGTGTAAATATTCTGCTATTTTGGAGTTCATTAGACTTTATAAAGTAGATGTAGTAGCTATCATAGAACCTAGGATCCGCATGGATCGTACCTTGGCTATTTTCAAAGAGAGATTCCCTGGTTGGTGTGGAGAGTTTGCTTTTGATGGGGATCTATGTAAGATTTGGATACTTTGGAAAGCAGATGTCCCTCTAGTTGTTTTGAATTGTTCAAGTAGGTTCATCCACTTAAGGATTGACCAGCAAAAGCTTTTGTATGGGACAATGGTTTATGGGGCTAATGATCCGACTGAGAAAGGAGAACTTATGACATGTTAAGATCTTTGGCAGGTGTAAAAGTGGTTTGGTTTGTAGCAGGTGACTTCAATGCTTATTTGGATATTTCTGATGTCACTCCTGCTCTGTCCTCGTTTGAGAGTATGGAGGACTATAAATTGTGTGTGGTTGATTGCAATTTGTTGGATTATTGTGCTTCTGGTCCGCACTTTACCTGGATCAACAATAGAAGAGATGCTTTGGTGTCCAAGAAGCTTGATAGAGTTCTGGTAAATATTGCTTGGAAGGATGAGTTTAGGGAAAGTAAAGTGGAGGTGGTACCTTCTGTGGAGTCTGACCATTGTGCTTTATTCTTGAATAATGATTGTGATGTTACAACGTACCCTAAGACGTTTAATTTTTTCTCTCTCTGGATTAAGCATCCTGACTATAGATAGATTGTTGATTAGGTCTGGACGAGTAGGATCAGTGGTAGTAGCTATTACATTCTTTATGAGAAGATGAGGCATTTGAAGTACAAGGTTAAGAAGCTTAACAGAGAGAACTACTCTGACATTCATGAGCGTGTGAAGGTGAAAATGATGAGTTTGTGCAGCTAAAAGCTGTTGTTTATAGTAATCCTTCCTATGATGGTTTGGCCCTGATCCAGGCTTGTGATTCAATTTACTAGCAACTAAGAAATGATGAGGAGAGTTTTCTTAGACAGAAGGAAAACATTAACCAAATAAAACTGGGGGATCAGACAATCTAAATTGTTCTTCAACTATGTAAAAGCGAGGCAATCCATTAACACAATTAGGCAAATCAAGAACAAGGATGGTGTAACATCCCCGCCCAACCGAACGGTTTGAAACTTGAGTTTGGATGGTTTAGACATTGGAAACAATGTTCTTGAGGTTCCATCGAAGTTCGGGACGTTCATAGTTGAGTCGGGTCGAGTATACAAGAGAGTACGTGAAAAATTGTCAATGTGGGCAGACCACGATACACGGCCGTGTATTACAATACACGCCGTGTATCATGATACACGCCAGTGTATCATGATATACGCCGTGTATCATGATACACGCCGTGTATCATGGTCAGACTATAAAAGGCTGATTTTACACGGAAATTCATAACTTCCCCTTCTTTCTCTTTCCCCAAATCCCGTATTTGAAGAAGCCAAAAACCCCTTAGCTTCAATCCTTGATTCCGGGAGTTGTAGAGCTCCGATTGACGATCCGTTTGTTGCTACGGGTTCGTGGTGATGAGAGGAAGAGATGCTATTTATGGTTCTGGGTATTTCGAATCAAGGTGCTGTCAGTAGAAGAAGGAAGAGCTACGTTTTTGGGACTGAGCCAGAAATCTCCAAAAACTTCAAACCTCGATTCCGAGAGTTGTAGAGCTCCGATTGGCGATCCGTTTGTTGCTATGAGTTCGTGTTAATGAGAGGAAGAGATCGCACCTGGAGGTTCTAGATATTTCGGAGTAAGCTGCTGTCGGTGAAGAGGAGAATAGCTACGTTTTTGGTGTCTGAGAGCTTGGCTGTTCGGGTTTCTAGAAGAGTTTTAGAGCCTCGTCTTCTTGTCAGGTGAGGGTTTAGCGTACGATAGGTAGTATGGTCGGTGTGAGGAGTTACAATTCAGACCTAGAAGAATGTAGGGCCTTGCATGAAATTGAAAGAGAGTAAAAGGGGAAAATTGTTCTGCAATTGATTGTTCTGTGAAATATGCTGTTTTGATGATTGTTGGATGTTTGTTAATTGATGGATTGGTTTATGATTGATGGCTGTTTGTGATGATTTTGATTGGGGGAATTGATTAACATGGATGATAAATTGATCGAAACTAGTAAGGAGTGATAGGAGGGACGGGTCTGTGAACATGAGAATTGTGTATTTTATGCTATTGTCAGTTTGTGGTTGCAGGGGGTGGTCCTGCCAATGTGGGGTCACCCTTAATTGATGAACAGGTGGATGGCTCCACCAATGTGGGGTCGTCCAATGAAGGATGTACAGGAGGGTAACCCTACGACTCATGACATGGCTTCCCCTGTACTTGCAGGTGGGGGTGGCCGGTGAGCTAGCCATTTACCCTTAAACTGTTTGTGCCGTGGGAGGCGTTGAATGTCTTGTGATGTGTGGTTATGTGTGATATGGGATTATTGAATGATTTGGATTGTGTTGGTTTACATGATGTTGGGATTGAGATGATGCTTGGTGTTGATGTATGAATTATGCAACGTGCCTTTTAGGTAGAATTGATGTTGTGTGTGAAGATGGTTGATAATGTGTTTAAGGTGGTAGACTTATGACTTATAATTGGCTAATAGAATTGGTAAGGGAATTTGTACGTGGAAGTGGACAATAGAACCGGTACGTGGAATTGACTTATGGAATTGGTTAGGGGAATTGGTGAATGGAATTGAGTAATGGAATTGGGTGTTCTGAATGCATGAGCTAGTTGAACTGAGGTTGTACGATTGATTTGAATGAAATTGATGCTGTGTGTGTTGGTGATTGAGTTTGTGCCTTGTGGTTATTGTAATAAGGTTGGAGTCTTGGATGTGGAATGGTAAATGGTTGAGATGAATGAGGATGTCAGAATTGGTCGAATTGTGGCTAGGAATCGTGTTAGATGAAATATGTGAACTAGATAGATTATGTGGTTTAATCTAGTAACGCTCAATAGGAGAGTTGAAATGGTAAATTGATGTTGTCTTGATTGTTATGGTTATGTGGTGTTGGTTGACTTGTGTGATTGTATGGTTGACTTGTGTGAGTGTATGGTTGACTAGATGGCTAGGAATGGGAGTGAGGAGTTGGAACTGGACTTAGGATGTGTTAGGTCTTGCATGAACCCTCGAGAGTAAAACTGGATAACTGCCTTGTGATTACTATTTGATGAGCCTGCTGATTGATGTGTGATGTGGGGATTGGGATATAAGATGATAGCTAATGTAGTTGATCTAGAAATGTGAGATGGGATGGGGTTGGATGCGATGAATTCTATGATTGTATCTATTATTGCCGGTTGTGGTTAGACTAGAATTATGTCCTAGAATTGGAACATAGAATTGGTGTTTGGAACTAGAACGTGGAATTGTGTGGTGGAATCATGGTGTTGATTTGTGATGTGGATTTGTGGTGTCAATTTGTGATGTGGATTTGTGATGTGTAATTTGTGTAGTGGATTTGTAAAGTGGAGTTGATCAAATGGAATTGGGTAAATGGAATTAAAATGATAGAACTGGAAGGAGCCAACGTTACCCCAATTGTGTTTCACCCACCGACGGACTGGTGGTTAGGGCCTACCGACGGACTGGTAGATTAGTCTCCCGACGGGGAGTGGTATTGTGGTATTGTGGTATTGTGGAATTGTGGAAATTGTGAAGTGTTCCCCATGCGGTAGGGGAGCACGAGGACCTCCCATGCGGTAGGGAGGTGCGTCAGGCCGGCGGGGTAGCGGGGGAACAACTCCTTATGGCGCCTAATGAACTCACATAGATAATGGAATTGAGATGCATGTGTGCTTTCTGTATGATGTGTGTTCGGACGTGTTTGTGAATTGCCTTGTGATGTGTTGTGAATCATGTTGTCATGCTGAGATGTGAGTTAGAGGTTGAATGGTCTATGATTGACGTTGTAGGTAATTGTGAATCTGTGCAATGTGAGTGGTGGTCGATGTGTGAGTGGAAGTGCTGTTAGTAAGGAGTTGAGATGTATTGTGATGTAAGGTTGATCTGTGTGCTTCATGATCTTGGTTATATCGTTGTATTTGTGAATTGATGATTTGGGTTATATGGTCGAGATTATGAGTTGTGGGTATTGATTTGGGGAGTGCACCTGTGAGATCACTTAGATAATTGAAAGAGGAAATGCAGCGTATGTGTGAATGTGCGAATGTGTATGAAGAGGTATACATGTGTGTGCTTTGATGGTAACTTGTCTTGTGATGTTAAACTGCTTGTTTGTGAAGCAATGCTAAATCGTATATATGTGAGTCAATGGTGAACCGTAGGAGTGAGGATCTTTGTTGTTATGAAGAACTAGTTCTGGTATGATGTTGATCTTATGCATGTTGATTTCTTGTGTACTATTGTTATCATGGATTGTGGAGGTTGATTTGATATTGAGCTTATGTGATCGCCTAGTATCATGTTAGGAATTAAAATGAGCTGGCTGTGTCAGATTCCGTTGCTTGATGTGTGTGTGGAGTTGGGATCGCTCCTAGGCTAGGTTCGGCGCATAGGTAGACCCAGTGGGTTCACTCAGTTTCATTAGGAAGCTGATCCCCCCCCCAGTTTCTCTTTTCAGGTGTTCGGTCGAGTTCGGAGGAGTTGCAGGTTGGGGTTGTGAAGTGAAGAATTAGGAAGCTATTGTGGAGTACCATTGTTTTAAATTTAGATTTCAGTTGACACTTTTGGGTTGGAAGATTTGTAATCGTTTTGAGATTTTGTGATCGGTTGTGATCGGATTTCAGATTTCAGTTGTATTTCGGTTTTATTAAGTGGAGGCCTCCTTCGTTTTGAACTTGTATTTAAGAGTTGTTTCTGTTTCCGCTGCGTTTTACTCTTTTCTTTTAAAGCTGGTTCTTCAAGTAGCACTCAAACCGGTTCGACCACGGGTGAACTCGGGTCAGTTTGGGATGGGTGTTACAAGTGGTATCAGAGCCTGGTTAGTTGCTGCTGTGTTGGTGATTCGTCTCTTCTTCTAGAGGAGTAATTAACCTCATAGGAGGAAGGGAAGAAGCACTGGCACAGGACCAATTTTTCAGGGATTTTCAAATCGTTTTGAATTGGGTGGGAAGTTTTGAAGGAAAGTGTTGTGAATTTGAAAGGAAAGTGATTTGAAATGAAATGTGATTTCTGAAAATTGGTCAACTGAAACGTTTTGTGTCCTCTGTAGTGAAGAGGGTGGCGGAGTAGTTGAGAGTGGAAGTAGTAGCAGGTTGGGAAATTGGTTAGAAGAGTAGAGCCTTGTAGAATTTGGTTAAGTGAGTAGAGTGCTTGAGGGTGTGAGTTTTAGTCGAAGGTGTTAGCTTCATAGTTCTTGTTGGTGTGAGTGTGCTTTGTTGAGCTCTTGCGTTGTGGTTGTGCTCTTGAGTGAGTTTTGTTTGATTGTGTTTTGGTTGTGTTCTTGTTGTGAGTAGTGCCGTTGAGGTTCGGTTGTGCGTGTCTGTTAGGTAGAAGTTTGAAGTAGTGTGGGAGTAGTGCCCTTAGAAGGTGTGTGTTGCTAGAGTCGTTAAAAGGGAGTTTCGGGAGGTGATGTGATCCTTGTGTTGCTGCGTTATGCTGTGATTTGTGGATTCGTTGCTAGAGCGAGTTGGGTTGTGATTTCGGGGACGAAATCTTTTGAAGTTGTGGAGACTTGTAACATCCCCGCCCAACCGAATGGTTTGGAACTTGAGTTTGGATGGTTTAGACATTGGAAACAATGTTCTTGAGGTTCCATCGAAGTTCGGGACTTTCATAGTTGAGTCGGGTCGAGTATACAAGAGAGTACGTGAAAAATTGTCAATGTGGGCAGACCACGATACACGGCCGTGTATTACAATACACGCCGTGTATCATGATACACGCCGTGTATCATGATACACGCCGTGTATCATGGTCAGACTATAAAAGGCTGATTTTACACGGAAATTCATAACTTCCCCTTCTTTCTCTTTCCCCAAAACCCGTATTTGAAGAAGCCAAAAACCCCTTAGCTTCAATCCTTGATTCCGGGAGTTGTAGAGCTCCGATTGACGATCCGTTTGTTGCTACGGGTTCGTGGTGACGAGAGGAAGAGATCGCTATTCGTGGTTCTGGGTATTTCGAATCGAGGTGCTGTCAGTAGAAGAAGGAAGAGCTACGTTTTTGGGACTGAGCCAGAAATCTCCAAAAACTTCAAACCTCGATTCCGAGAGTTGTAGAGCTCCGATTGGCGATCCGTTTGTTGCTATGAGTTCGTGGTAATGAGAGGAAGAGATCGCACTTAGAGGTTCTAGATATTTCGGAGTAAGCTGCTGTCGGTGAAGAGGAGAATAGCTACGTTTTTTGTGTCTGAGAGCTTGGCTGTTCGGGTTTCTAGAAGAGTTTTAGAGCCTCGTCTTCTTGTCAGGTGAGGGTTTAGCGTACGATAGGTAGTATGGTCGGTGTGAGGAGTTACAATTCAGACCTAGAAGAATGTAGGGCCTTGCATGAAATTGAAAGAGAGTAAAAGGGGAAAATTGTTCTGCAATTGATTGTTCTGTGAAATATGCTGTTTTGATGATTGTTGGATGTTTGTTAATTGATGGATTGGTTTATGATTGATGGCTGTTTGTGATGATTTTGATTGGGGGAATTGATTAACATGGATGATAAATTGATCGAAACTAGTAAGGAGTGATAGGAGGGACGGGTCTGTGAACATGAGAATTGTGTATTTTATGCTATTGTCAGTTTGTGGTTGCAGGGGGTGGTCCTGCCAATGTGGGGTCACCCTTAATTGATGAACAGGTGGATGGCTCCACCAATGTGGGGTCGTCCAATGAAGGATGTACAGGAGGGTAACCCTACGACTCATGACATGGCTTCCCCTGTACTTGCAGGTGGGGGTGGCCGGTGAGCTAGCCGTTTACCCTTAAACTGTTTGTGCCGTGGGAGGCGTTGAATGTCTTGTGATGTGTGGTTATGTGTGATATGGGATTATTGAATGATTTGGATTGTGTTGGTTTACATGATGTTGGGATTGAGATGATGCTTGGTGTTGATGTATGAATTATGCAACGTGCCTTTTAGGTAGAATTGATGTTGTGTGTGAAGATGGTTGATAATGTGTTTAAGGTGGTAGACTTATGACTTATAATTGGCTAATAGAATTGGTAAGGAAATTTGTACGTGGAAGTGGACAATAGAACCGGTACGTGGAATTGACTTATGGAATTGGTTAGGGGAATTGGTGAATGGAATTGAGTAATGGAATTGGGTGTTCTGAATGCATGAGCTAGTTGAACTGAGGTTGTACGATTGATTTGAATGAAATTGATGCTGTGTGTGTTGGTGATTGAGTCTGTGCCTTGTGGTTATTGTAATAAGGTTGGAGTCTTGGATGTGGAATGGTAAATGGTTGAGATGAATGAGGATGTCAGAATTGGTCGAATTGTGGCTAGGAATCGTGTTAGATGAAATATGTGAACTAGATAGATTATGTGGTTTAATCTAGTAACGCTCAATAGGAGAGTTGAAATGGTAAATTGATGTTGTCTTGATTGTTATGGTTATGTGGTGTTGGTTGACTTGTGTGATTGTATGGTTGACTTGTGTGAGTGTATGGTTGACTAGATGGCTAGGAATGGGAGTGAGGAGTTGGAACTGGACTTAGGATGTGTTAGGTCTTGCATGAACCCTCGAGAGTAAAACTGGATAACTGCCTTGTGATTACTATTTGATGAGCGTGCTGATTGATGTGTGATGTGGGGATTGGGATATAAGATGATAGCTAATGTAGTTGATCTAGAAATGTGAGATGGGATGGGGTTGGATGCGATGAATTCTATGATTGTATCTATTATTGCCGGTTGTGGTTAGACTAGAATTATGTCCTAGAATTGGAACATAGAATTGGTGTTTGGAACTAGAACGTGGAATTGTGTGGTGGAATCATGGTGTTGATTTGTGATGTGGATTTGTGGTGTCAATTTGTGATGTGGATTTGTGATGTGTAATTTGTGTAGTGGATTTGTAAAGTGGAGTTGATCAAATGGAATTGGGTAAATGGAATTAAAATGATAGAACTGGAAGGAGCCAACGTTACCCCAATTGTGTTTCACCCACCGACGGACTGGTGGTTAGGGCCTACCGACGGACTGGTAGATTAGTCTCCCGACGGGGAGTGGTATTGTGGTATTGTGGTATTGTGGAATTGTGGAAATTGTGAAGTGTTCCCCATGCGGTAGGGGAGCACGAGGACCTCCCATGCGGTAGGGAGGTGCGTCAGGCCGGCGGGGTAGCGGGGGAACAACTCCTTATGGCGCCTAATGAACTCACATAGATAATGGAATTGAGATGCATGTGTGCTTTCTGTATGATGTGTGTTCGGACGTGTTTGTGAATTGCCTTGTGATGTGTTGTGAATCATGTTGTCATGCTGAGATGTGAGTTAGAGGTTGAATGGTCTATGATTGACGTTGTAGGTAATTGTGAATCTGTGCAATGTGAGTGGTGGTCGATGTGTGAGTGGAAGTGCTGTTAGTAAGGAGTTGAGATGTATTGTGATGTAAGGTTGATCTGTGTGCTTCATGATCTTGGTTATATCGTTGTATTTGTGAATTGATGATTTGGGTTATATGGTCGAGATTATGAGTTGTGGGTATTGATTTGGGGAGTGCACCTGTGAGATCACTTAGATAATTGAAAGAGGAAATGCAGCGTATGTGTGAATGTGCGAATGTGTATGAAGAGGTATACATGTGTGTACTTTGATGGTAACTTGTCTTGTGATGCTAAACTGCTTGTTTGTGAAGCAATGCTAAATCGTATATATGTGAGTCAATGGTGAACCGTAGGAGTGAGGATCTTTGTTGTTATGAAGAACTAGTTCTGGTATGATGTTGATCTTATGCATGTTGATTTCTTGTGTACTATTGTTATCATGGATTGTGGAGGTTGATTTGATATTGAGCTTATGTGATCGCCTAGTATCATGTTAGGAATTAAAATGAGCTGGCTGTGTCAGATTCCGTTGCTTGATGTGTGTGTGGAGTTGGGATCGCTCCTAGGCTAGGTTCGGCGCATAGGTAGACCCAGTGGGTTCACTCAGTTTCATTAGGAAGCTGACCCCCCCCAGTTTCTCTTTTCAGGTGTTCGGTCGAGTTCGGAGGAGTTGTAGGTTGGAGTTGTGAAGTGAAGAATTAGGAAGCTATTGTGGAGTACCATTGTTTTAAATTTAGATTTCAGTTGACACTTTTGGGTTGGAAGATTTGCAATCGTTTTGAGATTTTGTGATCGGTTGTGATCGGATTTCAGATTTCAGTTGTATTTCGGTTTTATTAAGTGGAGGCCTCCTTCGTTTTGAACTTGTATTTAAGAGTTGTTTCTGTTTCCGCTGCGTTTTACTCTTTTCTTTTAAAGCTGGTTCTTCAAGTAGCACTCAAACCGGTTCGACCAGGGTGAACTCGGGTCGGTTTGGGATGGGTGTTACAGATGGGGTGATGGTTGATGGAATCCCTCCTATTGTTGCAGTTGCTGTGGACTTTTATAAGGAACTTTGGGGGGGGGAGTACAGAGGTGAGCATTGTGGCTATTGAATCTTTAATTAAGCTTAGGCTTGCTGATGATCAAGTTGATGCTCTGGCTGCTCCAGTCAATCATAGTGAGATCAATCAAGCTTTGTTCAGTATCCCTAGTGAGAAAAGCCCTAGCCCTGATGGCTTCAATGCACTGTTCTTCAAGGATAGCCGGGACATAGTTGGTAATGATATTTTGGATGCTACTTCAAGTTTCTTTGATAATGCTTACATGCCCCCTTATGTCAACTCAATGTCTCTTACTTTGATTCCTAAAAAGAAGAATGCTAATGACATTAGGCATTTTCATCCAATTGCTTGTTGTAACATTGTTTATAAGATAGCAACTGAGATTTTGACTAACAAACTAGCCCTGGTCTTGCCTTCCTTGATTAGTCCTAATCAAACTGCTTTCATCAAAGGATGTTTCATTGGGGATGGAATCATGTTAGCACATGAACTTCTCAGTACTTATAAGAATGCTGATGTCTCACCTCGTTGTGCTATTCAGATTGACTTGATGAAGCCATTTGATTCTGTTGAGTGGCCTTTTATCCTGCAAGTGATGAGGGTGATGGGTATCCCTCCTACTTTTGTAGCCTGGATCCAGGCTTGCTTCAATTCCTCCAGCCTCTCGGTGAATATAAATGATACTTAGAGTGGATATTTCTCTGCAAAGAGGGGTTTTAAGCAGGGTGATCTAATGTCTCCCATCCTCTTTGTTCTCTCCATGGAAGTTTTGAGTTGTCTTTTTGAGAAAGAATTTGTTGAGGGAAGGTTTCAGTTGCATCCGCAGTGTAAAGGGGTTCATTTAACTCATTTGAATTTCGCTGATGACCTGCTTATCTTTACAAAGGCTAATTCTGATACTATTGCAGTGGTTACTGATGTTTTGGAGGAGTTCAGGGTGCTCTCGGGCTTAAAATTTAACCATGAGAAGTGCCAGATTTACTTGGCAGTGGTGAATGAAACTAACACTTGTTCAATTGTTCGCATGTCTGGATTTGTAAGAGGGGAACTTCCCTTTCGTTACTTAGGTGTTCCCCTAACTACTGGGAAGATGTGATTGCAAGTCCCTCTTTGATAAAATAAGAAAGATAATCATTGATTGGAAAGCCAAAAACTTATCGTACATGGGAAAGGTTCAGCTT
Source organism: Linum lewisii (assembly GCA_034768395.1). Lineage (NCBI taxonomy): Eukaryota > Viridiplantae > Streptophyta > Magnoliopsida > Malpighiales > Linaceae > Linum > Linum lewisii. The sequence continues at coordinate 13,445,603 of CM068297.1, forward strand.
ATTAACTCTGTCATCCATGGTTCCCTACAGTACTGGATGGCAGCTTTCATTCTGCCTTCTAGCCTCATTAAAGATGTTGAGATATTGTGCAATAGATTCTTGTGGGGGAAGGTGGATGGTGGCAGGCCTAAGGTCTCTTGGAAGAATGTAGCTAAGCCTAAGATTGAAGGAGGTTTGGGAATTAAGGACCAGAAAAGCTGGAACATAGCGAACCTGGTAAAGCATATTTTGCAGATTTCGATGAGAGCTGGCTCGTTATGGGTAACTTGGCTTGGCTATTACAGGATCAAGAAGGGGGATTTCTGGCATCTCACCTCCAGTGTGGGATCCTGGCACTGGAGGAGGCTTTTAAAGCTTAGGGACCTGATTAAACCGTATTTTTCTGTTGATGCGGAGGGTGAGATTAAATGGAACAATGAGTATGGTTGCAAGGTTAGTAAAGTATGGGATGTTATTCGTCCCCATAATGCAGTGGTGTCATGGTTTGAGTGTGTCTGGACAGGCCTTCATATTCCAATAAAGGAGGTGGTCACCTGGTTAGTTGTCACTGACCGGATTACTACAAGGGATAAAGTGAGGGCTTGGGATCCTTAAGTGGATACCACTTGTGCTCTCTGTAATGTGGAGCCTGAAAGTATAGAGCATCTGTTCACATAATGCTCGTTCTCAATAGGGATCTGGAGTAGGTTCTTCCCGGAGTTTGTTGGGCTGCGGTTGGAGGATATGCTTCTAAAGTGTTGTCGATTGGGAAATAGTACTGAAGGGAAAGCGGAGAAGTTTCTTTGGAGATTGATTATTTGCAATGTTTGGCAGGAACGTTGTGAGCGTATTTTTGGGGATAGGAAAGCCAATTTTGTAAAGGGGAGCTTAGGGGGTTTGCTATAAGACACAATAGTGAAGCTATTATTGCTAGAGTTATCTAGATAGGTTTTTTGTGTCACTTTGTATTGGTATTCCTTGTTTTGGTGAATATAACATTTCAATTCATAAAAAAAATGAATGTCGTGATCGCATATAATGCTCTGCAGAATTCTGAACCTTGTAATGATAAACTTAAACGCAAACTTTTGTATTTGCTTGTCGTGATGCTGGTGACTGCTTCAGCCTCTATCCTCTTTGCAAAGTAGTCCACCCCAATTATGAGATATTTCCTCTTCCCAGATGCCTCAGGAAATGGTCCCAAAATGTCCATTCCCCACCTTACGAATGGCCACGGACTAATTATGGCTTAGAGCACTGCAGCCGGAAGCTTGTGGCAGTTGGCAAATTCTTGGCATTTGTGGCATTTCTTTACCAAATCATCGGCCTCTTTCCTCATCGTTGGCCAATAGAAACCCTGATAAATCAAAAAAAATTCCAGACTCCTGGCTCCTAAGTGAGTGCCACATACCCCCGCATGCACTTCCTCTAACGCCCATTCAGCATCTTCCGGGCTTAGGCACCTTAGATAGGGACCCATAGCCGATTTTATATACAGTTCCCCGCCTAACAAGATGCACCTCCCTGCTCGCCAGTGCAACTTAGTCACCCCATTTTGATCATCCGACACTTGGTCAGTTTCCAAAAAGTGAATGATGGGAGTTCGCCAGCCGCTTGGCGGTCTGTTTTGGGTGATCTGTAGGCATTGCTTCGCTTTCACCTCCTTCTCAATTGTAACCATCTGTCCCTCTTCAAAATCTATTGCTGTTGCGATCTTGGAGAGCGCGTCAGCATGACTATTTTACTCACGGGTGATTTGCTCTATACTTACTTTCTTGAACTCAGACATGATTAGTTTGATCTCATCGAAATACGGGAGGAACGATTCTTCCTTCACTTCAAAGATTCCATTCAACTGATTGACCACGATTGCTGAGTCCGAGAACACTTTGATGTTAGCAGCTCCCATACTCTTAGCGATTCGCAGTCCCACCTCCATGGCTCCATACTCTGCTGGATTATTTGTTCTATTGGACGAAAATTGGAGAGCTACCTCGTGGAGAACTCCACTGGGCGATTTTAAAACAATCTTTGCACCTGCGCCGCCTTTGGTTGATGCTCCATCCGTGAATAATGTCGACTCTCCCCCTCTTCCGACTCTTCTTGAACGGCTCCTTCCACAACATAGTCTGCTAGTACTTCTGCTTTAATCGCCGTTCTGGGCTGATACCTTATATCATATTCGTTTAGCTCTATTGCCAATTTTGCCAATCATCTCGCCACGCTCATTGATCGTAATGCATTTTTTATTGGCAAATTCGTGAGAACATGAACGATATGCGCCTGGAAGTAAGGTCTTAGCTTTCTTGCTGTGCACACCACTGCATATGTCATTTTTTTGATCGATGGATATCTTGTCTCAACATCAATCAACGTTTTACTCGTGTAGAAAATAATATATTTTCTTCTATCTTCTCGGCGAACGAGAACGGCGCTAACTTCCTTAGTGGAGATTGCAATATACATAAACAAATCTTCATTTAGTTTAGGTGACGCTAGTACAGGAGGTGTAACAAAAAACTGCTTTAACTCCTCGAATGCCCTGTTACATTTATCGTCCCATGCAACTTAGACACATTCTTGAGAGTCGCAAAGAATGGCACACATCTGTCAGTGATCCTTGGGATGAAATGATTAATCACCATGAGTCGGCCAGACAACAGTTGAACTTCTTTCACCATTTTCAGAGGCATCATGGACATAATCGCCACGATCTGGGATGGGTTGGCTTCTATTCCTCACCTTGTTATGAGGTATCCTAGAAACTTCCCCGATGTCGCTCCAAAGACGCATTTATGTTGATTGAGCCTTAAAGAGTATTGCTGAAGTGTATCAAAAGTTTACCTCAAGTCACTTAAGTGGCTATTCGACTTTTTTCTTTTCACCAACAGATCGTCCACATATGCTTCCAGGTTCCTTCCAATCTGCTTCACGAAAATCATGCCGATCATTCTCTGATAGGTGGATCCTGTGCTCTTGAGACCAAAAGGCATCACCCTGTAACAGTCATTCGTCGTAGGTGTCATGAACACTATTTTCTCCTGATCCTCAATATTTAAAGGAATCTGATGATAGTCGAAAAATATGTCTAGAAAAGACAGCATCTCATTATTAGTCGTTGCGTCTACCAACTGTTCGATGTTTTGTAGTGGGTATGGGTCTTTTGGACAAGCGTCATTTAAGTTTGTGAAGTCCACACACATTCGTCAGCCACTCTGGATACCTGACCTCCTTGATAAAACCTGCTTTTAAAAGCTTATCTACCTCGACTACTACCGCTTGTTCCTCTCTCGAGAAATTCTTCATCTCCTCTGCTGGACAGGACGACTCCGCGGTTCAATCGCCAGACAGTGCTTTATGACCTCTAGTGTGATTCCGCGCATGTCACTGGCGACCAAGAGAATAGATGTGCAAACTCCCTTATAAGTTTGGCCATCTCGTCGCGCTTGTCTTTTTCCAGGTATGATGATATTCAGAACGTCCACATTGGATGCTCCTCCCACAAAGGTATTGGGCTATCAGACTCTGTTGGGTTTAATATCTCACCACCATTATCCGTCTCCAAGCTAATGTTGTAGCACGTGCATTTTGTTGACGCCCTATAACACCTTCTAGCTATCTCAGGGTGCCCCCAAGCGACCCCTACCCCTTCTTCCGTGGTGAATTTTAAAACTTGATGAAGATGAAATCGCTTGGAATGTCGCTAAAGCTGGGCGACCTAGAATCATGTAGTATGTTGACTTGCAATCCATGACGTAGAAGTCAATGGATCATGTGGACTGCACATCACCATCCCCGATAATGAGCTTCATCGTGGCGATCCCTTTAATGGGAATCGTGTGTCTTGAGAACACTGAGATGGTCGTCTTTTTCTGTCTTAACAGGCTAGCTGGCAAGTCCATTTGTTTGTACAAATCCCAAAAGGTGATGTCCGTTGAGCTTCCTTCATCAATTATTACCCGTTCAATCCAACTAAATGTGTGAAAACTTGAATTACCATTACTTCTGGGCTTGGTCCTCCAACTCTGGCCATGTCTTCCTCGGTGAAACCAATAACCGAGTGACTCATCTGATTGATCATCATCACCTCCTATACTTCTTCCTTTCTTTTAACCTTCTTTGTTGGACAGCTTTCTCCTCCAAAGATAGTTTGAAATACTTTATTAACTCTTGGGCGTGATTTTTTCTTTGTTCCTTCATCTCCCTGCGTTTCTTGCAATTGGGCGAAAACTCCTCCCTTCTTTTCTTGGACCTCTTCTTTTCCCTTCTGTTCTGTTTATGGGCTCTTATCTTTTTGCTTTGTGCTTAAAATAAAGTCTTTTCAGTCGCCCCTCGTTGATCTATCGCTCAATCTCACTGTATTCTTAAGTAGTATGCCCGTGTGAGTCATGAAAAATGTAAAATTTGTGACGACTCCGTTGTTCCGGTGGGGTCTTTAGGGGCTCTGGCCAGTGTATGTGGTTTCCCATATGTTGCATATACATAAATATTTTCCTTCTAGACTTATTAAGGGGGTATAGTCTCTCTCCTCATAACCCCCTTCGTTCTTCCTGGTACCCCCTTCTTTCTGGCGATCTTTCGGTCCGTCGCCACCTGGATTGCTTTTCCGACTACTTACTTTCTTGCTTCTCTTCCTTGACTGCCTTTTTCGCTACAGGCTCTGCCAGCTGCTCTTCTACTAAAATGATTTTGTGCACCCTTGCCTCTAGGTCAGACAGTGACATCGTCGATGTGTTACCAGTGATTCAGGTAGCTTGCAGTTGTGCGTGGCTTGGAACAAGCTTGTTGTAGAGATTTCATGATCCATATTCCTTATAGACTGTACCACCCCTATCCACTTATCGAATAATTTCTTGAGTGATTTGTTCGCGCCCTGTCTTAAGTTCATTAGGACTTATAATGGAACCGTCCTGCACCTTTTACTCTCATACTTCTGCGAGAAAATCATGGTGAATCCTTCCCACGAAGTTTCATGTACCACTCTCTCGCTCTTCCTCCTAAGGTTGCTGGAAAAGCTCTGCAATATGTTGCGTCACTTGCTTGTTGCATCTGCATCGAGATCTGGAACGTTTGAAGATGATCATCGGGATCTGTTGTCCCTAGATACTTATCCATGTTTGGAGGAACAAGTCTCATTGGTAGTCGTTCAGCGAAAATTGCTCATGCGAGCGGCTGTCGAACAGCTAGCTGAGTGGTACCAACTTGCGATGTAGGGCGGAACTGCTAAAAAATATCGTTAGCAGTTGCCTGAAGCGGTGGCCTGTTTTCTGGCGATGGAGGAGGGTGATGTGAACTGCTGCAACCGTGGGCAGACGACCCTTGAACACCGCAAGTTGATCTCCTAGCAACAAGCCTACCTATGAAACCGGGATGGGAAAGGACTTTGACCCCCTAGCTATAGAGAGTTAGGAACTAGAAGTATCAAGTCGAAGGCGCCACTTCAAGGGGTGAGTACCCTAGACGATAAGCCAATACCTTAAGCAATGCAATAACGAGAAAAGGCTTGAAGGGAAAAAGAACAAAGTTCTGAAAGTAGTTTATTAATCAAAAGTTGTTTGGTTCTTACAATGAGTGCCGAAGGCCTTTATTTATAGGTGAGGGTGGAGAACAGGCTCTCCAATTCCTCCTAAGAAACTAACTTCTAAACTAATAAAGAAATAAAAAAGAGTCCTAATTAAACTACTAAAAATATACTTAAACTAATCCTAAAATAATCTAAGAAGGAAGCAAAATTCGAACTCATAGTCCTACAGGAAAAGACTCCTTCCTAAACAAGAACTCTAAAAAGAAAGCTGCAAATTTCCTAAAAAATAGCTAAACGGGTTCTGGAAGATTCAGCCAAATAAATACCAAATAAATTCGTACAATTAAGACCTTTGAAATATCACTAGTAGACATCATGGGCTTCAACTTTCATGTTGGACATCAGCCCAAATTCTGTCTCGAAGTAGCCCAAATCTGTCAATATTTGTCAGACTAGGAATATGTCCAAAACCGGGAAATCCTAGCTTGATTAGGATTTCTTGTTCGGATGTACTTGGCATCTTCTCTTCGTTTCCCGCATCATTGATGGTCAGCCATCCTTCCTTGGATCAGGCTCAGGTGGTAGCCTGATCTTGGCTCCTAGCATTGGCTTCCTCGGATCAACATTCATGTTCTGCTCTTTGATGCTTCGGTCATGCATCACTCTGGCTCAGTCTAGCTTCATCTTCTTTGTGTCCTCCTCCGAATATGACTTGGCATGGTGGAGGTTTGTCCGTGGGCCACAAGAATGCCAGAGCCTTTGGAAAATCCAGAAAGGCACAGGCCAATTGTTGGCTCGGCCCAATTCGACTCGGCGTGGTGCTTGGATGTTGGCCCGACTTGGGGCCTTTGAGTTTTCTGGCCAGGTCTTCCATCCTTTGTCATTGGCGGGGGTTCTAGGAACTCCTCAAGAGGGTATCTGGGCAGGTTCTTGGCCTCTAGGCTCATAGGAGTTAGCCTGGGGCCGGTGTAGTCTCGGCCCGACATCAGTGATGGGGCCGGATCGGCATCAGCATCGAGGCTTGATGTTGGGACTTCTGGTATGGGGTCTTTCCCTTCCAGCAATGGAAATCCTCTCTGGTTTTCTTCATTTGTTCCGCCATCCCATGTTAACATAGGGAGGTTCGGACTTGGTGCATGTGGTGTCGTGTCCACGTCGGGCTTGGTGGCTGGGATCACTTCAGAGGGGGTCTTGCTTGCTGGGCGATCACTGTTCTCAGCAGCTGAGTCAATTCCAGGTTTTGTTGCTCGAGTAATGTGATATGCCTCTGACGTCGGGTCCCCTTGGTCTGAGTGGCCTTCTCTTTGATCCCGAGTTTGGGATTCTAAGTCCAGATCGTTTCCTAGGTTCCTTGTGACTCCTGGAATCGCCTGGATGTTAGGAGTCACGTGCTTGAGTGGTGTTACTCAACCGCCTTCTACCTTGGGGGTGAGTGGATTCTTCCCCTAGATCCATTCACCTTTTTTAGAGTAAGAATCGCCTGCTTCTTCCCCTATCTGGGGCGCCAATTGTTCTAGACTAATTGCCTGGCCCTTAGTGATGTGGGTACCTTGTAAGTAAAAAGGGGAAGTAGTAGCCAGTTCAAGGAGTAACTGGGTGATTGTAAGAAACGTGGGTAGGCAAACAGAATAACGTACTGCGGAGTTTTGGTCTGCTAGGTAAAAGAGTGTCCCCTTGCTGTAGAGGGGTTGAAGTTAAATTTATAGTTTTGACTCTTGTCGTGTTCGCCAAGGTTTCATCCCAGTCGTCCAATGGTGCCCTCTAAGATGAGGACATGTGTTCCTACTCCTTAGAAACCCTTGGATCACCGAGGAGTAGCTGGAAGTGGGCCTTGTTCTTCTCTTCTTGAGCCACTGTTTCGATCTCTCGTGGGCCTGAACCAAGTCAACAGATCGCTTGGATTGTTGACCGCCTTCTGTGGGCCTTCTTTATGGGCTCTTCTGATAGCCCAGAATCGTCGGCGGCTGGTGCCTATGAGGAACAATCATATACGCAGCCATTTTATAATATCTTTGTTCATTGTTCGTTTTCATATTTAGGAACAATCTTCTTGTAAAAAACAAGAACAACCTTAGAATTAGTTTGGAACATTAGTTGATCCTTTGTTCCTAATTAGGAATTCGGGACACAAACCCAAATAAAAGAAGATGAAAATGAATATTTTGTTCCTAATTAGAATACAATCATGAAAGAATAAGAACAGAACACATTAGATTACCTTCAAATAATTTATTTTATGAGAATATATGTATTTATTATATACTATCGAGGGAAGGCCAAAAGAAGCTTCCAACCAAAACTAGCAGCAAGAAGCCCAAAAAGAGAGCTGCAAAAGTCCTGCCACGTGCCAACATACATCCATTCAAACTAAGAAAAGGGAATAGAGAACCGAAAAAAAGAGGGAATAAATCAACTTTCATGGAACCCACTTGTTAGAAACTCAATTTGGCTAATGGGCAAAACCCATTTATTCTCAGCTTCAGCTGAGACCATTTCACCCAATAAAAATGAGACACATGACAAAGGGACCACTGAAACGTAAAAAAAAAATTAATTAGTGGGATATTTATGGAGACTGCCCGTGCGTAGGGATGACAATTGATACCCTACCCGGTCAACGAGGATAATACCCTGTGTTGACTAGGTAAGGGTGGGGTAAGGGTATTCTCTTAGTTGAAAAAGTAGGGTAAGGGTAGGGTAAGGATATGACCAAAACCCTGCCCGCAAAATACCCTACCCTTAACCTCACTATAAATCTAAGTATTTTTCATGTAAATTTACCAAACAAATTATTGTCGACGGTTGATTCGTGAGATGATTAACAATTAACTAATATAAAAGCACATTATAACCATTAATTATTTACTTACACATGATTCAAGTTTTGATTTAGAATGTATAATGATGATGATAGTAGAAATTAATCGTAATATTTTGTATAACATCACATTATTGACTAATTTATATATATCTGGTGCTTATATAATATTTTTCATTTTATTTATATGGTTGAGAATGATGTGTTTTGGTATAATGATTATCGATAAAATTGTATTATAAGAATATATTAAAATACCTAGGGTACCCACGAACCCTATGGGTATTTGTAGAGTAGGGTAAGGGTAAGACAGTTGAAAACTCGTAGGGTAAATGGTCGGGTATTTTTCAAAGTTATACCCTGAGGGTAAGGGTACGGTTGACCCTATACCTGACCCTACCCTACCCATTGCCAATCCTATCCGTGCGTCTCTTCCACTACTCTGGGCAGCTGCCCAACCTGGCATCGGATCCACGTCCAACCATATTTGGTTGGACGGGTCCAACCAAGGATAGAACCGGAATATTAAAAAGTAAATGGCTTCAACCTAATTTGCCCTATCTCGCCGCCGATACCGTGAGCTTCGCGCTGATGCTCTCTATTGTTCCTCATCATCAATCATCCTTATTCCATAGGAACAAAGCAAAGTAAGTTAATTCTACATAAGATTTAGGTCCCCAAGATTGATCAATGGTGAACTGTGAGGATTCAGAGAGAACGCAGCTCCCTATCTCGCCCCCCTTCTTCAACCTAATTCCCCTTCTTCGTCGTCGTCGGATAATAGAATCAGCATTGGCGTCATCGTCGGAGATAATAAAATAGAGCCTCGGTGGGTCGTAAACTATTGGCGGTGACAGGCGGCATCGCCGATGAAGCATCTGCGTGGGAGCAGTGGTAGGTTGAAGAAGAATGATCAGTTTGGCATTTAGCTAAGTTAGGTGACTGATTTATCACTTAGTTAAGTTAGATGACTGCTTTGCAGATACAAATATTGTGGATGTTTTAGCAATTGTTGAAAGTTACATTCTCAGTCATTCAAAAATACGTTGTTTACTGTTTGAGAATTTGGGCCATTTTGTAAACATTTAAATGTAAATATTGTTGGATAACCTTGTAACTATATAATCTTGTCGTTGAATATCATGTTAATTAGTTTTGATAACTAGTTATTGGCTAAAAACTTTGTTAGCTAGTTATTTAATCATGGTGTTAACTAGTTAACTATATAAGTGAACTAATTAACAAAACGTTTACTAGTTATATGATGATGTTAACTAGTTAACTCAATAAGTTAATTAATTAACTAATTTTGATAACTAGTTATCAGGAAAAATAACTGTTAATTAGTTAACTTAAAAAAACACGTTTACTAGTTATTTGATCACAATATATGTTAACTAATTAATTCGATAAGTTAACTAGTTAACTAAATTTGATAACTAGTTATCATCTAAAAAATGTTAATTAGTTATCTTAGACATGATGTTAACTAGTTAACTAATTTTGATAACTAGTTATCAACAAAAAAATATTGTAAACTAGTTATCTAAATCATGATGTTAACAAAAAAATATTGTTAAAATTGATCTTGAAAGTTCGTTAAATAGTTATAAGTAAAATAACCTATGAACTAGTAGAGATAACTAGTTATCAGCAAAAAAATATGTTAACTAGTTAACAATAAAAATAGGTGTTAACTAGTTATCAACAGAAAAGGTGTTAACTAGTTAACATGTACTCGCCGTAAAAGTCGTCGGAGTTTGATCGGTCGTAGGAAAACTCGTCGGAAATTCGATAAGTTATCTGGTCATGATGTTAACTAGTTAACTCGATAAGTTAACTAGTTAAATTGATAAGTTAACTATTTAACTAATTTTGATAACTAGTTATCAACTAAACTCTTGTTAACTAGATATCTAAATCATGATATTAACTAGTTAACTAGTTAAAAACAACATAACTAGTTAAATAACTTGCTAACAAAAAATCTTGTTAAAATTGATTATGATAATTTGTTAACTAGTTATAAGTAAATAACCTATGAACTCGTGCACATACCTAGTTATCAGCAAAAAAATATGTTCACTACTTAACAATAAAAAAGACATTGTTAACTAGTTATCAACAGAAAAAGGTGTTAACTAGTTAACATGTATCCGGAAAAGTCATCGGAGTTTGGTCGACCGTCGGAAAAGTCGCATGAGTCTTGCTAGAAAAGTCACCATACGTTGAACCGGAGAAAGCAATGTAAAATTTAGTTTGTCGAAAAAATAATAGAACTGAAATTTGAGTTGTAGATTAGGACCAAAATTATTTTTTCATTATTTAATAAAAAATGTATTTATTAATGATCAGAAATTTAATTATCAATTTGTGATATTTTGTGGTATTGTATGTTTAATCTATGCTATTAGTCTATACAAATTAATTATTATTGAATGCTTATGTCATTTAATCACTTATGTTACTTGGCTCAAATGGTAAATGAGTTGTTGTTTTACCTTGAGGACTAGATTTCAAATCTGAGGAGTTACAATTTTAATTTCACATTTGATAATTTTGTAAAAATCAATGGAATTATGCAGAATTGTGCCAACCGAAAATATGCAGAATTGGGCCAGCCGAAATTATGGTTCAACCGGTCGGCTGGTTTGATTTAAAAAAAAATTTAAAATATATGTGAAATGTCCTAAATACCCCTAACAATCTAGACCATTGGATTGGTCAAAGGGTCAAAGGGTGATCTAATGGTTGAGATGAAGGTTGGAAGTTTCCAACCCTTGGAAAGGGTTGGATGGGGATCAGCTGCCGCCCAACCTACTTATTTAATTTCTTTTTTATTTTTTCGTTTTTACTTCATCTCTCTTACTTTTCCCTTAAATGTAATTATTTGCTAATAACTCTTTGTACATTGTTTAAAATCAATTTTGTCCTTCATAAAAGTTGTTTGTTTTATTTTTTCGAGTCTAATGACATCAATTTTGATATGATTTGTTGAATTTTTTGAGAAAAAAATCAAACCTCTACGCAAGTGTTATGTCGGTCGTATAACGTATCAAACCCCGTAACAGTTGCATAACATGTATATAGTAGTCATATAACAGTGTGATATGACACTATTATAACATAATCAAGGATATACCAGTGTCATAACATCGATGTATTAGTGTCATAGCAATTGATAGTCTCTTTCCTCCATTTTCTCTCTTCTCTCTCTATTTCATTTTCTCTCTCTATTTCATTTTCTCTCTCATCTGCCCTAATCTATCAGCTGGAGATGATATATAAAGCTATATGCCCAATAGCCGGACTGTTAGAAACTGGACGGATCTAGAAGAAAGAATGAAACTGGAATATAGGCAAAATGAATCAAAGAAAAACAGAGGACCCGTTCCAATTTCACCGCATTAGAATCAATCTTTCCACAATCAAAGATGAACACTTTCCCTCCCCGCTCAATGATCAAATCACTCAAAAGAGCCTACATCAATAATCTTAGGGATTTGTTTTTTGCTTCAGCATCTTTAGTCAGATCTGATCCCGCTGCTCGTAGCCAAATCAATCGCCGTTGCGCCGTAGCATCGTTGATGGAGCTCAGGGTTAGTCTTCGCCGCTCATAGCCAGATCTGCAGCCGCCACTCGTAGCCAGATCCGTCGTCGTTGTGCCGTAACATCGTTGATGGAGACCGAGCTTAGTCTTCGCGAATGAGAGAGAGAGAGTCGACAAAAAGGTTTTTTAGCTGATTGTAAAGAGAATCCTAATATGATTTACTATAAAATACAAGTTTCAATTGACTATTTTGTCCATTTTAATTTAGACCATTAGATCTACTCTCCAATCCTATGGTTCTAAGGGGTGTTCTCGTATGAGCACACTAAGGGGTGTCCTAACGGTAATAGATCCCGGTTTCTGTGCGTTTATAGAGTCCACCATACTTGTGCAACGGCTCCATGGGTGAAATGGATACAGAAGAAATAGGATCGAGAAGAAATAGGATTAGATATATAAGTTATAAGTACAAGTAAAGAGGTAGGTTGGATATAATATTAATGTTAATGTTTGTTTTTTTTTTTTTTGTTACCAACCAATGTTGCACAACTTTACCTGCATAATCCACACTCCGCAGATCAAACTTACTTAATAAACCATTTCTTGCATGGTATGAATCACTATTATCAAACGCCATAACTGGGGCTTTTCACCTAAATAAATAAATAAAATTAACTATTAACCTAAATAAATACCGTTTAAAACTATTGATTTTCGTAGGTATAAACGCCTGTACCCCAGGCGATATCGCCCGTGGCCTTTGATTTTCCGAACCACCCGATTCCAATTCGCCCAACCACCGATTATAAGCAACTCGCCCGGCCCATAGGCGATATCGCCTGTACCATAGGCGATATCGCCTATCCCCTAGTTAATTATAGCATATTAAATAATTAAGTATTTATCATTCAGTCATCATTGTTTTAATTTTTAACCGTTTTGTCTACCCCTTTTTCTCAGGGCTTGCGATTGGAGTTCTCAATCTTTCAATCGTTATCCCACAGGTAATAAATTAATTAACCAGAGTTTATATTCAGTTTAATAACTAAATTAATTATTTATCAGTAATCATATTAGGTTAAATACTTCAAAATGGTATTTATCAGTTGTCATAAATTTTGATTTGAGTGTTTTTGTTTGAGTTTGGTTGGCCCGTATCTAGGGCTGTTGACGAGCCAAGCCGCTCGTGAGCGGCTCGGAGCTCGGCTCGGAAAAATGACTAAAAACCTCGCTCGAAACTCGGCTCGTTTGTAAATGAGCTGGCTCGCGAGCCGGCTCGATAGTAAATGAGCCGAGCCCGAGCCTACCCTGGCTCAGCTCAGTAGGCTCGTGAGCTGGCTCGGCTCGTCGACTCGTTGAGCCTAGCTCGCGAGCTATCTCGTTTACGGCTCGCGAGTTGCCTCGAATAATATAGCTCGTGAGTTGGCCCTACCCGTATCAATACATTTTTATTATATTTTTTATGACAAGCCAGTTTTTTTTAGTTAAAATGACGAGCCAGTGGTGATGTGGCAAAATGAACGAAAAATGTTGCATCTGGCTACTGCAGTGTACATCGTAACACGATTCAAAATTTCAAGACCAATCTGCACCATTTTGAAATTTTATGATCACTTTATATATAACTTTTTACCTGTGGGATAACGATTGAAAGATTGAGGACTCCAATCGCAAGCCCTGAGAAAAAGGGGTAGACAAAACGGTTAAAAATTAAAACAATGATGACTGAATGATAAATACTTAATTATTTAATATGCTATAATTAACTAGAGGATAGGCGATATCGCCTGTGGTGCAGGCGATATCGCCTATGGGCCGGGCGAGTTGCTTATAATCGGTGGTTGGGCGAATTGGAATCGGGTGGTTCGGAAAATCAAAGGCCACGGGCGATATCGCCTGGGGCCTGGGCGATATCGCCTGGGGTACGGGCGTTTATACCTACGAAAATCAATAGTTTTAAACGATATTTATTTAGGTTAATAGTTAATTTTTTTTATTTATTTATGTGAAAAGCCCCCATAACTGTGACAGGCTCCAATTGAAGGGGACTTTTAGCTTGTTCAAATAGCACTATATCCCTGCACTGTGATGTTTCTGGAGTGGAAACAAATTTATCATGTGTTTCTTCTAAGTTAACTCTATAGTACATTTGATATAGTTTTAGTATCTGTCTTGGGTCCATGTTTCTTGCAAAATAAAAGAGCCTGGCAGAGAGCGGTGTTTGCATTGAGTGCCAAGTACAGTGGTTCCTTCACACATTGGGCTTTGGACCAATGAACTTACCTCTGCTTTGGAGGGTCATTGACTTAAAGAGTACCTTAAGTATCAGAAAATAACACGTCGGTCACCTATGTATAAAATCCTTCAAAATGGTCCCGTCGTCAAATTCCGTCCAACTTCCATCCATTTTTTTCGTCCAATGCTGACGTGGAAGATTACTCAACTAGCCCAATCAGCATAAATAATAATAAAATATTAGGAAAAATAAAATAAAGTAAAAATAATCATTATAACATTTTTTACCTTTGAACTTGACAGGGAAATTGTTGTCCTTGAATAGGCTAAGTAGATCCTAATATATGAGCTCTATCCAAATGTATAATCTCTCGATATCAAAGGAACTTCGTGGCTTAGAAAATGTTGTCTGCGTTTTTAGAATTATAATTAGGGTTGAAAGTTGACCCGGTGAGTAGTGGGTATACCAAAATTTAAGAGAGATGAGAGAGAGAGTTAGGTTTAGGCAGAAATTAGGTTTAGCGGTGAGTGTTCCGGCGAGGTCTAGGCCAGAGAGGGGGGGGTGAGCGTCTTGGGGGGTTTCGGCACAGGATCAACAAAGTCGTCTGCTCCAGATTAGGAACTTTAGGATCTTCTTTGAATCTTCGAATGGCCGTTTTAGCTCGAGTTGCATATTGGTGGTCTCCAGAGAGCCTCTTCTTCACTTCATTTTCCTCGACAATGATCTTTTGGTTTGGTTGGAACACATTCTCCAGGTCGCTTCTCAGAACAGTTGGAAATTTCCAGTTTCCTGTGAACGCTCTACTCCAAACAGGACCTTGAAGATCTCCACCTTTGCTCTCCGTGGCTCCCCTGTTCTGAAGTTAACAGAATCTTGTGGCAGGAGCAAATCTTTCTTTGTTCTCATCCCTGCCGACGCTGCAGCCCCAAGCTGGTTTGATTTCGTTCGCCTCACACAGAATTGGATTGCTGCTAGGAATATTCTCCCTCCTCCACCGATTTTACCCTCTACGGGCTGTTTTGTGTCTCCTCACAAATCCTTTGTCCAAGCTGTTGGTTGCTCCCTTTCCGTCTCCGGAAGCTGTGCAATCCAAAAGGTCGGTAATATGGATGGTATCCTTGTTCAGGACGTTGGGGTGGACGATCGGCTTGCTTTCCTTGGGCGATGCATCGTCTTCCGATTCGTTACCTCGGAGAGTATCGATTGGCCCTCCTTTCAGCGATGGGCTCATCAAAATTGGGGTTCATCGCTGGATGCAGACTTTCAGAAGCTGGGAGACGGTCTCTGGCTTCTCAACTGTGGCTCTACGGAGAAGGTTAATCGCATCCTCGCTCTTGACCGTTGGAGCTTTGGACGGACAGTGATTCAACTCGACAGATGGATTCCCGAAGCTGGCAGATCCGGGGTCCTCCTGACCGAGGATATTGTGTGGGCGACTTTTAGAGGCATTCCTCTGCATCTGAGATCTTCTGCTCTTTTTCGTCAATTGGGTGATATCTGTGGCCACTTCCTCAACTACGAAAAGAGTGACTCGCTCTCTTCTGTCAGGATCTGCTTCAGATTAAAAGGGGCCATCCCTGAAGAGATTCCCCTTTGTTTGTTTCAAGGGACTTGTGTTTCCAGTCAGTGTGGATCTTGATTCGCCTCCTCCCTCACCCTGTGTTACCTTCCCGTCCGACTCCGCCCCGGTTTGGCTTTCAAAGAGGAAGTCGGTGCTCCGAACTTGCTCTGCTTCCCCAGTGGCTCCAACCGATTTGGTCTCCGCAGATCCTCAGTCTTTTTTAAGAACCCCATTACTCTGGTGGGAGATGCCGATAGCTCAGCTTGCTCTCCGGCGAGGGCTTCCGTTGATGCTTCCTTCTCCGACACGATTAATAGCACAACTCCCGATGTGACTGACGTCTCCTTCAGAAGCCCGGATGTTCGGTGTCAGACTGCTACGGCCTCTGTGATTTCCCTTTTGCCGTCTCGATCGAAGAGTAGTTTCATTGGTTTTCGACTGGACGAGGATGAGAATCTCTATCTCTCCTACTTTTCTAGTTCAGTCCAAACTAATCAACTTCTCCTTTGCTCTGGACTTGCTTAAGGGCCTCAGTGTTAACTTCCAAATTGGATCTACGGATTATTCACCCATGAGGATTTGTTTGGGCTTCATTCCAAAGCCCATTCTCTCACAGTCGGCCCCTCCTTTCATATCTCTCGGATCAGCTTCTTTGCCCAGCCATTTCTCTCCAGATTTTGGCAGAAGCTTCTCATCCTCTTCTTCTTCTACATTCTCAGTTTCCGATCCAGCTTCGCAGTTGTGTCTTTCCTCATCGAGCTCAACGTCGGATGATCTATCTCACCTGGAGGATACTCTTATGTTTTCCTCTGTATTGGAAGTATCTAAGGTAATGGGTTTGGAGCTTGAAGGATGCCCATCAAGAGGCTCGTCCGCAGCAATCGAAACCTGCAAAGATGTTATCCACAGACGATCGAGTTATAGGTCGCGCTCTCGTCAGGAGCTTGAGCTACGCCGTTTAGGAGCGAGCACAGACTCCTTAATTGCCGGTCCCCGCAATTCCCGTCGTGATAGAGGTATTCTCCCCATTCCCATTTGTTATGAATTTTAACCTTCTCTGCTGGAATGTGCGTGGCCTTGGTTTGTGGGACAAGAGATTCAGATTAAAGCAACGCATCAGAGATATGAAGCCTTCTCTTATTTGTTTGCAAGAGACCAAGAAGGAGGTTATTGATTTGTCGATTGTTCGTAGTCTCACTGGTTCGGTAGATTGGAATTGGGCTTTTAAACCCGCTATTGGTGCTTCAGGAGGCATCTTGACCTGCTGGCAGCCTTCTATCTTCGAAATTGAAGGCGAATGGATTGGTATCTTTGCTCTCGTCACTCTGTTTAGGTGTTCTACAGATGGTTTTCGCTGGTGTCTTATTAATGTCTACGGCCCCTGTGAACATTCTGAGAAGTTGGTCTTCCTAGATGAATTACGCTCTTTGTTAAATTGGTGGGATCTCCCTACTTGTGTCCTTGGTGATTTCAACCTCACTCGTTTCCCTGAAGACTCTACGGGAACCTCCTCTCGAGTGTTAAAAAGGTCTTGGTTTAACGATTGGTGCGCAGACTGTGAATTGTTGGAAATTCCTCTGCTAGGCGCGTCTTTCACTTGGTCAAACTTCAGGGAATCTCCTTCGCAATCGCGCATTGATCGTGTTTTTGTTTCCTCATCTTGGGAGCTGCACTTTCCAGGTTGCAGCTTGAATGCTCAGGTTCGCACCTGTTCCGATCATCGACCTCTCATTCTTGTGTGTGGCTCTTTACCTTCTTTTCGAAGGCCTTGGAAATTCGAAAATATGTGGTTAGAACATGCCTCATTCAGTCCCCTGCTGCTGTCCTTCTGGATCTCAAATCCGTTGACCTCGATGTCTATGCTGAATTTGGGTAAGAAGCTCAAACTCTTCAAGAGCGAGCTGAAAACTTGGAATCAGGTTTGTTTTAAGAAAATTGAGCTTCAAATTGCTTCGTGTCTTGAGGAGATCTCTCGCCTTGATTACTCCAACGATTGTGGAGTTTTATCAGAACCAGAACGAGTCCATCGGATTGCTCTTAAATGCCGTCTGGACTCCCTTTGGAAAATGGAGGAGATCGCTTGGCATCAAAAAGCTAAAGAAAATTGGTTAAGACTCGGGGATCGCAACACCCGATTCTTCCACCGGGTGGCCAATGCCAAAAGACGCAGAAATGAGTTGAGGCAGATCAAGGTTGACAAGGTTCAGGTTCAGGGTCAAACTCAGATTTCGCTTGCGGCCGTTAACTTCTACAAGAATCTCTACCACGAGCCTCTTCCTTCTCGGCCTTTCCCGTCGCTTCTCTCCTTCAAGTCAATCTCTGCCGCGGATGAAGACCTTTTAATTGCTCCTTTCCTTCCTCAAGAAATCTGGCAGGTTATTCACTCTTGCGAAGGCAGTAAATCCCCGGGCCCCGACGGATTTTCCATGGAGTTTTTTAAAAGAAATTGGGACATCTGAAGAATGAGATCTGCGGCTCTTTGAGTGATTTTTTCTCGTTCTCAGTCATTCCTCATAGTGTCAACAGTACATTCATCGCTCTCATACCGAAGACTGAGGTGGTTGAAGAATTATGTGATCTCCGCCCTATTAGTCTTGTTGGCAGTTTATACAAGATTCTCTCCAAGGTTTTAGCTGGTCGTCTGAAGAAGGTTATTGATCAGGTTATCTCTGCCCATCAGTGTGCTTTTGTTCATGGCAGACAGATTCTTGATGCGGTTCTTATCGCAAATGAGCTCTTAGATTCCAAACTCGGAGGTGGTAGCTCGGATGTCTCCGGACTGATCTTCAAATTGGACATCGAAAAAGCTTTCGATCACGTCAATTGGAATTGCCTACTTAAGACTCTGATCATTATGGGTTTTGGTAACAAATGGGTAAATTGGATCGGATCCTGCATCTCTTCAGCTCGCTTTTCCATTTTGGTAAATGGTGAATCTGTCGGATACTTTGCCAGCTCGAGAGGTCTCCGTCAAGGAGACTCCCTGTCTCCTCTCCTGTTTATTATTGTCATGGAGATCCTTTCAAAGATACTCTCCCGGATGCAGGAAGCTGGCATGGTTTCCGGTTTCTACATGGATGAGCGTGATGGAACCGGTCAGGTTAACCACATCCTCTATGCTGACGATGCCCTTGTTTTCTGTGACGCCTCGGAGAGTCAAGTTCGTTCTCTTGCAGCCACCCTGATTTGTTTCGAATGCATCACAGGTCTCAAGATCAACTTTCATAAATCAGTTATGTTCACAGTTGGCACCGTGCAGAATCCTTCAGGTCTGGCCTCTATCTTCGGTTGTGATTTAGATCAGCTTCCTTTGACCTATTTAGGCCTTCCCTTGGGATCTCGTTGTACCTCTTCCTTAGTTTGGGATCCTGTGATAGCAAATATGGAAAGAAAACTCGAGACTTGGAAAGCTCGTTTCCTTTCTTTCGGCGGGCGCATCACATTGCTCAAGAGTGTCCTCTCCTCTCTCCCGATTTATTATATGTCTCTCCTCAAAGCTCCTAGTTCTGTGATTTCTAGATTGGAGAGCTTACAGAAGCGCTTCCTGTGGACAGGAACCACAGATCCAAAGAAGATTCACTGGATTCATTGGGACACAATTAAATGCTCCAAAAGTCGGGGTGGACTTGGAGTACAAGACCTTCGGAATCTCAACACATCCCTACTTAGTAAGTGGTTCTGGAGATATGCTACTGAAAGATCGGCTTGGTGGCGGTCCCTTATCTTTGCAAAGTGTGGTATGGGTCCCTCCGAGTGGATCCCATTCTGGAACCTTAGCTCTCACGGCTGTTCGATGTGGAAGGGAGTGATCGCTTTTGGCTCCGTTTTCTGGACTTACGGCTTGATTGATCCTGGGGGTGGGTTGTGTGATTTTTGGAGAGACTATTGGGTTAGGGGTGTGAGACTTGCTTCTTTGTTCCCAAGGATTGCTGCTTCTGCACAATCCTTGGACTCACGTCTCTGTGATGTTTGTCTTTTCTCTGACAGGTTGGAATGGACGATCCCTCTCCGTTACCAGCTTAGGGGAGGGGCCCTTGAAGAATGGCACAATCTTCTCCTACATCTAGAGTCGATCCCTCATACTCTGCTGACCGAAGGACCAGCCTCCATTTATTGGCCTCTCCACCAAAAGGGCCTCTTCACTGTTGCCTCTCTCAGACAAGAGCTAAATGCTAAAAGGTTTGTCGGAGTCCCAAATTTCCCATCTGACGTGATCTGGCTCCCTTTCATCCCTCCGAAGTACACGAATTTCTGCTGGAAGGTCTACCATAAAAGGATCGCCACGGTCGACAATTTGCAGCGTCGAGGCTTCTCCTTCGCTAATAGATGTGTTTTGTGCTATTGCTCTGCCGAATCTGTGGATCATCTCTTCCTTCAGTGTTCTTTCGTCACAAGAGTTTGGAACCTACTCAGTTCAGCACTTTCCTTCCACGAACCCTTCCACCACGAAATGGTGGGTTTCATCATGGCATGGAAAGGTATGAACTGCGACTCATGTTTCAATCCTGCGATGGAAGCTATTTTGCACGCTGTTTTATGGTTCATCTGGAAAGAGCGAAACGACAGGATTTTCAACGAGACCTCTGCCTCTCCATTTGTTTTGTCCCGCAAAATCTGGTATGCTGTCGGTGATTGGCTGATATCGGCTAAGCGCATCTCGGAAGATCAGCTCCGCCTTTGGAGGAGATTAGTCTTCGACAATGGCTGATCTCTTTCTGCTGGTTTCTGTTGTCAGTTTCCTCTGTTTTCTTTCGTTTTCCTGCTTTCCTTGTTTTGCGGCTTCTATTCCCTTTTGCCAATTTGGACAGCTTTCTTAGTCATGTTTTGGTCGGATGCTGTTTCAGTTTCAGCAGTCCTTCTCCTTTGTATCTTGAACTAAGCTTCCTTTTGAAGCTTCGTTTTTGTATATAATACATACGCAACCATCATTATAAAAAAAAAAAGTAGTGGGTATACCCGAAACCTACCCGAACTCATTCAGGTTAATGGGTACTTTTACCTGGATGGGTTCAGCCTTTGAGATGGGGTTACAGAAAAATGGGTACCCAAGTCCGAACCCATTGATACCACATGCACCCACTAAGACCAGAACTTAAATCTTATGGTACTGTTGAACTACTGCTTTAAGCTGATAAGTAGTATAACATCCAATTTTATTTCAAGCTTGCCTTGGAATGCTCCTTGAGAACTCTTTAATTAACTAGTAATTAAGTTACCTCTGCTTGCTTTGGAGCATAAATAATGAACACCAAAATGTAGATAGTCTCAAGAGCACGACCGACCAAGTTGATCGTGAGGACCAGGTAGTTGGATCTAAGTGCAACATAGTATAACCAAAGCATGGCATTGAAGTGAGCAGCTACACAGGGCACTGATCCAAAATGCACCCTCCCCCATTCATGTTAATTATAAGTATTTTTCTTTTCATTTTTTGGTAAATCATACATACACTAACAATTAGAAAAAAGGTTAGAGAGTAGCTACTTACAACGGTGCTAGGTATATCACTGTGGGACATGATTTCGCATATTCATAGCGATTGAAGAGCTACTTACAACTGTGTTAGGTACATCACTTTTGGTTCAATATTATGTAGTAGTGCAGTTGCGGTCATTTTTTTAATTTTTATTATCGAGATTAGTAGGTATCTTGTCCTAGGTTAGTGGGTTCCTACTACCCGAATGAGTTCGAGTTTTGGGATGGATTTTAGATATTATGAATATCCACTGCCTGAAGTATAATGGGCACTAGTACTCTTACTCATTCCATTATCCAACCCTAGAATTATGGGGAAAATGTCCATAAACTGATGACTTTGCCTTCTTTTATACTTGCTTAGCAATGCTAGTTGCACATAATAATACAATGGTAATTATCATTAGGCTACCAGTGCTCAATCATTACTTAATAAGTAGCGTTGGTTACATACTCTCTGATGATGACTATTGTGATAAACACAACACACATTGCTCCTTGCTTACTAGAAATAGCTTATGTACTTGATGTTGAATTTTTTTTTTTTTTTTGCAAAATCTACTATCTACTAATCTATTATATCTATTATCTATTATCTATTATCTATACTATATTATAAGCATTTATAATATAGGGTCCTCATTTCCAAGTCTCTCCTTGATTGTAGGCCCTCATCCAATGAGAATTTTTCAAATTTTTAATTGTTTATTATTTTGACAATTTATGAAAAAAAAAACTGTTTTACTACGAAAAAAAAACTGTTTTTCAATTTTTTATTTTTCGATGTGCCAGTAAGTTTCTTTAAAAAGGAGGGAGGCATTGTTGTATTGACATTTTTTTATTTAATTGCTTAATTACTTTTTCAAATTTTTCATTTAATTGTATCCACTTATTTTTGTTTAATAATTTGATTAATTTTACTAAATTAACTTCATTTTTTTCATCAGTGTGGCTTTTTCAGATGATTCGAGTACAATTATGTAATGAATTAATTAATTTATTAATTACTAAAACACCAAAATAAAATTATCATATAACATAAAAAATTATTTCATTATTTATTTTAGTAATTATTTGAAACTTAGTTTTTAGTCTCTATTTAATTGTACTTAATCATGATAAATTATTTTAATCATTATTTAGTTTTTCTTAATCATGATAAAATTATCGTAATTTAGTATTCTTTAATTGAGTAAGCAATAGATAATTGTATATCTTTAACGTGCTTTGAAAAAAAAACAATTGAGAAGGAATACATTAGCTAAGAATTTATTAAAAATTTATAAGTCCGCATAAGATGGTTCTTTTATATTATTATGATTTATAAAAATATAATGACTTAGTAAGTATCACTATGAAAAATAGGGATGTAGGGAGTAAATTAAAGATATCTCAACTTCTCATTAATTTTTAAAAAATAATGAGAGGTTGATTTGGGCATTGTTTAAAATTCACCTAATAAAATTTAACATCTTATATCCTAGATTATTTACAATATGAGATAATGATCTCAAATTCTCATTTGGACGTCCAATCAATTATAGTTTTTATATTTTATTAGTTCTTTTTTACTTCATAGATGAATATAAAAACTAAAATTAAACTAGATGAGAAAAAAACACAATTCTTTCATATAAATTAATTATGCAAAAAAATAGACATCTAAATCGACCAAAGGGATAAGTACTAGATTATCCTTAAGTGTAGATTCTCCACCAATTAAATTTTTTTATTTCATATAACATTTATTTTAATTATTTTTTGTCAAGCATTTATGTTAATTAAACTCACGACACCACATCCTCTAGATTTACGGAATCTACTCATGGTATTCCCTCAACTTCCTATTTTATAGGGTGAGAGGGAGAGCTTTGTTTGGAACAAAATGTATGGTTTTCTTATTGAGTTAGATCAATCGTAGTTGGCTAAGTTAGATTAGATCGGGTTGAATTGAGTTTTTAGATGTTGGGTAGTGAATCATTTTTTTAATTGATGTGTCATTTTAAAATTATTGTTTAGATGATGTGGTATAAGATTGAATTTTAGATGAAAAAATGAGAATGGGTGAAAGTATTGATTCATTACCAAGATATATGTTGAATAAATTTGTTCTTTGTAATGGTTAACAATAAAATTTAAAACCTTGATTTTGAAACCACCCCACCCATTATTTTTTTGGCAGAAAAAAATGTGGCTGCATTATTTTTAGGACAGTTATTTGTTGAATTTGAAATTGAAGGAGAGGAGAGAATATATATATTAAAATGTGGTGGATGTATATGTTTTTACAATATTAAATAATTTTTGAACAATTAGATAATAATTCACTTTCAACATTTATTTGTTCTAATATTCACATCATCAAGTAGACACATTTGTAAGTAATCCCAAAATAGTCTCTTATACCTTCAACCACAATGTAAATGTCTTATCCTACTCATTTATCGATCTTTTATCTTTTGAAAGTACATAATATTTAATGTATAGTTTTAATTATATTATTATTTCATTTACTTAACATTGACTTATTACAATTCCGGCCAACGGGCCGGAAACAAAACTAGTAATATATATAGGAATATAAAACAACCTCCTCTTTATTCTTTCTCCCCTTAACTTTAGCTAAACAACCAATTAGATTTTTTCCTTTTATTATTTTCTCTTTCATATTTAATTTAACTAAGAAAAATAAGTCTGAAAAAAAAAACTTAAAAATCCCACCCACGTTCATTAACTTCCACTTTTTAGTTTTTATGTATTAAATGATTTTTAATAAAAAATAGTTATATAATATTATTTTAATTTACACGCACACTTTTAATATAAAATGATATATGCCCTCACAAAATATTTTCAATTATTTTAGTATATAATCATATCCTCTCCAACTCTTCAAATTATAAAATAAATATGAATAATATTTTGGTATTTAGATTACTAAATTTGGCAATAAGAAAAAGCAATAGTTCTTTGATTTTGTAACTCCATAAATCATATTTATCCTACTAATGTAATTTTAAGTCAATTTTTCTAGCAAAAAAATAGTGTACTCTGAGAGAAAATGATCATGTTAAAATTTAAGAAAAGATTATTATATTTATTCATAGTTGTGTATTAGAAAAAAAATTAATAAGCATTTAACTCGCTAAAATTAATAACTTAGAATATGTTCTTTTAATTAATATATACTTGGGTTTGGGATTATTTATAATTAATTATTATAATTCAAAAGGTAATACGAAATATTTAAACAAAAAATATTTTCACTTTTCTCCTTTTTCATATTTTACAAAGCATATGTTTCTAAATTTTAACATGCCATTAAAAAATTACTTGATGTATTAGTTTCATTTTCTAAATAAACTAATAGTCAAATCTTTAATTTATCAGAGGAAATTTTTTAATCAACACTAGATTGAACCATATACATGTCCGAATTTTTAAATATGAATAGACTAAGTAAAATTTCATAATTTTAAATTTATTTTTCATCAATTTTATTTTATTTAGTTTTTTTTTGGTTAAAATATTTTATTTAGTTAAAATATAATTTATTCTAAAGAAACTATTCATCATTCCACTCACTACTTAGTCTATCAATTGGTACTTGCATATCTACATTCTTTTTGAATAGATTGTTCCAGACATGAATGTGGTCATTGGTGCAAACCAAGTTTTTTATATAATGTTTGAAATAAAAAAAAATTTATCCATTCTTATTGTATGACATGTTATGTATTAAATTTTTTAGTCAGACCAAATATTGATTTTGATTATTTATCAGGGCTCTGCAATTAGTTTCTTAGAGTTAATAATTCAAAATAAAAAAAGCTAAGAGACGAAAATGGTGGTGATAATATGATAAAACTTTGAGAAAACTGAAAATAAAATTTATAAAAGTTAGTGTTTTTTATGATGAAAAAAAATGGAGACTTATAGCATAACAATATCTTTTCCATTACTGTTAGCTCTCACATTAATATCTTATTGATGATTAGAGATGAAGAATCAATTAAACTAATAAAATTTTGTTTTGGAATGTGATTTCGATCTGCACATTTTATGAAGGAGGCAAGAATTATAAATAATGTGTCCAAGATTAAAATAGTAATTGATGTGATATGCTTACAGATATTAATTTTTTCTGTAAAAATAATATAAACATTTATTATTTATTGATATCATGTACTGTAAATTTACAAACTATAATGGAGGATAATAAACTAAAATTCACTCTTTAATTGTATTGTATCCTATCGTCATAGTTTTTCAACCTATATTAATTAATAAGTTTTAGAAATACCATAATTTTAATAAAAAATATTTTAATCCAATGTTTTTGCAATGTCTTATTACATGGACATTATCTTACTAATAAAATAATTTATTAGATGGTAATCATATAACTATAGTTTTCGTAATTATATCCGTGGTGAAATTTGTGATGTTAAAATTTAAGAATATTCCATTCTATTTATGTATTCATATTGATGTAATAAAAATATTACAAATTATTCATAAAAAATTATTACAACTTTTAAAGGAAGCAATCAACTCACTAAAAATAATAATTCAACACATGTTCAGTTTTAAAGTTTTCAGAAATTTCATCAGTGTGAAACTATATCCAATGTTTTATATATTTGAATTGGACTATTTAATATTTAATTAATAATACAGTAGGTACTAATAATCATTTTTTTCTTTTCACATTTCTCCTTTTTCATAGTTTACAACATATAGGATTCTAAATTTTAATAGGCTATTGATAAACATAATTGAACTAATGAACATTTTTCTCAATAACATAATAGTCATTTCATTAATTTTGTAGAGGAATTATTTTAACCATTACTACTACATTGAACTTGATACATGTCCAACTTTTAAAATATGAATAATTTATAAAAAAAAATTCAAAAAAATGGAACTTTCATTAACTTTACATTTTTTACTTAAAATATATTATATAATGTGTATCACTTTACTCTCTACTCAATCTCTCTATAAGTACTTATATCCACATTCTAGCTAGAATCTCAAGCTTCGTTTAGATAACTACTTTTATTTTATTAATCTTTCCGTCTTCCCTACTATTGATCATCTTCTTTAAGTTTTTAGTCAATCACTCATATCATAAATACCATTTTCTTCATTTGTGCATATATTTTTGTATGAAATTCAGTGTATCCATTCTTTTAACATGACATGTACATACATATTGAGTTTTTTAATTAGTCCAAACTCTTAAAATTTGGCAGTTATATGAAATACTTGAATGTTTCTCTCAATGAAATTCGACAAATTGACTTAGATCAATCTTCTAAATCTTAAATTTTAATACAAAAAAGACAATTTAGGATGATTATTACCCGAACAAAAAATACGACAAATGGGAAGGGATATCAGCTATTCAGATCCAAATCAAACAGTTGTCAAGCCTATTCATTTATGATTTTATTTTTCATTTATGTGAATTTTTTTTATAATTGTTATCATTGTTATAGTTAATTTCACAAAAATGTTTGCATACCATATATACATGAACCTCCATATATGATAGTTATATTATGTATCAATGTTGTTATCTTTGTCACATGATTATTAGCTTTCAGTTTCATTAATGTTATGATATAAAATTTTATTGTAATGTTACATTACATTATAAAACATGGTCTTTGTAATGTTACATTACATTACAAAACATGATTGGGATAACAGTCTCACATAACACACTTGCCGATAATGTCAAAATAGTAAGGGTACTATCCATGTTTGCAAGATATATTTCTTAGTATCATTATTTCTTTATCATAGATTTTGGTTTTCTTTGTTTTTATTCATACTCTATTAATTTTTCAATAAAAATTTCTTTCTAGAACTAATCACATAATAAACAATTCTCACAACTAAAAATTTATGAATAATTGGTGACTTTTGTAATAGGCTTAATTTGAATGGTTAGATATATGTTGAGTATTACTTACAGTTAACATTAACTTCTTTCTATATTATGTGAACTTAATGAAGTAAAGAACATTGAGATCAAAGTGATATAGATTAAGAATAGGAGAGAAAATAAAAATGTTATTTTGCTCAATCCCACCATCGGGCGGGCAAAAAAGCTAGTATATATATATATAAGGATATAATTTATCCCCCTTTTATTCCTTCTCTACTTAAGTGTAGGCTTCTAACCAATCAAAATATTTTATTTTATTTATTTTCTCTCTCCCCACAAATAACCTTTTATTTATTTTTTCTCTCCCACAAATAAGAAATCCAATGTGCAAAAAAACGGTTACCATATTCAAATTCTAGCAAAATGAATGAAAGAATTTTTCATTTAATTAATTTATATTTTTTATATTTTATCTTTTACTCTTTTAAACGAAATTGACTATATTTAATATCTTCACCGACAACTAAATATTAAATCAATTTCTACACTATATACTAAGGAATTTAAAAAGAGGGTACCCAAATCCAAGCTTCTCCTTAAGTTTAGGATTTAAACCAATAGAAATATTTTATTTTTAATTAGTTAATGAAAATAATTATTTGTTTAATTTAATTCAGTTAAACCAAATTTAATTTCTTTAATAAACCTAAACCCACGTTCTCAAACAATTTTTACATCTTTCTTGATTTGTTTTTTTTTTGTCGTGTTTCTTTATTGTTTAATTACTTACTAACAGAGTTAGTTGATTTTTTAGTATGTTAACAATGTTTTTTTCTTCATATTCACCTCTTTAATTAATAAGATTAAGGTCATCATTTGTAAATAAAATACTAAATAATCATTTATCTCACACATTTTGGCCAATACTAACTTATTATTATAATATTTTTATTTTATGTAATTATATTACCTTTTCGAGTCCTTATTCCTAAAAAATTTGGAGGATAGTCATTGTACTAATAGTTAATATTTAGATAACTATATATTTTTACTATAACTACAACTAACTATATATTTTAAATCATATGATATAACTACATAATTAAACCGGGTTGAAAAAAGTAATTTAAAGATGTCTAAATGATATAATTTATTTAATTCTATGATATTAGTAAAACTGATAAAAAATATGATGGTTTATTAATCATCATACATATAATGATAAACCGGGTTGAAAGAAGTAACTTAAAAACGTATCAATCAAATAATTTGTTCAATTTTAAGATATTAATATGATTGAAAAAATATGATGATTTAGTCATCATACATGTTTTGATATATCGAGTTAAAATCAGTAATTTGAATAAGTTTCATACAATACATAGTTTGAAATTTTTCATTAATTATTTTACTGTTGTCTCGCCAATATTATATACACTGATATTTTTCATAATTTTTTTTAAACTTATATATTTGATTGAACCCGACCAACGGGTCGGCCAACATACTAGTTTTATCTATCTATTTATTTCTATTATCTATTCTATTATATAATATACAAGCAAATGTAATTGACTCTCATTAAGTGTAGGGATTCAACTAATGAGGATTATTTATAATTTATATTTTGATTAATTCAATTACAATTGTTTATTCAATGAGAAAATAAACTCAGCAAGTCATTTCCTAAAAAATTTGCAGCACTCTTTCAATGCTATCTTATGGTAGTAATAATTAATTAATTAATCTCATTTTTTGATTCCGTTGTTTAAAAAAATCAATGGTTTCACAAACCCATGCCAAACATTAGCAATGAAAATAGGTTAAGTACAAAAATCATAATTTTATATTTCATTTATAAAACCTACTATATATCTATAATATATATAAACATATTTAACAAAATTCGTCAATTCTTATTTTATAATAATTATCTCCTCCAATAGCTATTTTGCTCACATTAATTAATTAATATTATCCTGTTTTAATTATTTTTTTCACATTTTTATCCTGGAAATAGCTCCAATTAATTAATATTTTCCAGGTTCAGTTATTATTTCCACATTTTCTTTCTCCTGAAAACTACTTCACTACCTTATGTTGTATTTTAACCCTTACCTATGCAAACTACTATAGTGGTTTCAATAACATAGGATGACGTTGGCATAGTTACAGACGTGGGCTATTACCCCCCGGCAAGCTGATGGGTGGTGTGAACCTGAAGCTTGTTTCGTAGAAGTGCGATACGGTCCTTTGCTAGAGGCTTTGTGAAGTGTCTGCTAGTTGATCCAATGTGGATATATGAGAAATCCTAAGGTCACCGGATTCCACCAATTCACGAACAAAGTGAAAATCCAATGTTATATGCTTCGATCGAGTGCTTATTACCGGATTCTTTGTGAGAAATATGGCACCAATGTTGTCACACAAGAGAATCGGTGGCTGCTAAGGAACATGAAGATCGCCAAACAATTGCTTTAACCAAAGTAACTCTGCGGCTGTGTATGCAAGAGCCCTATATTCTGCCTCGGTGCTGGAGTGAGCTACCACTTTCTGCTTGCGAGATGTCCAACTAATCAAGTTCGGACCATGGAAGACCGCATAACCATATTGCAATCGACTGTCATCCATGTCGGAAACCCATCCAGCATGAGAATATGCCATGACACGCAAAGTGGATGTTGGTTTGAATGTGAGTGAGTGATCTAAAGTCCCTTTGAGGTATCGCAATACTCGTTTTACTGCTTGCCAATGAAGAGAGGTAGGAGCGTGCATGAATTGACATACTCGATTTACTGCAAAGGTAATATCTGGACGAGTAATTGTTGCATACTGTAGTGAACCCACCACTTGACGATAAAGTCGTGGATCATGAAACAAATCCCCTTGTCGAATAAGCTTGAGTTGTGGATCAGCTGGAGTAGAGACTGATGCGGCCTCAAGCATGTTTTTGTTTACCAAAATCTCCTTTATATATTGTTGTTGAGAAAGGCTTATACCACCATCAGACGTATAAGTGATATTTAGGCCAAGAAAGTAATGAAGCTTGCCTAAATCCTTAAGAGCAAATTATTGATGAAGCTGAGAGATAAAGTTGTGAATATACCCGGCATTCGATCCGGTGATAATGAGGTCGTCAACGTATGCCAAGATGTAGATGGTTGTCGTGGTGGAGTGGTGCACGAAAAGTGATGTATCCGAGTGACAAGCGTTGAAGTGTTGAGTAAGGAGATACTGTTTCAACTTGTTAAACCATGCCCGAGGTGTTTGCTTGAGTCCATAGAGAGATTTGTGTAGCCGACAAACATGTTGTGGTCGGAGAGGATCCTCGAATCCTTTCGGTTGTCGCATATACACCTCTTCATGTAAATCCCCATTTAAGAAGGCGTTGTTTATGCCTAATTGTCGAATATCCCAGCCGCGTGACAAAGCGATGGAGAGAACGAGACGTATGGTAGTCGGCTTGACCACGAGACTAAATGTGTCGAAGAAATCAACCCCTGCTTGTTGACTAAACCCGTGTGTGACCAGCCGTGCCTTGTAGCGTTCCACCGACCCATCAGAGCATCGTTTGACCCTGTAAATCCACTTACAACCAACTAGATTGACATTAGCGGGACAAGAGACAAGTGACCAAGTGTTATTTCTCATTAAAGCGTTGTATTCATCATTCATTGCGTCTTGCCATCATTTGTGTTTAACAGCTTGGTTATACGTAGTGGGTTCAGTTGGTGGGCTAGGTGTCAAAGACGTGGTAAAAGCTTTTGATTTGAGGGATTTCGTTTGGGCTCGAGTGACCATATGATGTGTATTGGTTTGGGCTGGCCGATAATGGGAAGTGGATGGTTGGGTGCATTTAGCTAGGGAGCTCTTGGTTGGTAACTGGTATGATGGGGGTGTATTATTGGGTGATGGGGTGGTCGAGAGGTGTGATGTAGAGGCAATAGTGGATAATTGGTTGTAGGTGAGGGAGTATATTGTGTACCTGAGAACGTTGGGTTGAATGGAGCTCTTGGAGGTGTGCATGGCATGGCGTCGTTGCATGGCGGGTGTTGTTGCACCACATGTCGCAGTAAGTCCGGTGACGTTGGAATTTCTCGAGTCGGAATGGAGATGTCGGAGAAAGAATGATCAGGATTACGAAAAGAAAAAATATTTTCATTAAAAATAACATGTCGAGAGACATATATTCGGGACGTGGGCCGATGATATCAAAGATATCCTTTGTGGGTCGGGTTGTAGCCTATGAAGACACATGGTAAAGATCGAAAATCCATTTTATGAGCATTGTAAGGTCTCAAATAAGGGTAGCACACACAACCAAAAACTTTTAAAAAACCATAGTCAGGTGTGGTATGGTAAAGTTTTTGGTACGAAGATTGAAAGTCAAGAAGAGGTGTGATGGTTCGATTATGAAGATAGGTTGCGGTTTTAAAGGCATGCTCCCAAAAACTTTGAGGTAAGGATGATTGAGCGAGGAGTGTGAGACCCTTCTCTATTATAACACGATTTCTCTTTTCGACAGCCCCATTTTGTTCTTGAGTATGAGGACATGAAATCCTATGAACAATTCCTTGACTACGTAAAAGTGTTGACACATTTCGAAATTCCCCTCCCCAATCAGTTTGAAGCGACTTTAGAAAATTGAGTTTTAACCATTGTTTGGAATTGTTCAAAATTCGAGAAAACTTGAGATTTTGTAGGCAAGAAATAAATCCAAACAAATCGAGTGCAATCATCGAAGAATAAAATGAAGTAGCGATTTTCATTCAAAGAAAATAAAGGAGACGGACCCCAAACATCCGAATACACCAAATCAAAAGGCTTAGTAGCAGGAACATGAATTTTAGGAAGATGAAGTCGATGACTTTTACCTAATTGGCAAGAATCACAAACGGACGAAAATTTATTTGTAGAGACGGGGAGTTTGAAAGAAGAAACTAAACGGCAGATGAGCGACTCATGTGGATGAGAAAGACGACGATGCCAACCATGCAATGACGTACGCACACCAGTAAGAGCCAAAGTAGGAGTCGTGGAATCGGGCGATGGACTGGAGATGCGGTAAAGGCCATGGTCAACATGCCCTCGGAGAAGGATATTGCCCTGAAAATCCTTGACAAAGCAATGAGTGGGCCAAAATTCAACAAATACACGGTTATCACGGGTAAGTTTGGACACGCTAAGCAAATTTTTGGTTAGGTGAGGAACAATAAACACGTTAGGAAATTTTAAAGTGCGCAAAGAAGATGAACCAACATGAGAAATAGTCAAATGGTTACCGTCGCCAACTTGCAATTTGTCGGATCCAGTGTAGTCGTCCGCGAGATTGAGCTTGGAAAGATCCGGAGTTACATGATCGGTGGCACCAGTGTCAAAGTACCAAGAGGGGTCCATAATTGAGGAAGAGTTGTCGTATTGAGCGACGTGGGCTTGTTGAGAGCTTTCCCGGCTTGGTGGAGGTTGACGACGAGATGGGTAGTCTGTTTGGTTTCCTCGTTGCCAACAGTCAATGGCCTCATGGTTGGCGCGACCATACAATTGACAAATCATAGTAGGCTGCCTCCGCCGATTATCATATTGTTGTTGGCCTATACCTTGATAGGAACGGCCCGAAGTGTTGCCATACGATCGGGGGCGCGAGAAGCGAGAAGTATGATGAGTGGAAGTGGTGTTGTTGCGACCAGTGAATCGGGAGGCCGTGTGGGTGACAGGACTATGAAGAGGAGTGTGCACAGGTATCGGCAACAATGCAGGAGATGGTGGAATTATTGGAGATGCCATTTCACGTTCTAGCTTGGCTTCCTCCAAAAGAAGCATCCCATGCAAGTCAGCAACAGTCACTACTTCAGATTTCATCATGAAAGCTGAAGTGAAGGGTCCATAAGATGAATCCAAGCCATTTAATATGTAACCAATAAGCTCCTCTTCGGCAACCGGGTGGAGATTTTCGGCTAGCGAGTCAGCTAATGCCAACTTCTTCTGAATATATTCCATCATCGACAATGACCCCTTGGAAACTGTTTGTAGTTGGGTACGTATAGTCATGCGACGAGCACGTGTCTGAGATTGAAAAACCTTATCAATTTCGAGCCATGCCGCATGGGATGATGAAGATCGTGCGGTCATTGCGAGTGCATGCTCCGTCATCATTGGCTTAAGCCAGAGAAGAACATTCCTGTCATTCTTGCGCCACTCTATATATGATGGATTCGGCTCAGAGGTTACAGTGCCGTCTTCGGCCGTGAGAAGACATGTCTCTTGAGGTGCGGACAACGAGAGAACGAAAGCCTGAAGATTGAAGGCCTCGAGGACAGAGAGAATCGTAGAACGCCATAACGAATAGTTATCTCGATCAAGCTTGATTGAGGTCGGTGGAATTGGCAAGCTGAGAGAGGAAGAGGATGGGGTAGCAAGGGCTAAGAAACTTGAAGATGAGTCCATGGGTGAAAAGAGTGTCCGCTGATTTGAGAGAGAGGAAAGGGAAGAGAGGAAAAAAAATCGAAGATAGGGAGGATAGAAGAAGAAACCCTAGGCTCTGGATACCATAATAAGGTAGAAAATTGATTGTATGATTTGTTATTGATATCTTTCTATATTATATACAATAAGGACTTAACTACTCTCCTTAATTCTAGCCCTTACCTATGCAACTACTATAGTGGTTCCAATAACATAGGATGATGTTGGCATAGCTACAGACGTGGGCTATTATCCACCAAGTTGTGCAGTTAATAAGAAAGAAAAGAGTTTTGAAAATCACGCATAAGAATTTTGCTGCCCGGTAGTGACAATTGTCGCACTAGATCCTTTATCATGTCGTAAATTTTGAGTAATCTCACAATCAATTTCTCACGACACTCATCTCTACTGCTCTGTATCACAAGTACTTCGTTTATTTCTCAAGGTATCCTTGGTTGGTAAGTTAAAATATCACCAAAGTTTCTCAAGGTATATAATATTTGGATGGTATATTGACTACCCTAAACACAATACTTTTTCCTTCCCAACTGTCATTAATTATATATCATAGTTCGAGCTATGATTTAGGGTTTGCTTTTTAGGATTAGGATTTACCTTTTGAGATCATTACGACACTTATTAAAGTAAAGACATCATATTTTATTCATTGGTCGCAACTCAAGCGCCTGTAAACATAATAGAGAGGTTATGTTACATATTTTTTTCGTAAGATTTGTAGGTGAAATCTAAACCTTGAACCCAATCCCCCAATTCATATATAGGGGAGTTGGTTTACATTGTCAAATATTAAACAGTTGGATTTTACCTACATCTACACTATATACTAAGGATTTTAAAAAGAAGATGTCCAAATCTAAGCTTCTCCTTAATTGTAGACTTCTATCCAATTAAAACTTTCTTTTTTAATTATTTTAGTAGTAAAAAGTATTGATTTTTAAATAGGGGCTCTGTCTCCCACGTCTTTAAGACTCTAACTCACCCTCCAATTTTTTTAATAAAAGTTCTCATTTTTTAATTTTTCTATGTCAATTTGATAACTCCAACTCTTCTTCATTTTTTGCAACGTTTAAATTTTTATTTTCATGCACAGAAGCACTTAACAAAATATTTATATTACGATTAATAACTTATATTTTGGATTAAATATTTATCAAAATTTTATTAAATTTAACATTTCAATCACTAGATTTTTCTTATTTTCTTTAAAATTTTCATTATTTCATCAAAATAATTTATTTAATTTTAAGATATTAGTACAATTGATAAAAATATGATGATTTAGTAATCAACATACTTATAGTGATAAGCTGGGTTGAAGAAAGTAATTTAAATACATCTCAATCATATAATTTATTTAATTTTAAGATATTAGGACAATTGATAAAATATGATGATTTAGTAATAATTATATGTATAGTGATATACCGGGTTGAAGGAAGTCATTCAAAGACATTTCAATCATATAATTTATTTTATTTTAAGATATTAGTAGAATTGATTAAATATGATGATTTAGTAATAATCATATGTATAGTGATAAATCGGGTTGAATGAAGTCATTTAAAGACGTCTCAATCATATAATTTATTTAATATTAAGATATTAGTACAATTGATAAAAATATGATGATTTAGTAATTACCATACCTGTAGTGATAAACAAGGTTGACACAAATAATTTAAAGAGGTCCAAACTTCCAATCATTTAGGGCTTGAAGTTGGCCCGCCGGGTAGTGGGTACCCGTGAGCCAGACCTGTTTCTTAATGGGTAGTGGGTACCCATTACCCGAATGGGTTCAGGCTACGGGATGGTTTTTGAGACATATGGGTACCCACTACCCGAATGGGTAATACCCGTGGGTACCCATTAAGCCCGTTTGGCCCGAACTATTAAATTTATTATTATTATTAAAAAATAAAATCCCTAACTAAGAAATAATAACCCATTAATAACCTGTTGTTAGTTGTTACTATTCTATAATTCTATTGTTGAATGTTGAATGTTGCTGTTGTAGTGTTGTAGGGAATTTGGGATTTCTATTTCATCATCATTTTGATCAAGGCGTTATTGGATTTTATCACTTTGGTCAAGGCGTTTTCACTTTTCAAACAAAGTGGCTGCTGCAGTTTGGTTAGTGCAATTAGTTGGAACTTGGAAGGTGTTTAATTTATTTGATAATGAAATTAATCAAGTAATTAAAATTAAGTAATTAATCAAGGTAATTTTTAATTATATTTTTTTTATAGTGGGTTTTAGTGGGTTTAGTGGGTACCCCGGCCCGATCCCATTATCATTAATGGGTACCCACTACCCGAACGGGTTCGGGCTACGGGATGAGTTTCGAGGCTAATGGGTACCCACTACCCGTTCCTTAATGGGTAAGGGAACCCGAGCCCGTCCCATTAGCCAGTCCTACAATCATTCATATTTATTAGGCCAAATACACAAATCCAACCAAACATTTTTGGTTTATGTCAAATCTAGCCACTTCTTTTTTACTGATACGAATTAGGCCAAACCTTTAATTATTATGTCAAATCTATCCAGTTGACCATAAACGACGGAGACGTTACATCTGTTAGTGGGAGTGCCATGTCATCCCGGTGGCACGTTGGGCCACGTATGATGCCACATGGACTTAATTACCCTAGGGTTATTCAGTAAATGATGTGGCATTCCACGTGGATGACCATCTGAATAAACATGCGCCACATCGGTCCACATCAACCATGAGATTAGATTCCGTCAAAATGCATTAACGGAATGACGAAAAAACGGATGGAATAGTTGAAAGTGGCAAAATTGAGTTTTCGAAAAAAGTGGCTGAATTTGACATAAACCGAAAAAATTTGGCTAATTTTGTGCATTTTGACCTATTTATTAACAACTATTTAAGTAATTGCAACTATAAAACTTCAAGAAAATAAAATAACGGCTTGACTCCAGCCAACGGGCCGGCCAAAAAGCTAGTTGCATTATAAGAGCTTATGAATATGGTGCATTTATAATGTCATGTCGTTTTGGGTCAATATTTAAACCTGATTCACTAACATATCATATTACTTCAAATTTCGACGAACCAGAATGACATAGAGAATCTTATAGACACTTGTGAATAAGAGCAGGCGTCCAATCATTTTTGGAGGCCCCGTTCTAAAAGATAGCCTTCACCACAAAAATATAGTCAATGATTTGAAGGAAAATTTATTAGACAAAAAATTAAAAAATTAAAAAAGTTAGAATATCGCTACATAAACAGTAATATCATTCTACATGTTTTTATATAAAATAATCTATGAGCTCTTTAATCTTTGTACTCAATCGTCATTATTGTTAATCTATTAAGTCTTTCTTGTGTCATTGTAACGCGAATAGGATTTCAACAACTTCAAATTTTAAAAACTTCTACAAAGCATAAACACTAGCAATAATTATATGAATAGCCAAAAAAAATCCATTTACTATAGTTTCATTAAGAAAATAATCAACAAGTTCCAGAAATTTTAAATTTTCAAGAGGTGAATCTAGAACTCCTAGTGATTATTTTCAAGAGCACTGTGAATAGCATTAGAAAAACTGAGGCCCCAGATAAATAGCCTTTTAATTAACTCAAGTTTAGATGTTGGTAATTCGAATAACATTGAAACCAATAAATTATATTAATAGTAGCTGGTTGCTTGGACCAAATATATGAGGCCCCAAAATTGTGAGGCTCTGTGCCGTAGGTCTTCTCGGCACAAGGTAATGGACCCCTCTGAATAAGAGCATATGAATATGGTGCATTTTTAATGTCATGTCGTTTTGGGTCAGTATTTAAACCTGATTCAATGACATATCATATTACTTCAAATTTTCGCGAACAAGAAGGACATAGACCACCTTATAGACACTTTTTGGAGGAGTTCTCGTGTCTTCAGAGTGGCAGAAAACACCACTATTTACCTGGGATGGATTAGATTGAGGATAAGAATTTGAAGCTGCATGATTATTCTGGCAAGATTAGGTTTTTAATGTTCTTATATGTAAATCCTAGTTCTTTCATGATTTCTTATATGACTTGCGATTTCTTTTCCATGAACATAAGTAAATAGGGGAAATCCAGCTGTGTTTCTTGGAAACTCTGTATTCTGAGATATCCTTGTTTGTTTACTGTCTAATGGAGCTGGAGTTTTGTATTTCAGATACCCAGAGTTTCTTATTGTCTCTAGAATGTGTATTCTGACAATTTCTACTTTTATCAGAAATTCTGACTTCCCCCAAATAGAATAATGGGACCCACTGTCTTCCCTCCTATTTTCTTTACCAAATATACATACCAAACAATGTAATTTAACATCCTCCAACTTTTAACAAACACTTTTCCACCATTCTCCTTTTTCATATTTCCCCTAATTCTCAATCCCTTATACCAAACGACCCTAAGTAATATGTGCCTAGATTATATGAACCTTATGTGATCTAGGATACACTACAACATAACATGATTATAGTCGTTGGTTGGCCTCTTACTAGCCTAGGACAGCTCTGTGACAAAGGAAAATTAATCGCAGGACTTCCTTAGTCATGGGCTCCTGCGACAAAACTTCGTCACAAGCGCCTGCGACTAAGCTTGGTGGCAGGCCTTGGGTCCAGTCGCAGGCAGCTCCTATGACTAAGCTTGGTCGCGGGCCTTGGCTTAGTCTCAGACGCGTGCGACTAAGCCTTTCGGTCCATCTCCACGGGCCTAGATCGTGAGCCTAGTTCAGGGACTAGGCCAGACTGTATAGGCGTAGTGTCTAGGCTGCTTTTTTGGGCCTGATTAGGTTGGGTTATTTTTTGGGCCAATTTTGTAGGCCAGATTCACTGTCTGGGCCAGTTCTACAAGCTAATTTTGTGAGTTGGCTAGCCGATTTTTTTGTCTATATTGTTGGTAGGTTACGATTTTGCGACTGTTAGTCAGAAAAAAGCGACGATTTTAATCATAATCCGACCAATATTGTACATGACTATAATAAATACAAAAAATCTGACCAACAACAATAACACAAATAAAATACAAACAATAACACCTAAATAGTACAATATAAAAAAAATTACAACCCATGATGTCTAAAAATTACAACAACATCCCATTTTTACATAACAAGAGAAAACACCGGAGCGCCCAAGTTCTCATAATGGATATCATCATACCAAGTAGCCCGAACCTGCAATTACCCAACAATAAATAGAGGTAGACATTAGTGTGAATATGTAACTAAATAACAAACACAAATAAATGTAACGAATTAACGTACCTGGTTAAATAATGCAATAAGATCAGGGTGGAGATTGACTCCCGGATTAAGGTATGTGTCGGTCTGTGGCTACTGAGACTGGAATTGAGCCTTAGGTGGGACTTGATGTGTCTGATGCATCGCGTTGAACCGCCAAAGGTCGCAAACTACTACGGTGCCACAATAGTGGAGAAGATCTGCTCCACTTGCCCAACCCGCTGTTTGTACTCATCCAACTCTGTCTGGATGGTCGTCAGCCGCTGCTCCAACTGGTTGTACGTATGTTATATCTATGAAATCATGGAAGAAACACTTTCGGATGTAGACGACGACCTAGCACCAATACCGAAGTGTAACACCCCATAGTAGAATACCCGGCTGAACCACCGGTTCAACCCACGCATTACTCGACCCGGGGGTTACTAATTCAAACCAAGCATTACAAATACACAAAATCAACCAATAGGACGGATAAGTAAATGACAGACTGAACTTAAGAGATGAAAATTGATTAATCATTAAAAATGCCAAACCGATAACAAACAAACCATACAAACGTCATTACATCATGCTAGTACAAAGCTAGGTTAAAATACAAAGAAAATTGGTAAGGAACCCCAACAACCCTCCTAGCTCGCTCTCCAACTCCAAAGACCTATAAACCCATCTATAAAACACGGAATAGAAAATAGAAAGAAGAGGGTCAGTGCTAATCACTGAGTGTCTAACTCGCAAGCTCAAAACCAAACTCCCTGAAATACCCGTCATAAAGAAGGAACCTGAGAATCCTTACCATGACCAAGTAAGAGATCACCTCCCTTAAGTGATCCATTAGAAGTGCCAGCAGCCCCTAGCTTATTGTTCCAATAAATCCTGATCTTTAAAGACCTCCCGACCACTAAGGACCTCCTTTAATGGTCGTTAAATAAGGACCACCAGAAGCATTACCATTTCCGTTACCTAGGGAATTGTGAAATCCAAGGGTGGGACACCATTTCCGGATCACAGAACCCTAGACTAATTCGACTGAAATCTCTGAAACGAAGAGAGGTGATTGGTGGTAGAACCACTTTAACAAAGATACCAAGATTTTGGCTAGGGTTGCATTGTCGCGGGTCTCTTAATTCATCTTACTCATTCAGAGAGAGGTGCTTAAAGGGGGCGTAGCATGCACACAATCAATACTTCAAAACACAAGGCAAGACAGACTCAAGTTATCACGAAATGAAGTCAATGAGGGGCTCAAAGAGCATGGACAAGAGAGAAGTCAATAACTTAATCGAAGCGCACACAAAGACAAAACACGGAGAGTAAATGAAATGGAGAGAGGTGAGGGTCAAACAAGTTTCTCCTTTCGGGTTCATGAATCATGATTGCAAAACCTTGGATAAAACAGTCCTAGCAAGCCAAAGACGGGATCTTTCAACACTACACCAACACATATCCTAAAGCTCATGGGTTAAGACATTAGTACTAAGTACAAACCATCAATCAATTGCGTATGGGTCACCTCTAAACTGACCAACAAGAATGCACACCGAGTGTTCGATGAAATGCATATGGGTTTTTCAACCTAAAAAGACATAGCTAACATGCTCTTGTTCGAGTTATGATGCTAACTAAGATCATTCCTACTATAATCAATGAAAGGAAAGCTCATGGGTCAAGTCATTCCAAATCAAATAGCAACCTAATCATGGATCTAGGTCAAAAATACAAGAAGAGAAAATAAGAAGAAGCACATAGGTCTGAATCACATATGAACTTGAAATTAAACCGAAATAATCTGAGGTTTGAGAGTGTAATCAATCATCAATCACTCTAAGATTTCACTCACTGAACCCTAAGGGGTTTAGTTACTGCAAGTCATACTACATATATGAAGAATACAACCTATGAAGAAAATGGTAGAAAGAACCGCCGATTTATTCGAGCTCGGATGAATCTCGATCTTCCTCTTGAGTTTCTATGGTTTCTAGGATGGAGGATGATCAAAGAGGGATTATTTATGATCTCTAGTGATGGTTTTCCAGGTCAGGCTGATTTCTGGGTTCGTCAAAATCGTGCTTTAGAGAGAGAACAGACGTCCTTCGAAAGTTGGGGAAGCTGGCTTTTTATAGGCCTAGGGTCTGTCGTGTTGTTGCCGTGCGCGGCGACTGCTCCGGGGGGTACCTTCGAGCCTAACTTCAAGATCAGTGGTAAGTGGTCGCCGCGCGCGGCGCCTATGCGTCCAACACTGCTCCGTTTCGTTCAAGAGCGTCCGGGCTCCAAATCGATCGCCGTTCGAAACTATGGTTCTGTGATCATGTGATCTATCATATTGTGACCTGAAAACTAACCTAAAACAATTTGGAAAAAGTTAAAATGGACCACAAGGGTCCCAAGGTGCTATTTAAGATCAATTATCGGGAATTATCACGAAACCGATAAAAAAATGACATAAACCACTCGTTTGCCATTCAATTATGGGAAATTAAAGTGACATATTTCGAGTCATCAAGAGGTTACCTGAATTTTATCTGGACTATCGTTCCAGACCAATCCATTAAGCTTCCCTCAAACTCGCACCACGATCCGAGTTTCCTAGCTCGAGATATCGCGATTCCTCCTCTAAAACTCTCTCCATTCTTCAAAAGGATTTGGGAGAAAAGAATTAGGATTTTAAATCCTAAGGTTTTTGCCCGAGAAAATCCTTATTATAGTGAACTGTTATAACGGTAGTTACAGGATTGTAACGCCCGTTACTTGTCCAGTGTAACAGTCATTGCACATTTGCAATGGCCGTTGACAACATTTGGGTAACAACTGTTGCATGGATAGTAATGGGTGTTATAGAGCTCTCTGTTCTGAAACCACAGGTTCTGATGGTGCGTCGTTTGGACGTCAAACGAGTGAGTTATTCACAAATTACTGATTTGCAACAGTTCCAGAAATCAAACAATTCCAACCCTTTTCCAACCAATTCAAACCTTTTTTTCAACCAGTTCACAAAACAACCGAATTAACCGATAACGGTATGTTGCAACATCCTTCTGCCTCCAATTGTTAAATGGTAGCCTACAATGTGAAACTGAACTATTAGATTTATTGCACAACCGAATAACTAATATTACTAATTGAGATCATATAATTTACCGCTACTGCCTTCGTCTGATCATCCTTCATCCACCCATTCGAAAAACCGTAGAACTTGATGAACTGACCCTCGACAGTCGTTGTCTAGTCTCCGTTACCCTGTCCTCGATATACTGCGGCCAAGGTCTAGATCCACCATGATTGTTCACCTTTTGTCGTGTCCTGTATACATAATTTTAAAATTAATAATATGATGTAATAGCTGACGTTTCATACACTTGGCCGGTCAAATGAATGTCATGTCATCTTCATTTAGTATCACTAACATAGAAGTGGCTAAATTTGACATAAACTGATTTTTTTTGGTTAAAATTATGTATTTGGACTAAAATTTAAGATAATTATCAGTAAACTTAGCCTTAATTTATTTTTGTTACTCATAATTCTGAATGCTATGAATAGAATTGCAAATTATGATGATGGCGTATTGACAATGGGCCGAATAGGCCCATGAAAAGAGGCAGCAACGGTGTGGGAATACCCAGTCCGGAAAGGGAAAAAGGGACCTAAATTGGGTCGGACTTGGGACTTAGAAAAACACAGATCAGACCTATTATATATTTTCACACTAAATTTTATTTTCACCAATTTGACATCCAAGCAATCAGTTTCGTGCTTCTCACAGTGTTTGTTTTGTTGCACCCATCCCCTTCTCCTTTTTCTCACTAAAAGCCTTTTTGGGAGAAAACCGGAGAAGAACCGCTTTTAAGAAAGAAAACCCTAGCTCCTTCTTTCTTTCTTTCAACTTCTCTCATAACCGCCGTCAACCAGGTTCCTTCCTCCTCCCCCCTCTCGCATCTCCTT
Organism: Linum lewisii; assembly: GCA_034768395.1. NCBI lineage: Eukaryota > Viridiplantae > Streptophyta > Magnoliopsida > Malpighiales > Linaceae > Linum > Linum lewisii. Next base: position 13,488,325 of record CM068297.1, read on the forward strand.
TCTCTCTTCTTCACTTCTTTCCGATTCGCTTACCTCTACTACCTGTATGTTACTAATTCTTCTTTTGATTTGTTTTCTGATCTCTTACTCTTCTATTTTTTTACGTGTGTTTTCTGTCAATCTCATCGATCTACTGTTGCGTTAACTCTCTGTTTTTATTCTTAAATTTGTCTATCTGTACTCCGATGACTTGAATATGTTTTTATTTTTCAGTTGTTTTTCTCTTTCGATATTCGCCTTTTACTTTTGGATTTGCTAGATTTCGTTCTCTGTTGTAATCTTATCGGTTTCTTAGAGATTGATTTGTGTGGATTCGCAGTTTCAACCAACCATGGCAGGACTAGCACCGGAGGGATCGCAGTTTGATGCTAAGCAGTACGATGCCAAGATGAGTGAACTGTGAGTTCATCCAAATCTCTCTTTCCCCGAGAAAAAAAGGGCTTTTACTTTACGTTGTTTTCTGATTTTTTTCCTTCAGGTTTATCAACAGCTTAATCTCTCTTGTGATACATGCTGTATATGGATGTGTTTTTTTAATTGCCTTGTGTCTGTCTCTTAGGGCTGATGGTGACTTCGCATCTTATGATGAGGTTCATGAAACCTTCGACTCTATGGGTTTGCAGGAGAATCTTCTTAGGGGAATTTATGCTTATGGTAGATTTACTTCCTCTCTAACCTGTTGTTTTCATCGTTTATTTGTTCTGGTGCCTTATATTGTTCCCTTTCCGATCTCACGTTATCATCATTGTTGATGGTATTGCTTTTGTATGTTCTCATCCTCTTTGCCATTGTCTGTTTGTTTCCCAGTTGCTTATTTTATTGGTCCATGTGTTCCATAGGTTTTGAAAAGCCCTCTGCAATCCAGCAGAGGGGAATTGTTCCCTTCTGCAAGGGTCTGGATGTGATTCAACAAGCTCAGTCTGGAACTGGAAAGACTGCTACTTTCTGTTCTGGTATCCTGCAACAGCTGGATTATGCTCTAGTAGAATGCCAAGCTCTTGTCTTAGCACCCACTAGGGAGCTTGCTCAGCAGATTGAAAAGGTCATGCGAGCTCTTGGTGATTATCTTGGAGTCAAGGTCCATGCTTGTGTTGGTGGAACTAGTGTTCGTGAAGACCAGCGTATCCTCTCAAGTGGTGTCCATGTTGTTGTTGGTACTCCAGGTCGTGTGTTTGATATGCTCCGCAGACAGTCTCTTCGTGCTGATTCCATCAAGATGTTTGTGTTGGATGAAGCTGATGAGATGCTTTCTCGTGGTTTCAAGGACCAGGTAACAATTTTTCATTAAACCTTTATATTTCATTTTTTGAGGGGAGGTGATATCATAATCTTGGATTTACTTGACTAATGATTATATATGAATTCATGTAGTGCCAATTGTTGCTTTAGATATTGTTCCTTTAGTAGACTGTTTTGGGTGGCGCTTCAACTAGTATTTTGTTTTCTTAGGAACAGGCAGGCTTCTTCCTGGTATTTGCTTCTTTTGTTTAAACATGCTTATACTGCTGTGTGGGTTTTCTTGGTGACCTTTGAAGCTTCATCATATTGGTATTGGTAACATTTGTCCCTTATATTTCTTGTTTTATTCTGTAGATCTATGACATTTTCCAGCTCCTGCCACCAAAGATTCAAGTTGGTGTGTTCTCTGCAACAATGCCACCTGAGGCTCTGGATATAACAAGGAAATTCATGAACAAACCAGTTAGGATTCTTGTGAAGCGTGAGGAGCTCACCTTGGAGGGTATCAAACAGTTCCATGTGAATGTGGACAAGGAAGAGTGGAAGTTGGAGACACTGTGTGATCTTTATGAGACCTTGGCAATCACACAGAGTGTCATCTTTGTGAACACCAGGCGTAAGGTTGATTGGCTGACAGACAAAATGAGGAGCAGAGACCACACAGTCTCAGCCACTCATGGTGACATGGACCAGAACACCAGGGACATCATCATGAGGGAATTCAGGTCTGGTTCATCTAGGGTCCTGATCACAACTGACCTGTTGGCCCGTGGTATTGATGTCCAGCAGGTTTCGCTGGTGATAAACTATGATCTGCCAACCCAGCCAGAGAACTACCTGCATAGGATTGGTCGTGGTGGACGATTTGGGAGGAAGGGAGTTGCCATCAACTTTGTGACATCAGATGATGAGAGGATGCTGTATGACATCCAGAAGTTCTACAATGTGGTGATTGAGGAGCTCCCAGCCAATGTTGCCGATCTTCTGTAAGTGGTGGTGGGGAATTGAAGGACTGAAGATGTTTTAAGAGTACTCTTTTGAGAGAGAGGGTTTTGAGTCAAGTAATGTACTCTTTTTTTAATATTTATATTTTTAATTTTCTTGGACTTGTAGTATTTTCACTATCTGGAGATTAGTATCGTGTGTTGTGACATTGTTCCAATTTTGAATTTAGCTGTTGGTAGCGTTTGTCGAATCTTATATTCCCCTTTGTTAACTGGTATTGTGGAATATTTTTATCAATACAGTTTTCTGTATCGTTAAACTCACATTTTGACATGTCTGATGTTCGTGTTAGAAGGTAGAGCTTAATCCTAGTTATCAGTCACCAGTAAGGGCCTTTTATCTGTAGTGTCGTTAAGTTTCCATATCCTGATGGTTTTCTTGAAGAAATGGTGATTTTGGTTTGAGAGACTATCAACTCTTTCTCGCATATCTTGAAGAAATGGTGAAAATGTCGTTTCTTTTATACCATTCATTCAGGAATTGGCTACCAAGATTACGCAGAGAACAAACGAATAGGAATTTGCTGAATTCGCTTTGCAACGAACAACCATCACCAATCTAAGGAAATGAGATCTTTGAGATTTTCAATCGCCAGTGAAAATACTAGAGTTGGCATCAAAAAAACAACTTTCTTGATTCCATCAAGAACCGTTGATTAAATTTCATTAATCCAACCATCCAAAATATAAGAATATTTTGGGCATTTTGAAAATTTATCCACTATCAGTCAACCTATCACCCGCCGGCTGCAATAATTTTTATGAACTTGTTGGTAAGGAGATTTGAAACTTATCCTCTCTTCTACAAGACTAAACTCCTACCACTATGCTATTGAGTATTATTGAGATTATGTAACAATAAATATTTTTTTATTAAAGTAGCGTACACATTATTTATATAAAATATGTGCACTACACTAGTGTAAACAATAGGTGTGCATGTGTACGTGCACGTGCACATATATAAATATTGTACATGTGTATAGAGAGCTGCATGCACGTGTGCTAAGAGTTTGTGCATGTATACACATTGTGTACACGTGTACAAGATAAGTGTACGCGTGTACAAAAAATATAAGTACATAAACGTGTGTGTATAGAACGTGTACACATGATTAATTATATCAAATATGTACACACGAGTACGAAGTATGTGTACACTAGTGTAAAAAATAAGTGTGCATGTGTACGAATAGGTGTACAAGTGTACATAAAAAATCAAAGATATTGTGTACACACATACAATGAGTATGTGTACATGTGTACAAAAGAGTATGTGTATAAGATAAGTGTCCACATATACAAAAATGTAAGTATATAAATGTGTGCGTGTATAGAACGTGTATACATGTATAAAACGTGTACGAAAAATGTGTGCAAATGAGTACACAGTTTATGTAGAGAAATGTGCACGTACACATATACATAAATGTGTACACATATTAAAAATGAGTACGAAACGTCATCGATAAAAATTCCAAAAAATTAGGTCCGACGACTGTGGTTTGGTGGCCAAAAAAATTTTAGAAATCGGAGCTCCGGTTGTCGAAAAAGTCATCGGAGTTCCGGTCGACGGAGACTTTCCGGTGAAATCAACACTTAAATTAAAAAAATTAAATTAAATTATGAAATGACACTTTTACCTCTTTAATTTAAATAAAAAATAGATCAATGATTGAGATTGGTCCTTGGTACCATCAAGGAAGACAATTTTCCTTGACAGTAAGCCGTTGTCAAAATACTCCTAAAAAATTCAATCATATGTTAGTGTCAAGGAGGAAGTTGAGTCTACAAGAATGTCTCTATGCTAAGAAATTCATTGACTAATGTTTTCCTGTTCGATCTGATCCATGATGTTGGCTTTTCCTTCATCCTTGGCCACGATGGCCTTTGGTTCTTGTGGGTCGAGGTTGAGTTGGGAACACTAATGATCTTGGCTTGGAACTATTTTTTTTTTTGTGTGAATGTGTGTATTATATACTAGTCTGAAAGCAACAAAATACACTCTGACAAAATCGGTTGTCCAGATTAAAATTGAAGAAACTCCGGAAAACAGGTAAAAAAAAAAAGTCATAAACAAAATAAGGCAGTGGCAGAAAAAAAAAGCCAACTACCACACAAAAACTTAGCCGTTATCGAACACCGGCCTACGCCAAAGAAAGAAATCAGAGGTTGAGAAGCTGTCTTTAGTAAGAAGTCAATCTCCGACAACTAAACCTAACTTGCGAAAACTTACATCAGGAGAGTTCAAGATGTTTTAAGAATCCGATTGTTCCGTTCTTTCCAAGTGTACCAAAGCACCGCGTGAAAGAGAACTTTCATCATCAGGGATAAGCTCTGAGCACAGTTCAAACCTTTCCATCCCAAAGTGAAACAGACGATCGAAGAGTGGAAGGGGCCGTAGATGGAAAGTCTTGAACTAAGGAGAGCCCAATCTTGGCAGAGAAAACACAATTGAGAAAAAGATGATCCACCGATTCGAGGCTAGAGTTGCAAAGCACACACTTGTTGAGAAAAGTGAAGCCCCTTTTTTGAAGATTGTTCACTGTTGTGACCTTTATAAGGAAAACCTTCCAGCAAAAACATGTAACCTTCATGGGAATAGCAGGCTGCCAAATGACCTCTGCGGGGAAGTTGGAATGACCACTAAAACTCCTAGCCACCAGGGCCCGACGAAGAGATGAGACGAAGAAAAGACCATTCGTTTGAAGCGACTAAAAAATGTAAGGATGGCCTTCGGAGAATAGATCACATCAGGTTAAAAAATGTAAGGTTGTACCATTCCTCAAAAACGCCCCCACGCAACTGAAAACGAAGAGGAATAAGTCATCTTTGTCTGTCAAAGAAAGAAACAACGTTAGAAACAATATATTCTAAGGATTGGGCGGCAGTCGCTATCCTTAATTAGAAACAGTCTATTGAAGTTCTAACCTCAGACCTCTAACCCAATAGTCACTCAAAAAATCTACTTGGAACTACCATAGTTTCGACTTTTGACAGTACGAATTCCATTTGAAATCTTTGTGGTTCTCACCCCATTATTCTTCATCATCAGCTCCTTCTTCAGTTGTCGGGGCTTCCCTTCCCTCCCAATCTCCCCTTCTTTCTTCACATCTCAGTTATCTTCCTCTTCTCGTCCTACGATGTCTTCGACTCGTTGGATACCTCCTTTGGAGATTCTTCGAACCTAATGTTGACAAGCGGTCTCACCTCCAAATGGCAATTCCACAGGGTTGGTTGTCTGAGACTCATCTGGCAGGGTTCTACATAGCCACGGTATGTCTTAAATTGGATGTGCTACACTTCTTTATTTTGATTTTTTTGCTGTCAGAGATGCGTTCGTATAATGTTTTCATTGGGCTATCTAGTCAACAAATATTGAGAGTGATGTTAATTTAGTTTGCTCTCGTGTGATAGCTAAGTTTTATAGGATGCTCGAAAGAGCACTTGTCGTGGGACAGGTAACACTTGTCATGGATGTCTTAGCATACTTGGTTAGGGCAGACCCTTAGGGTGTGCTATTACGCCCTACAACACAAGACAAAAAAATTTCAGGTTAATTAAAAACATCTAACACATATATAATTTATTGGCAACATGAATTTCTTAGTTTTTTAACGAAAGAAAACAAATATGACCAACGTAGCTTGTTTTTCTAACTCTCATCTCCCTTTAGAAGGAGTTGCATGTTGAACTCAACAATCTCTTAAGAATGGTCAGGAAATGCTTCTAGCTCAAAGGTTCACTGGCTTTCAGCAGCAGATCTTAGGAAGTCTGTTTCAGAAGGAGGACTTGGATTCAGGAGTTTCTATGAATTCAATTTAGCTTCTTAGCTAAATTGGCATGGAAAATTATAACAAATCCTAATTCCTTGTGGATTCAACTGCTGAAAGAACTTTATTTCCCTAATACAAGTTTTCTTCAAGCTGGAAGGCATCATAAATCCTCTTGGATTTGGTCAGGAATCATTGAGGGAAGGAAGTCACTTATACATGGTCTTCGTAAAAACATAGGGGATGGAAATGATACTTCCATTGTTGATGCCTGGATTCCTGAATCTCCTGGTTTTAAAGCTTCCTGTTCTACAGCTTTTATGAATTTCAAAGTCTCGGATTTCATTCTTAATCCTCAGAGAAATTGGGATATTCAGAAGTTAAGAGCAGCTTTTTCAGGTGACGTGGTTGATCAAATTCTACTTATTCCCTTAGGACCAGAAGGGTATTCTGATAAGTTTGTTTGGCATTTAGAATCAACTGGTAAATTCACAGTAAGATCTTGCTATCGTTACCTCCATTCTATTATAGATCCTCATAATCAGCCAGTTGATGATAGTTTAAAGAAGTTATGGAAATGGTTGTGGCATTTGGATTTACCACCAAAGTTAAAGTTTTTTCTTTGGCGTGTATGTAGAAATGCACTGCCAACTAAATCAAGTTTATTTCGCAGAAGATGTAGTAACTCCTCAGATTGTGTTACTTGTTATGCTGAAGAAGAAACACTGGAACATCTTTTGTTCCATTGTGCTGTTAGCAGATCATTCTGGCAGTTGGTTTCACCAACAGTTCAATGTTCAGATGCTCATCAGTCAACAAGATCATGGTTTATCAGCATTGCTTCATCTGCTTCAAAGGTAACTTCAGCTGAGATAGGCTTCACAGTTTGGTATATTTGGAAGATGCGAAATGAGCTTCTCTTTCAAAATCTAACTCCATCTTTATTGGATTTGGCTTCCAGAAAAATGAATGATTTGCAAAGATGGAGAACAAGTACAAGTACTCTTTCCAACATTAGGTCAGTTTCTAGCTCTTTTTCTAATCCACTAGCAAATTCTCTAGCTCCGACAGCCTACACTTATAAGCTTGTGTATGATGGTGCCTTCAAGGCCTCCATCCAGAAAGGTGCTTACAGTGTTATTTTATATAACATTGAGGGACATGTTGTTAATGGAAGAGCTGGAATTTTGAACTGTGCAGCTCCTATTTGTGCTGAGGCTAAAGCAATTCAAGTTGCAGTTGAATTGGTGAAAAGCATTCCAACAATATCAGTGGTTCTTACAGACAATCAGATTCTAGCAAATGCTTTAGTAGGTGATGAGGATAATTGGCCTTGGCAAGCTTCAGCTTTCCTTGCAATTATCAAACGCCTTCTTTTCTGGAATCAGCAGGTCCATGTTTGTTACTCACCTCGATCTTCAGTTCAAGCTGCTCATCATATAGCTGTTCAAGCACGAGATGGTACTCTCCCAGCAGACTGGCTTTCTAGTATGTAACTTTCTCTGTTTCAACTCTGTAATTCTGCCTTCTGTTGTTTTGGTTTGTAAGCTACTTACTGCTGGTTTTTTTGGTTCTTGTTAGCTGCCCAGTATCAGTAATAAATTAGACGTTTCATAAAAAAAAAAACAATCTCTTAAGAAAATACAAAATCGCATATTCCATGGGGAACTAGGCAAAGTTATCCCAAGAATTTCTTTATATCTACCACTTCTTTCGGTTCCTTAAACACAAAGTGCAAGTGAAATTAAAAAATCGGTCCGGTTAGGGTAAAAAACCAGGGACCATTATCTGACCAAAAAACTGCCTAGTAGAACCATTACCAAAAACATACTTTTTGGTTTTGTTCAGTAGAAATGGAAGAAGAAAAAAAACATGAATGAGTAATAGGTTATTCACGCAGCAATCACAAATTAAAAATTGAAAAACATTACATGTTCAAGACAAATTTAAGTTCAAAGAGTCATGGAGATGGAGTTGTTGGCTCACCGTTGGAGCCCGAAATTGGTGGAGTGGGAGTTGTGAGATGTTGTTGGATGATGCATCGATGAGCGAGAGATGGAGTCAGCTCGGTGAGCATGTACAAGAAGAACAGACAAAAGAAATCGTTGAACATGTAGTCACCAGAACTGGTGTAGTTGAGTGACGATGAAGTGGTCGGTACTCAGTTTGGTGGTGGAGACGAAATGTTGAGTGGAGTAGGGACGAAGACACAAAATTTTCATTCTAAGGGCCAGAAAAAAAATAAAAAAAATAAAATTTAAATATGATAATATTTTAATCGTTCTTTAACATCATTGATATCACTTAAAATTGTATCTTTTTCAAATAAACTTAAATTGCATATATCACGCCTAACATATATGATTAAACTATCAGTTAGTAAGTCATCACGCATTTTATTGCATAGTCTAGTTTTCACTATCTTCATCGCCGAGAATACACATTCACTTGTAGGAGTAGAGACTGAAAGATTCAAAACAAGATAAATAAGTCGATCCAAAAGATAAAAATTGTTTTGATTTGCCTGTCTCCATCAACTTGCAACAAATGAATTTTAATTATTGGTGATTAAATACTTAAAATGGGTTGGAATTTGCATTACAATATCTAAAAAGAAAAAGAAACGATTTAGTAATATGTTTTTCATGTTGCGGTTTAATATCACAATTGTAAATTAAATAAAGAATAAAATTTAAAAGGATGAAGTTAAAACAGACTATCAAAATCTTAGCAAATGGAAGTTTGAACTCTTGACATCGTGTTTAATATAGGGTTAATACACTTTTTTGCCCTTCTACTATGCAACGTTAACAAACATACTTTTTTACTATTTTCTAACCGATTTAACACCCTCTACTTTGAAAATTTTAACAAATATGCCCCTCCATTTATCTTTTCACCTATTTTTCTTCTAATGAGTTGATTATATGTGCTACGTCATATTATTTGTCCACAACATCGCTAATTGGGATGTCCAGAAGGCGAAAATATTAAAATTGAAAAGAAAAGACAAAGGAAAAGCACATTACAATCACTATTATGTATGGAGGTGTTTGTGATATTCCTTTTTATTTTTCATTCTAATTTAAATAATTTTCGATTGTGAACATTCCAATCAGTGATAAGGGGTACAAATAATATGACGTGGCCCGTACAATCAACACATCGGATGGAAAATATATGAAAAATTAAATAGAGGGACATATTTGTTAAACTTTTCAAAATAGAGGGTGTTAAATCGGTTAGAAAATAGTAAATGGGTATGTTTGTTAACTTTACATAGTAGAGGAGTAAAAAGGTGTATTAACCCTTTAATATATAATAACACCTTTATCACTACACTATAGCTAACTTCCGTAGGGGCCATGACCCCCTAACCTCATATAACATAGCTTCGTCCCTCGAGGTGAGTGCATCCAAATTGTGATTTAGGTTTCAGGAAATCAAGGGTTTAATTTAGAGCTGGGAATCGGGCTGGGCCGCCTAGATGGGTGATTCGTGTACCCGGCCCGGCCCGCGGTTAGTAACCAGGTAGTCCGGAGCCCGGTCAACGTGGGTCCGGTCTAGGCCCAGATACCCGGTTGGCTTGGCTAACCCATTATTAAAAAAAAATAGAAGAGATAATCCTAAAAATTAACTACTACTTGGTACTATTTCCCCTTCTTCTTCTTCCTCCTCTTCTTCTTCTTCGTTTCCACTTGTAAATCTCGGATTAGATAGTGAAGCTGAAGCAGTAAAATGACTAAATGAGTGAGTACCGTCGGAGGCTTCGTCAGAAGGAGCGAGGGAGAGGGAGCGACGATTCTTGGAGAAGAAATCCAAGTTCTCATCGGCGGCAATCTATCTTCTCCTACGCAACCATCTCCCAATCTTGCACCTACCAACCATATACCATAGCATCTCCTGCAAACACACCACCGCACTGTCGCCGACACAGCAACCAACAACCTCCTGAGTGCGTCTTCAGTTTCGTTGCTGGTCCCGCTGCCTTGCCCGCCAACATCCTCAAGAAAGCAGAATCGGAACTCTACAACTGGTATGGATCTGAGATGAGTGTCATGGAGATGAGCCACAGGGGAAAAGAGTTCCTCTTCATCATCCACAAGGCTGAATTAGATCTCCGCTCCCTCTTGAACATCTCTGACGATTACTATTTTTTGGAAGATTGAAGAATGAAGAAGAAGAAAGAAAACTGTTTTTTGGAAGATTGAAGAATGAAGAAGAAAGAGAGGCTGAAGCCGAAGATATTTTGTGAGAATAGAGGCTTTAGGTTTTCATTTTTCAACATTGAAGGGTTTGGATTGGGATTGGGTTTAATTTTTGGACTGATTTTGTTAATTCATAAGTTAATGGTGTTGCCCCAATGTTGGCGGTTGGCAACTTAGGCCTATATTTATGATCATTTAGGATTTTATTCATGTTCGGGCAAGGCCGAGTTTGGGTCGGGCTTTGTCCGGACTTTACCCGGAAGACTCGAAGCCCGATTGAACCCCATTTTCATAACTCGGGCTCGGCCCAAAATAAATTTGACCGGGCCGGGTCTCCCACCCCTAGTTTGCTGATTGCCATATTGGTATATTATTCGAAATTTAATTTTAATTTTTTTCATCTTTATTGAAGAACCAATAACCAAAAATTTCTAGTGCGTTACTGAAAATTCTAAATCTTTTATTAATAAAAATGAAAAATAAAGAATCTTAAAATTCCTAGTGCATAATCAAGAATTTCTCGTGCCTTACTAAATTTCTAGTGATCTATTTTTTAAACGTGGGTAGTTACACATTAATTTTATGAATAAACACAATTTATTCACCCTCGATTCAAGGGAGCATATTTTCAATATCCCGTTATCAGTCACCCATGAAGACCGGGTGATTTGGCATCCCAGCCTTTGGCCAAGACTAAACAATTTCTGGCTATTCTGTGGTAGCAGCCCTTCGACGGGCTCAAAAGCCTATCAAGGCATTAACTTCCCGACCCACATATATCCGTCTCTTTGGAAATCCATTTAGGCCTTAGGAGTTCCTCCAAAGCTAAGATTCTTTTTATGGCGAGTTTTTCATCATATCCTTCCAACAATGCATGCTCTCTCCACTCGTGGAATGGGTTTTCCAACTTTATTCGTCTTGTAGAATTGATACTGAGACTATTGAGCACCTCTTCTTTGACTCTCCAATAGCCCAAATGCTTTATCGACTTAAGGTCCTAACATGAAAGCCATTCCAAAGACGCACTCAGTCATAACCTGGCACTTCATTCTAAACTTAGACGCGCCCGCCTTGGGTCCTATCGTGGTGACGTCTGTGAAAATCAAGGAATTGGGTTGTCTTTGATTTCTTCCAATACTCCATTCTGACTCTTTTCACTACTTTACCTTTGAACTACATAAGCTAGCCTTTCTACCCTTACCACCCAACCCCTTCCTCCCCTCCCGATTCCTTATCCCTTTTGATTCCCACCCTCCTACCCCCGCCTTAAGATTAATGTTGATTGTGATATGTCTTTCCCTGTTGGAGGCACCATTAGTCTAGTTGTTCATGATTTCATTGGGGTGATGCTCTTTGCTCCAAGTATTTCTTATCCCGACATTAATCCTTTTCTTTTAGAATTATTAGCTTACGGGGACGTTTATGCCAATTGCTTGCTCTTGGGGTGGTCTTTGGTGGATATCAAGGGTGATGCAACTCAAGTCTTGTCAAAAGATGCAAAGGAGTTTTATACAAGAGATGGTGGTGTGATCATTGCTGATATTTGCCACTGTATAGAAGCTTCCCTTGTTCTTTGCTTCCAAGCTATTGCTCGAGTGGAAAATTTGGCAACCCACTATGTGGCTCTCTATGCTCTTAGATATCTTTCAAGTCAAATTGTGGTCAACATTTTGGCTTGGACTGATACTCAATTTTCCTTTGTACCCTTGTTTCTCAGTCTCCTACGGGAGCTAATAATGAGCTATCTATGTTAAAAAAAAATTATTGCGGTCAAGGAAGACAATGAGCGAAAGCATTCAACTATTCTTCTCTTATTTAAGCTATTAAATTTATACATATTTAATTCCATGATTGGATATTTTTTATAATCTGATTTAGGAATTGATTTTCATGGACCGGATTTGAATTCCTGCAAAGATTATGATTTGATCAGATTTCAACCTTTTCAAAGGGTTGGAAGTAGGATTGGCTAATGAGACGGGTTTGAATACCCGTACTCATTAAACTTCGAATAGTGGTAGCCACAACATGTGAAATCAATCCCAAATTCCAAACTCGAAATGCTAGTAGATCCCCACTAACCCGAACGAGTATTAGCAGGTTCCAACTGAGATACCCACAAACCCATTAACATTCAAAAATAAAAAAACAGAAGCCACTGAATTTATGTCTTTACTTCTCCTTTTCTTTGAACTACCATTAATCTTTAATGTTAATCCAAGTTAATCTTTAATCTTTAATCTTTAATCTTTACATTCCAAGTTTAATTGCTTAAAGTCATTCTCAGCTTAAAAGTTAAAGTCATTCCAATCTACTAATATATATATACATATATAAAAGCACCCTCTTTATCCCTTCTCTCCTTAACTCTAGCTATTCAACCAATAGAAAAATTCTGATTTATTTAATTTTTCTTTAAATTTTTCTTTTTCCCTTTTCATGTCTCTCCCACGTTTCAACCTATGAAAACAATCTTTTTTTTTTGAAAGTTGAAAACAATCTTCTTATTTCATTTTTTTTATTCACTAATCAGTTACTAATTTACTTATGAGTTACTATAGTAGTATTTTTTATATTTTAAGTTGACTATTGCTTTCTTAGTTTGTTTTAATCCAAGATGATCAATTAACAATACATAATAGAATTGTTCCCATTACAATATGATAAATTATTACATTTTAAGGCAATTATTACTTTAAAATATGTAACTAATTTTTTTATGAATAATATATATCTAATTATTAACTAATTGATTACTTTTAACATACAACTATCCTCCACAATAAGGGGTAATCAAGCTTTTTCCTTCCAATATAAATGCAAGAAACATCTTCAACTAGGACATCAACAATAATATACAGATTTTACCAAAACAACAATAATATACAAAGTTTCAAAATCATGCATTACTAATGATATAATTTGTTGGATCATATGAATTATTTATTAAATCAATATGATGCAACTTTGCTAAAATTATGGTTCAATCACGGTTCACCAATAATTTATAGAAATTTGAGAGGTTGAACCAAATTAGACTTACTGATTTGATCGTCTACTATGATTATGAAAACCATGTTGATATCTCTATATCTACAAAATTATGACTATTTTTATGAAAAGTAAGAAAAATATGTATAGTATAAACAAAGAGAAAACATAAAAGTAGGGAGTGAAGAATAATTTATAATGTCTGTATTTAATACAACAACGAGTACTATTTATATGATAAAATTATAACTTATAGATGACTAATATGATTATCATTCACCAAGAATTAAAAAGTATATAAAGACATTGATTTTCATGATCAACCTAGGAGTTTTATAATGTAAATAATTAACAGTCAAAATCCAATTATTTATAACAAGTACATATATTTTGATTTTGACGGCTGCAAATTGGTGTTTATGTATTCTCCCCCTATTGTTAATTTTAGGAATTTTACCAATTAAACCATCATTAAAAAAATTCCTCAACACTCAAAAATTATGAAATATTCATGTAATTGTTGTGGATTTAGTAGTTTAAATTGGAATTCAAAATAGGTTTTAACTTATGTATTATTTTAATTCTTCAAATTGTTTAGAATTTGAGTAATTAAATGGTTAATTTTTAGCTTACTTTTGATCATGTTACTAGATTAGCAATGGGTGCCCACGGGTCCGGATACCACGTATCCACTACCCACCCGTTTAATATACGGGTATTACCCGTACCATACCCATCCCGCGAGACTAAATGGGTACAAAATCTAAACCATCCCCACCCCCAAAATGGGTATTGGGTAAACCTGCTACCCATCAGATGAACGCCAAATCTCTTTGCATATGGATTACATAGAAATTTCGAGATGGAGCTACAATTTTTAGAGCAATAGGGTTTCGTGATGGAACGAAAGACTGATCGATTGAAAAGTTAAAGTGAAGAACTAAATTCATAAAGAAGAAATTGGGTTTGGTACGTTAAACATAGATGACAACGTCATTTCATATTGGGCACCTATCGAGCTGGGTATGGGAATGATACCTTCAAACCCATCCCCACCTGTTACCCGCTCTAGCTGGGTACCGGGTTTGCCCATACCCGTCAAATCTACCCAGTTAATGGATGATCTCCGCCCAAATCGACTAGATTTTGGGTGGGTATCACGTTCTCGGGTACCAATTGCAAAACCTACATGTAGTTTAATATATACTATTTTGTTAACACTTCGAAGTGTAAGTTCATAAATACTCATTCCTAATAATAAAATAATTGGTGTAACAATTCAAATAAATTTTCAGTGTAGCTAATTTCTAAAAGAATTTTCATATTTATTTCACCAAAGTATCAATCTAACATATTAGCTACACTGCATATTTATTAGAATTATTATAATTATGTACACATATGTGTAGGAAATGCAAAAATAGTTTGATGTCTTCAAATTGAGATTAAAGAACATTCACAAATCACACACGCATGAATCTATTTTCAGTGTACATGAATAGAGACAATACTAGCATATCATGCATGAACCCCATGTATGGTAGTTTTAGTAGATATCAACGTCGTCAACTTTGTTACATAATTATGATTTCAAATCCATTAATGTAATGACATAAATTTTATTATAATGTTACATTATATTATAGAATATGATCGGTGTGATGTTACAAATTACAATACATTATAGAACATGATTGGGATAACAATCTCGCATAACACACTTTACGATAATGTTAAATAGTGAAGGTATTATCCCATATTTTGCAATATATATATATTTCTTAGTAGCATTCTTTATTTATAAAAAAATTATATTTTCCCTTTGATTTAAGTTCTATTCTACTAATTTTAAAAGAAAACTTTCTATCTATAACTAATCACATAACAAATAATTCTTGCAATTAATATTATGAATGACTGGTGACTTTCACAATAGTTATAATTTGAATGGTTAGATATATTGAGTATTACTTAGAGGTAACACAATATTGTTTCTGTATTATGTGAATTTAACAAAGTATAGAACGTTGAGATCGAGTGGTATAAATTAATAAATTATGAATAGGGAGAAAATGAAAATGTTGTTTTACTCAAGCCCGCCAACGGGCGGGCAAAAAAGCTAGTAATTATAAAAAGGTAGTATTGCAGTAGGGTACATAATCTGTCCATTAGAAGTAATAGTCATTTGGACAACATATATGGTGGTCTAATGGGCCACTGGGTTAGGAGGGTTAGGCAGTTGGGCTTGTAGTTATTCGGGCTAAATGACTTACTGAGTATCTAGGGGTGGAAATTGGGAACAGGAGCCCTTTCACGAATTTTGAAAATTTTGAAATCTCGTTCTCAAATTAAATACGAGAATTTTATTCGGGAATGGAGTTCCCAAATTTTGAATTAGCTATTGTTGTGTTAAATAGGGTAATTTTAGGAACGAGACTCGGGATTTCCCAAACTGGATTTGTATTCCCAAAATTTTACGGAAATGGGAATTCCCGATTTCCGTTCCCAAACTTCCACTACTAATGGGTACCCACGGGTATTACCCATTCGGGTAGTGAGTACCCATAAGCCTGCAAAGTCATCCATTAGCCTGAACCCTTTCGGGTTCGGGTACCCGTTTAGCCTTACGGGTACGTGTCCGGCGCGCGGGTACCCATTACCCAGCACGCAAACTTCGAGCCCTAGTTGGAACATTCTAACCTTGATCTTAATCATTAGATAAATTTTGACCATTTTACCAATTTAGTGGTCTAGATTATTATTTTTTGTCATAGCAACTCCTGGGCAGAAGTAAACTATAAATCGTAAACCAACCTAGGAGATAAAAAAGAAAGAGAAAGAGGAAGGAGATGGAGGTTTGTAAGGGGAGGAGGGGTGGGGCTGCAATTGTGACCTTAAAAAGATATGACCTTAAAAATTGTTAATCCTTGGGAGCCTGATAGCTATTTTTGACAAGGAATGTAAATCCTACTATTTGAAGCAACCATCAATGTCCCAAAAGGAAAAACTTGTATCTTTGCAATCTAATCAAAGAAATCAAAACCACTGGAAATACTTTTCTTTTACATATCCACTCAAGTTTTCTGATCTTTGGTCCTAATACTTTCTTTATCAATTAATCAGATGAATTGGAAACAAAGAAAAGGGAGTTAAAAAATTTGAAATCCAACTAGATTAATTAAAAAAACTTTAAAAAAGGAGTGAAACGGTGAGTTAATTTATTGATTGAAACCTTGTGGGATGCAGGTCTTGGTGAGAGCGCGGTCCAGCTTATCATGACTTATGTTAGGAAGGCACGCTACAGAGTCTTATGGAACGGGGGTCTAACCGAGTAGTTTGTCTCAGAGAGAAGAATTCGTCAAGGCTTCGCCCTATCCCCTTTCTTGTTTACTCTCTGTATGGAACGCCTCAATCAGATCATCGAGGAGGCCGTTGAGGCTGGAAATTGGACACCAATGACACTTGCTCCTTGAGGTTCGACTTTGTCCCACCTTTTTTATGACGAAGATCTTATTTTGTTTTTAGAGGCCTCAGTTGCTCAAGCAGAGGTGATCCTGGACTGCCTTAACTGATTCTGCGATAACTCAGGTTAAGCTGTTAGCAAAGAGAAGTTAGTGATTTTTGCTTCACGAAACACTAGTCGGAGGGTGTCATGTGATATTGCCACGACCTTGGGTTTCCCACTCACGCGGAGCCTTGGTCGCTACCTCAGTGTCTCAATTTTACACGAGCGTACTTCAGCAATCACTTATCAAGGTATCATTGATAAAAATTGATCTTAAGCTTACTAGTTGGAAAGCCAAATCTCTCTCTCTCTGGGCAGGACGGGTTCTCTTGCTCAAGCGGTCTTGGATGCCATCTCGTCCTATGCGGTGCAGACTTCCATTCTTCCGGCTATGACTTATGAGATGACTGACAAAAGGATAAGAGACTTTGTTTGGGGTTCTACCAAAGAAGAGAGGAAAACCCATTTGGTGGCTTGGGACAAAGTTTGTGTTCCGAAGGAGAATGGCGGGCTAGGATTACGTCTCTCCCGTCTACTCAACAGAACCTATATGACCAAGCTTGCTTTCTTGTTTTTTTTTTTAACTCGGATCAGCTTTGGGTGAGGCTTCTCCAAAGTAAGTACTTCAAGGAAACTGATCAAGACTTTTCTCCTCGCCACAAAACAACTCAGTCATCCATTTGGAGAGGCCTTAGTCGTGAATGGAAAACCATACTCTATGGAGATAGAGCAGCGATTTGCGATGACTGCGATACTCTCATGTGGACATGATATGGGTGGATTCAGGTGTTTGGTTGGAATATTGGCTTAAGGACGATGATGAGCCGCCTAATCTGGAGGACAAAGTTGCTGGTTTTGTCAACTCGGATGGGCAGTGACATGATGATAGGCTCACTCATTTCTTAAAACCAGAGCCTATGGAAATGGTTATCGGCATGTCTACTCCGGAGTTTGGGAGAGGAGAAGACCAATGGGTTTGGAGTGGTGAACGAGATGGAAAATTCTCCATTAAGTCGGAGAACATGATCATTTGTGACTCCTCACCCAATCAACCGCCTATTTCGGACCCCATGAGATCTGTCAGGAACTAGAAGACACCGAATAGGATCAAATTTTCCCTTTGGCTTGCATTCCACGAACTCATTCTTACCAACTCCCTGCGCTGGAGAAGGAATATGACCGAAGACGGAAACTGTGCTCACTGTCACCATTCGGAGGAAACTGTGGTGCATGTTCTGCGTGAGTACTCCTTTGTTAGGAATTGTTAGAATCATCTAAGAGGTCTCGATAAGTATGAAGGTCCGTGGAACGGATACTCTGCCTCTTAGTTGTGACATCATCTCAAATCCAAACAAAATATCCTATTTGTAGTGACTTGATGGCAGTTATGGAGAGCCAGAAATGAGAGATTGTTCATTGATCAGCAGCTGTCAGCCTCTTCCGTTGCTACGCGTATCATCCACTACATAGAAATGGTGTTGTCGGCCTTGCAAAGGGATAGTTCCCTTCCGAGAATGCCACGAGTTAGACATGAATGTTTGCTGACATGGGATCCTGGACCAGCAGTTTAGTGGACCCTCAATTCAGATGGCTCGACAGACCCTAGAATGCATAGAGCAACAACGGGTGGCCTCCTTCGCGACTTTGAGTGGCGCTGCTTGTTTGCCCACACAATGAACCTGGGAGCATGTTTGCTTACTAGAGCCAAAATGTGTGGGGCCATTCAGGGGTTGGAGTATGCATGGGACTGAGGATACAAAAATATAATCCTGAGACTAGTTTCGTTGGCAACTGTCTCCTTGCTCACTAGTGATGAAGATATAGAGCATCAAGACGGATTGAAAGTTCTTTGGTTTCGGGTACTCCGGACCCGTGATTGGGAAGTAGTGGTTGAACATACCTACAGAGAAGAGAATTTCGCGGCAGATTATCTCGCAAATTTGTGCTATGGCGCTCCTTTTGGGAACCACCTAATACCGTCTTCAGATGGTAGACTTTGTTACTTTCTTCATTATGATTGTATTGGTGCTGCCGAACCTCGCTCGATTTTGATTAATGATTAAGGCGCTCCGCGGCGACTTCTCACCAAATTTTTTTTTTATTCAAACTGCTAAAATAGTATTATCGGTTATAAAACTAACATTTTGCATGATGGAAAATAAGATTGGACGGAAGCCAAGGAGCGAAAGCATAATACATGATCAAACTTTGACCATTGCAATATTCTGGCTATGTGATGAAACAACTCAGCAAGTTTTCAAATGGTAATCTTTCAAATGAGGTTATTAATAAATCAAGTACTGATTTCTAGCGTAATTGAAGGTGTTCCTAAAAGGAAAGAGCAAGTCATGTTAGGGCTATCTTTGGAATACAATTTCCTATGTGGAATTAGTACAAGAAATTAATAATTATTGCAACAAATTAGAAAACAATGTCATGACATAACTTAATCGAATCAGTGACAAAACATAAATTGAGGCGACAATCACTCTCAACAAATGGAAAAGAAATTCATCAATTATTACATACTAATTCTATAGGAAAATTTTCCATTTCAAGAACAAAAGAGGAAATTTCAAAAAATCCACCTCCAGTAACCCAGTCCGGCCACCGGAGCTCTAACAACGACAAACAAAGAGGATTCAATAAGTAACTTCAACGTGCACCGAACAGACTGAAGAACTTAATAATAATAAAAAAAACCCAAAACGATGAGTCGATGACAAAAGTCTATCAGATCTTCTAACTGGTTTGGAGCTGAATATATTAGAATCTCTTAAGACCTTGAATATCACCTTTCTGCCAAAATATATTTTGAAAGAGTTAACACACAAATTGAAAGTAAACTAATCTAACTAAGTCTTAATGTATATCCTAGAAACAAAGGACAATTCCTAAAAAGAGGGAAGTCGATTGATGCCCCATTGGCTTGGAAACAACTTGTCCTCGGAACGAGGATAGAATATAAATGTCTCATTGGCAAGGAACGACTTGTCCTCGGGAACAAGAATAGTTATTAAGGTGCCCCATTGGCAAGGAACGACTTGTCATCGGGAAAGAGAATGGATAGTATGGTGCCCCATTGGCAAGGAACAGCTTTTCCTCGGGAAAGAGGATATAGCTAGTAAGGTGCCCCATTGGTAAGGAACGGCTTGTCCTCAAAAGAGGATAGCTAATAAAATTTTATCTAACTCACGGAAACATCCTATGAGTAGAGGTTTTTTTTAAAGATGACACCATTCATTGGAGAAATTATAACATGAATCTCTGAGTAAAAGCATGAGATCTCTGTGTTTTCCCTGATTATAGCATTGGTTGCATCATAATCCAGATGGAATTAACACCAAACACCCTTAATCTAAGAAATTCTGAAAGAAACATGTAATTAGAAGCGAGGAAATTTTTAGATCAATAAAACCATAAGAGACATACAAGACAAGAAATGAAAGAGAGAAAGACCAAATGGAATTGAAAGGGATCATAATGGTAAAGCAGAGAAAGACCTAGACTACTTAGCTGTATATCCATGAATCCCATAGAGGCCAAACCAACTTTCTCCCAAAAATATTTGCCTTCATCCTCGAGCTTTGAGGAAGATGCGGTGCTCGTTGAGGGCCTTCTAGCAAGCGGCGAGGATGCGCTCGGTGACATCAAGGCACTGTCGATGTCGTGGGAGTCATCGACGAGGATCTCGGGCTCGACGATGGGGACTAAGCCATTCTCCTGACAGTTGATGGGATACCTTTCTAGGTTGTTGGCGTTCTCATTGATTGCGAGTTTGGGGCTGATTTTGAGGAATGCTCGCCACTTGGCGAAACGCATCGCTGGCCTAGGCCGTCGAGATCGGTGGTTGTGGTCTCGTCGTTGAATCTGGCTATCTCGACTGTGCCTCTTGTCAATCTTGATTTTCGAGAGGACTCATTCTTCCTTCATGACATCGACGAAAAGCTTGCCTGACTTGATCTTCTAGTATAGGGTTTCCTTGTAGAGGATTACACCACTTAGATACTAGAGGCCAACAAGGGCGGTGAAGAGGAGCTCACGGAGAGCATGTCAGTTCTCTTTAATGTTGATGCTAGCAAAATGCTTGCCAATGGTGCCTGTGGACTCATCAGTTGCGAGAATTACCTTGCTTGAAGTGTCGATGTAGGTAGCATTGGGAGCAAGCTCATAAGCGTATTTGCCCTCGTAGCAAGACATTGTTGAAACTAAGGGAAATCGATTTGACCCTATAAAGTTGAGGGTAGTTAGAATATTTAATAAAATAAAATAATTTTTAGAATAAACTAGACTAGCCTGTCGGTTGACTCAGCTGGACCGTAAACAGGTGTTTTGGTCTATCCTATCTAGGGGTCCCGACCGTATGGGGATCCTCAAAAGCTGACACCTTCAGTTACCTGATCACTCGCATTGAAGCAAAAGCCCAATCTTGGAAGGGTAATCTGTTGTCAATGGGGGGAAAGGAGGTTTTGCTCAAAGTAGTCCTTCAGGCAGTTCCGACATACATATTTTCATGCTTTCTGTTGCCTCCTAAGATCCTTAAGAGATTCAATGCTATAGTGAACCATTTCTGGTGGGGAGGAAACAAGGATAAATGCTGCATTCACTGGACTAACAAAAAGATACTTGCTATGGCAAAGATGTGGGGAGGGCTTGGATTTCGTGATTTTGATTGCTTCAACAGGGCGATGCTCGCCAAGACTGCCTGGAGAGCCCTTTCCTGTCAGAATGCTCTTTGGTTCAAGATACTTAAAGGACGTTACTTTCCCCACACTGACTTCCTTAAGTCGAAAAAGGGTTCCTCCGCCTCTTGGATATGGGGTAGTATATGGGAAGGGAAGGAGGAGATGATAAAAGGTTTAAGGAAGAATATTGGGGATGGAGAAGGAACTTGGATCGATGACCCTTGGATCCCCGACCATGCCTCTCGAAGTGGTAATGTTAATAATGGAGGAAACCGACGAGTTCGAGATTTTATTCTAACCACTCAGAGGCAATGGAATTTTCCATTACTCAGGGACTATTATGATGAAGAGGCGGTAAAAGCCATATCCTGCATACCAATTGGTCATTTGGGCAAAATCTACCATTAGGACACCCCAAAGTGTCCTCATATGAGGACAACTCTTAGACCCGTAGGATTTAATCTTACAGATCTGAAGGCCAATATAATTGAACATAAGGGTAATTTTAATGTTTTATTTATTACAGATTTTTAATTATTGTTTATTAATTTTCGGATTTGCAGTTACATTGGTGATTTTTTATTCCTTTTCTGCTCCTTTTTTGCTTCATTTAATTTATGATTAAATCAATTATCTTTTTTTAATTACTTCTTCATCTTCTTCTCTATGCTCGGCTATTTTTGTTGTGTATCTCCGTTGGTTTTTATTTATGGGTCGACTGGAATAAACTTGCTGCAGCGATTTCATGATCTACCCTTTTGATGGATTGGACGACCCCAGTCCACTCGTCAAAGAATTCTTTCAGCGACTGGTTCAGTTTTTGCCTCAGGCTCACCAGTGCTTGCAACGGGACCGTCCTTGTTTTCTTGCACTCATACTTCTGTGAGAAGATCCTCGCGAAACCCTCCCACGACGCTATGATGCCTTCCGGTAGATTCATGTACCACTCCCTAGCTCACCCCCCAAGCGTCGCTGGAAAAGCCCTGCAATACGCGACATCGCCGGCTTGCTGCATTTGCATGGCAATCTGGAATGCTTGTAGGTGCTCGTCCGGGTCACCTGTCCCCACATACCTATCTAGGTTGGGTGGTACCAGTCCCTTAGGTAGCGGCTCAGCGAGTATAGCCCTGGACAGAGGCTGGCGAACTGCCAACTGTGCGGGTGAAATTTGAGTAGCTGGGAGGAATTGCTGTAATACCTCGAGATGAGAGTCCTGCAGCGACTGCCTGTCCCGAGTGTTGGCCCCAAGGGCTTGAGCTTGCTGGGCGATCACTGTCTTCAACATCTGGGTGAGCTCAGCATTTTGTTGCTCGAGGGACCGGAATCGCTGCTCCAATAGTTCATAGGCATCGCCGGCCGGAATAGTACTTCAAGATTCCAAGTCGCCTTCGAATTCGCGCTCCATATTTCTAGTGAGATTTGGGTCTGCTCGAGAACCTGGGTTGATGTGCTTAACAGGTGTTACTCCGTCTCCTTCTTCACCACCCTCGCCCATCAGAGTAGGAATCGCTGATGAAGCCATTCTCCTTGAAGAGTCGCCTGATCGCCCCTATCTGGCGCGCCAATTGTTCCAGCCTGGTCGCCTGGCCCAATAGTGGAAGCCCAAGCTTGTTGGTCTTCCGGGAGTGATGTACCTCGTAAGTAATAGTGCAGGTAGTCAGTTCAAGGGAAAGGGAGGCGATCAGTTTAAGGAATGGGAAGTAAGGCGAGTAACGTACCGCGGAGCGTTTGTCCGCTGGGTAAAAGTGTTTTCCCCCGGTTAATGGGGTGTACGGGGGGTATTTATAGTACCCCTGTCTTGGTCGCCAAGGTCGAATCCTGGCCACTCATTTGTAGTCTCCGTAAGATGTTGACACGTGTTCGCCTTGCCTTGGAACCCTAAGAGCTGCCGGGCTGGGCCGTCGCTTTGGGCCTCTTTCCACTTCCCGGGCTTGCTTGCTTAGCCTATCCGAACTGTCGCCTAGGTCCAACCTCTTAATGCTATCTGCTGCGTGCAGGGCATCGCGTGGGCCGCCGTGTGGGCCGCCGTCTGGGCCCTTAGGATTCTGGCGAGCCAGGCCCATCAATTGCCCCCAAGCCCTTAGCCGAGCTTTGCTTGGTTGAGGGCTTTCTCGTAGCTCGGATCGCTTGTCTTGTGATCGCCGCAAGAGGACCCATCAATTGCCCCCAAGCCTTTAGCCGAGCTTTGCTTGGTTGAGGGCTTTCTCGTAGCTCGGATCGCTTGTCTTGTGATCGCCGCAAGAGGACCCATCAATTGCCCCCAAGCCTTTAGCCGAGCTTTGCTTGGTTGAGGGCTTCTTGGTCCTACTTACACCATGTCGCTTTGTTGCCCCTGCTTACACCATGTCGGTTTGGTTTCTCGGCCCCTGACCTTTTATTAGATCGCTCTTGTTTTCGTGTCTTATATCGCCTTAGATCCTCTATCGCTACTGCCGGTCACGCCTGCTTTTCATTTCCCACGTGCCCCTCTATCGCTCAGGGCACTTAGATCCTCTAGCTTGCTGGAGAAGCTGGGGAAATCGGGGTATTTTGGTAACTGCCCAAAAGTCATCATTACTTTATCCTTCCAAACGTCTTCTCAACCGCGCGTGCCACCAATGAGCCGTAGCGACGGTTCCGTTTCCCGCCAGTACATCCCATCAGCCGCGCGTGCTCCCCACTCATCCACCGCGACGGTTCCGTTTCCCGCCTACTGGACTTCCTTTATAAACCTCACTCTTACCGTCTTTCTTTCTTTTTTACGCTTTCTCCGCTGCTTCACTTCTCTGTTTTTTACTGTCTCTTTGCTCCAACCGCTTCCTCCCCTTTTATGTATAGGCGACGTTGGTCACCTCACCTTTTAGCTAGTGTTGTCTGTCTTGTGTAATTGAATCGCCGAGGCTAAATCCTTAGGAATATACGACCGTCACATTACAGCCTACCTTTTCCTGCCACTTATATATACTTATACCCTCTTTGTTGTGTTATTTATTTATTTTTTTATTTATTAACCCTTGGGTTGTCTCTTTTCAGGCGCTGTAAGCCTCGCTGGATGCCTCCTCACCACCGCCGCGCGCGGGCCTGTTGGTGAGACTCGCCCTGGTCGTTCAGAGTCTGCTGCCGCCGTCCCTGCCTCTACCCAACCTCCTCTTGAAAAATCTAAGGGGAAGAGGAAAGCGACCGAGACAGACGAAGGCCTTACTTCTTCAAAAAGGAAGAAAAATGCCGGGGCTTCCAAGCCGAGGAAGAAGACGGGCGAGAGCTCCAGTCATCCGCAGCCGCCACTCCAACCGGTGGTAGAAGTCGAGGATGACGATGCTGAAATTCCCCTCCGCCGCTCTCGCCGCCAATCACCCCAGGCAGACAATAACCCTCCTGCGAGGGAACCCCTTGACCAGCCTGCTGATGAGGACGTCCATTCGTACGACGACTCCTATCTTCCCACCGAGCCTATTCTTCCTCCTCTAGACCCGGCTGATCCTGAATCAGAGCCCGCCGCGGAGCTTGATCCCCGCCCCACGGAGCCTCCTCGCGACCATTCTCGCCCACCAGCGGTCAACATCGATCGCGCCCGCCGAGCCAACTGGTCGGAGCGGGCCAATACTATTTTTGACCGTCCTGCTCCTGCCGGTCGGGAGGGCGAGGGGCGCTTTCGCTTGCCGTACTTCGCTGTTGTCCATCCGGTTGCATCCCACATATCCCCCCGGATGGCAAGCGACATTGCAGAGGAATTTTCCCGCGGCATTTATGCGGGGGTGACTACCCCTGGAGAAGGCTCGGAGATTCCAGATCTGCACGGGGTGACCTCCTGCTGGCTTTTTCAGGTATTGTGGAATGCCTTCGATCGTCTGTATGTTCATTTCACTTTGCTGCCACAGCACTTTTGCTCTTACCCTTCTCATGGTTGCTTTGTCATGTAGGCCCTTGCTGAGCTCGGTGATCTGTCCTTTGCATGTAAACACATGCAAGAGGAGAATCTGAAGCTGAAAGAGGAGGTAGAGAACTTACGATCCTTGCGTATGGATCTCACTCGTTATCATAACGAGGAAAAGGTATTTACTGGCTTGCCTCTGCTTTGTTTATACCTATCCAGACCATCGCCTCGCGATCCTGCTGAACCCCTTTCACTATTTTTTGATTCTAGCACCGAGCGGATGCAGCGACTTCTGCTGCTAGGTCTTTGAAGGAAAGCCTGGCTGAGGCGACTGCGCGGATTGAGCAAATGGAGGGCGTCCAGGAGGACTTACAGGCTGCGAATGAGCGCATTACCGCCCTTGAAGCCGAGCTGGAGGAAGCTCGTGACAAAGTCGCCCGGGTGGAGGAGATAACCGCTGAAAGGGACAGCGCGAAAGAGCTGCTCATTGACTCCCTGGCGGCACAATCGGCGGCGGATCGTGACCTCGCGGCTGCCAAAACTCAATATCATGAGGCTGTGGCTTACTATACTCATGCTCTCGGCGAGAGCATGCGTGTGGTAATGCGTAGCTGTCGTAACAAGTTTTACGAGCTTTTTCCCAGCAAGGGCTGGCCTGGTCGGAAGATGGTTCGGGCTGTCCTTCGTGGCCTTCACCGCCACAGCTGCGGGGTTCCCGACCCAGTCGACTCCAAGGAGGAAGCTTATTTTTGAGACGCCGATCGCCTGGAGCGTGAGGTGGTGGCGGCCGACGCTGAGTATGTGACGGCCACTCGCCGCAGTCGCGGCTTGCCCAATTTGAACCCCGATGGCTCGGAGGTTCAGCCGCCATCCTCCGAACTCGCTCCCTCGACCAGCGGTAAAGACCTCGACTCCGCCGCTGATCCATCGAAGTCCGGCGGCAAAGACTCCAGCAACAAAGGCCAAGGAACCCGCCCCTGATTTTCTTTATCTGAAGCACAGACAATTGATTCCACTTGTTGATGATGTTTTTTTTATATTATAACATTTGCCACTTAACTGCTACTTGTGTTTTTTAGCCTCTGTTTTATTTTTTGACGCCCTTCCCTACTGCTCAGCGTTTTTCATTATCAGCACACGTCATGTTAATAATTTCGCTGCCCTTAGGTCTTACACGGCGATTTGTTAATGCCCGTAGGTCTTACATAGTTATCTCAATGCCCTTAGGTCTTATATGATAATATTGATGCCCTTAGGTCTTACACAGCGATTTGTTAATGCCCGTAGGTCTTACATAGCGATTTCAATGCCCTTAGGTCTTATATGATAATATTGATGCCCTTAGGTCTTACACAGCGATTTGTTAATGCCCGTAGGTCTTACATAGCGATTTCAATGCCCTTAGGTCTTATATGATAATATTGATGCCCTTAGGTCTTACACAACGATTTGTTAATGCTCGTAGGTCTTACATAGCGATTTCAATGCCCTTAGGTCTTATATGATAATATTGATGCCCTTAGGTCTTACACAGCGATTTGTTAATGCCCGTAGGTCTTACATAGCGATTTCAATGCCCTTAGGTCTTATATGATAATATTGATGCCCTTAGGTCTTACACAGTGATTTGTTAATGCCCGTAGGTCTTACATAGCGATTTCAATGCCCTTAGGTCTTATATGATAATATTGATGCCCTTAGGTCTTACACAACGATTTGTTAATGCCGTAGGTCTTACATAGCGATTTCAATGCCCTTAGGTCTTATATGATAATATTGATGCCCTTAGGTCTTACACAGCGATTTGTTAATGCCCGTAGGTCTTACATAGCGATTTCAATGCCCTTAGGTCTTATATGATAATATTGATGACGCAAAGATACTTTGGATTTAAACATTAGGGCCCTTGGTTACTTTTAAAACTAGCATCGGTTACAAGCACTTTTTTAATCATAATATCGCCTGTGATGCATGGAATTCCATGTTTTTGAAACCTTTGTGCCATCCAACTCTGCTAGCTTGAAGGTATTGGCCCCTACTAATCGCCGTACTCTGTATGGGCCTTCCACCCAGGATTGACCTTGGCTGCCCCGATCGCCGGCTTGAAGATTTTTCGCAGCACTAAATCATTGAGCGCGATGTGAAGTGGTCGGAGCTTTAGATTGTACCGCCTGGCCAGCTGTTCCTTTTCAGCGATCAGCCGCATCTGAGCCTTCTCTCTTCTTTCCTCAATCATGTCCACGTTAAGCATCAATTCTTGTTCGTTGACCTCGTCCCTGTATTCCTGTATCCGTATAGATGGGATTGAAATCTCCACCGGGAGGACCGCTTCAGTCCCATATGTCAATGTATAGGGAGTCTCGCCTGTCGTCATTTTATAAGCCGTACGGTGAGCCCATAGTATGTGATCAACCTCCTCGACCCATCCATCCACCCTTTTCTTTAAACCTTGTAAGATAAGTTTGTTGGCCGCCTCCGCTTGTCCGTTGGCCTGTGGGTAGGCGACTGAGGCGAATCGTAGATTTATCTTTAAATCATCACAAAATTCTTTGAAGACTTGTGAGTCGAATTGAGTACCATGATCACATATAATACTTTCTGGTATGCCGAATCTGGTGACGATACTTTTAAACGGGAACTTTTGTATCTGTTTAGCGGTAATACTTGCCACTGCTTCTGCCTCAACCCATTTGGTGAAATAATCAACCGCCAAGATGAGGAATTTCCTTTTTCCTGAGGCTTCCGGAAATGGGCCTAGGATATCCATCCCCCACCTCGCGAATGGCCATGGGCTGACATTCTCCTGGAGCGCGGTTGCTGGCAACTTGTGGTAGCTTGCGAATTCCTGACACTTGTGGCACTTTTTCACTAGGTCGCCTGCCTCCTTTCTCATTGTTGGCCAATAGAAGCCTTGATATATCAAGTTTCTTTCCAAACTTCTTGTTCCCAAGTGAGTTCCACACACTCCTGAATGTACCTCTTCTAGGGCCCATGCTGCATCGTCCTCCCCCAAGCATCGCAAGTACGGACCCATGGCTGATTTCCGGTATAACTCACCCCCTATTATTGTACATCTCCCTGCTTTTCGCCGGAGCTTGGTCGCCTCCTGCGGGTCGCTTGGTACCGTGTCGTTATCCAAGTACTGGATAACAGGTGTTCGCCAGTCACTTTTCTCGATTCCGTTGATCATGTGAAAACACTGCTTCATCCTTGTTTCTTTCTCTACTGTGACCATTCGCCCTTCCTCAAAATCTGTCGCCGTTGCTAATTTCGACAATGCGTCCACGTGGCCATTTTCCTCCCTAGCGATCTGCGATATGACTACCCTTTTGAATTCCGATATAAGTAGTTTTACCTCGTCAAAATAGGGGAGGAGCGACTCCTCCTTTACCTCAAAGCTTCCATTAACTTGGTTGACTACTATTGCCGAGTCTGAGAAAACTTTGATGTTAGTAACTCCCATACTCTTAGTGATTCGTAGGCCAGCCTCTAATGCCCCATATTCTGCTGCGTTGTTGGTTCGAATAGTTGCGAATCGCAGTGCCACCTCGTGGAGGATCCCACCAGGCGACATTAGGACTATTCCCGCGCCCGATCCTCCTTTACTCGAGGCGCCGTCCGTAAATAACGTCCACTCATCGCCTTCTTCATTATCTTCTTGCACTGCACCCTCTACTACAAAGTCCGCAAGAACTTGGGCTTTGATCGCCGTTCGTGGTTGGTATCGAATGTCATATTCGCTTAACTCAATTGCCCACTTAGCTAATCGTCCCGCCACACTCATAGATCTCAACGCATTTTTAATCGGAAGGTTCGTGAGTACATGTATTGTATGTGCCTGGAAATATGGTCGTAACTTTCTAGCCGAGCAAACCACAGCATACGCCATTTTTTCTACAAGCTTATGGTGAGACAGGTGCTTTTAGTTGCCGCCCTGTAACATCTTCTGGCGATGTCCGGGTGTCCCCAGGAAAAACCTATCCCTTCTTTAGTGGCAAACTTCAACACTTGGTGTACTGGGGAGGAGATTGCCTGGAAGGCGACGAGCGCCGGTCGTCCGAGGATCATGTTGTACGTGGATTGACAATCCATGACATGGAAGTCAATTGATCGGGTGACCTGCAAGTCTCCGTCCCAGATGGTTATCTCCATCGTGGCGATTCCCTTGATGGGGACTGTGTGTCCCGAGAATCCTGAGATGGTTGTTTTTGTCTGCCTGAGCAAGCTAGCTGGCAAGTTCATTTTCTTGTACAGCTCCCAGAAAACGATATCCGCTGAGCTCCCTTCATCAACCATCACTCGCTCCACTCGGCTATTGTGCGTGATTACTTGAATCACCATCGCCTCCAAACTTGGGCCTCCTACCCGAGCCATATCCTCCTATGAGAACCCCAAAGTTGGGCGACTGACTTGATCTATCATCATTACTTCCTGTGTTTCCTCCTTTTTGACTTTCTTCGTTGGGCAACTTTCTCCGCCGAAGATGGTTTGATAAACGTGATTCACTTCAGGACGGGGCTTCTTTTTGCTATCCTCACTGTCCTAAGGTTCCTTAAGTCGTGTGAAAACATCGCCCTTCTTGTCTTGTGATTCTCCCTTTCCGCGGTGATCATCTTCTTGCAGCTTGTTTTTTCGCTTGGTGCTCACAATGAAATCCCTGAGTCGCCCTTCGCTTATCCATCTCTCAATTTCATTTTTTAGCTCCCTGCAATCTTCAGTGGTATGCCCATGAGAGTCATGGAAGTCGCAGAACTTCTGGCGACTTCGCTGGTCCGCAGGGGTGTACATTGGCCCTGGCCAGTTGATAGCATGCCCTTTGTGCTGCATATACAACAGGATCTTCCTTCGCGACTCAGAGAGAGGCGTGTAATCCGCCCTTTCTTCTTGGTATCCCCTCTCCTGGTATCTCATTTGTTCTTCAGGATGACTTATGCTATATGGCAGTGTCTCGGAAGGTAGCCATCTGGCCTGCTTGTTCCCTGTAACGGGCTTTTCTTCCCTCTTCGCCGCTCCTTGTAGGGGTTCTGCTAACTGCTCCTCAATTAAAATAATTTTATGTACCCTGGTTTCCAAGTCCGACAGCGACTTTGGAGCCACATGTAGCAGCGACTCTCGCAGCCTGCCATTATGGGTCGACTAGAATAAACTTGCTGCAGCGATTTCATGATCTACCCTTTTGATGGATTGGACGACCCCAGTCCACTCGTCAAAGAATTCTTTCAGCGACTGGTTCGGTTTTTGCCTCAGGGTCACCAGTGCTTGCAACGGGACCGTCCTTGTTTTCTTGCACTCATACTTCTGTGAGAAGATCCTCGCGAAACCCTCCCACGACGCTATGATGCCTTCCGGTAGATTCATGTACCACTCCCTAGCTCACCCCCAAGCGTCACTGGAAAAGCCCTGCAATACGCGGCATCGCCGGCTTGCTGCATTTGCATGGCAATCTGGAATGCTTGTAGGTGCTCGTCCGGGTCACCTGTCCCCACATACCTATCTAGGTTGGGTGGTACCAGTCCCTTAGGTAGCGGCTCAGCGAGTATAGCCCTGGACAGAGGCTGGCGAACTGCCAACTGTGCGGGTGAAATTTGAGTAGCTGGGAGGAATTGCTGTAATACCTCGAGATGAGAGTCCTGCAGCGACTGCCTGTCCCGAGTGTTGGCCCAAGGGCTTGAGCTTGCTGGGCGATCACTGTCTTCAACATCTGGGTGAGCTCAGCATTTTGTTGCTCGAGGGACCGGAATCGCTGCTCCAATAGTTCATAGGCATCGCCGACCGGAATAGTACTTCAAGATTCCAAGTCGCCTTCGAATTCGCGCTCCATATTTCTAGTGAGATTTGGGTCTGCTCGAGAACCTGGGTTGATGTGCTTAACAGGTGTTACTCCGTCTCCTTCTTCACCACCCTCGCCCATCAGAGTAGGAATCGCTGATGAAGCCATTCTCCTTGAAGAGTCGCCTGATCGCCCCTATCTGGCGCGCCAATTGTTCCAGCCTGGTCGCCTGGCCCAATAGTGGAAGCCCAAGCTTGTTGATCTTCCGAGAGTGATGTACCTCGTAAGTAATAGTGCGGGTAGTCAGTTCAAGGGAAAGGGAGGCGATCAGTTTAAGGAATAGGAAGTAAGGCGAGTAATGTACCGCAGAGCGTTTGTCTGCTGGGTAAAAGTGTTTTCCCCCGGTTAATGGGGTGTACGGGGGTTATTTATAGTACCCTTGTTTTGGTCGCCAAGGTCGAATCTTAGCCACTCATTTGTAGTCTCCGTAAGATGTTGACACGTGTTCGCCTTGCCTTGGAACCCTAAGAGCTGCCGGGCTGGGCCGTCGCTTTGGGCCTCTTTCCACTTCCCGGGCTTGCTTGCTTAGCCCATCCGAACTGTCGCCTAGGTCCAACCTCTTAATGCTATCTGCTGCGTGCAGGGCATCGCGTGGGCCGCCGTCTGGGCCGCCGTCTGGGCCCTTAGGATTCTGGCGAGCCGGGCCCATCAATTGCCCCCAAGCCCTTAGCCGAGCTTTGCTTGGTTGAGGGCTTTCTCGTAGCTCGGATCGCTTGTCTTGTGATCGCCGCAAGAGGACCCATCAATTGCCCCCAAGCCTTTAGCCGAGCTTTGCTTGGTTGAGGGCTTTCTCGTAGCTCGGATCGCTTGTCTTGTGATCGCCGCAAGAGGACCCATCAATTGCCCCCAAGCCTTTAGCCGAGCTTTGCTTGGTTGAGGGCTTCTTGGCCCTGCTTACACCATGTCGCTTTGTCGCCCCTGCTTACACCATGTCGCTTTGGTATCTCGGCCCCTAACCTTTTATTAGATCGCTCTTGTTTTCGTGTCTTATATCACCTTAGATCCTTTATCGCTACTGCCGGTCACGCCTGCTTTTCATTTCTCACGTGCCCCTCTATCGCTCAGGGCACTATGGTCTTTTACTCTCTAGCTTGCTGGAGAAGCTGGGGAAATCGGGGTATTTTGGTAACTGCCCAAAAGTCATCATTACTTTATCCTTCCAAACGTCTTCTCAACCGCGCGTGCCACCAATGAGCCGTCGCGACGGTTCCGTTTCCTGCCAGCACATCCCATCAGCCGCGCGTGCTCCCCACTCATCCACCGCGACGGTTCCGTTTCCCGCCTACTGGACTTCCTTTATAGACCTCACTCTTACCATCTTTCTTTCTTTTTACGCTTTCTCCGCTGCTTCACTTCTCTGTTTTTTACTGTCTCTTTGCTCCAACCGCTTCCTCCTTTCCTCCGTCGATCGGAAAAAACAACATTTCCTCCTCCTTACTCCTTTTCTGATGTCCGGAGCTCCCCGACGCCCACCTGGTACGTGCCTTAACCTTTCTCTCTTGCTCTCATTGTAGTTCTGCTCCCTGTCGTGTATTCCTCTTTCTTTTCCGCTTCTTGCCGTCTTTCTTGAACCATTGATTCCGACACCGATAGCCAGAACCAAAGCCAATCTTATTCCGCGGGCACTGATCCTTCACCTTCTCCTTCACCCTCTCCCTCATCTTCTAGTCAATCCCCTGAACGGGTGCCCTTAAATCCTCCACCCCTGGCCGAAAACTCTTCTGCCCAGGTTTCTGACGTAGCAGAGGAAACTTTTGATGAATCTCCCGCCCTTCCTTTCTGGGGCCCCCATCAAATAGGATTCGAACGGGCCCGCCATGGCGTCGAGATTGACCCTGAGGTGAACAAGGTCACCGGGTCCTATTCCATTGTCAACTGGCTGTCTATGTGGCAAGGAGCTGCCTGTGATGAGCACACGGTCATTGGCCCAGGCTACTTTCCTTCAGGGTCAGCAGAGAGAATCGCCCGCGTTCTTCCATTCGCCATGCTGCCATCCTCCTGGGGGTTCGTCGTGGCCTCCCGACTTTCTACCATTGGCAATTGTCCGCCTGGGTGGCACGACATCTGGACCGAGGCCTTCACCAATGGACTTCGCCTTCCACCATCGTCATTCATGGTCGATTTACCTGAGTGTTTCGGCGCTTCCCTTGGTGCCTTCAATGTCGGATGCTGGGCCTCGGCCTCCACTTTCTAATGTAGCTGTGTGGCTAAAAAGATCGCCCCCACTCTTCGATTGTTCCAGCTGATTCACTATGCCAAACACACATCAAATGGCATAAGTTTTGTTCGTCGTCCTGACCTCTCCTCAAAGGGTACCTATTCATCTCCTAAGCCTCGTCTTACCTGGTACCATTCTTTTTTCTATTTCCAGCCCAGCGACACAGACCGCCACTGGGCCTCGCTGCTTCCCCCCTCATGGTCTTCCGGCGACGTGAGTCGCTTCAACACCGAACTCGATCCTACTCCTGAGGAAATACTCATGCGACGCCGAATCCTTCTCGACTGTCATCACCTGTCGACTACCTCTGGCCTAAGGACCGCTCAGGCGAGAATACGAGGAGGTAAATTTTATGTATAGGCGACGTTGGTCACCTCCCCTTTTAGCTAGTGTTGTCTGTCTTGTGTAATTGAATCGCTGAGGCTAAATCCTTAGGAATATACGACCGTCACATTACAGCCTACCTTTCCTGCCACTTATATATACTTATACCCTCTTTGTTGTGTTGTTTTTTTTATTAACCCTTGGGTTGTCTCTTTTCAGGCGCTGTAAGCCTCGCTGGATGCCTCCTCACCACTGTCGCGTGCGGGCCTGTTGGTGAGAGTCGCCCTGGACGTTCAGAGTCTGCTGCCGCCGTCCCTGCCTCTACCCAACCTCCTCTTGAAAAATCTAAGGGGAAGAGGAAAGCGACCGAGACAGACGAAGGCCTTACTTCTTCAAAAAGGAAGAAAAAGGTCGGGCCTTCCAAGCCAAGGAAGAAGATGGGCGAGAGCTCCAGTCGTCCGCAGCCGCCACTCCAACCGGTGGTAGAAGTCAAGGATGACGATGCTGAAATTCCCCTCCGCCGCTCTCGCCGCCAATCACCCCAGGCAGACAATAACCATCCTGGGAGGGAGCCCTTGACCAGCCTGCTGATGAGGACGTCCATTCGTACGACGACTCCTATCTTCCCACCGAGCCTATTTTTCCTCCTCTAGACCCGGCTGATCCTGAATCAAAGCCCGCCGCGGAGTTTGATCCCCGCCCCACGGAGCCTCCTCGCGACCATTCTCGCCCACCAGCAGTCAACATCGATCGCGCCCACCGAGCCAACTGGTCGGAGCGGGCCAATACTATTTTCGACCGTCCTGCTCCTGCCGGTCGGGAGGGCGAGGGGCGCTTTCGCCTGTCGTACTTCGCTGTTGTCCATCCGGTTGCATCCCACATATCCCCCGGATGGCAAGTGACATTGTAGAGGAATTTTCCCGCGGCATTTATGCGGGGGTGACTGCCCCTAGAGAAGGCTCGGAGATTCCACATCTGCACGGGGTGACCTCCTGTCGGCTTTTTTAGGTATTGTGGAATGCCTTCGATCGTCTGTATGTTCATTTCACTTTGCTGCCACAACACTTTTGCTCTTACCCTTCTCATGGTTGCTTCGTCATGTAGGCCCTTGCTGAGCTCGGTGATCTGTCCTTTGCATGTAAACACATGCAAGAGGAGAATCTGAAGCTGAAAGAGGAGGTAGAGAACTTACGCTCCTTGCGTATGGATCTCACTCGTTATCATAACGAGGAAAAGGTATTTACTGGCTTGCCTCTGCTTTGTTTATACCTATCCAGACCATCGCCTCGCGATCCTGCTGAACCCCTTTCACTATTTTTTGATTCTAGCACCGAGCGGATGCAGCGACTTCTGCTGCTAGGTCTTTGAAGGAAAGCCTGGCTGAGGCGACTGCGCCGATTGAGCAAATGGAGGGCGTCCAGGAGGACTTACAGGCTGCGAATGAGCGCATTACCGCCCTTGAAGCCGAGCTCGAGGAAGCTCGTGACAAAGTCGCCCAGGTGGAGGAGATAACCGCTGAAAGGGACAGCGCGAAAGAGCTGCTCATTGACTCCCTGGCGGCACAATCGGTGGCGAATCGTGACCTCGCGGCTGCCAAGACTCATATGATGAGGCTGTGGCTTACTATATGATGACACTCGATTTGACGTGATTATCAGCCTCATTTAAGCGACATTTCTTTGCTTAAGACATGGTTTTTAGGGTAGAATAACGAATATTCAATCGATTGCCCTATCTCGTGCCATTTGTGTTACCTTGGCCCGTTTCGGGTCTATTTGATGGTTTTCTAGTGTTTTTATGTTAGCACAGGTTTTTGCCGTCAAATAAAGTAGCCATGGACATGTCTAAGGCGTTGGAACCTCGAGGAATCAAACCGAAATCGATCCAAGGAGCCGATCAAGTCAAACCAAAAGTCTGCCCGTTCACACTTACATTTTCGGTGAAAGTGGCCTATGGTTTTCGGCGAAAATAATAGTACAAATCGACTGACGCCAAGTGAAGGAGACTTTCGGCGAAAGTGTTGAGTTTTCGGACCGAGAAGAAAAGGCAGAGGAATCAGCCGGCGGGACTTCCATTCACAAGCATATTTTTGGCGAAAATAATTCACTATTTTCGGTGAAAATATCAGAAGAAATCCGGCTGATAATTTACATCAGAAAATACTTTTCGAATCAGAATCCTACGATTTTCTCTGAAGTTATGGAGCGAAGAGTTAGAGTTCGAAGAGCCGAAAAGAGATCATGACGCCATCCCTTTCATCTCGGAGAACCGGAGCTAGGAGTGTAGTTTACCGAAGATCGAAGTCTGTCAGAGTTCGAAGAGCCGAAAATTAGGTTTTTCAGATTCTTTTCTGTTCTCCCTCTGGATGATGAACTCTTTCTTTGTCTTTGTTTCTTTTGTGATAAACATGAGTAGCTAAACTCGTTAGAGCTTAGACTAGATGAACCCTAAGTGAACCAGGGCTTTAAAGCGGTCACGGATCAGCGGTGATTAGATTCGAAATTCAATCAGTTCTTTTTCATGTTTGATTTGTTCTTCATTGTTCATGTTTCCTGTCTGGATTGATCACCTAGATTAGATTCTGGTTAAGCTAAGGATAGAAGCGAACGCTCGCCTTACTTTAGAACATCAAATTGAACAATTAACCTTATAATTGGAGCGTGCCTTTCGTAGGAATCGGTTAGGGTTAATTCACTGCAAGAGTAACTCATTAATCATTAGTAATTAACACCAGTTAATTAAGTCATTGCGAGAGGCGACCGTACCCGGCGGCTAGTTAATCTTGGTAGTTAAAACGGATAGAGCGAACGTTCGCCGGTCTTAAACCTAAGGATAAGGAGTTATGGTGGTGTCTTAGTAATTGATTGAACGAGAATCGAAATCCGCTGATCTGTTGATTGCCAATGCTCTGGGGAACGAAGGGGGATTCAAAGTCTAAGTTCGTCTGTCATCCTTGTTTTCAAACCCTAATTCCCAATCTGCTTTAGTTTAATTTTTAATTTCTCTGCATTTCTTAGAATTAGAAGTCGTGGAACTCACACCACGCACAACTTGCTTGCATTCGAGTATTTTGCCAGTTTTGAAGTAGTCAATCTTAGAAGACCCCTGGAATACGATCTGCTTAGCTCTTGTTAGCTTTGTAGTATTTGATCAACCGCTTCTGCAATGTTTCATCAAATTGGCGCCGTTGCCGGGGACTTCTTTTGATTGTTCGAAAGAAGAACTGGCAATATATTCTTCTACTTTCCATCTTTCACCTTTCCATCCACTTCGATTTTACACTGGTTTTGTTTGTCTTTGTTATCTGTAGGTTTACAGGTGTATGCCTCACCGTCCTTGGACTCGCTCTCAAACCGAACAGACTAAGAGTGCAGAGAGACCA
The DNA here is from genome assembly GCA_034768395.1 of Linum lewisii. Lineage (NCBI taxonomy): Eukaryota > Viridiplantae > Streptophyta > Magnoliopsida > Malpighiales > Linaceae > Linum > Linum lewisii. The sequence goes on from CM068297.1 coordinate 13,525,337, forward strand.
GGCAGTTCTGCTCCACCTCTACGATCACAGATTCTGAAGAAAGGCAGATCCAATCCATTCATCACTCCGATCAAGATCGAGGAGCCGAAGGAGAGTTCCTCATCTCCATTTTCACCTGTACCGTCATCTTCATCCGCTTCATACACCGAGTCACTCTCACCTCCTCCATCTCCCGCCATGGACGATAGATTACCACCACCACCACCAAATGGCGATCAACCGCTGCCGCCAGCACCTGCACAGAAGAGTCTAGCAGACTATAACAAGCCGAGCGCGACTAGCGTTCGATCTGCCATTGCCGTTCCGCGCATTGAAGCATATCCTGACTATGAGATCAAGATTCCATTCTTGACGATGATCTCTAGGGATTTACAGTTTGAAGGCAGGCCCCTAGACAATCCGTGCACTCATCTTGCAGACTTCCTTGATCTCTGCAGCACTTTCAAGAGCGGAAACCTCGACAAAAACACTCTTTGTCTGAGAGCTTTCCCGTTCTCTCTGAAAGGCCCTGCTAAGAGGTGGCTTACTGGCAAACCACCTGGCTATTACACTGATTGGGATACTCTGGCTCAGGACTTCGTTGAAGAATACTTCCCTCCGGCCAGAACAACCGCCATCAAGGACAGCATCGCCAGATTCTCCCAGAAAGAAGGAGAAAGCTTGTATGATACTTGGAATAGATTCCAAGAATTTCTCTACACCTGCCCTCATCATGGATTTGAGAAGAGGCAGTTAGCTGAAATCTTTTCTCGAGCACTTCGAGAAGAATCTGCCAAGTGGGTCAATTCTCTAGCTGAAGGGGATTGCACTACACTAACACCTGAAGCTGCTCTTCTTCACTTTGCAAACTGTGCTTCCAAGTCAAGGAACTGGGAACGTCAATCTGCAGGATCAAGGAGCAAGCTAGATCTCGAAGCTACAATCAAAGCAGAGGTAGAAAAGCATTTGAAGAAGTCTACCACACCGATCAAGCCGCCGGCAGCCTCTGTCTACGTTGCCGATTGCGAGTGGTGTGGAGCTTGCGCACATAACGGAGGCCGTTGTCAGAATTTTGGTAAGGCAGAAGTCTGGTCTGCCGAAGAGGTAAATTTCATCCAACAAGGCTTCGTTAATAATCAGAATGGTTATGCTGGCTACCGTAACTTCAGACAGCAAGGGAACTATCAAGACAGACCTCCCTACAATGCTGGCGCCAACCATAACCAGAACCAGAATAACCGCCCGGCTGGTCCAGCTCAGGATCAGAAGCCTAACCATCCGCCGGCAGGTGTCTACCAGCCGCCGCATCGCAATCCGGGTAATTATGGAACTGCTCCTGGCAATCGCCAGAATCAATACCTTAACAATACCTATCCAGGGCAGCAACATCAAAGAGAGAACAATGTCAGTGACCTGGATAAGAAGCTCAGCCAGATCATCACAAGACTCGATGATCATGACAGTCAGTTCAAGGCTCAAGCTCTTCTCAATCAAGAACAGATAGCATCTGGACAAAGAATTGAGCAAGCCGTGAACAACATCTCGAGCATGCTAGCATCTGGTCGACCATTTGGCCAACTTCCAAGCCAGACAGAGCCGAATCCGAGAAAGGAGCAAGCCAAGATGGTAACCGCTCGAAAACTCCCAAACTTAATTGCTGATGCTTGTTCTGTCTTACGCAGGATCGCTGAAACTCTGGAGGAAGAAGAAGAACAGGAACCGGCGCCTAAGGAGGAAGATCCTCCTCTTGCACCGTACGTCGTGAAGCCTCCTTTTCCTAGAGCATTGCTGCCAAATGCAAGGATTGAGACTGGCATGAAGGGGAACAAGGAAGGATATCCTGACATTCGTATTAAGAAACCTGCCTCTCCATATCCAGCTAAGTTATCTGATCCTGGTTCTTTTACTTTGCCTTTGGTCATCAATGATGTTGAGATTGAACGTTGTTTACTTGATCTAGGAGCGTCTGTTAATGTCATGCCTATGAGCCTGTTTGAAAAGTTAAACCTAGGAGAACTTGAGCCGCCTAGTATGCAACTTGTCTTTAACTCTAAGGGTCGGTAAAGAAACGAAAACGTTCCGTCTTAAAGATGGCATGAAATATGGCTCTAGGAATGAAGAATCTCACTGCCTAGCTGTTGAAACTGTGGAGTTGACTCCGGTCAACTCCGTTACTAATGCTTCTTCCAGTGTCTCTAGATCAGTTGTTGCTGCAGATATTAAACAGGTTATTAAGAAGAAGCCAGAAACTTCGGTTCAGAAGCTGCCCAAGAAGAAGAAGGAACTGCAAGCCTCTTCTAAGCCACCGAGCACAAAATCGAGCAGACCTCGGGGAAAGAACAAGAAGACGAAGACCCAAATGGTCTGGAGGCCAAGAATTCCGCCGTCTTCCACCGAGCCAGCTGCACCACCAATTAGTTCTGAGAAACCGGCACCGGAACAAGTATGGAAGGAGAAGCCGAAAGCATCTCCTAAGGAAATACTGACGATCACCGATCCTGGTGATACCAAGCCGGAGATAAAAGAAAAGAAGAAGCCGACAGTCCTCATTCATTCCATCGTAACACTCAAGAAGGATGACCTCGCCAGAGAACTGTTCGGACCGTTCAAGTTCGTCGATCATTTTCCCGATGGACGTACCAAGCTTTTGCATGCAAACGGGAAGAGATTCACGCTTACCGGAGAAGTCCCGAAGCTGTACTTCATGAACTCCGACGCGAGCGTTAAGGAGAATCTGAGTTGGGATGTCTCCTAATACCGTCCAGGTATCGTCCAGCTCAAGGACGTTAATAAAAGAGCGCTTCGTGGGAGGCAACCCACGGCTGGAGCCTGTTTTTAATTATTGTCGAACTTGGTATTTTAGAGTCGGTTCGGGGGAGCCAAAAGTGTCAGTTTGTTTGATTTATTATTTTTCATGTAGAGTTTGTGTGTCGTAGTGTCGTTTGCAAGTTGATTGAGGTCGTTCTGATTTTTGTGGATTTAACTGTGATTTTCTGAAGTTGGCCAGATTTGCGAAAATATTTTAACCCGAACAGCTCAAAATTTTTGGCAAAAATTAAACCCTATTTTCGGCGAAATCGTTTTAGAATTTTCGAACCCGGTCTCCTGTTTCATATTTTCGGTTCGAAAAGTTGAGTATTTTCGGCGAGCCATTTTAACTCCTATTTTCGGCGAAAACAACCTATTGGTTTCGCCGAAAATTCCTTTGAAAATCCCAAAATTCACCCTTTTAAAAAATCAGTCCATCCGCTCTCTTCCCTTATCTCATTTTCGAACATAAAGCCGAAAACCTCCCTCCCCTTTTATTTTTTTCAAATCGCCGCCACCACCCCTCTTTAAAACCGCCGTCGCCACCGTTTTCCGCTGCCGCCGCCGTCGCCGACCACCGCCGCTCAACTCCCCTCCCAATTCCGATCGATTTGAGCCCTAGAACAGCCAAATCGGAGCTCTACAGCTCCAGTTCACCGAAACCCTTGTTTTCAGAGTTTTTCACCGATTCCTCCCAAACCGTTCATTTTTAGCAGTCATGGCTTCAAGGTAAGTTGTAGAACTTTTCAATACGAATCTTTTGACATATGGATTGCTGAATTTCGTCAGGGTTGACTTTCGGTTGACTTTTCGGTTTGCCTCGATTTACGTGCCGACTGTTTTCGTGTGAACTAGGTTAGCTGAACTTATAGAACTGTTCTAGCATGCTTAGGGAGTTTCGTGCTTAACTTCCATATCATTTGATCATGTGTTGCTATGCATACGATTAATTCCTTGTTATGTTGACTTATGAGAAATGTCGGTTTGACCATGAACTGTTTTTGATCATTTGGCTGCCTGATGTGCTCATTATCGTTCAGATTATCGTGTTTGCCATTTGAGATCATATTTTACCGTCATTCCCCCAAGTTGTGATAGTCTTGCCGTGATTAGGGTTCAATATGCTATAATGTTGACTTTCTAAATGTCGGTTTGACTTTTTGAACTCTGATTGTGCTTATCTGATTCTAGCTGTTCCTAAGTATGTATTTTACTGTCTATGATTACCGGTTACTCCGCTTTGCTTACCCCACTTAGTTTCCCTCATTTCTTTGTGAAATTGAGTTTTTCTACTAAGTGTGGGGTAGGGTTTTAGTTGACTAATCTGGTTTCACTCTGGTTTTAGGAACACCACTTATGAGCGCAGGACTAAGGCGCGACTTGATGGCGCCTCGAGCTCAGGAGCTGCCGCCCCCGTCACACCCGCCGTTCTGGGTCCTCCACCCGCATTACCCCGTCGGGCTGGATACCACCGCACTATCGCCCGTCTACCTGACTTCTACTTTGAGTGCTTCCAGAAGATCGAGCACATTCGTGGAGCTGACGTGCGCCCTCTCTCCATGGAGTCCCTCCATGATCATGATGAGGATTACCACCGGAATGTGCATGACGCCCTAGCACCGGCAGGTCTCCTAGAGCTGACCACCAGCGTTGCCGAGTTCCCAGACATTGCTCTCCAGGAGTTCTGGGCGACCTTTGATCTGGATGAGCACAAGAGGAAGCAGTGCCAGAAGGTTGTCACCTTCTATCTTGGTGGAGTGTACAGTCAGCTCACCTACGATGAGTTTGCTGCTCATCTCGGCATCCCCTACGAGCACTATCACGACCATCACCCAGGCTGGGGCGACGATGATGATGAGGGGGAGTACCACGCGCTCTGGAGCCACATGACAGGCGTACCTGGCGATCGCCTTGGGGCAAATAACTCAGTTAAGTCGCTCTCTCACCCTCTCTTTAAATTTATTCATATGGTTTGGCGTAGGTCGCTTTTATATGTACCAGATAAGGATCGCCACCATATCCTCAAGGAGGAGCTCATGCTTCATCGAGCAATCCGAGAGAGCTACCCTCTACACCCCGGCTGGGTACTGGCACGCATCTTCCGCCAGAAGACCAGGAGGAAGGCGCCACCTCGTAGACTCTTGGGGGTATCTTCATAGGACAGCTCATCCTCTCCTTCGGCATCAGCCATGAATATGGCCCGAACATTCCACGGCACCGAGTTAGGACTGTTGGAGGAGACTTAGCGGTTGAGTACGACTTAGAACTTGACCTCAGTCCCCATGTAGCAGCAGATCCTCCACTCCAGCTTGTGGTCGAGTCGGAGGAAGAAGATGATGCTGAGGAGCAGCAGCCCCAGCCACCGCCAGAATTCCAAGACTATACACCCTCGCCACATCACCAGGCAGGGTATGCTCACCAGTTGCCGCCGCACATTCCAGTTACACACTAGGCGCCTCACCAACAGCCCCGACACCACCCCGCGGACGTTGGAGAGTTGTACGAGCGAGTGCAGGAGTGGCGCATCACTGACAACGCCACTCAAGAGGCGCGATGGACTATTATGCAGCAACATATGCGCCGCGCCGATAGGCGGTATGAGGCACAGCTGGCGTGGCAACGTCAGCTCGGCGAGTACCTCCACTTTCCACCTCCCGGTTCACCGGACCAGCAGTGATCGGGTTGTATTCCTTTTCTGGTCCTTTCTTTTTATTTATTCTTTTCGGATTTCGGTCCAACTTTTTTCTGTGTGGATCCGGGACACTTGTCCCGGTTTCCTTTTTATGTTTTATTTGTTTTTGTTTTGTAGGCAGTTGGGAGATTCCCTTTGCTTCGCTTGGGTAGATTCCCTCCGCCCCGAGGACCCGTGCTCATCCCCTACACCAATCATCTCGGTCTAGGTTCTTCTACTTCACTCTGAACTCTAGAATTAGTCCTGTGAGGACACAGTCCGATTTAAGTGTGGGGTAGGATGCTAGAGAACCTTGCATGAACTTGATTGCCCTTGATTGTGTTTTATGTGTGCCTCGCGATTCCATTCCAGTCTCTCTAGCATTAGAATGGCTCAGTTCTTGATTTTTGATGTTAAGTTGTTGTTCAAACCTTCATAATGATGCTTAGACTGCTTAACCTAGAACTTGAGAACCAACTTGTATACTTTGATGCTAACTTGCCTGGTCAGAACAGAATTTTAAAATCACACTTGTAGTTTGTAGCCTTGATTGCATGAAAATGACCGAATCCGACTAGCAAACCAACTGTGAGCTTTTGATCCATTGCACGTAACTTGCAATTTTAATTCTTTCTGAGTGGTTTTCTGTTTGCTTGAATGAGTTAGAATTTGCATGAGACCTACTCGAGACCACACGATGACACGAGTTCTAGAAGGATAGGGGCACCTAGATTCCGCTACTAAGCCAGATAGCCTACCAAACGATAAATCCACTAGGTTTAGACCCTTGAGCTTGGCCTGTTCTTTCGGTTCGATAATACATTACAACCATTTCCCATTTCTTTCATTCCCCGTTGATCCCCTGTGGTTGTAGCTCTAGATTGACCTACCGGAAGTCGGTTTGTGGTGACCTGCCTATAGCCATTAAACAGGTGGTCTTAGCTAATATGTCCAGACGTGTAAACCCCTCTAGCAACTAAAAGAAAATCGGCACAAAAAAAAAAAGTAAAGTAAGAAAAGAAGAAAATTTCGAAAAAAATGAAGAAAAGAAAAATAAAAAAAGTATAAAGTCCGAGTTCAATAAAACGTTCTTCTCCCTACAAATGGAAGAAGAAGTCAAAAGAAAAGTTCAAAAGAAAGAAAAGAAAAAAATCGTGTAAAGAAAAAGAATAAGTGCTAGGTTGCTTGAGGGTATCATAGGACGAGCGTTCATCATTCCAACCGTGTTTGGTTAGACGGTAGGAAGCCATAGATTAGATTCGAGGGAAGTTAGTCGAAAGCTACACCGCACAAAGCCATCATCATTCATTCTCATCATCCATCTCATTATAAACCCGAGTAGTGTAGATTTCATTACGGTCCTAGCAGGGAAGTCCTTCTTGACTAGATACTCGTGTTGTCACAGTGGTGGAGATGTGGTCGAAATGCAAACCTATGACAGAATTCGGTAACAGAAAATGATCGAGAGCAGAAACTCGTCCTTAAACACAGAGAGTAAGAGTCCCCATTGTTGCTTCAAAAAAAAAAAAAAAAGAGTCCCCATTGTACTATATATATCCTGTGTGAGGAGTCTGGTCGGTCAGGTCAAATTCGTGCATAATTGGTTGCTAATTACTTGTCGTGTGCAGTTTATTAGTGAGACCAGGTAGTTTGGCTGATCTGTATGCATGTTAGGTTTCTTGTTCTAGGATCGATCTGTCTAATAATTCATTGTGTTTGATTGAGCTCCAATTTAATCGATCTTATCATTTATGAACATGAGCGTCTCTATTCAGTTTGCTTGAGGACAAGCAAAAGCTTAAGTGTGGGGTATTTGATGACACTCAATTTGACGTGATTATCAGCCTCATTTAAGCGACATTTCTTTGCTTAAGACATGGTTTTTAGGGTAGAATAACGAATATTCAATCGATTGCCCTATCTCGTGCCATTTGTGTTACCTTGGCCCGTTTCGGGTCTATTTGATGGTTTTCTAGTGTTTTTATGTTAGCACAGGTTTTTGCCGTCAAATAAAGTAGCCATGGACGTGTCTAAGGCGTTGGAACCTCGAGGAATCAAACCAGAATTGATCCAAGGAGCCGATCAAGTCAAACCAAAAGTCTGCCCGTTCACATTTACATTTTCGGAGAAAGTGGCCTATGGTTTTCGGCGAAAATAATAGTACAAATCGACTGACGCCAAGTGAAGGAGATTTTCGGCGAAAGTGTTGAGTTTTTGGACCGAGAAGAAAAGGCAGAGGAATCAGCCGGCGGGACTTCCATTCACAAGCATATTTTCGGCGAAAATAATTCACTATTTTCGGCGAAAATATCAGAAGAAATCCGGCTGATTAGGGTTAAGTATAAATACTTAACCCGACGGCCCAAAAAGGATATACCTCATAATTTACATCAGAAAATACTTTTCGAATCAGAATCCTACGATTTTCTCTGAAGTTTTGGAGCGAAGAGTTAGAGTTCGAAGAGCCGGAAAGAGATCGCGACGCCATCCCTTTCATCTCGGAGAACCGGAGCTAGGAGTGTAGTTTACCGAAGATCGAAGTCTGTTAGAGTCGTCTAAATTAGGTTTTTCAGATTCTTTTCTGTTCTCCCTCTGGATGATGAACTCTTTCTTTGTCTTTGTTTCTTTTGTGATAAACATGAGTAGCTAAACTCGTTAGAGCTTAGACTAGATGAACCCTAAGTGACCCAGGGCTTTAAAGCGGTCACGGATCGGCGGTGATTAGATTCGAAATTCAATCAGTTCTTTTTCATGTTTGATTTGTTCTTCATTGTTCATGTTTCTTGTCTGGATTGATCACCTAGATTAGGTTCTGGTTAAGCTAAGGATAGAAGCGAACGCTCGCCTTACTTTAGAACATCAAATTGAACAATTAACCTTATAATTGGAGCGTGCCTTTCGTAGGAACCGGTTAGGGTTAATTCACTGCAAGAGTAACTCATTAATCATTAGTAATTACACCAGTTAATTAAGTCGTTGCGAGAGGCGACCGTACCCGGGCGGCTAGTTAATCTTGGTAGTTAGAACGGATAGAGCGAACGTTCGCCGGTCTTAAACCTAAGGGTAAGGAGTTATGGTGGTGTCTTAGTAATTGATTGAACGAGAATCGAAATCCGCTGATCTGTTGATTGCCAATGCTCTGGGGAACGAAGGGGGATTCAAAGTCTAAGTTCGTCTGTCATCCTTGTTTTCAAACCCTAATTCCCAATCTGCTTTAGTTTAATTTTTAATTTCTCTGCATTTCTTAGAATTAGAAGTCGTGGAACTCACACCACGCACAACTTGCTTGCATTCGAGTATTTTGCCAGTTTTGAAGTAGTCAATCTTAGAAGACCCCTGGAATACGATCTGCTTAGCTCATTTGATCAACCGCTTCTGCAGCGTTTCATCACTATACTCATGCTCTCGTCGAGAGCATGCGTGTGGTAATGCGTAACTGTCGTAATGAGTTTTACGAGCTTTTTCCCAGCAAGGGCTGGCCTGGTCGGAAGATGGTTCGGGCTGTCCTTCGTGGCCTTCACCGCCACAACTGCGGGGTTCCCGACCCAGTCGACTCCGAGGAGGAAGCTTATTTTCGAGACGCCGATCGCCTGGAGCGTGAGGTGGTGGCGGTCGACGCTGAGTATGTGACGGCCACTCGCCGCAGTCGCGGCTTGCCCGATTTGAACCCCGACGGCTCGGAGGTTCAGCCGCCATCCTCCGAACTCGCTCCCTCGACTAGCGGTAAAGACCTCGACTCCGCCTCTGATCCATCGAAGTCCGGCGGCAAAGACTCCAACAACAAAGGCCAAGGAACCCGCCCTGATTTTCTTTATCTGAAGCACAGACAATTGATTCCACTTGTTGATGATGTTTTTTTTATATTATAACATTTGCCACTTAACTGCTACTTGTGTGTTTTTAGCCTCTGTTTTATTTTTTGATGCCCTTCCCTACTGCTCAGCGTTTTTCATTATCAGCACACGTCATGTTAATAATTTCACTGTCCTTAGGTCTTACACGGCGATTTGTTAATGCCCGCAGGTCTTACATAGTTATCTCAATGCCCTTAGGTCTTATATGATAATATTGATGCCCTTAGGTCTTACACAGCGATTTGTTAATGCCCGTAGGTCTTACATAGCGATTTCAATGCCCTTAGGTCTTATATGATAATATTGATGCCCTTAGGTCTTACACAGCGATTTGTTAATGCCCGTAGGTCTTACATAGCGATTTCAATGCCCTTAGGTCTTATATGATAATATTGATGCCCTTAGGTCTTACACAACAATTTGTTAATGCCCGTAGGTCTTACATAGCGATTTCAATTCCCTTAGGTCTTATATGATAATATTGATGACGCAAAGATATTTTGGATTTAAACATTAGGGCCCTTGGTTACTTTTAAAACTAGCATCGGTTACAAGCGCTTTTTTAATCATAATATCGCCTGAGATGCATGGAATTCCATGTTTTTGAAACCTTTGTGCCATCCAACTCTGCTAGCTTGAAGGTATTGGCCCCTACTACTCGCCGTACTCTGTATGGGCCTTTCCACCCAGGATTGAGCTTGGCTGCCCCGATCGCCGGCTTGAAGATTTTTTGCAGCACTAAATCATTGAGCACGATGTGATGTGGTCGGAGCTTTAGATTGTACCGCCTGGCCAGCTGTTCCTTTTCAGCGATCAGCCGCATCTGAGCCTTCTCTCTTCTTTCCTCAATCATGTCCACGTTAAGCATCAATTCTTGTTCGTTGACCTCATCCCTGTATTCTTGTATCCGTATAGATGGGATTGAAATCTCTACCGGGAGGACCGCTTCAGTCTCATATGCCAATGTATAGGGAGTCTCGCCTGTTGCCGTTTTATAAGCCGTACGGTGAGCCCATAGTACGTGATCAAGCTCCTCGACCCATACACCCTTACATCCATCCACCCTTTTCTTTAAACCTTGTAAGATAAGTTTGTTGGCCGCCTCCGCTTGTCCGTTGGCCTGTGGGTAGGCGAATCGTAGATTTATCTTTAAATCATCACAAAATTATTTGAAGACTTGTGAGTCGAATTGAGTACCATGATCACAAATAATACTTTCTGGTATGCCGAATATGGTGACGATACTTTTAAACGCGAACTTTTGTATCTGCTTAGCGGTGATACTTGCCACTGCTTCTGCCTCAACCCACTTGGTGAAATAATCAACCACCACGATGAGGAATTTCCTTTTTCCTGAGGCTTCCGGAAATGGGCCTAGGATATCCATCCCCACCTCGCGAATGGCCATGGGCTGACATTCGCCTGGAGCGCGGTTGCTGGCAACTTGTGGTAGCTTGCGAATTCCTGACACTTGTGGCACTTTTTCACTAGGTCGCCTGCCTCTTTTCTCATTGTTGGCCAATAGAAGCCTTGATATATCAAGTTTCTTTCCAAACTTCTTGTTCCCAAGTGAGTTCCACACACTCCTGAATGTACCTCTTCCAGGGCCCATGCTGCATCGTCCTCCCCCAAGCATCGCAAGTACGGACCCATGGCTGATTTCCGGTATAACTCACCCCCTATTATTGTACATCTCCCTGCTTTTCGCCGGAGCTTGGTCGCCTCCTGCGGGTCGCTTGGAACCGTGTCGTTATCCAAGTACTGGATAATAGGTGTTCGCCAGTCGCTTTTCTCGATTCCGCTGATCATGTGAAAACACTGCTTCATCCTTGTTTCTTTCTCTACTGTGACCATTCGCCCTTCCTCAAAATCTGTCGCCGTTGCCAATTTCGACAATGCGTCCGCGTGGCCATTTCCTCCCTAGCGATCTGCGATATGACTACCCTTTTGAATTCCGATATAAGTAGTTTTACCTCGTCAAAATAGGGGAGGAGCGACTCCTCCTTTACCTCAAAGCTTCCATTAACTTGGTTGACTACTATCGCCGAGTCTGAGAAAACTTTGATGTTAGTAACTCCCATACTCTTAGCGATTCGTAGGCCAGCCTCTAATGCCCCATATTCTGCTGCGTTGTTGGTTAGATTAGTTGCGAATCGCAGTGCCACCTCGTGGAGGATCCCACCAGGCGACCTTAGGACTATTCCAGCGCCCGATCCTCCTTTACTCGAGGCATCGTCCGTAAATAACGTCCACTCATCGCCTTCTTCATTATCTTCTTGCACCGCACCCTCTACTACAAAGTCCGCAAGAACTTGGGCTTTGATCGCCGTTCGTGGTTGGTATCGAATGTCATATTCGCTTAACTCAATTTCCCACTTAGCTAATCGCCCCGCAACACTCTTAGATCTCAACACATTTTTAATCAGAAGGTTCGTGAGTACATGTATTGTATGTGCCTGAAAATATGGTCGCAACTTTCTAGCCGCGCAAACCACAGCATACGCCATTTTTTCTATCGCCGGATACCTTTTTCGGCCGTCAACTAAGGTCTTACTTGTGTAAAAAAATAGGGTGTTCAGCTTTGTCCTCTCTTCGAACCAAGACCGCACTAACTACTTTTGGAGAGATTGCGATATAGAGAAATAGAGCTTCATTTAACTTTGGAGATGCAAGTACAGGAGGGGTAATTAAAAATTGCTTCAGCTCTTCAAAAGCCTTGTTACATTTGTCATTCCATGCAACTTTGATGCATTCTTCAAGGTTGCAAAAAAGGAGCGCACCGATCAGCGATCCTGGGAATGAATCGGTTGATTGCCGTCAGTCTTACAGATAAAACCTGAACCTCCTTCACGGTCTTTGGGGGTGCCATTGCTGTAATCGCTGCGATCTGCGCGGATTGGCTTCTATTCCTCTTCTGGTTATGAGATACCCCAGAAACTTTCCTGATGTCGCCCCGAACACACACTTCAAAGGGTTCAATCTGAGCGAATATTCCTGCAGTGTATTGAAGGTTTCCCTTAAGTCAGCCAAGTGATCGCCGGACTTCCCACTCTTGACTAAGAGGTCATCCACATACGCCTCCAAGTTTCGGCCGATCTGTTTGGCGAAAACTGAGTCGATCATCCTTTGGTAAGTCACGCCAGCATTCTTAAGTCCAAATGGCATTACTCGGTAGCAGTAGTTCACCGTGGGCGTCATGAAGGCCGTCTTCTTTTGGTCTTGCTCGTTTAAAGGTATCTGATGATAGCCTGAAAACATATCTAGAAAGGATAGCATTTCGTTATTCGTCGTTGCATCTACCAGCTGCTCTATGTTGGGCAGCGGGTACGGGTCCTTGGGGCAAGCGTCATTTAGGCTAGTGAAGTCGACGCACATTCGCCATGCCCCTGACGACTTCTTCACAAGAACTACATTAGCCAACCATTCAGGATATTGTACTTCCCTGATAAATCCTGCCTTCAGAAGTTTTTCTACTTCAATCGCCACCGCCTGCTGCCTTTCTCTACAGATGTTCCGCCGTTTTTGTTGCACTGGGCGACTCCCGGGCTCAATCTCAAGAGAGTGTTTGATGATGTCTAGAGCGATTCCTGGCATGTCGCTTGGTGACCATGCGAACATGTGTGAAAAATCACGGAGCAACTTAACCAACTCATGCCTCCTTTCGTCGCTTAGATAGGATGATACTCGGACTGTCTTGCTTTCATCCTCTTCAAAGAGCGGTATTGGGACGTCCGATTCTGCTGGTACAACTCTTTCTCCTCCATTTTCCACCTCCAAGCTTATGGTGAGACAGGTGCTTTTAGTTGCCGCCCTGTAACATCTTCTGGTGATGTCCGGGTGTCCCCAGGCAAAACCTACCCCTTCTTTAGTGGCAAACTTCAACACTTGGTGTACTGGGGAGGAGATGGCCTGGAAGGCGACGAGCGCCGATCGTCCGAGGATCATGTTGTACGTGATTGACAATCCATGACATGCAAGTCAATGGATCGGGTGACCTGCAAGTCTCCGTCCCCGATGGTTATCTCCATCGTGGCGATTCCCTTGATGGGGACTGTGTGTCCCGAGAATCCTGAGATGGTTGTTTTTGTCTGCCTAAGCAAGCTAGCTGGCAAATTCATTTTCTTGTACAGCTCCCAGAAAATGATATCCGCTGAGCTCCCTTCATCAACCATCACTCGCTCCACTCGGCTATTGTGTGTGATTACTTGAATCACCATTGCCTCCAAACTTGGGCCTCCTACCCGAGCCATATCCTCCTCTGAAAACCCCAAAGTTGGGCGACTGACTCGATCTATCATCATTACTTCCCGTGTTTCCTCCTTTTTGACTTTCTTCGTTGGGCAACTTTCTCCACCGAAGATGGTTTGATAAACGTGATTCACTTCAGGACGGGGCTTCTTTTTGCTATCCTCACTGTCCTGAGGTTCCTTAAGTCGTGTGAAAACATCGCCCTTCTTGTCTTGTGATTCTCCCTTTCCGCGGCGATCATCTTCTTGCGGCTTGTTTTTTCGCTTGGTGCTCACAATGAAATCCCTGAGTCGCCCTTCACTTATCCATCTCTCAATTTCATTTTTTAGCTCCCTGCAATCTTCAGTGGTATGCCCATGAGAGTCATGGAAGTCGCAGAACTTCTGGCGACTTCGCTGGTCCGCAGGGGTGTACATTGGCCCTGGCCAGTTGATAGCATGCCCTTTGTGCTGCATATACAACAGGATCTTCCTTCGCGACTCAAAGAGAGGCGTGTAATCCGCCCTTTCATCTTGGTATCCCCTCTCCTGGTATCTCCTTTGTTCTTCAGGACGACTTCTCTTGTATGGCGGTGTCTCGGAAAGCAGCCATCTGGCCTGCTTGTTCCCTGTAACGGGCTTTTCTTCCCTCTTCGCCGCTCCTTGTAGGGGTTCTGCTAACTGCTCCTCAATTAAAATAATTTTATGTACCCTGGTTTCCAAGTCCGACAGTGACTTTGGAGCCACATGTAGCTGCGACTCTCGCAGCCTGCCATTATGGGTCGACTGGAATAAACTTGCTGCAGCGATTTCATGATCTACCCTTTTGATGGATTGGACGACCCCAGTCCACTCGTCAAAGAATTCTTTCAGCGACTGGTTCGGTTTTTGCCTTAGGCTCACCAGTGCTTGCAACGGGACCGTCCTTGTTTTCTTGCACTCATACTTCTGTGAGAAGATCCTCGCGAAACCCTCCCACGACGCTATGACACCTTCCGGTAGATTCATGTACCACTCCCTAGCTCGCCCCCCAAGCATCCCTGGAAAAGCCCTGCAATACGCGGCATCGTCGGCTTGCTGCATTTGCATGGCAATCTGGAATGCTTGTAGGTGCTCGTCCGCGTCGCCTGTCCCACATAACTATCTAGGTTGGGTGGTACCAGTCCCTTAGGTAGCGGCTCAGCGAGTATAGCCCTGGACAGAGGCTGGCGAACTGCCAACTGTGCGGGTGAGATTTGAGTAGCCGGGAGGAATTGCTGTAATACCTCGAGATGAGAGTCCTGCGGCGACTGCCTGTCCCGAGTGTTGGCCCCACGGGCTTGAGCTTGCTGGGCGATCACTGTCTTCAACATCTGGGTGAGCTCAGCATTTTGTTACTCGAGGGACCGGAATCGCTGCTCCAATAGTTCATAGGCATCGCCGGCCGGAATAGTACTTTGAGATTCCGAGTTGCCTTCGAATTCGTGCTCCATATTTCTAGTGAGATTTGGGTCTGCTCGAGAACCTGGGTTGATGTGCTTAACAGGTGTTACTCCGTCTCCTTCTTCACCACCCTCGCCCATCAGAGTAGGAATCGCTGATGAAGCCATTCGCCTGATCGCTACTATCTGGTGCGCCAATTGTTCTAGCCTGGTCGTCTGGCCCAATAGTGGAAGCCCAAGCCTGTTGGTCTTCCGGGAGTGATGTACCTCGTAAGTAATAGTGCGGGTAGTCAGTTTAAGGGAAAGGGAGGCGATCAGTTTAAGGAATGGGAAGTAAGACGAGTAACGTACCGCGGAGCATTTGTCCGCTGGGTAAAAGTGTTGTCCCCCGGTTAATGGGGTGTACGGGGGGTATTTATAGTACCCCTGTCTTGGTCACCAAGGTCGAATCCTGGCCACTCATTTGTAGTCTCCGTAAGATGTTGACACGTGTTCGCCTTGCCTTGGAACCCTAAGAGCTGCCGGGCTGGGCCGTCGCTTTGGGCCTCTTTCCACTTCCCGGGCTTGCTTGCTTAGCCCATCCGAATTGTCGCCTAGGTCCAACCTCTTAATGTTATCTGCTGCGTGCAGGGCGACGCGTGGGCCGCCGTCTGGGCCCTTAGGATTCTAGCGAGTCGGGCCCATCAATTGCCCCCAAGCCCTTAGCCGAGCTTTGCTTGGTTGAGGGCTTTCTCGTAGCTCGGATCGCTTGTCTTGTGATCGCCGCAAGAGGACCCATCAATTAGTTTTCTAACACTTTTTTTGTGGAAATTGTTTCGAATCAGGTCCTCTTTTATCATTTCGGAACAGTTACTCTTTTATTTCTTCGGAACAGTGATCCATTTCAAAAGTAATGAAACGTGTTGAAAATTGATTTTGTTCCTTATTACCAAATCGGAACACAGAAAATCATAAAACATTGAATCATATTGAAAATGGAACAATAATATCAAATATCTGTTCCATAATATCAAATAACAACCATACCGATTTCATTTCAATTCAAACAAGAACTCTAAAGAAAACCCTAGAAATTAAAACACATTTATATATTTCCCCTTAAAAGAAAAGAAAAAAAGAAAAAAGAAAAAAGAAAAAAAGGAAAAAGAAAATTAAACCCCATCCCAATGCTCACACTCTTTGGCAGCACCTTCACGACCTTGGCGGCGGCGGCCGCCACTCTCGCCGCCTCCCGCTCCTACTGTCGGAGCTGCCGCATCTGCTCAACGTACATCTCCGCCTCGTTCTTGTAGCCGTCGCCGTCTACAAGCCCACTATCCACAATGTCGAAGTCGACAGTCTCCTCGACTCCGATTCTATTCATCAGCGGCGGATCTGATGCAGTGGCGCGAAGGCGGATCTGATGCAGCGGCGTGGGGGAAGATCTGATGTAGGGGCAAATCTGATGCGGTGGTTGGCGGCAGATCTGATGCCACGGTTTTCTGGTGTGCGGCGGCGAGATGGGCGGCGGCGAGGCTGGCGGTGGCGAGGATAGAGCACAGCGACGGGAGCTTTGAAGGAGAGATGTAAAATAGTATTAGGGTTTGTGAAACCCTAATATGATTTAGTATATATAGGAGTTTCAAATTACTATTTTGTCCAGATTAATTTAGGCCATTAGATCAACATTCTAATCCTACGGTTCTAAGGGGTGTCCTGATATGAGGACACTAAGGGGTGTCCTAATGATAGTAGATCCCGGTCCTTTGGGGTTTGATGATCAGTGGGTGTGGCCTCATAACACTAAGGGTAAGTTGACAGTAAAATCAGCTTATCATCTTATTTTCAAAGATCGTTACCCTTCAATCTCTGTTTCGGAGGGGGATGCGGATTTGTGGAAGTGGCTTTGGAGTCTCTCACTTCCGCCGAATGTGAAAATGTTTTTGTGGAGGGGAGCTCGTGATGCTCTGCTACCCGACTCAACCTGTGGAAAAACGATGCTATCAAGTACCAGATTGCCCTTTCTTCCCTGGGATCCCGAAAACTCTTCCTCATCTGCTTGCCGATTGCCCGAAAGATTTGGAGGTTTGGAACCTCTTTACACGCTCTTCCCCTGCCCTAATGCAAAATGGATGGAATTTCTTACGGTGGATTCGTGAAGGCATTGACTGCCTCTCATCCCAAGACGCAGCGAATCGCCTCTTTTGCGGTTGGCACATTTGGAAACGATGAAACAGATTCATTTTGGACGGAGTCTTGGATCATTCCTCTGCTACTGCACACAACATCAAGAAAGAGGTAAATGAATGGATCTCTTATTCGAATGATTCTTCCTCTCGCCAACCGTCTCAACCGAGGGAACACCAGCAACATCCTGATCCCCTGCCGAGAATCTACGATAGGTATATTCTGTGTGACGCTTCATTTAAAAGTGACGTCCAGAAGGCAGGAGTTGGCATCATTATCAAGAATGCGGAGGGACAGATAGTTGATGGTCGGGTTGAGAAAATCTGTTGTTGTAACCCTTTATCAGCTGAAGCTTCGGCTTTGTTGATTGCAGCTAGTGCCGCCTCCTCGGTGCAGGGAAGTGTGTGCATTTTAACTGATTGTAAAGTCCTTGTGGATGCACTAGGAAAGAGCCAATTTGATTGGCCTTTTTTGCTGCAGTGCTACCCTTGCTTCAGTCCGACAGATTGTTTTGGATTGTGACTGCGATGTACTGTTCCGCCGAAGGGAAGAGCTCCATGAGGTGGAATGGCTTGCCAAGAGCTGCTGTAATGATGTTTTACCTGGAGATTAGCATTCAGTGCTGGGTTTTTAGGTTTCCTCATGTTGTATGAGATGTTTTTGTTCTGTTTGTTCTTCCTTGATCTGTCTGTTTTGTGGCTGCTATTCTTGAGTTCTTCTGAAACTCTCTATTTTGTCAGTTATGGCTTTTCTGATTAATGAAATCAGTTTTTCAAAAAAAAAAAAATTATAACTTGCAGATGGGGACCCATTCCTAGAAGAGGGCAACTACACATTTACAATTTGCGTCAACAACCTTAAGTTATTAAATAGCATATTAATTCAATAATAATTAATTTATGTTGAGTAATTAGCACAAATCAGACATATATTATCACTAACTATCACAAATTAAAAAATAAAAGTCTACACATTAAGAAAAATATTTTTTATTGAATAATGAAAAAATAATTATACAAAATTAATTAATTTTGGTCCTAACCTATGACTGGATTTTTTTTAACATACTAAATTTGGCATATATCATATGTTGCCTTCACTAGTTCAACGTAGGGTACAATCATCTAGTGCGGTTACGAAAATAATGGTCTCAAGTAGCTATTAGTTCACAAGTTATCTAATAACTTATCTAATAACTTATTAACAGAACTAGATAACAAATTTGCACTATTAACTAAAACCTCATTATTTTTTTTTACAACTAGTCAACATTTTATTTTGCTCATAACTAATTAACTAGCAATCCGAACTAGTTAACAAGTACGTAATTTTATTGATAACTAGTTAATAGTCAGATAACTAGTTATCAAAACTAGTTAACATGTGATTAACTAGTTAACTAAACTAGTAACATTTTATTTTGCTGATAACTAGTTATCTGAACTAGTTTCAGTTAAATAGTTTTTTTTTTTTAACGGATTATCTAATTATTTGCTTATGGGTTTGATATAGGCATTTGACTAAGAATAGTTTGGAGTGGCTAAACTTTGCCATGTTTTAAAATGCCTGGAAATTCAGTTCTCATGAACACTCACTCTTAACGTTCTCCTATTTTTTATAGATGAATTAATAATATATTTCTGTTTTATTAGGTGATAAAGGACATTGCTTCCAATAAAAAAGAAGTAGGCGACCACACTAGGTTGCCATCAAACAATTTTGGCTTCCTTGACACCATCAAGGATCAATCTCAACCATTAATTTATTTTTTCAGATCTAATAGTTTAAATTAAAAGGGTAAAAGAGTCATTTCACCATTTAATTTAATTTTGTTAGTTTTTTTCTTAATTTAAGTGGAGACCGCCGACGATCAGAGCTCCGGCGACCGAAGCTCCGGCGATCGGAACTCCGGCGACCGGAGCTCCGGTGACTTCTCAGGCTAATTTTCCAGACGATCAGAGCTCCGCTTTCGAAAATTTCTTCGGCCACCGGACCACTGTCGTCGGGCCTATTTTTCTGAAAATTATTTTTCGGTGACGCTTCGTACGCGTTTTTAGTATGTGTACACATTTTTTGTACATGTGTATGTACATAAACTGTGTATGTGCACATTTTTGTACATAAATTGTGTACTCAGTTGCAAAGATTTTTCGTACACGTGTTATACATGTGTACACGTTTCTATACACATGTTACACGTTTTACAGACGCACACATTTATGTACTTACATTTTTGTATACGTGTACAGTACACATGTACACAATGTGTACACGTGCACATACTCGTTTGTACACGTGCACACACTCGTTTGCACACGTGCACACACTCTTTGAACACGTGTACGTACATATTTATATACGTGCATGATCCGCCCAGTTGGACCGGTGGATCAATACTGTGGTTCTTTGGAGGTTTAGGCAATGAATCCGTCCTCGGAGTGTCTCGGCGGATGGTACCTTGCAGGGTGGACGTGCAAAGGGTTAGTATATGTAAGGTGGCAAGTATGTGGATGATGTAGGGAGAATGGGTTACAGAGAAGTACCGGGTGAGAGCCCTTTTGTGTGGGCGGAACCGATAGCCCTTAGCGTACAGCGTGAAAGCTTGTAGTATCAGGCGTATGGTCCCGGGTCTGTGTGTCTTCTTCTGAATGGGGGACCCTGTTATTTATAGGTCCCATTGGTCTGGCAGGGTCCACGTGTCCTGCTCTGAGTGGGCCGCAGCGAGTCACCATCAACAGTAATGGGCGGTGGCCTCCTGTAGATATGACAGGTGTCCTTTGGCTGAGGCGGACAGAGGACCGCCCTAGAGTGACGGACCGCCCTGACCATGGTCGAGGGCGGATTCCACTCGGGCCCATCAATGCACATACTCACTGTACACGTGTACACAATATCTTACATTTATTTATGTACACGTGTACACACATTTGTTTATATATTAGTGTACACATATTTCGTACTCGTGTGCACATTTTTTGTACAAACCATGTGCATACTATTAATAAGATAATTTTATTGTTATATAACATCAATAGGTGCTCAGTAGTGTAGTGGTAGGAGTTTAATATTTCACAAAAGAGGTCATGATTTCAAATCATAGCAACAACAAAAGATTTTTAAAATATGAATTATTTTATTGAGGGCGGCAGAGGACCGTCGTCCGGCGGAGGAGGTCCGGAGACGACGGTCGGCGGAGGCGGTCCGACAGTGGCGGACCGGCGACAGCCGGCAGAGGAGGTCCCGCGACGACGGCCAACGAAGGAGGTTCGGTGGCGACCGGCGGCGAACCGACGACATCTGGCGGCGACGGCAAAAGGTGTCTGAACAACACTTTTTAAAAATACCAAAACTACCCTTGTTTCATGGGATCAAGGAAGTCAGTTTCCTTGATCCCAAGCCGCACTCGTAGGTGACGGACAAGAGCATATATTGGCGACATATTCCCAAAGTTGTTAGTAGGATTTCGTCTAATTAATATTATTCTTATATTTATAAGCATTGTGAGCTGTTATTGAGTATAATCAAATTTGAGAATTTCATAAGCAAACAAAACAAACCATGTCACTTTGGGATTAGTCCAAATATGTCCTCTTTATTTATGTGGTCGTACGTCTCAGTTTTGAATATTTTTTGTTAACACTAAAAAATTAATTATAATTTCTTATTTTAAATTATTGGACATTTTTTTTAGTTTTATAGTTTATAGGGTTAGAATTTTTTTAATAATCATCTTGTTAGTACTGCTGTATACGTGAAACACGAGATCAATGGTTAGAACGAACGAAATCATGAAAATATAACATGACAAAAATGTATAGACAAGCGTAAGAAATTTGAGTAAACCGAACTCACGATTTCTCCTTAAGAAATTTTATTCCCCTCACAGTACCCAAAGTCACAGAATAGTTCCTCCCAGGATAGAACTGATTTACCTCATTGGCTTAGCGGTACTTTAACCCCCAATGAACAATGAACCCAACAACGAGGTGTGACCCACATGACTCGATGATTTTGGCATTTGGGAAAACGTTGCAAAAAATCTTTGTATTTTGGGCGTTAAAACTAGTCTCCAAACTTCTGTGAAAAACTTGTGTTCAATTAAAGGGGGAGGACTGAATTTATAGGAATTGGAAAAGTGTGACACGAAGAGTCGCAATGGTTCAAAAGAACATGGCCCTTCGTTTGAAAAGAATTGGAAAAAATTGACCCGATTTAACCATCGGTTCTAACTAATTCAAGATCAAATCAAACTGGTTGGGTTTCCTTTTTCTCTCTTTCCTTCATTCCCATTCACACCAATCAACCCCAACACATCTTTTATTTCCTCCTTTCTATATCCTCCCCCCTCTTTCTCCATTCTTCGCCTCCATTGCAACCGAAACAAGTGGGCCTAATCTAAGCGGAAATAAAGCAGTTGACTACCTCGCATGACTGCCTGGAAATTTCAGAACCAAGAATTGTTTTGATCAATACATAAGGTTTTTGCGCCACCTTTTTACAAAAAAAAAAAAAACTCATATTACAACAGTAAAAAATTTAAAATGTACACAACTACTTTCTTTGCTAGATAGAATTTTCTTGGCATATAAATTTTATCGACATAATTTTTCCGTCAAATTTCAACCAACAAACTTTTTGTCAGCAAAGTTTCAATAAAACTTGTTTGTCGCCATAAAACATACCGACTGAGTTTTAATATCTTAATTATACCACCAAATTTCATTTAGGATTTTGTTGTCAAATTCCACAAATTAGGGTTTAGGTTCCGTCACCAATTTTTTTTTGTCGGATTCCGCCATTTAGGGTTTAGAATTTTATCGCAATATTTTTGTCAACGTTGACGGAAATCTGCGGCAGAATTCTAGGTAGGACAATAAAAATCCAGAGGTGAAAAGTGTAGTGACGTCGACGAAAATTTGGCGATAAAATTTTAGCAACGTTGATGGAAATACATTGGTGAAAGTTCGGTGGTGGTGACAGAAATCCGGTGGTGGAATTCCGATGACATATAATGAAGTTCGTTGATTGAAATCTAGCGATGATGATCGAAATTTGAAGCTAGAATTATGACGACGTTGATGAAAATACAGTGGCGGAAGTTTGGCAACGTCGACTGAAAACCGATGGTGGAAGTCCAATGACGTGGACGGGAATACGGCAGAAACTTTTTGACGGTGCAACAGAAATTTGGTGGTGGAAGTTCGACGAGCCCGACTGAAATTCAATGGCGGAATTCTGATGACATCGATGAAAATCCAGCAACAGAATTCCTACAACACTAATGAAAATATGGTAGTGGAAATCCGACCAAAATCATAGTCCGACACCAATGGAGGTTCTTGTGGTGGAGAAAGTGTGACGACGTCGATTGAAATTTGACAAAGTTGATGAAAATCTTGCGACGAATGTCTGCGATGTCGACTAAAATCCGGAAACAATGACAAAATTTTGGCGGAAGAAGTTTGACGGCGCTGACGAAATCTGACAATATTTGTGATAGTGTGATTGGGCGGAGGTCTGATAGTAACGAAGATCAATCTGTGCTCAAGAAGGAAGTCGGAAGTCCCGCATTCAAATGACCCATTAGTTACTTGGATGATGTGATAAAATCCATCCAAATAAATCCAAATCCTATTTGATCCATTTAAATGAATTTGAATATTGATCCATCCATTTGAATTGGGTATTCATTTATATGAGTTCTGCTAGGATAGATCAGATGGATATCAATAGATTTGGATAAAACTGCTACCCCTAACATTTTGCACAAGTACATAATTCAATCCATCAAGTAAATGATTCAAGCCAACAAGCCAATGAGTCAAATACTTTAGTGGTCACCTAAGTTTGGGTCTCGTGTCATTGAGGTCACTTAAATTTGAACTCGGTCAGCTCAAGAACCTAAGTTTGGAGTTTGTTGTCAACGCAATCGCTTTGACCAATTTCTTAACGATTTATATTCAAAATGACATGTGGACATGTCATGTCATTATAAAATTATAATTTTTATTTCAACTCAAACTAACCACTTAACCATAATTCATAAAAAATTTCATTTAATTGGTTAGTTTGAGTTGAAATAAAAAATTATAATTTTAATGACATGACATGTTCACGTGTCATTTTTAATATGAAATCATTAAAAAATTGGTCAAAGTGACTAAGTTAACAAAAACGGTGATGAAATCGAAGTTTAGATACTCAAGATATCGAAGTTTGATCGAAAATTGACCACTCACTCTCAACGCACTGTGTCATAGCCCACGTCGCCGGGAGTGGGGGTGTGACCGACACACAGACGACACCACCGGCCAGCCCTAGTAAAGCATGTTATATCTCTTTATAATTACAAATTACAAACAGGAAATTTTCGGAAAAAATTTATATAACACCCTTCACTACGGCTGACCGACGCATAGACGGCACCCCGACCAACCCTAGGTGTCTTTGTAATTATAACAACCTTGTTAGTTATCTTCTACATTGCACATGTAATTATCAATACATGGTCATACATAAAATTCTAGCATCAAATTTAGGTATCCATGTGTCTTCCTCACTAATGAAAAATAGCAATGAAAATTCAGGATGGCATGAATAATTAATAACATGAATGTCTTATCAATTGAGTGGGGAAGACACTTATAACTATTGCATTATTTGAAGCAGTGCAACCTGACATCTTTGAAAATCCAACTTAAGTTTCAGGCATCCAAACAAACAATATATCAGGTTATCCTTGACTTCCTTCTAATCATGGATATAAGTCTAAACTAGACCACGAGCAAAATCCAACTCTGTGTGGGTTAAACGTGACTTAGTATTTCAAAATGTGGTACACGATTGCAGGCAAGAAAGGAAACTAACCAAAAAAGGCATTATAGCAATTTTTACTTTGGAGTGGATCCAAATGACTATTTCCCTATATACTAAGAAGCTCTACCCGAAGTTTTACCGCGAGGTTGTTTATGAAATAGAAGATAGTCAACTTAGTGAAAGAACAAACGTGAATAATGAAAGTAAGTTGAAGTGAGAAGGGAGTGAAGAATCTTCAGTTCTGATTGCAACGATGGAATTTTGCACGTTTGCAGGATTACTGAATTTGTTCAGTAATCTTAGACCTTGCCGATGATAGGATGAAAGGATTGAAAGAGTGGTGAAAGCACAAGGAATGAGAAGGAGAGACACAAGAATTTTACGTGGTTCGGTATTACCCTACTCCACGCCCAAGCAAGCTTGGGGAGTCACTTTTATTATAGTTTCAATTACAACCCTCAAGAAAGAACACTCTTGAGTAACACCCTCTGTTTTTTCACTTCTCTGGCTAAAGAGAGCAAAACACTTCCGAGCTGTAATCCCACAGTTCTGCTTGTGAATGGAACAGTCAGGTCCTTCAAATAGCAAGGGATGAACTAGCCGTTAGAGGAGTGATCTTAGCTTTGAATGGTAATTGATTTTATCCTTTGATCATGCTTTCCTTTTGTTACCTGCAATCAAATGAGAAGACAACACAGAATAGGAAAGAAAGAATTTGATTGAGAAAGAGAAGGATCTCTTCTCAAGAGAGACTTGTTTTGAGGGCTTGGACTTTTTCTTCCAACAATCTCCCCCTAAGTTCGAGCCCTGCAACCACACACATCCTTTAGCATAGAAGACAAAGTCTCCCCCCCCTAAGATTAGCAGTAACTGAAACAAAGAGTAAAAACAAGCAGATTGTCCTAGAAAATACAGTCCAAATCCAGAGTTTGCAAAGAGTTCAGAAAGAGAAAACAGCACATCAAGTGACCCGAAGTGTCACAAACAAAAGTCCAAAAAACAGAAAGATTGTGCTGCAGAGAGTTCAGAAAGAAAAGGAGGGATCTTCTTCATAATCTGACATGTCGCTCATGCTTGGTGGCTTGTCAACCTTGGCAATCAGATTCTTCTTTACTTCTTTTGCAAGATCAGAATCACCAAAGTCCACCTGCTCCAGATCAGCCATGAACCAGTCCATCCGTCCATGAAGGAATTCAACCATCTCATCAATTTGCTTGTTTAGCTTCTTGATCATCCGCTGCTTGGCAAGAAGGCAAAACTTAGCTGCATTTAAATCACCTAGCTCAGCGAGCTGATCATTTCCCGACTTCCGTTTGATGAGTGCTTTGAGAATCTTCATCTTGTTGGAGACTGCATGTGCTTCACAGCAATACTCATTAGGAGAGAATGAAGAGAGAGAAATGTGGGTTGAGATACCTGTCTTCCAGCTAGAGGATTCTCCCCCTGTTGCAGGGTAGAACGGAGCACGGAAGGAGCCGATATGGCGGAGAACATGCTGAGGACGGAGGACACGGCAGTTGTTCTTCAGGACATGGTCGGAGAGGTCAACACCAGCCTCAAGGAGGAGGGACGTGATGACAAAAGCAAATGGCAGCTTGTCTGAGGACTGAGGAGAAGAGGCCTGAATGATGGAGGGAAGGACCAGATGGGGCAGACTCAAACGGTTCGAACGGAGAGCTCCAAACAGAATCCAGCCATCAAGTGGAGTAATAAGATCAAGATCAGAGGAACGAGGAAGAAAGATTTGAGTGACAAACCAGTGGAGGACCCGCAGAGTTTCTGGTAACTGGAAGACTTCGATTCGACGATCATTTGAAGGAACCTGGCACAGGAGACGGTTCTGCAGAAGAATGTCCCAGCCAACCCGATGTAGTCCAGCAACGGTGTGAACCGTAGAGCCAGTGACAGGAACACCCAGAACCAAGGCAAGCACAGAAGGGGAGACTGGAATCCGCTTACCAAAGATGACAGAGGAGGCCGAAGGAGGTTCAAGGGTGTGGACACGAAGGTTGCAGTAGAAGTGCTTGACGGCTTCTTCGCAGTAGACACCTGGAGCACCGAACGCCAAAGTGTGCCAGCCAAGGTTGAAAATGAGAGGAGCTGGGCTGACCCCGTACTTCACGTAGTCATTGGCATCAACCTGGTAGAAGTCCAGGATTTCTCTAGAGCGGAAGGAAAGATCATAAGCCTGGGAAAAGGAAGGCATGGGAAGAATGTCAACGTAGCGAGCAGGAGGGATTGAAGAGGCCATTGCAGAGGAGTAAGATGAACAGGAAAAGGGTTTGTGAGGAAGAGTGAAGAAAAACCTAGGGAAGACGGCTGCTTAAATGAAGAGAGAATGGTGAAGAGAAAGAAAGGTGGATCGTCAGAAAAAAGAAAGAGGAGAAGTTATTTCCCCAAATTGAAGGGACGTGCATGCGGGGAAAAGATTCATCAAATCCACTCCTACCTTGTAGATATTATGATGGAGGGAGAAGGTAGGCAATGATTCAGAGATCATCCAAATCTGATTCACTTACTATACCCAGATTGGTTCGAATTTCACAGAATTTGTCTTCTTTTAATGGTTTGGTAAACAAATCTGCCAACTGATCATTGGTGGAAATGAAGGAGAGAGAAACCACCTCATCTTGAACAAGTTCTCGAATGAAGTGAAATTGAACCTCAATGTGTTTGGTTCTAGAGTGTTGAACTGGATTTTTTGAGATA
Source organism: Linum lewisii (assembly GCA_034768395.1). Classification (NCBI taxonomy): domain Eukaryota; kingdom Viridiplantae; phylum Streptophyta; class Magnoliopsida; order Malpighiales; family Linaceae; genus Linum; species Linum lewisii. The sequence goes on from CM068297.1 coordinate 13,551,987, forward strand.
GAGATGGCACTTGTGTTGTCACACAGAACAGGAATAGTGGGAAGATGAATAAGGTAATCTCGAAGTTGGGACTTAATCCATAGAACTTGAGTACAGCACTGACCTGCAACAATGTATTCAGCCTCAACAGTGGAGAGTGCAATAGAGTTCTGCTTCTTACTCGCCCAAGAGACTAGTTTGTCTCCTAGAAATTGGCAAGAACCAGTAGTACTCTTGCGATCAACAATGCATCCTGCATAATCGGAATCACTAAATGCTAACAAATCAAATGAGTCATTTTAGGATACCAAAGTCCCATTGATGTAGTGCCTTTAAGATATCTGAAAATCTGTTTGACAGCACTAAGATGACTTTCCTTAGGAGAGGATTGAAAACGAGCACACAGACACACACTAAATTGAATGTCTGGTCTACTAGCCGTTAGATAGAGAAGAGAGCCGATCATGCCCCTGTAGAGTTTTGGATCAACAGAAACTCTGTGCTTATCTTTATCTAGCTTGAGAGAGGTCGCCATGGGAGTATGGCATGAGTTAGAGCTGGAAAAACCAAACTTGTCAAGCATGGAGTGAGCATATTTACTCTGATGGATAAAGATTCTGGAGGTTTTTTGAGTAACTTGTAGACCAAGAAAATAGGTAAGCTCTCCCATCATACTCATTTCAAAGGTCTTAGTCATGAGGGAACAGAATTGGGAGCACAGAGAAGGATTTGTAGAACCGAATACGATGTCATCCACATAGATTTGAACAATGAGGATATCTGACTTATCGTACTTGAGGAAGAGAGTTGTATCAACTTTTCCACGAATGAACTTTTCTGAGACGAGAAATTCTGTCAGTCGTTCGTACCATGCTCTCGGAGCTTGTTTAAGACCATACAGAGCCTTCTTTAGCCGAAAGACGTGGGAAGGAAGAGAGTGATTTTCAAAATCGGGAGGCTGTTTAACAAACACTTCTTCTTTAATGTGTCCGTTGAGAAAATCACTCTTCACATCCATCTGATGAAGCGTGAAGCCCTTGAAGCAAGCAAATGCACAAAGGATTCAAATTGCTTCAATACGAGCAACTGGGGCAAAAGTCTCATCGAAGTCAATTCCTTCCTCTTGATTGTATCCTTGGGCAACTAAACGTGCTTTGTTTCTAGTAACGGTTCCATCTTCATTGGTTTTGTTACGAAACACCCATTTAGTTCCTATGACACTTTTGTTTGGAGGAAGAGGAACAAGTTCCCAAACATCACACCTTTCAAATTGCAGAAGTTCCTTCTGCATGGCTTTGATCCAGAATTCATCATTAAGAGCATCCTTAACATGTTTTGGTTCAATTGTTGACAGGAAAGCTTGATTTGCAAAATCAAGGTGTTTCTTTGAACGTGTGACCAAACGATCTTCAGGATTTCCGATGATCTGAGAAGGAGGATGACGTTTAAGAATGTGAGGTGGTGCAAGTACTTCACCAGATGGTTCAGCTTGGTTTGGAGAAGAAGGAAGAGGAGGTTGAGATTCTTCTGAGAGAGGGTTTTGGGGTAGAGAAGGAATGACAGCTGATGGTCCATCATCATCAGACTGAGGTGAGGGAGCAGAAGGAGTTTCCTCATAAAAAACGACATTTATGGATTCTTCAACCTTTCTAGAGTTGAGATTGAAAACGCGAAAGACTTTACTATGAATGGAGTAACCCAGGAGAATGGCTGGAGAAGATCTAGGATCAAATTTTCCTAAGGTGTCCTTTGTGTTGAGCACAAAGCACTTGCATCCAAATGGATGAAAATAGGACAACTTAGGCTTCCTTAGCTTGATCAATTCATAGGGTGTTTTGGAGAAATCCTTCTGAATCAATGTTCTGTTTAGAACATAACAAGCAGTGGCAACATCTTCTGCCCAGAAATGTTTGGGAGTGTCATGATCAGCAAGCATTGTTCGAGAGAGATCAAGAAGTGCTCGATTCTTTCTCTCAACAATTCCATTTTGCTGAGGAGTCCTGGGAGCTGAGAATTCATGGCGAATGCCCATGAAGGTACAAAATTGGTCAAAAGCGTGTGATTCAAATTCTCCACCATGATCACTCCTGATGATCTTAACTTTTAGACCAATTTGATTTTCTTCCTCAGAAATCAGCTTTTGAAGAGAGGAGAGAGCCTCATTCTTATGAACAAGGAATTTAACCCATGTAAATCGACTGAAGTCATCGATAACTACCAAAGTGAAAAATTTTCCACCAAAACTCATGATGTTACTAGGGCCAAAAAGATCAATGTGAAGAAGTTCAAGAGGTTTAGATGTTGACGAAATTGTCTTGGTTTTGAAGGAAGAACGAGTCTGCTTTCCTAGAGAGCAAGCATGGCAAAAGAACTATTTAGTTTCTTTGAGCTTTGGAAGCCCTCTAACAAGATCAAGTTTGGACAGTTTTGCAATTCTGCTAAGACTTGCATGACCTAGTCTTCTATGCCATAAGAATTCAAGATTTCTCTCAATTGCAAAAAACATTTTTCTTTGAATGCTTCTGAGTTTAGAAGGTTCACTGAGTAAATGTTTTCTTTCCTACTTCCTACAAACAATAGTTTGTTTGTGTCAGAAGTTTCAACAAAGCAGAAATTAGATTCAAAGGAGACTCTGTTCCCAGAGTCACAGAGTTGACTGATAGAAAGAAGATTATGTTTTAAAGAATCAACGAGAAGAACATTAGAGAAAACTGGATTTGGTGAGGAGCCAATAGAACCATGACCAAGAATTCTTCCAAAACTGTTATCACCAAACACAACTTTACCTCCCTTTTTCAAGGTAAGTGAGCTCAAGAGTTTAGAATTCCCAGTCATGTGATGAGAACATCCACTGTCCATATGCCACTCATTTTCTTTCGGATCTACTTTCGTCTTCTGATCCTGAGTTATCTGAAACATGAGCAGAGGTTAGATGTTTTGGTACCCAGATTTGCTTGGGTACCTTCCTAATTTGAGTGGTAGAAGAAGGTTTAGAGGATGGTTTGAAATTTTGATTAGGGAATTCTTGTTTTCCACAGAAAGAACATTTAAATTCATTCAATCTCAGATGAAGCAAGAAATTCCAATTTTCAAGAAGTTCAACTTCTCTTTTAAGCTTTGCATTGTTGAACTCCAGTTTATCGTTTGAAGGACATGAGTTTCTTGGAAATGGACCTAAGATCCCAGGTTCAGAGGAAATGGGAGGGATAAAAGATGCAGAGGATCTAGTTTTGACAATGATAGTAGGTCTCGGTGGATTTTTCTGAAACTCTGTTGTTTTAGCTTGGTGGTTACACGAAAGTTTGTTGTTTTCAGACTTCAAAGTTTTATTTTTATCTCTTAAATGACAATTTTTAGATTTAATATCAGTGACACGACTTTCAAGGCTCAGAAACGCATTTATCAATTCAGTCTTAGAAATTGATTCAATATCATCAAAAGAGCATGTACTCACCTAGCCGTCATCAGAGTCTTCATGATCAGTTATTGCCATGAAAGCTTGATTCTTAGAACTTTTATCATCTTCACTGTCAGAATCAGACTCACTCCAAGAAGCCTTCAAAGCTTTTCCTCTTGACCCTTTAATCAAAGGACATTATGATCTTATGTGCCCTGTTTTTCCACACTTATAACATGTAACATTGTTATCATCATAAGCTCTATCATCATCTCATTTAGATTTTGAAAAATCCATGTTATTTCTGTTATGTTTGAACCTGTCAGAAGATCTAGATTGACTGTTTTCTCTTCCATTTTCTTTCTTGTATCGAATTAACCTACGAAGTTTACTACTCATTAAAGCAATCTCTTTTTCAATATTCTCAGGTTCATCTTCTTCGCCTGAGCTTTCTTCAAGTTTTTGTTTTGCTTTAAAAGCAATATTCTTCTTAGCTTTCTCTTTCTCTTCAAGTTCAACATTTTTATCTGACATTTCATTTTGTTTTAAAACAAGTTCATAGATTAACAGAGATCCCATGAGATCCTCAAGACTGAGTGTATTTAAATTTTTAGCTTCCTTGATTGCATTTCTCTTAGCCATCCATTCTCTAGGTAGTGATCTAAGGACTTTTCTAACAAGATCAGATCTTTCAATACTTCTTCCTAGAGTAGACAAACGATTTACAATTAAATTGAATCTACCATACATTTCAGAGATTGTTTCACCATGATTCATTTTAAACATTTCATATTCGTGTACAAATAGATCAATTTTAGTATCCTTAACAGAAGAATTTCCTTCATGTGTTGCTTCCAAAATGCTCCATATTTCATGAGCAGTCTTACAAGCACATATTCGATTATATTCTTCATCACATAACGCACAGTAAAGAACATTCATTGCCTTAGCATTCAACTAAACCTTAGTTTTTACTTATTCAGAAAGATTATCAAGATTTGCAGGAGGTTTGTAAGTTTTAGATCTTACCATTTGCCAGAATGAAATGTCTAAGCTCATAAAGAATACCTCCATCTTGCTTTTCCAGAATTGGTATCCAGTTCCATCAAACCATGGTGGTCTTGTACTAGAGTGTCCTTCCACATTCGGTGGTTTGCTACTCCCAGTACTTGTGTTCATTCTCTCACGTGGATCAATCCGCGGCAGACGTCAAGTCTCAATTAAGGTTGATCACGGACCTGCTCTGATACCAAATGAAACAGAAGATAGTCAACTTAGTGAAAGAACAAACGTGAATAATGAAAGTAAGTTGAAGTGAGAAGGGAGTGAAGAATCTTCAGTTCTGATTGCAACGATGGAATTTTGCACGTTTGCAGGATTACTGAATTTGTTCAGTAATCTTAGACCTTGCCGATGATAGGATGAAAGGATTGAAAGAGTGGTGAAAGCACAAGGAATGAGAAGGAGAGACACATGAATTTTACGTGGTTCGGTATTACCCTACTCCACGCCCAAGCAAGCTTGGGGAGTCACTTTTATTATAGTTTCAATTACAACCCTCAAGAAAGAACACTCTTGAGTAACACCCTCTGTTTTTTCACTTCTCCGGCTAAACAGAGCAAAACACTTCCGAGCTGTAATCCCACAGTTCTGCTTGTGAATGGAACAGTCATGTCCTTCAAATACAGGGGATGAACTAGCCGTTGGAGGAGTGATCTTAGCTTTGAATGGTAATTGATTTTCTCCTTTGATCATGCTTTCCTTTTGTTACCTGCAATCAAATGAGAAGACAACACAAAATAGGAAAGAAAGAATTTGATTGAGAAAGAGAAGGATCTCTTCTCAAGAGAGACTTGTTTTGAGGGCTTGGACTTTTTCTTCCAACAGTTTATCCCTCTAAAAATGGAGTTAAACATTAACTAGTGAAAGAAACTTGATAACATTGTCCATCCAAATAAGATAAATGTGAGTTAGTGTTACTTTTATATAAAACTATCTTTTGTACCTACCACCTTATGGGCGGTGCTGTTTCGTCTGTTGTTTGTTAATACAATTAGTTATTATTATTTATTCTTAAATTTCTAGTTGTTGTATTATTACTCACAATTTCAACACAAAATTTCAATGAGTGTTTTTTTACCTTATTTTTAAGAAAACTTATATGTTAAATCATGTGTTGATTTAGAGATTAGTTTGACTATGATTATTTTTATTATCTATTTTTACATTAAAATAACATGTTTATATTTCCAAATTTGTAATCAATGGTCAAATGTATTTTTCAATATTTTGGCTTAGACTTTGGAAATATATATTTTAACAGTTAGTTTTTTAAAATAAGCTTAGAGTTTATTAACCGAATATTCTATTTAATTGAATAAAACAAAGTAATTTCAAAAACTAATTTAACCTTATCCAGACTTCATTTATTCAGCTAGTTTGTTATCAAACTCAATATTCATAAACTTCATTCATACCTTAAAGGTTGCTTAGAGGTAAGTTGGTGATGAAAATCCAAAGAAGCTAAGTTCTAAACAATAACTTATTTAGAAATACGTCATTCAAATATAGGTAATGTAATCTTTGAGGATGGAAAGTTTCACTATAAATAGAAAGCGCATATGTAGTCCGCAAAACATCCTAACAACAAATAATTATGATTGTATTTTCATCGCTTACTGGTATAATGCGTCACCGAAATAATATTGCTACGAAAGACCTAGTTGATACTCATTAATATATATTGACAAATTTATGTATAAAAATATTTTATTATTTAAAGTTCAGTTCATGTGATTTTGAAAAGAATAAATGGGTGATATATAAAATAAAACATAACATTTTTATATATACAATATATATAAACTATTAGTTAAATAAATGAGATATTATAGTGAACAATACTTACAATCATATTAGACAATATATCTAATAGAGCTCACAAATAACCATATATGCACGATACCATCATTGCATCCATAAAAACATTGTCATCTTCGCCCTCTAGTCATTTCAAATACACACAACTCACTTATCTTTATCATCACAAAAACTCTTCCATATGAAGTTTCAAACTTAGATTGTAAGGTGTTCATATACACTTTCAATTGTCATAACAACGACGAAGGAGGTGAAATCATTGGTCATGAAGCTGCTAAAGTTGGTAGTGGCTCTTGGAATTGTTGGTACTCTTAAATTAAATGGTTATCCATGGATATTTTTTTGACAATTCCATGGAGATTGATCAATGAACTCATCCACCAATTACTGCAAACCCAATGGAGTCATTGTTGCTGCCTTGGACGTGATGGCCGAAACAATCTCAAATATTAGTATTGTGTGATGGACATAATGCCTCGATCTCTCTCGTTGTAGAGATTTGAGTCGCCAAATTTTGACTCGTCATAGATTGTGATGGTTGGAGATGGGAGAATGATAAACGTATTGTTTTACGTATTAAACTCAAGAAGGAATTGAGTCTACTAAAGATGAAGAAGATAGAGGAAAGAGAATCTTCAATCATGCTAAAAGGAGTTTGGTTGGATCAAAATGAGTTGGATCTAATGACTGAGTGTTTGAAGACATGAAATTTTAGACATGGAATTTTAAAATTATTATTTTAGTTGAGGTGGTTGGCCGTAAGATTTTGGATGGAAAATTGAACAAAAGTGACGAAATATCAATCTCTTCCTAAATTAAACTTGAGTTACTGATGTGTTAAAGATGAAAATTTAAGTGACCAATATGATAGATTGCCTTAACTTGAATGACCAAAATTTTTATTAACCAAATAATTAATTAGCTCCTAATGTGAGAGCATTTATTAAGAGTTGATATAAATTTTATTCTTGATTTAAAATTTGTAGATGAGGTGGAAAATTGAGAGAATAGCTTTGTATGAAGGATTTATGTCCATTGGTCCTAGTTCGTATAGGAACTGGTTAAATGTTGGACCTCATTAATAGAATTAATTAGGGCCGATTAGGGATTAATATGTATTGTTAGAGACCAATATTAATTAGTGGTTTGGGCCACGACTAATCAGATCGGGTCCTACAAGGTCACACGCCTATAGTATGAACCAGATCATTTAATAGGCCCAATCCACGGTGGATTGAGACTACTGGGCTGGCGGCCCATTAGGGTTAGGAAGGGATTAGGGTTTTTTGCCCTAATCCTATAAATAAGACTATTAGGGTAGCAGTCAAGCCGATTAAACTTTCTCTCAGAGAAACCCTAGCCGCCATAACCTAAAAGTCGCTCTTCGACCAAGAGTTCTAGCAAGCTTTGGCGAGGAAGATCCGGATCCCAGCTAGCATGGACTAATTAGAGGAGCTGCACTTGGAGCTCTCTGGATCGATCTAAAGGCTGCGAGAGGTATTAGTTTTTGAGCTAATATCATGCTTCAAGAGGTTGTTATTGATTTATATGCAATCAGGATGATCTAGGTTGTTAGATGTTATCGTATTTCCGCTACGATTATGTTGTTTGCATCTAATGTTTTCCTACATTGTCCTATGTGACAAAGATAATGTGATGATCTCCCATAGATTATTTTAAGATTTAAGATTAAGATTAAGTTAGACAACGAACATTGTGCTAACACCCAATGATGGTTGCTCTACTTTGAACAATGCTCGTTACCTCATGGGCGATACATGTTGATCTTAGAACATACACCGATTGTTGGCCTAGGTAATAAAAGTTCATTGCTCTCCCCTTTTTAATTGAATATTATAGAGTTGAGCTTTGCAATTACTATTTCCTATAGACTTTGTTTACACTAGTAAAACCTATCTATTAGGCCTTACTCAAGGTTCATAACTATCCCATAATGTTCTATAGTCGAAAAGTCAGCCAAATTGGGGGGAAATATTACACGTTAAATTGCTTAGTTCAAAATTTGCAATAATTTTGACCACATTTATTTTAGCAAACATTTTGCCTCTTACATGGTTTGGCAACATTTTCAATATTGTACCATTCAATTCGATTGGTTGGATCGTGTATTGGTCATCTAACCGATTTGGAATAGTGAAATTTACCACATGTGCCTACTAACTAGCACAACTGGCTGCACCAATGCATCAACGGTTGTACCGATCAGTTCATATCAAGCTAATGTTCCAACCTAACACATGAAAAGACATTAATCTATTGTTAAGTATTTTCTAAACAAAATTGCTTGTACAATTGGGACTTGTTTACACCTAAAATTAGTTTGAGCAAATACCACATTTAAGAAATACAAGAAATCAAGTGGTTTTATTAGGCCATTAATTGCCTTAGTAATTAAACAACATAAATCGGGTCATGACGTCATCTTTTTGGCCTATTTTTTGTGCTAATTCTATCCAGTGTAGTATTTTGGTCATAACTCCTTCATCCAAACTCCGATGGATACAAAGTCTGTGGCGATGGAAATATAATTTCGTTATCTTTCCATCCATATGTAGTTGTCAACCCAGTTCCACCAGACTAGTGAGATATTTCATCTGCAAGATGACGACCAAAAATACCAAATTGCTTGTTTGTGGAGGTTTGCATGGCTTTATTAACCTTTAATCATTCTATTAAGTTAATGTGATTAAGTGATACCATGGATTTACTATTTTGTCCTCACGGAGGCTCCCCATCAAAGAGGGAAGCCTCACATCGAAGAGGGAAGCTTGCCTCCCATCAAGGAGGAGGGCATCCTATCGAAGAGGGGAGCCTCCCCATCAAGAACGAAGGCCTCCTCATGAAGAGGGAAACCCTAAGGCCGACTCCATGATGATGATGTCATCATGTCGACCTCCTCATCAAGAGGGAAGGAGGGAAGCCTCCTCATCAAAGGGGAAACCCTAAGGCACAAGGTCTCATGTCGACCCATCCAGGGGCGGAACGAGGATTCAATAATGCAATGAGGCATATTTAAAATAATTTTTTTTCATAATTGACGAAATTATAGTATTCATAAAAAATATATTATAGTAGTAGTATAATACAATTACTACAATAATATATATTATGTTACATATATTATTTACTTTTAGTTTGCGATGCTATTTTCACTAATTTATTGTGTCCGATATATTTGTTCTTGAAATTAGTAGTATTACTCTTCACTAAAGTATTGAAATGTGCCACCGGCGATTTTTTTATTGATTTGAATAGTTTATCATCAAATATTGTATTCTTACTTGTTCATAAGTTGAGATAAATGATATCGGTCTTATCAACCATCTACAAATGTTGACGAAATATTAGTATTAGATGATGAAATGGTTAATATGATTGAGTATATTAACTATATTATTCTTATAAAGACTAGGGTTTTAAAATATATATTGTTCCTAAGTTTGAAATTGTAACAATGAATTTAGCCGAATTTAATAAAAACTAAGCCAGATTTAAAATTTACACTGAGCCGGATTCGAAAAAATCACAAATATAGACTCAAATGTAATAATCGGGACTGAAAATGGGGTGAGCCGGGGCTCGGCCCGGCTCCCCCTTAATTCCACCCCTGGACCCATCGAAGACACAAGATCTCATGTCGATCCATCGAAGTGAGGATCACATGTCGACCCATCGAAGTGAAGTCGACTCCATGATGATGATGTCATCATGTCGACCTCCTCATCAAGAAGGAACCCCTAAGGCCGACTCCATGATGATAATGTCATCATGTCGACCTCCTCGCCAAGAGGGAAGCATCATATCAATCTCCTCATCAGGATCTCATATCGATCCACCAAAGTGAAAGTCTCAGGTCGATCCACCGAAGTGAAAGTTGCATGTTGATCCATCATATTCAAGGTCTCATGTCGATCCACCGAAGTGAAAGTCTCATGTTGATCCATCAAAGTCAATGTCTCATATCGAACCACCGAAGTCAAGGTCTCATGTCGATACACTGAAGTCAAGGTCTCATATTGATCCACTGAAGTCAAGGTCTCATGTCGATCCACTGAAGTCAAGGTCTCATGTCGATCCATCGAAGTCAAGGTCTCATGTCCATCCACCAAAGTGAAAGTCTCATGTCGATCCATCAAAGTCAATATCTCATGTTGACCCATCAAGAGGGAAACCCTAAGGTTAACTCCAGGGGACGGTGTCATCTCCTCATTATGACGAAATCCTAAGGGCTGACGTGATCATATCAAACACTATCTCAGGAGTACAAGCTTCTTCCACCAACGTCACTACTCCTCCAAGGCAGGTGAAGAGAGGAAACCGCCACCACCACGATGATAGCCACGTTCAAGAGATAGGAAGTAACCTCCATGGCAGTTACCACTCATATTTTCCTATAAATATGAGAGGCATTCGACAGAGACAGGCCTGGACAATCACACAAGTAGACATTCTGCCCAAATTTCTAATTTTCACTGCAATTTCAGTAGCCATAATTGTCTTTTCTTTTGGAGCTCTCTCAGAACCTCCATAGGAGTAGCAGTATCAGTAGTAGTAGACTTAGCCAAAAAAATTCAAACACCCTCGTTTGAACATTGTTTGAAGAGGTGTGCACCGTGTAATTAATCCTTGTTTCAAGAAGTCAAGAGTGCATTTATTGTGTTCAAACACAATAGTTTCTACCACCAGAAACATGACTTTAAGTTCATTATTAGGGTTGTACATGAGCTTTGAAGAGGTGTGAACCGTGTAATTAATCCTTGTTTCAAGAAGTCAAGAGTGCATTTATTGTGTTCAAACACAATAGTTTCTACCACCAGAAACAGGACTTTAAGTTCATTATTAGGGCTGTACATGAGCCGAGCCGAGTCGAGTCGAGCTTTGCTCAGGCTCGGGCTCGGCTCGATAAGGTGTATGGCTGGCTCAAGCTCGGCTCGGGTTCGATTCGAGCTCGAAGATTTGAGCTCGAGCCTGGCTCGTTAGAAAAATTTAGAGCTCGAGCTCGGCTCGAAATGAGCGTTAACGAGCCTAAGCTCAGCTCGAGCTCAACTCGGGCTCGATTCAAACTCGAGCTCGAGCTCGGTAAGCTTGTCGAGCTCGACTTGAGCACGAATCAAGCCATAAATTCTCGCTCGAGCTCAGCAAGACCTAAAAAATTTAAGATCAAGTTCAACCCAAGCTCAATTCGAGTTTAGCTCGATATAAACTCTTAACCAACTCAAGTCGACTCGTTAAAAACCCTTAACAAGCCCAAGTTAGGCTCAAAGCCCATAATAATTTACTCAAAATGAGTTCAACCCAATACAAACTCATTAAGACTAGATGGTCCATGGACCATCCAAGTCTCTACATTATGTGAGACTATTCATTTTAAATGTCAAGGCCTTGTTATTTATAAGTCTTGATGGATTTCTTCCTTCCCTTAAACTACCAATGTGGTATTCCTTTACCTAAACCACTAATGTGGTATTGTTGAGGAGCCATAAACGATATAGCTCGCGAGCCAGGCTCAACGACTCAACGAGCCGAGCTAGCTCACGAGCCTACCGAGCTGAGCTAGGTTAGGCTCGGGCTCGGCTCATTTACTTTCGAGCTGGCTCGCGAGCCAGCTCATTTACAAACGAGCCGAGTTTCGAGTGAGCTTTTTAGTCATTTTTTCGAGCTGAGCCCCGAGCCGCTCACGAGCAGCTTGACTCGTCAACAGCCCTATTCATTATCGATCTAGAGATCCATTACTTTCTAACTTGAACATGCCCCATTTTCAAGCTGACTTCTACTTCTTTGTTCATGCTTTGACCTCATTCATACCCTTCGACCACTATACTTCTTCACCTTCATAAACTATCATATTCATTTCTTCTAATTTTACCTCATCGCAAAGTGTCACTAGTGAGTAATTCGATTTTCCTTTTCGATAAATCCTAAATCCATGCCTTCATCTCATTCATGTCCAATTGATAATGAAAAATATGTATGCCCATTTTTTATGAGTGATTTCGTATGCTACATTCCTAAAAAAGTAGTGACTAAAATTTAAGGCTAAATTTCAAGCTTTTATAACATACCAAGTGTAGCATATAACAAGTTGTGTAATTGAATTTGAAAAATGTGTTAGATTGAAAATTTTGAATTATCACATAAATTTGTTATGAGTACTTATTGAATTAAATATTAAATATTTTTATTTGTCACATGCATCTTTAATTATTCACCAGTATGATCTTGATTGAACAAAAAATTTGCTTGGTTCGATATTAAATTAATTATTTTTAGTTTTTATTTTTTTTGTAGATAACTCTCACAGGAGCACTAGAGATAACCAAGCGTTAAAAAAATTAAGTGCACACCCAAGCCGTAAACTTAACCACTCCCCGGCTTGGGAGGCAATGAAGCGCATGACGAGCCACATAATGGGCTGTCATGGTAGCTTGTCGAGGAACCGCAAGAAGCCTGATCTGAGGGAGAGAGTCGAGCAAGTTGTGAATGTCTGCTACGAGGGAACCTGATGTGAACCGTGTAGTCGGCTTGTCCTCAACCTGCTCACCTCTTGGATGAGGAACCTCGGCGCTGCTGCCACACGACCCTAACCACCGTAAGTCTTGAATACCGGCTCTCGGATCACCTATGTAACCTTGGCGGATGCGTACTTGGACCAGTCGGTTGTAAATAACCGGAACCCTAAGTGTCTAGTCGATCGGCTCCACGACAGAAGATGGATGCTTCTGTTGATAACACCGTCCCTAAGCTATGCACGAGCAAAACTTAAAAGGATTGAGAACAAAAGTTCTGATTTGTATTTGATTTCGAAAAAGGTTGACTTCTACAAGAGAGGCCGAAGCCTCTTATTTATACTAGAGGAACCGGGACACCCCCGCGGTTTCCTACTTAGACACAAACTCAGAAAATAATAAAGAAATAACCTAGAGTCCTATTTAGACTACTAAAAGGACTTAAATATTCCTAAACAATCGAGAACTAAAAGAGAAATCCGAGTCTAATACTAAAAGGAATAAAAATAATAAAAACATGCTAAAACCCTAAACCGGCAGATACGGCGGATCCGGTCAGATTTGCTGCTCACGCGCGGTCCGGATTAGGAAAGCCGGCGCCGCCTTTTGTATCGGGCTTGGAATTGGCGGCGGCGTCGGCTCCTAAGGCTCGGGAATGCACGGGGCTCCAGATGCAGGGCTTTGTGGGGCTTGATGCTGATGCTGCTCGGCATCCGGGGTTAGTGCACGATTGGCCCAGTCTATCCCTTTCGAGGGATTTTATCATTTCTTCCATCCCTTGATCATTTCTCTGGTGGCGGGTGCTAGGGTTGGCCTTTGGGACCTAGGAGAGTCTTGGGTCGGGCATAAACCTCTCAAGGCCCTGATGTCTTGGGCGCTCTGTGCCGAGCGCTGCTCGTGGCACTCCGGCTCCGGGGTTGGCATCCGGCTTAGCTGTCTTGGCGGCACCCGGGTGGTCAGGAGGGTGTATCCCGATCGGGTGATCCGATCGGCATCCTCCTCATGACGATCCTTGCTTCATGCCGCCATGTAGGTATTGAGTCGCTCCTTATAGGACTTGGTCTGGCTACGGGTTAAAGGTAGCTCGGCCCGGGTCTAGGGGACGGGTGGCTCATCATTCCCCTCTTCTTGAGAAGGATTCGGCCTCGAATCCGGATCTGCATAGACCTCATCATAGTATGGTGTTAGGTCAGAAACGTTGAAAGTAGCACTTACCCCGTAGGAGTTAGGAAGATCTAACACGTATGCGTTATTATTGATTCTCTGAAGTATGGTATAAGGGTCGTTGCCTCGAGGGAGCAACTTAGACTTCCTTTGTTCGGGAAATCTGTCTTTCCGGAAGTGTATCCACACTTGGTCGCCAACTTCAAAGATCTTTTCTTTTCTCCCTTTGTTGGCATTCCTCACGAACTGAGCAGTTCTTCTTTCGATGTTGGCCTTGGCCTTCTCGTGCAGCTTTTGAACATATTCAGCCTTCTCTTGTCCTTCGGCATCCAGGAATTCGTGCAAAGGTAGTGGCGATAGGTCCATAGGGGTTAAGGGGTTGAACCCATAGACAAGTTCGAAGGGTTAGTATTGGGTGGTCGAATGCACAGCCCGGTTGTAGGCGAATTCAACATGGGGAAGGCATTCCTCCCAAGTTCAGATGTTAGAGGAAATTATGGCTCTAAGCATTTGAGAGAGGGACCTATTCACAACTTCGGTTTGGTCGTCTGTCTGAGGGTGACACGTGGTGGAGAACATGAGTTTAGTACCAATTTTGGCCCAAAGGGTTTTCCAGAAGTAGCTAAGAAACTTGGAATCTTGATCGGACACGATAGTCTTTGGGATCCCATGTAATCGGACCACTTCTTGAAAGAACAGGTCGGCGATGTTGGAAGGCATCATCGGCTTTATGACAAGCAATGAAATGAGCCATCTTTGAAAACCTGTCCACCACTACGAAGATGGAGTCTTTCCCTTTTCACCTAGAATGAAGTCCATCGAGATGTCAACCCACGGGTGTTCGGGGATGGGTAGAGGGGTGTTACAACCCATAGGGTTGAAGGTGAGACTTAGCCCTTTGGCACTTAGAGCACTGAGCAAATATCTTCTCGACATCGTGGCGCATCTTGGGCCAATAGAAGTGCTCCTTGAGGGTGGCCAAAGTCTTGGCTACCCCAAAGTGCCCCATTAGTCCTCCTCCATGAGCTTCTAGGGTTAGTACAGTCCTGCAAGAGTGGTTAGGAAGGCAGAGCTTGTTTTCTTTGAACAAGAATCCATCTTGCCGGTAGTACTTGTCAAATCCTCCTTACTCACAAGCTTCAAAAATATCCTTAAAGTCGTGATCAGTAGCATAAAGTTCTTTGATGTGCTCGAAACCAAGCAACTTTGTGGTGAGGACAGAGAGGAGGTTATATCCTTCGAGAAAGGGCGTCGGCTACCACATTCTCTTTACCTTGTTTAAAATTGATGATGTAGGGAAATGACTCAATGAATTCTACCCATCGGGCGTGTCTTTTGTTGAGCTTGTGTTGGGCCTTGAGGTATTTGAGGGATTCATGATCCGTGTGGATGATGAATTCCTTGGGCCACAGGTAATGCTGCCAGGTTTTTAATGCTCGAACTAGGGCATAAAGCTCTTTGTCATAGGTGGGGTAGTTAAGGGTGGCTCCATTGAGTTTCTCGCTACAGTAAGCGATAGGCCTTCCTTCTTGCATAAGAACGGCACAGATTCCTACTCAAGAAGCATCACATTCTATCTCAAAAGGCTTGTTGAAGTCGGGAAGCATGAGGAGCGGTGCTTCGGTCAGTTTCTTCTTTAAGGTCTCGAAGGCCTCTTGTTGGGGTATACCCCATTGGAAGGGTAGATCCCTTTTGATGACTGCCGTGAGAGGGGCAGCGATGGTGCTAAAATCTTTCACAAATCTCCGGTAGAAACTGGCCAGCCCATGGAAGCTTCTGACATCGGTGATGCTTTGTGAGGTTGGCCAGGATTTGATAGCCTGGATCTTCTCTTCATCCACTCGGATTCCTGATGAAATGACAACAAAACCAAGGAAAACAAGGTGATCGGTGCAGAAGGTGCACTTGGTCATGTTGGCGTATAGTTGTTCCTTCCTTAGGGTTTCTAGAACAGACTTAAGGTGCCCTAAGTGGTCTTTGAGACTCCGGGATTAGACTAAGATGTCATCAAAGTATACTACTACAAATTTACCAATGTAGGGCCGGAGAACTTGGTTCATTAGTCTCATGAAGGTACTGGGTGCGTTAGTCAAACCAAAAGGCATGACCATCCATTCATATAACCCTAGCTTAGTTTTAAAAGCAGTTTTCCATTCATCTCCTTCCTTCATTCGAATTTGGTGATACCCTGATCTAAGGTCTATTTAGAAAATATGGTAGACCCATGTAATTCATCTAGCATGTCATCTAGCCTAGGAATAGGGTGTCGGTACTTAACTGTTATATTGTTGATAGCTCTACAGTCGACACACATCCTCCAAGTCCCTTCCTTCTTTTGCACTAGGATGACAGGAACGGCACACGGGCTCAGGCTCTCCCTGACGTAGCCTTTATCCATCAAAGCTTCTTCTTGTGATTGGATCTCCTTAGTTTCTTCGGGGTTGGTTTGGTAGGCGGCTTTGTTTGGTAGGGCTGCTCCGGGTACCAAATCAATCTGATGCTCAATCCCTTGGAGTGGTGGTAGACCACTTGGGATTTCTTTGGGGAAGACGTCCTTGTAATCCTGCAAGAGAGAGACAACAACACTAGGTATCGTCGGGTTAGGGTTAGTAGTTAAGCATTCCTTGTAGAGGACCACCACCATAGGTTTCCTGGCCACTAGGGCTTGCTTGACGTCTCCCGGTGTAGCAATCAGACCTTTCTTTAGTTTTTTGACCGATGGGTCTTTTAGGGTTGGATTTTTCTATTTTTGAGCCTAGGGTTTCACTCAATTGTTCTCTCTTTTCTCCACTCTTGAGTTCTCTCTCTTTTTTTTCTCGAATAACCCTCCTCTCTATTTGGTCTTGTAGGATTTCAGAAGGAGATAGGGGTTTTAGTTTATATTTGGTGTTTTCATGAATTAGACTGTAACTATTGGTTCTCCCATCATGTTTAGATAATCTATCAAACTGCCACGGTCGGCCTAGTAAAACATGGGCAGCCTCCATGGGTACAATATCACATAGGACTAGATCGGTGTATCTTCCAATACTGAATGGAACATACGCCTGGCGGGTAACCCGTAACTCTCCGCAATTGCTAAGCCAGTGTAGTTTGTAGGGTTGAGGATGTTTTTGTGTTTGAAGGTTCAGCCCTTTTACTAATACCTGGCTAACTGCATTAGTGCAGCTGCCGCCGTCGATGACCATGCCACAAACTTTGTTTCGAATTACACACCAGGTGTGGAACATATTATCTCTTTGTTCCCATCCGTTTCCTATATTTTGAGCACTGAGAAGTCTTCGAGAGACGGCGGAATACCTGGGGGTTTTCCCTGGTCGGGTGTTCCGGTGGTAGCTAGAGTTAGTGATGGTGAGGGTGTTGGGTGGAGCGCCGGGGGCGGCTAGGGCGCCAGGGTTGGATAGTGAGTCGGGGATAGGCGGTCGGGGCTCGGTCTAGGCCGGGGGCTGTGCGATGTCTCAGGCGGTGGCCTGCGCCATGGCTCGGGACATGGCCCGAGTGATCCGGGTGGTAGCGGTGCTCAGGGTTGGTCCGGGGGTTGATCCGCCACTCGACTTTGGGTCGCTCGGATGCCGGTCGGGGTTGGCCCCGGTGGAACTTCTAGGGCTAGCCGTCGGGTAAGCAGAGGGTGGCTCAGGGCATCCTCATGTGGGGGATCTTGAGCGGTCGCGGGGTGGAGCTAGCACGGGCTCTGGGGAGTGCCGGGCTGACGCTACTGTAGGTATGGCGCATGGGCCGAGTGCCGGTGCTGGCGCTCGGGTTCCATCAACTGCCCTTTCGAGTCTTTCTAATGAAGCCTTCATCTGGGATAAGATATGTGCTATAGTTGGTAGGGTAGCTTCTAGCAGAGCAAGTTCTCTATCTGTCATATTAGCGAGATGCAACAAAAACAAAGATATCTACCCCTCTTCTTTATATATTTTTAGATGACTTGTTGGCCACCGTTTTTTCTTGCCTTACAAAGAACTCAAAACAGAAAGAAAATAGATGAAGTTTTCTAGCAAATTTTCTACAGCAGTAAGATAGGGTTTTCTCACGATTTTCTAACAACGAAAAGTAAAGGATATGAATTCAGGGTTTCAAACCTGAAGACTGGGATAGATTGGCGGTCCTAGTGTTGAACCTAGGCTCTGATACCAAAACTGATGTGAACCGTGTAGTCGGCTTGTCCTCAACCCGCTCACCTCTTGGATGAGGAACCTCGGCGCTGCTGCCACACGACCCTAACCACCGTAAGTCTTGAATACCGGCTCTCGGATCACCTATGTAACCTTGGCGGATGCGTACTTGGACCCGTCGATTGTAAATAACCGGGAACCCTAAGTGTCCAGTCGATCGGCTCCACGCTAGAAGATGGATGCTTCTGTTGATAACACTGTTCCTAAGCTATGCACGAGCAAAACTTAAAAGGATTGAGAAACAAAAGTTATGATTTGTATTTGATTTCGAAAAAGGTTGACTTCAACAAGAGAGGCCGAAGCCTCTTATTTATACTAGAGGAACCGAGACATCCACGCGGTTTCCTGCTTAGACACAAACTCGGAAAATAATAAAGAAATAACCTAGAGTCCTATTTAGAATACTAAAAGGACTTAAATATTCCTAAACAATCGAGAACTAAAAGAGAAATCCGAGTCTAATACTAAAAAGGAATAAAAATAACAAAAACGTTCTAAAACCCTTAATTGGCGGATCCGGCGGATCTGATTGGATTTGCTGCTCACGCGCGGTCCGGATTAGGAAAGCCGGAGTCACCTTTTTTATCGGGCTTGGAATTGGCGGCGGCGTCGGCTGCTAAGGCTCGGGAATGCACGGGGCTCCAGATGCTGGACTCCGTGGGGCCTGATGCTGATACTTCTCGGCATCCAGGGTTAGTGCTCGATCGGCCCGGTCTATCCCTTTCGAGGGATTTTATCATTTCTTCCATCCCTTGATCATTTCTCCGGGTGGCGGGTGCTAGGGTTGGCCTCTGGGACCTAGGGTAGTCTTGGGTCAGGCATAAACCTCTCAAGGCCCAGATGTCTTAGGCGCTCGGTGCAGAGCGTTACTCAGGGCACTCCGGCTCCGGGGTTGGCATCCGGCTTAGCTGTCTTGGCGGCGCCCGGGTGGTCAGAAGGGTGTATCCCGATCAGGTGATCCGATCGGCATCCTCCTCATGTCGATCCTTGCTCCATGCCGCCATGTAGGTATTGAGCCGCTCCTTGAAGGACTTGGTCTGGCTACGGGTTAAAGGTAGCTCGGGCCAGGTCCAGGGGATGGGTGGCTCATCAGAACCCCCATCCCGCGACAGGTAGAGACGACTCGAGACTACCCGTGCGACCTCCGTGACATCCCCTTCAATATCAACTTCAGACCAACCCAAATCCCGACAATGGATGCAAGCATCTCAAAACAGCTAGCAATTCAACCAAAAAAGGATTAGAAATACTCGGATAGGAGATACCTGTCACAAAGAGGAGTCCCCCAAGATAATCGCGAACCACCAGGCCGCTGGCACCACCTAGACCAGCCGAGAGAGCCTCATCCACGTTGATCTTGATTCTTGGGAACTGAGGGGGTGTCCAGATGGCAGGACGAGCTGAACTGGGTTGTGGAGCTGGAAGGCGGATGGGAGGAAGGAAGGAGAGGTTGTCAACGTCCAAGGAATATTGTCCGTGAAGAGCCGAGAAAGAGCTTTGAAACTTTTTGAAAACGACCCAGTTCCTGGACTTCCACAATCTCCACCAAGCTAGAATCCAACACGGGCCTTCCAACGGCCGATTGGCTAGAATAAACCTCCAAGTGATCACCAGGTGGGTATGTGAAATTGAATTTAGGCCCAAATTTACTACTCGCATAAATCGGCACGCAACATAGTGGAACAAAAGGTTCTCTAAGGTCTCTAGGGCCTGTAGAAAACAAGGGCACGTAAGTGGGAGCGACATCCCTCGAATATTCAATCCTTCAATAGTTGGTAAAATCCTGTGACACAATCTCCAAAGAAAGAATCGTAGTTTAGGCTGAATTTGTAGGTCCCATACCGGCCGCAGAGCACCGGGCATGATGTAGCTGCCAGGGAAGGTTTTTTTTTCTTGTTCGGACGAACCCCTTGAGCTAGTGAATACCTAGAGGAGGTTGAGTATTGCCCACTAGCAGAGTAGAACCAAACCGGATGATCCGACTGTGAAGTTCAGGGGAGAGGTACGCTTAATATAATACGAATAGAATATGGGTCAAAAAGCAGCGAAAGACGTCGCTCGTCCCACTACCATGTGTAATTAGGGACTATATTTGGATCGAAGATCCTTGGGGTAACGGTTGTAGGAGGACCGAAAAGGAGGGAGTCCCATTCCTAGGAATTTAGGGACGTTCAAAATTGAAAGCATTGTATGAGATCTCAATCGCCAGAGTAATCCTTGAATCAAAAGTTCTCGTCCATGCAGAATACTCTGTCAACCCCATGATGGATTAGAACGTTTAGTAGCATTAAGAAAACATTGGGAGGGGAAGTATTTCCCTTTCAGCAGGCGCGAAAAGAGTAGCTTTGGTTCCATCAAGATCCTTCAACATTGTTTAGCAAGTATGGCTTTGTTGAAAGCTTTAAAATCCCGAAAGGCCAAACCCCCTTCCTCTTTTGTTAAACAAAGCTTTGTCCAACTGCGCCAATGTATTCGTCGCTGGTCCCCAACCTCTTCCCACAAAAACTCAGCCATGCGGGAGTCCAGCTCATCACATACCGCATTACTGACCCTATAGCATGACATAATATGAACCAGCAATCTCGTAATGACCGAGTTTAATAGAGTATGGACCCCCGCAGGAGAAAGAGAAATCCTTTTCCAGCTGTGTAAACGGGTGGTCACTTTGTCTTCTAGAAAGGAGAATGACTCCTTTTTTATTTTAAGAGAACACAAGGGGCTCCCAAATATGTATCACTGTGCAAGGTAGTGTTTATCTGGAGATATTCTGTATACTCTTCTATTAGATCATCGAGGGCATTTTACTGAAGAGTACTGAACTCTTTGCATAATTAATTTGCTGGTCGTTAAAGAGCTGATATCTCGTAAAAAGGGAGCGTAGATGAACTAGTGCTGGTCTGGTAACACGGATAAATAACATGGTATCATCCACAAACATTAAGTGAGTAATCATAGGACAATGTCTGTTGAGTCTAATACCCTGCAACGTCTTCCTTTGAAGTTCTAGACCAATGAGATGGGAAAGTCCTTCCGAGCAAATGGAAAACAGAAGCGGTGAGAGAGGATCCCCTTGACACAGGCCTCAGAAGGGGGCAAAAAACCCCTGAGGGGTTCCATTGAGTAACACAACCATCGTGGCCGAAGCCAGACAGTTGTGGACCAAAGTTTCCCAGTTGGGATGAAATCCTAACATAAAGAGTAACGGGAATAAGAAATCTCATTCCACTCTATCATATGCCTTTTCCATGTCCACTTTCAATGTCATGAAATGGTGTTTACCGGATCTGTAGGATTGCAGGTGATGAATTAACTCATGAGCGATGAGGATATTGTCTGTTATACATCGATCGCGAATGAAGCCATTTGAGCTGTATTAACAAGGTGTGGTAATATAACCGCAAGTCGGGATGAAATTATCTTAGAAACTATTTTGTAGAACATTGTGCATACACCAATTGGGTGGACTTGAGTCATATTGGTGACTTCATAAACTTTTGGTATTAACGTCAACCAAGTATGGTTCAAGCCCCGTAGCATATGTCCACGGTGGAAAAAATCCATAACCACAGAGACTACGTCCCGAGACACAATTGACCAATATCGCTGAAAGAAAAGTCTAGTGAATCCATCAGGGCCGGGAGCCTGGTAGGGTCCAATGGCAAAGACTGCTTCTTTGATTTCCTCTTCTGAAACTGTGGCCAAGATGTCACGGTTCGTAGAAGCACTAATCACTGATTGAATCCCAATTTCATAGACCGATTCCTGAGACACATCATGTTTTGTGGAGAACAGATGTTGGAAATAGGATGCAGCTAAGATTCCTTTATCTTCTTTCATTGAAATGACATTACCCTCAGAATCCAACAAATCTCCAATACAATTACTTTTCCTCGTAGCCGTAACTGATCGGTGAAAAAATTTAGTATTTCGATCTCCAGAGTCCAACCATTTAATTCTCAATTTCTGTTTCCAGTAAACCTCCTCTTGTAAACTGAGTTTAGACCGTTGGAGTTCTAGGCGACGGATCTCCGACCAATCAACATGAGAAGTCGAAAACTGTTCTGCTAAGGCTCTGTCCAAGTCCTTTAGTAAATGAGCCGAGTTAAAGGTTCCCCCCGACACCAATCAAATAGTAGGTGACATAAATTTTTCAGTTTGTCAGCTAGATGAAACATGGCACTGTCGTCCTTACACGGGGAGGCCCAAGAATAAGTAATCAGGTTTAGCACTTCAGGGTTATCTACCCATTGACAGTCGAATCGAAATAGTTTTTTTTTTTAGATTGGGGACTGCGGCATTGTGCTTAGAACAATCGGAGAGTGATCCGAGCACAGTGGTGGAAGGTGTTCAATTGTTGTTTTAAGGAAGACATCAAGCCATGCATCGTTGAGAAAAAATCTATCTAAGCGCTCATCAATGAGGGAAGGAGGACATTATCTATTTGACCATGTAAATTCAGGTCCACTAAACCCAATGTCTATTAAATGAAGCTCATTAGAGAAGTCCAGAAGAGGAGAAATCTTGCGCCTATCAAGTGGGATACCACCCCTCTTATTAGAAGTGGAGAGCATGCATTTAAAATCACCAAAGATAGTTGTGGGTTCCGTGAGAAAGGTTAAGCAGTGAGATAAATCGCGTAATTGCTCTACTCGAAGGGATTTTTTATTTGAAAGATATACCCCAATAAGGTAAACATAGGCATCACGATCAAATTGGAAAGCAATACAAATCGCATAATTCAAGGAGAAAATAACGCGTGAGGGACTATCAGCTGACCATGCAAGGGCAATTCATCTGCCCGAATTATTAGAAGGAACATGAGAATAATCAGAAAAACCACACTTTAATAATATGGAGGATAAATCCTCACTACTTACACGCGTTTCACATAAAAAAAGGAGGAGCAACCATATTACATAAACCTTCTAATTCAGAAACTGTATCAGGACCTCCTAACCCTCTACAATTCCATGATAAGACAATCATAATCCTTTGGCGGCCGAATCTTGGCTGGCTGCCACCACCTTATCAACAAGAATATTTTCCATTGGTCCATCAGATAAGAGTTGAAGATCTTCATCATCCGAGAGCATTAAATACGACTCATAATCCTCTAGAGGCGTCTCTGGATCCGGAAGAGGAAGTGGGTTGAGCTCCTGATCAACCATCCCATCTATTCTTTCAACAAGCCTTCTCAATTAGGATCCATCCCATTTGGAATAGCAGTCAAAGCACAAAATGCAACATCTGGAGGAGGCCCAAACCCACCAAGCCCAATTGAGTCTTGTGGCTCATATGAAGGCAAAAAACCCTCCTCATTATCCCTAGCAGCCACAGGCACCACTATGGTGGATGTTGGGCCTGTCCGACCCAATCCTCTTGAGCTCTCTCCACGCAGGAATGACGACCGATGAGGCTGGGAACTCACCGCCGCCGCCCCACCAGGCAACGCCTCCTTCCCCCATCAGTGAGATGGCCTGATCGGTGAATAACCATCATCAAGATGGATGGTCCGTGTGTCAGAGGACTCATCCGTGGTCGGGATCGCTGTTGCCCGCGTATCCTCCCGTCGTGAGACCGTACAGCGTCAAACCCGGCTGATAAAAATAGTAGACTACAAGGAGGCAGAACGACCACTGCTTCTCCTCCTTGCCGGTAGACTTCACGGTGCCGTTGGAACATCAAAGCCCCCTGAGAGGAGGCCCTGAATTGATTTCAATCGGCGCGCTACACTCCGATTGAACGTGATCCAATCAACCACAGTTGAAGCAGAGTTTGGATAGACCTTCAAAGTGAATCTTTACCCAAAATGATCTGTCTAGGTTCTCAATAACTTCTCGTCGATTGATCAATCCCTTTAAGAGATCAACATTCAATTTTGCTCGAAGAAAGGTGTCTGGTTCATCACTTAGCCGAAGAGGCCAATGTCCAAGACAACCCCAAAATTAGACAGAAATTGCCGATCAAAAGACAAAGTCATGTATTCCGTCGGAATTTCTTTCAGAGTAACCCAGAGATCCATGAACTGGAAGGACATCGCTAATTCGTCGGACGGCGTCGACCAAGGCTGTAAGTGCATCATTGTCGCATCAAGATTCCATGGCTGTGAATGAAGGACTCTACCTCTATCTTCACGAATCTTGAAAAAAGCACTGGAAAAGGCTGAACCCAGCATGAAATACATGGATTCGACCCTGAAGTCCCCAAATCCGACCCAATGCTGATTGTAATCCTGCCAATGACTTTCTAATTGGACCGAAGAATAGCAAAAACAGACTGAGTCCATTCCTCTCCTGACTTCCAGTAACCTCAGAGGAAGGGATTTAGAAAGCCGTGATAGCCATTGAATCTGGATAAGGAAATCCTGTAATTGGAAAAGATGAAAGCCTGTAGGATTGAGAAGTACAGTCTTCTACACCAAGGATTGAGAAGAAGATGTATTAAGAGAAGGACCAGAAGCAGAGAATATATATGCAGTAACCAAAAGACTGCCGATCGACAGATAACTGTCGAACACCTCAGATGGGGAGATAACTGCCACAGCAGTTTCCACCCATTGATTAGTTACTCAATTGTAAATATTTCAACTACATTATGACATCAGATTCAATAACAATTTAACCATATATTTCCGAGCTTATCAATTTAATCTCCAACCTAGTTTATGTATGATTTGGCTCAAATCGGTAAAAAACTTAAAATGGAAACTGAAAGATGTTACGAATAATATTGTAGTGAATGTCCATAATTTACATAGGATGCTACCTTCACATAAGATGCTACCTAGGATGCTACCTTCACATAAGATGCTACCTAGGTTGCTACCTTCACATAGGATGCTTCCTTATAACATTGATCATAAGAATCAATGTCTTCCATGACCCATTCTTCTCCCCATTCATGTGTAATTATATGAGCCCATTCATGACTCATTATTCTCTCTATTCATGTGTAATTACATTAGCCTATAGGAGTTATGTATTATGTGCCTATAAATAGAGCACATCATTGTATCTATTGGTATGAATAAGAAGAAGCAATTCTCTACTATTTCTCTCTTGTATTTTCTCTCCATTTCCTAATTCATAGTTTTCCATCACTTTCATCACACGTTATCAGCACGAAGCTCTGCCTACTTGGAGATTCACGAAGTTTTACTCCTTGGAGAACAAGATCGTCATCATAAGGTATGAACTCAGTATTATGAAGTTTCAATTTGTTATTTTCATATGCGTTATTATTTTATTGTTTTTATTCATGAAAGCTATTCGTTATGATGATTTGGAAACAATGATGGTTGCACTACAAAAAAACAGCTGTTTGGCATCGGTCATACACGCGTTTTAGCGTCGGTCATGACTGACGCCAAAATAAATAGCGTCGGTCAGCTAAACCGACGCCAGATTTGGTGACGCTAAACTTTAGCGTCGGTCGTTTGGTCAACCGACGCTAAAAGAGTGCCAACCGACGCTAAAACGCGTGCCAACCGACGCTATAGTATTTCGGTCGAACCACTAACCGGCTCAGTGGTTAGCAAATAACGTCGGTCGATACGTCTGACTGACGCTAAATTGCTAGACCGACGCTAAAACGCGTATGTCTGGTCAACCACGCGTTAACCTGCAGTAGCATTTAGCGTCGGTTGTGACCGACGCTATTATAGGTCCGATCGACGCTATTATAGGTCCGATCGACGCTATTAGAGGTTCTAGTGGGCAGAATTCTGCTTAATTTTTTCGTTTTCTCATACTCTTCTAGTGCCAATACCTGCATAAATTTCCCTGCATACATCAATTTCATTTTCACAATTCACTTTTCCAATCAATAAACATACTGAATAAACATTGTTCTATAAATGTCGAAAACATCCTCCTAAAACATTCTACTAAAACATTGTTCTAACACATGCACCTTAAACATTCCCCTAAAACACCTAAAACACATGCTACCTACTCATCCACCTCGTCATCGTACGAGTCCATGTCCTGGGCATCCATATCTGGGGGCATACTCCCTTTTCCCTTAGAAGATGAACCCACCAACTAGCTGAGCCGCTGAACCTCCTCCTCCAGATGGCTCAAGCGCTGGACCTCTGCCTCCAACACCCTCACTCGATCCTCGGCGGGACAATGGCCGAAGACGTGAGTGGTAGTAGCTGAACTACTACCCTGACTCGATCCACCGGCTGCTCCACAATGTCTCCTACTCATATTAACCTGAATAGACAAAGACAACAAATAATTAGAATTTGACTATTTTAAATTTACATATATCATATACTACATTACATTACCTGGAGGGAGTCACGCCAGTTCCCATACCGCGAACTCTACCACTGTGCTCCTTCGGATAGACAAGTCTGAGTGCATCGTTCGCAGAAGGAAATGTCGGGACTGTGGGATCACGGGTCAGCTCCAGAATCTGAGGCTGCACATTGATGACACAAATGGGTTTCACAAACCAAAGTTAATTAAATAGACACTATTGGAGATTATTTTGTTAGAATGGAATAGGTGATCAAGTACTTACCACATTAGGATCAATGTAAGTCTGATCCTTCTTTGTGTGAGTGATATCATACAACTCACCTCTACTAGGCGCATTTCCTCCCCTTTCAGCTGCCTACAAGTGTACGAACTAAACAATATGAATACACTTTCTAAAAGGTACTAATACTCAAAAAATTATTAGCAATTTGAACTGAATTATTACCAACTCCAGTCCTCTAACTCGCAACTTCTTTGACCCTCCAGTGTGGGGTGAGGTGTAAGTCCTCCGGGCGACTGAATTCTTGCGAGATCTCGCCTACAAAATGTTATTCATTTAAATGATGTACGTTGATATAATATATTCACATAAAGCTTAATTTGTAATCGACTTACCACCATATCGGGTCTCAGTCTGATATCCACCATAAAGGTTAATGAAACTCATAGTATACTTACACGACTCCTAAACCATTGCACAAAGTCTCTATGTACAGCTTTTTCAACTTCAGCTGCTGATCTTCCTCGTAATCGATGTTTTGTGATTGCTTGGAACTCCCTAGTAAGTTCATATTCAATAGAGAAGAATTAAAATAGAATAATAGTCACACCATAAGTGCAGTTTAGTATATGTACTTACTGTAGGAAAGGACTGACTTCATTAGCCCCTATAAGAACATGTCGGTGTGCTTGTAACCATTCCATATCATTTAACTTATAGGGGTGTTCGCCACCAACATGACGTCCAATTGAAGGGAACTTGGATATGCCAAGGGATTCATCTCTCACTTGATCATGGAGTCGAGACCCACTGTTGAAACGAGTTTCAACTCCATCTTCGTAGTATAAGGAGACAAATGTAATAATCTCCTCAGAAATCCAAACTTCTGCAATTGAACCTTCTGGCTGGGATTGATTTCTGACAAAAGATTTCAGCTTTCCAAGAAATCTGGTTTCGACAAGGAATTTGTTATTACTAAAATAATAAAGTAAACGCATAACAAATGCATGTAACCGATTGTTATATTGTACCTTTCTATAGGGTACATCCAACGGTAATAGACTGGTCCCCCAAGTCTAACTTCTTCAACTAGATGGACCACTAGATGAACCATTACTGTGAAAAAAGACGGGGGGAATATCATCTCCAAACGACATAGAGCTACCACAATGCGTTCTTGTAACGTATCCAACCCATCAACATGAACCACTTTCGAGCATAATTGCTTCAGGCATGAACAGAATTCCACTAAGACAGATGAGACCTGTGCAGGCAACACATTTCGGATGGACAATGGTAGAAGTTCATGCATTCATATATGACAATCATGAGTTTTCAACCTTAATATCTTTCGGTTCTCCACATCAACACAACGAGATATGTTGCTTGAGTATCCATCTGGTACAACAATGTCTTTCAAGGTTTCGAGCATTGTTTGAATTTCTCGTTTACCCATTGTGTATATAGCTGCTGGACAAGTTTTCCCATCTGGTCTTGGCCAAAGCTCTCTTCAGTAGTAGTCTCGCCGACCTCCTCAGTAACGACACCAAAAGCATCATTAACCATTGAACGAAGTGATCTAATATGATCACTTCCATGCACTGCAGTCCTAGAAGAAGATCCGTACAGACGCTCACCATGTCGCTCTCCATGTCGATCCCAAACAGTATATCCTGGCGGAAATGGCTTGCAGAGTAAATGCTCGTACACATCATCTCTACACAACCACTTCTTGAATCCACATTTTGGACATGGACAGATTATTTGCTCTCCGTCGTTGTTGTTGGAGAAAGCAAAATTCAAAAAGCTTTCTAAGCCAGTCATGTACTCCGGTGATAATCTTGGGGTGTTAATCCAAGATTTATCCATTAGGAGATACCTGATTTAGTGTAGGGAATAGATTATCAGTACTGGAGATCATAATCTATATATAAGTTAACTTAGGTAAAATGCTAAAATGTTATAACATTAATTTAGAATCATGTAGTACTGATGAGCTGCAGAACAGTGATCAAATACTACCAAGCTAAAAGCTAAGCAGATCGTATTCCACAGGGTTTTCTCTAATTGACTACTCAAAGAAGCTGGCAATTTATTCAGGTTTAAACACTTTGTGCGTGGTGTGAGTTCCACGACTTCTAGACTAAGATGCAGGAAAATTAAAAAGAAATTAAAAGACAGAATGATTGGTTGGTTTAGACAGACGACAGACAAGCTTAGATTTCGAATTCCCCTTAGATCACCAAGGCAACAGCAATCACAAGACCAGCGGTTTTCAATTCTCATTCAATCAATTTCTATACACCACCATAACTCCTGACCCGTAGGTTTAAGACTGGCGAACGTTCGCTCTATCCGATCTAACTACCAAGATTAATTAGTCGTCCGGGTACGGTCGCCTTTCGCAACGACTTAACTTAACTGGTGCAATTACTAATGATTTATGAGTTACTCTTGAAGCGGATTAACCCTAACCGGTTCCTATGAAAGGCACACTCCAATTATAAGGTTAACTGGTTGAATTGATGTTTTAAAGAGAGGCGAGCGTTCGCTTCTATCCTCAGCTTAACAAGAATCTAAACTAGGTGATCAAGTAAGACAAGTTTATGCGCCAAAGCAGGAAGATGTCTGGCGACTAACCCTAGCTTGCAAAAACCTAATCTAGGCGATCAACCAGAGAAGAAACATAAACAATGAAGAACAAAACAACCATGCAAAGAGAAACTGATTGAACTTCGAATCTAATTACCACCGATCCGTGACCGCTTTAAAGCCCTGGGTCACTTAGGGTTCATCTAATCTAAGCTCTACAAGTTTAGCTACTCATATTTGACAAACAAGAATCAAAGACGACAGAAGGATTCATCTTAAACAAAGGAAGAACAGAAAAGGATCTGAAAAACCTAATTTCGGACGATCCGTGAAGCTTCGATCTTGAGAATCTTCAGTTCCTAGCTCCGAGCGTCTTCCGGGATGGATTGATGGCGTCACGATCTCTCCGATAACTCCGGAATACTCTCTCAACTCTCCTCCAGTCGTGGCTGATCTCTCTATTTAATGTTAACAAATCTGGCTTCGAAAAGTCTATTAATACCCCCGAAAACCCTTTCCTTGTTGGAAAAGCTGAGAATTTCCCGTCTGGGGAGCTTACATGGCGTGTAAGCTCACAGTGCATTTAGCTTACACGGTGTGTAAGCTCCAAAACGCAGCGTTTTGAGCTGGGCAGACTTCCAACTTGTTTCGATCATTCCCGCTCCGTTTGAACTCCGATTTGGTCTCCGTTTGAAGCGTTGGACTCGTGAGAGAGTCCTCTATAATGTGGTAACCTGGGGCTCAACATAAAAGCTCACAAAAAGGGTAAAAATAGCCGAGAAATAGACAATGTACGCACTAGGAGCTGAAAATCACAAAGTTACGACAAATGCACCAAATACTCATCAAAATGGCATCAAAGGGTATGAAATGTTGCTTAAATGGGGCTGATAATCACATCAAATCGAGTGTCATCAAGTACCAAATAATATACTAGTAACTAGTGTTTGTACGAAATTACCATGAAGTAGCTAGCAATATGCTACTGAGTTTAGTTAACTTAAAAAACAAACCCTAACTCAACCAATGAATTCTAATATTAATCATATTCTAACAATTAATTAAAAATAACAAACAATTCTACTAATTAATCTCATTTAAAAAATATATATAACTGATCATAGTGAAAACATACATATTACTAGGAATTAGATTAATCTTGACAACATACATATTATTATACAAGTTTAATCATTTTTATGAGACATGCATATTACAATCAATTAATTTACGTGTAAAAAAAAAAGATAACAAATGCATACCTTACACCGGGGTGAGTGACAAAAAGGCAGAAGACAGAACCACGAGAAAATAACTACTCGATACGGGCACTGAGAAAATAACCACAACATGTACAATTAGAACTAATCAGAATAACTATTTCAATCCACAACAATGTTATTGACACATACAATCTAGAAACTAAACGAAATTTAAATTACAATCTACAATTCAATACTATTCTAGGAGTCACAGCAATTTCAATTCACTACAATTCTAATAATCACAACGTATACAATTCTAATTCTCTACAATCCTAAATAATCAGAACATATACAATTCTAATTCTCTACAAAATAAATGAAATTTAAATTACAATCTAGAAATTAAATAACTCACACTGATACACAGGAGGAGATGTCAAGGAAGCACGGGAGATGAGAACAGCGTCACAGCAGCTCCTATCTCGAATGCCGGCAATTTCAGAGGATTTCAGAGGATTTGGGGAGTTGAGAGAACTTCAAGCTTTGGGGAGGAGTTGCATACTGATTTCTGTCATCTGGGTGGGGTTTTTATATGTTCGCGGTTTAGCGTCGGTCGATGACCGACGCTAAAACGCGTGTAAGCCGACGTTATTTACACGCGTTTTAGCATCGGTCATAACCGACGCTAAATTGTTTCTGCTGACCGACGCTGATCTAACCGTCCGGTTAACCAAAAAATCGAACCAGGGAAGGCTTATAGCGTCGGTTGACACGCTAATTTTAGCGTCGGTTGACACGCTAATTTTAGCGTCGGTCAACAATCAACCGACGCTAAGACGCGAAGTCAACTGCTTAGCGTCGGTTGTTGACCGACCGATACTAAAATGCTACGTTTCAACCGACGCTATAAGCCATTTTTTTGTAGTGTTGGATGTTGGAATTATTTAATATCAATAGTCTATAAGACTATATGTCATTTCTCAAAGAGAATGTATCCAACACATATGCTACAACATTTCTTCAATCCAAAGTAGCAAAACATGATTATGATTCATGTGAGAAAGATTGGTATTTGGACCAATACTTTGGAATATACAATTGCATTCCATGAGAATAAGTGTACCAAGATACACATGTTATCCAAAGGAAAAAGATTATCTTATATGTCTCAAATATTGATGATCCATGAGACATAATATCAATTTCTTGATATGAATGATTATAATGATGTCCATAAAGTGACAATATCTATGTTCTTACAAATGAACAAAAGAAGACATTCATCTATGATTTTTATGGTCATAAGAATGAAATTTCAAGTGTCTTTCACAAACTTGAAAGAGAGAATGAATATGATCACATAATGGTAATACAACTATCAAGTTTGTTTGGATGATCATAGTTCGAATGACACTGTAATTGATGATATATATAATTCTGTGTCAGTGATCCAAAATATAGTATTGCATTCCATGAAATGAATGTATAAAATACTATTACAATTCATGATGTGAATGTATTAAGAGAATCAAAAGAATTATATTTCAAAGGAATGCATCAAAGTTGTGAAATGCAACATCTTATGAGGAGTATGCAATGCTCCTAATGAACAACGAATTGTTCATACATCGTATCAGTTGTAGAATTACAAAAAAAAATAATGGTGGATCAAATTACTATCAGTTATTCACAAGTATATCATCTTTATCGATTGTGAAGGAAACAATGATCACCTAATTTGTGATATCAATAATTGAAAGTTGAAACAAGAGAATTGTGATATTTTATTTAACAATTTAAATAAGAAGCTTTACAAGCACTATCAATATCAAGTATTGCTGATGTACATTATCGATGATGTATCGACATATACCATCAATACAAGATGTGTAATACTCTTTATATAATATGGCAAAAAAAGAGCCAAAACTAATACTAGAAAGAGCTTATATTATTCAATGGATGAAAATTTCCACTTTGATAAAATTTATAATCTATTACATCCTCAAAAGTTATTACATTGAGGAAAGAGATTCCATATTGATGGTGTGCATCTACACAATTGTGTATGAATATATTAAATTATAAAGATGTCACATTAATGGATATCGTATTGTGAAAACAAATACAAGATAATGAATGTATGTTCATTACATTCACATATATAGATTATGATGAAAAAATCATTGAAAGTATTATATAATTTATCATCACATTGAAGCTCTTACAAATGTAAACTAAAATTTTACTTCTCCTGACAAAATTATTTGGCATAACCGGTTAGACCATCCTGGTTCTACAATTATGCGAATTGAGAATATATGTGGTAAATTTTGAAACATTCCACACACATCAATTTAAGTTGATTATTGGATAACTATTGACAAAAGTAAGTAATGAATCACTTACACAAATAATAAGGGTGATATTTGGATCCATAAGACACACCCAACATATGATTCATCTAGATATTTTAATTGATGCATCAACTAGACATTCACATGTCTAGAGTATATACTCGCAACATCCAATTCGCGAGATTATTAGCTCAATCATTTTGATTATGAGCATATTTTCACGATTATCCAATAAGTGAAATACATCATTAAGAATAAATATTCTCATAATCTTATATACATGTTTCTCTACATGAAAAACATAAATTCGCATTACGCCAACGAGTTATAATGAGTTCCCCTGTTATAATTGATTTTGGGTCGAAACCTCATATTTCCCATATAAGAATATGTGGATGTGATACATACATCCCAATTGCTCCACCATAATTCATTAAGATAACTCTCAATAGAGATTGAGAAATTATATATGTTGGGTACGAGTCTTCGTTGATAGTCAAATATTTACATTATTGTCGGGAGATTTATAGATGACTCGTTTAGATGATCACATTATTTTGTGATTTAAATTTCCCAACATTAGGGGGAGACAATCAAAGGTTGGACAAAGAGATTCGTTGGAATGAATTATCATTATCTCATTTTGATCCTCGCACTAAACAGTATGAACTTGAAGTTCATAAAGATAATTCATTAACAAAGTTGAGTTGATCAACTGCCAGACGTTTCAACGACCCGAATATAGTGACATAAAAATCTCTTATGCCAACTACATTTGCTCCAACATAAGTGTTTTCGTATTGGTAAAAACACAAATGAGTCTAAAGCACTCATGAAGTATGAAAAATCAATCGATTCCAAATATATAAATCCTCAAAAGGTGAAAAGGAGATTTAAATTAAGATGGTCAAAATTGAGGGTAAGATAAAGGATATCAAACAAATACATATGCTCCTGAGGAGCATCAGGTACTTGATAATTACGAATGAAAAATATATCAGTTAATTATGTATTTGATGAAAAACTTTGGAATCGTGATGAAGTCAACGTTGATGAAAATTTTATTACAATGCAGCGCTAAATTTAATAAGCGAAAATGAGGATCATGAGCCAAATTCATTAATGCATGCAAAGAAAGAAATGATTGTCCAAAATGGAAAATATAATTGCGACAATATTATATTTCCTAGAAAAATGAAAAGTTCTTATATAAAAAGTCTCTATACATGAAGGTGTAAGCAAATGAGACATATATATTTATCTCACTGTGATTATAGTAAAAATTGGAAAAATTGTGAGTTATAAGACATCTCATTTTGAAAGGTTTTGTACAATGACAAAAACCTATATACTATTGGTTATGATGAAACATATTTTCATTTGGTGGATGCAACAACTTTTCATTATATGATTAGTCTGGCAATTTGTGAAGGGAAATATTTGTCTTTGATGGATGTCATTACAACCTATATGTATGGTTTGTCTAATAATGACATATATGCGTATATGAAATTCCCGGAATGATTCATTTTGCTAAATGCAAACAATCAGTAAAGTTCACGTGAACAGTATTCAATCATATTGAATTGACGTCATAAGAATTATGAGTTTGAGAAAGAATGATATATTTTGTATACCAAATATTTTCTATATTTTATTTGTTAATATTTTATATTTTATATTTTATATTTAATACTTATTTTTATCATTAAAAATTTTTGGTTTTGAATATATCGCATCAAAATTTCTATGACTTTCTTTTATTTTGAAAATGTCTTTTCTTTATTTCCAAAGGTTAATAAGTCATCATCTTATTATCTATTTGATTAGCTATTGAGACTCGTGAAGAGTTTCTCAAAGAAATCAGCTATTTGATTAAAGAGTTTGAGATGAAAATATGAAAAATATCATTGCAAATCATTTGCAGATTGAGCATCTCTCAAACATGATTGTTGTTTATCAACAAAGATACACTACCGAAATGTTAAAAATTTTGATAAGGATATATATTGTCCATAACTGCCTTGATGGTATTAAGATCATTATATGTGAGTAGTTGTCAATATACATCAGTATAAAGTAAGAATCATTTTGTACTTGATTACATCTATCAATAGATATTTTGGCAAGATTATACTCTACTCTCACTCAATGACATGAAGATCAATTGAAGCATATACTATGTTATGTTCAAAAACATAAGATTTCAAGTTATTTTATTTGAGCATATTGAAAGACATGTCAATGAGTTACATGGTCTTTTAATATCGATACGATATTTGTGTTGGTCAATTATAAATTGAGCTCACTTGGCAATATAACGATTTGGTGGTTTGTGAAATAAACTATAAAACCACATCATCATTCACAAGCATGATCATATAAATCATGCATAATGAGTACATACATCCTCAAGTTGTAAGAGGATCGTATTAGAAAAGCTAAAAGAATATGTGTTTGACGAAGTTATTTTTCCAACACAAATTTCTAGATACTAGTGGAATAACTAGTGAAAATTATGATCAAGTGACAATCTAGCATATTTGTTCACAAAGTTACTTCATACATCAAGATCATTTGTATAAAATTGAAGTTCAAAGATTGAAAGATTTTGAGTCATCCTATCATGAGGGGGAGTTAATACGCACTGCACTCTTTTTCCCTTAACCATGGTTTTCCCAATGGGTTTTCCTGGTAAGATTTTTAATGAGGTAGTATGTGATAGCGTATTATACCAATAATATATTATATCCATATAGACCTATTGTCCTTCTATTGATTTTTCTCTTGTAAAGTTGTAAGGGGCATATCATTAACCATTGGACATTCAAGGGGGAGTGTTATGAATAATATTGTAGTGAATGTCCATGATTCACATAAGATGCTACTTAGGATGCTACCTTCACATAAGATGCTACCTAGGTTGCTACCTTCACATAGGATGTTTCCTTATAACATTGATCATAAGAATCAATGTCTTCCATGACCCATTCTTCTCCCCATTCATGTGTAATTATATGAGCCCATTCATGACTCATTATTCTCTCTATTCATGTGTAATTACATTAGCCTATAGGAGTTATGTATTATGTGCCTATAAATAGAGCACATCATTGTATCTATTAATATGAATAAGAAGAAGCAATTCTCTACTATTTCTCTCTTGTATTTTCTCTCTATTTCATAGTTCATAGTTTTCCATCACTTTCATCACAAAAGATTCTTTTTGGCAAAGAAAAGAACTCAAATTTCCTTGGAATAATTTCTAGATGATCAAAACAGGAACACGTTACGAATTCATCCAGGAAATTACGTTATATTTTATTGGTGAAAAAAAAAAGAATAAAAAGGAAAATTACGTTATATGAACCGACTTATCTCTCCTTTTTTCTATTTCTTTTTTGGGAAAATAGCACTTTGGCCCTTTCTATTTTGCCAATTTAAAAGATAGTCCCCCATCCTATAAATTGCTCTTTATACTCCTCCTATTTTGATCACTTTACCTTTTGGATCATTACGTTCTAATTAATATCTTCTTAACATTAAATTTGGACACATCTGCACACCGACGAAGAGAGATATCGGAGATTGGAGACGAATAGTTAGCCAATGAGGTAAATTGGGGAGGTATAGCAAAGAGTATGGTGATATATGAAGGTTTTGAAATCGCACATTTTGTTCGTTAATTTCATCATATCTAATTATAAATATTTATATTCCCAATAAAAAAAATACTTAGTAAGCTAATGCATGACTATTGGAACTAACAGATGTATTAAATGCGCATGAATTAACGTTATGAGGACGAAAGTTGGAATGGAAAGACCCAAACGGTAAAGTGGTTGAAGTAAAAAGGGATAAAACAGGGGATTTATTAAGTTGGTAAAGTAGAAGGTGCTATTTTGTTTTTTTTACGAAGGAGGTGGCATTAAGTTTTGAAATCACCTCATAATATCTCTTTCCAAAAAGGCTAAAATCTCCATTACCATTTGAACGTCTTCAGTCACCCTCCTCAAATAAAATCTCTTCTTTCCCTCTCTGATTCTGCAGTGTCCGAATTTCTACCAATTCATTCCTCTTCCGCCTAATCTCAATTCTCATCTTCCCCAAAACAATTCCCGATAGAAACTCTCAGCCATATCCGGCGCCATAGACTCTGCATGAACGCCACCTCATTCCTCTCAAGGACGTCTTCGGATTCTCTTCTCCACCTTTTACTCTCTGTTTCCCTCTGGTTTCTCTTCTTCTACCACTGCTTCCCTTCTCCCCCCTTCCAATGGCAGTGCTCGAAACCCCTGACAATCACATAAACCCCGCTCCCTCCACCTCCCCCAACGGCGCTTCTTTCACCGCTGACTCATCCGATCTCAACGGTGTCTCTCTTCGACGTCGCCTTGTTTCCACTAACTCCAACGAAGGTACTTCTTCCACCGTTGGAGAATCACTCGACGCGGATCGGCCTGGAGTTCCTTCCGATTCTGACGATAAGAAGATTGAGAATCGGGACGGTCAAGTTGCGAGATCGGATATCAAATTCACGTACCGCCCTTCCGTGCCGGCTCACGTCAAGGTTAAGGAGAGTCCACTTAGCTCCGGCGCCATTTTTAAACAGGTAAGAACTTCGACTGAATGGAACTCTTCTTAATTTTGTTTTCTCACTTTAGCCCATGTATACGGTAAAATTGGAATTACTTATTTCTCGTTGGCATCTTTCTACATTCTTTATATTGACCTGTGTGGTTTTAGACAAGAATTCTCCCATCTGTGAGTAATACTGTATTAGAAGGAATTTTGTTCCATTCGCTGAGGTCTATAACAACCAATAACAAGGCTTGTCCATTGGCAGAGCGCCGTTCGTATTTCATCGGCTTTCCATTAATAATGTTGTTTGTATGCAATATGAGTGTCCGAGTAGTTTGTGTCACTATAGGCAGGAATTTAGGTTCAGATTCGCCCAATAACACATCCCACCAGCCAGCTCAGAATTGCAATTGAACAATTTTAACGACAACAGTCAGTTGATATCTCCTTTCATTATCAGGATTCTCAGTTCTTACTTAATCTCATTCTTCCCCTTACTTCATCTTCATCATTTCTTTTGTTTCCCCCCCTCAATTTGTCAGAGCCATGCAGGCCTCTTCAATCTCTGTATTGTAGTCCTGGTTGCAGTCAACAGCAGGCTTATTATCGAGAATCTCATGAAGGTTTGTTCAGTTTTTACGCTTCTTTAGCTCTTTGTTCTCTTTTTTATCCCTTGATCGATATTTTCGGCGAGGCTCAGATTGTCACGGCTATTCTTCTTTACTTACTGTTCTTTTTTGTGCTCGGGCAGTATGGTTGGTTAATTAGGACAGGTTTCTGGTTCAGTTCAAAATCGTTGAGAGATTGGCCACTTTTCATGTGCTGGTAATATTTCATTGACCTGCATTCCATTTGCCATCACCAATCTCTTCTGTAGGTTGCTTGATGTGTGTGTTCCTTTTTCTTGCAGTCTAACCCTTCCAGTGTTCGCACTTGCTGCATATCTAGTTGAGAAATTGGCATACCGAAAATATCTTTCTGAACGTGTAAGTATTCTGTGTACGTTTCCGTTAGTAAGTGAAGAAGCTGATTCGCCTAAACTCCAAAACAGCATGCAAATCCTACATTCCGCTGACTTTTTTTTGTGGGATTTTGTCCCACGATGTAACAGATTGTTGTTTCCCTTCACATAATCATCTCCGTGGTTGCAGTTTTATACCCTGTCTCGGTGATTCTCAGGTTATTTTCTTCTCTTTCCCTTGTTGTACAGTTACTCACTCCATTATTTTGGCTGGCCAGTATCTTACAAAGAATGGAGTTAAAGAATTTGGTTAGAGCATACAACTAATAAAAATGAAGTTAAATGTTCCCTTGATGTAATATCTGGTGCTGATTATGCTGGGATAGAATTGAGGGCTACACTAGAAATCTGACATTGTTTTTTGGTTCGGCTTTTGTTGGCTTTGCTGTGATGTCTGCCAAAGGAAAGTGTAATGTCAAATTCCATGACATTTTCATTGTGAAAAGTACATGTTGGACTTATTTTTACTAGACATCAAACTTCGTATCCGATTTCGTTCCCTGTATATTGAGCTTTTATCTTTCATTGGAAAACCTGCAAGTTAAAATACTTCTGTGATATTCTGGGTGCTACGATTTTTGTAAGGGAAACATGGCAAGATTTCTTGGGGAAGCTCCTCCATGCTATTTGTTATCTGCTGCATTTTCTTTCTTGTGGAAAGTTTATCTTGCCTTAGCAATGACGCGGTGCCGGTTGAAGTACTTACTCCTTCAATGTACAAATGATTGTTGTACTTGCAGCTGCGACTCTGCATTTGTATCTGGTGTGACGTTGATGCTTTTTGCTTGCATTGTGTGGTTAAAATTGGTCTCATATGCTCATACGAACTATGATATGAGAGCAGTTGCCAAGTCAGTTGAAAAGGTAACAATGTCATACTCTTGTAAGTTTCTCACGTTTGATGTTGTGGTTGGTACTTCACTACTTCAGTATGATGCTTTTGTAAATTCTAGCATATAATTTGGCGGCTGTGCTCTGTACTGCCCTAGTGATTACTTATTATCACATAAAATCATCTGCTTCTTGCTGTTGCCCTTTAAGCATCAGTTGACATTTGTTCTTTGAAACTTCGTTTGCTAGTTTTCTTTGAAATAAGCAACAAATATGCCGATGTTTCTCCGTTCCACTTTGTTAGATTTACTTTTGGAAGGAAAAAAACAGAGTTTTGATGGGTATTCATGTTCTCATCCAGCAATTTTGCACAGGCATTCATTTCTAATTTTTCCTATTTGATTTAAGGGAGTAGCACCTTCTGCTGCTTTGAATGTTGATTACTCTTATGACGTTAACTTCAAGAGCTTGGTGTATTTCATGGTTGCTCCAACACTGTGCTATCAGGTAATCTTCTATCGTGGTCTTGATTCTTTAGTCTTTGAATATTTGAAAACTAGATACGTTATTTACTAACAACACTCCTCTTAAAGTAATAGAGATTAGAGAAAAGAATGTTCTTTGACTTGCATGAAAGAGAACCTTCTTAATTTTTATGTATTAAAAAATACTTCATTCTAATCCTCCTATGCACTGTTCTTTGATATTTTTATGTATATTAAGTGACTGAAATGCCAAATTTAATGTGCATTATTTGTTGGTTAGCTAGCAGTAGTACTAGTATGTGCCTTCTACTGTATGATAATTTGATTGCTTCTCTGCCCTTAATGTTATGATTTGTAATTTTCAGCCAAGTTATCCTCGCACTCCATGCATCCGAAAGGGTTGGTTGGTTCATCAGTTCATCAAGTTGGTAATATTTACTGGCTTGATGGGATTTATCATAGAGCAAGTAAGCTTAAGATTGTATCAAATTGGGTTTTAATTTTCCTTTCTTTTGTACTCATTTCATGAATGTGGTTACTTTTGCAGTACATCAATCCAATTATCCAGAACTCTCAGCATCCTTTTAAAGGGAACCTATTATATGGAATTGAGAGGGTTTTGAAGCTGTCGGTCCCAAACTTGTATGTGTGGCTGTGCATGTTCTATTGCTTCTTTCATCTATGGTGAGTTCACCTTTTATTTGTTCCTGCTTCTAATGTAAAGTTTCTGAGCATTCATGTTCATCTGAGCATTTGTACTTTTTTATCTTACCACATCTATCTTCCCAAAAATTGATCCTTGTCCTGTCCGCATGATTTAAGACCCAGATATTACGGTCATCTACTGAAAATTTGTATTACATTGTGATTGATTCTTATCTTTATTTTCTCCTTAGATCGACACCGGGGTTAAGATGTTATTTGTCCTGTTGCTGCAATTATAGGTTAAATATACTTGCAGAGCTCCTACGATTTGGTGATAGAGAATTCTACAAAGATTGGTGGAATGCAAGAACTATTGAAGAAGTGAGTCTGTTTTTGCTTTCATGAAAGTTGGTTATTTGTAATTTTCCAGGTCTCTATTTGCCTCTGATTTTGATTCTTTGTGGTTGGATATTTCTTGGATTTGCTGCATCAGTACTGGAGAATGTGGAACATGGTACATCTCGTTACTGAACTATTTTTATATTTTGTTTTGAATTGTTTTTCTTACATTTCAATTTCAATCCATTGGTTACAATTGCTATAGTATGATGTCTACAAATATGATCGATTCGATTTTAGCTTGTAGATTCCTTCTCTTTTCTCTTCTTGCCTTCATCCCCCTTCTTTTGGTCCCTCTGATTTCACATCCAATGTAATTGTCGAAGGAATGAATCAGATTAGGAAGTTTTTTTATTCCTAACAAGCAATGTATTGTTTCTTAGTTAGGAAGTTGATAGGAAGTTTTTTATTCCGACCAATGGATTATTTCTTAGTTAGGAAGTTAATATCTTGTAGGTATCCTAATTAAGGTAGGAAACCTATAATTTTACTGTATATACCTATGTAATAAGTTGAGAGTAATTATAATCAATTACAGAATCCTAAATACCTTTGATATGGTATCAGAGCTGATAGTAAATTTTTCCGCCACCAGTGCTAATCCTCGTTTGTCATGAGCTCGACGACGAGCATTCCTCTATTCTCGACGACACCAACAACCAAAAAAACCCCTACCCATTCTTCTTCTTCTTCTGCCACCTTTGCACCGATTGTGACATAGAGTAAGGTATCTAATTTCGATCTTCTCTCTGGAGGTCTCACAGTACCAAAACTCAACAATCAAAATTACCTCCAGTGGTCTAGATAAGTACAAATGCTTATTATTGAAGCAAAGGAGAATTTCTAACCAGTGCTACTGCCAAACATGATGTTGTCGATGCCAAGTTTGAACAATGGTATAACGATGACAACCTTGTTCGATTTTGGTTGATCTCAACCATGGACCCGAAGATCAGGAACAAGTCCTCTACTACATTTTACGACAAAGTCAATTTGGGATCATGCCAAGAAGACCAACACAACAACAGATGACTCTTCTGCCTTATTGGAGCTTGAAATTGAAATCTTCAATCTCAAACAAGGTGAGATGAAAAGTCCTCTTCGACTACAAGGACTCCAAGTCCTCTTTGGCTGCTCTCGTCTCCAAGCATAATAAGTCCGAAACGGATGACATGGTCTGTGAACACTGTGATGGCATACAAAAGGAGTGTTAAAAATTGCTTGTGGGTAAACCTAAGGATTGGAAATCCAAATTGGAACGGAGAGTTGTTACCCAATCCAATGATGGTAACCAGTTCTCTACCGGCCAGATTGAAGCTATTCAGAAGATGCTGTCTAATGTTTTAAAGG
This sequence comes from Linum lewisii, assembly GCA_034768395.1. Lineage (NCBI taxonomy): Eukaryota > Viridiplantae > Streptophyta > Magnoliopsida > Malpighiales > Linaceae > Linum > Linum lewisii. The sequence goes on from CM068297.1 coordinate 13,594,065, forward strand.
GTGCCCAACAGTCTACTTTGGGTTCAGAAGGGTTCACAAGCATGTTTGCTCAAAACGGTATGATTTCTACATCATATCATTCCATTAAACAGTGATCCCATGTTTGAATCTTGGACTCTGGGGCCTCGAACTATGAATGGATGCAAGGATTTAATTCGAGATATGAAACCTTACCCGAAATCTGTGGGTGTAAGGGTGGTTGATGAAAGCCTTGCTACTAATGAGGGTGTTGGTTGGGTTCAGCTGACTTCAGAGATTACACTCTTTCCTGTTCTATATGTTATGAAATTAGCCTGCAGCCTTCTGTCCATTTTTCAGTTGACCTTAGACCTTCAATGCAAAGCAAAGTTTAGATCATCTGGTTGTGTGTTGTAGGAGGAGGGATCAGGAAAGAAATTGGCAAGATTGAAGTGAGGGATGACCTTTATGTGAAGTGAGGGATGGCCTTTATGTGCTTAGTAATGGAGAGATGGACAACAAGCTATCTTGTAATAAATTAAGTTTAGCCCACACCCGTGGCGCAAGATACTATTAGCCAGGGGGAGTCCTCATGTACACTAGGCGGAAAAAAACAAGCCATTGAAACTCTTGGTGGTAGAACTCTCACAATTGTGGACAGTGAAAGAGGAAATTCCAACTGTTCTAGCTGAGTTGGATGTTCTAATTGCTTATAGGAAAGATGTGCGAACTTGCACCACTAAATATCCTATAGGAAACAGTGTCTCATATGACGGTCTTGGAGAAACGTATAAAGGATTTCTCACCGGTCTAGATGAAGTACAGTTTTCGAATAATATTCAAGAAGCTATGGAGCATCCTTAATAGAGACGGGCAATAGAATATGAGTTGAATGCCCTTGAGAAAAACAAGACATGGAAAGTTGTCAAACTTCCCCCAAATAGACGAACTGTAGAGTGTAAGTGGATTTTCACTGTAAGTGTAATGTAGACGGAGCCATGGATCGATACAAAGCTAGACTTGTAGCTCGGGGATTTCTCAGTCTTATGGGGTTGATTATGAGTAGACATTTGCTCCCGTTGCAAAATTGAACACAGTTCGAATGCTTACTTCTTTGGTAGTGAACTTGGATTGGCCTTTATACCAGTTCAATAATAAAAATGCCTTTCTAAATGGGGAACTAGTTGAGGAGGTTTACATGAAAATGATACTAGGAATTCTCATATTAGAAGATGGTAGTGTGTGCAATTTAAAAAATGCTCTCTATGGGTTAAAATAGTCTCCACGTGTTTGGTTCGAGAGGTTTACTAAGGCTGTTAAGGCTGGGGTTATTATCAGTGTGAGAGTGATCATACGTTGTTTGTAAAACATGCTTCCTCTGGAAAGATATATATTCATATTGTTTATGTAGACGATATAATTATAACTGGTGATGATGAGAAGGAAATCACAAATCTGAATTTGCAAGAGAATTTGAGCTCAAAGATATTGGAGAACTAAAATACTCTAAACGAAGAAAATATGGAGTTGGTTACTCAGATTTTCCGTTATCTAGAAAGCACTCCAAGCCTTGCACTACTCTTCCAGAAACATAGCACTCGTGGCATCATTGTTTATACTGATGCCAGCTGGGCTGGTGAACTTACCAACAAGAAGTCGACTACGGGGTATTGCACCTTTCTGGGGGAAATTTAGTCACATGGAGAAGTAAGAAACAAGATGTTGAAGCTGAGTATCGAGCGATCTCACATGGTATATGTGAGGGAGTCTGTTAGCAAGGGTTCTAAAAGAGCTGAGAATTGAAACTGAAAATCATGTCAATCTTCTGAGTGACAGTCAATCAACTATCATTATGGTGAAGAATCTAGTTCACCAAGATAGAGAGTTGACAGACACTTTGTTACAGAGAGAGAATATTGGAGTCATGCAGATGGTGTATGTGCCATCGAAGTAGCAAACTGGAGATGTGTTTATTAAAGCTCTATCTAAGGAGATGTTTGACAATTTTGTGTCCGAGCTTGGCCTGTTTAAGCTGTTTAACATCTACACCACCAAACTTGAAGGGGAGTGTAGAAAGAACGAATCAGATTAGGAAGTTTTTTATTCCTAATAATGTGTTTGTTTCTTAGGTAGGAATTAACTCGTAAGTATCCTAATTAAGATAGGAAACCTATAATTTTGTTATATACACCCATGTAATCAACTTAGAGTAATAACAATAAATTACAGAATCCTAAATACCTTTGATAGTAATGCTCTGAACTTGGTGGAACATGTATTGACTCATTGCTACCTGATCACAGCCAGTTCATAAATGGATGGTTCGCCATATCTATTTCCCATGTTTGCGGCACAAAATTCCGAAGGTAAGTGTTTCTACTCTCATCTCGACACTTCTGTTGTGCCGTGTAATATGAGTATTTTAATTTTACTATATAAAGATGAAGTATTTGTTTCCATAGGATTATATTTTACTTATATATTATATATTCTTTGTTTTATGAATGGTGATATATTATATATTCCCATTATGCAGGGAGTAGCAATACTTATTGCCTTCTTTGTTTCTGCTGCATTTCATGAGGTATTTGTCTTCTTCTAGCTCATATGTTCTCTTTAGGCTTTCACCTTCCCTTTAATGACTTTGATTGCTAGCATTTTAGGGCCTTGTGTTTCATTTTAAGAGGGAGTTGAGAACAGATTGAGTTAAGCCGGCTGTAGCCATTACTAATTTCATACTTAAGCGTGGGTACTGATATCACCTTAGGACTAGTGTCACATAATTCAACATATGGTGCGCCAGAAACCGGAATCTGAAAGAAAAAGAAGAGGAGGAGATCATTGGAAATCCACTCATATTAGCACCGATTAGCTGTATTCTGAATTATGTTCCTGTTACCCGTTTAGTCCTTTACCTTGTACTTACCCATTTGTTTCGTAAATCTAACGTGTTGTGTTATATTAGTCATAGACAAATTGATCTATATGCAATAAATGTTTGTAGAAGAATCAAAAGTAGGATTACAGCTTGTTGGGTTTGATCTATATTAGACATCTAAAGTTGGAAAGTGAATTCATACAAAGAATGGAGATTAAATCATGGTGGCCCTGATATCTTACGGGTTCTTCTTTACAACAACTACTATAGGCCCGTCCAGTAGATAGCTAGTGTACCATCATGTTTGATTACTTAGATGTTATACACATTGTTTAACTCTGTTGAATTTGATAACAAGTTTGTCGTCTTCCACAGTTGTGTATGCTGTTCCTTGCCACATATTCAAGCTCTGGGCTTTTCTTGGGATTATGTTTCAGGTATGATGGAGTCATAGAATAACTAAGCACATTCGTTGTTTTTTTTTTTTTTTTTTTTTTGTGACTGGAGAAGTATGAAGTCTAGAGCTGATTCATATATGTCTGATTGTCACTCAGAAATGCATAATCCAAGTCGTCTTGTCTAACAGTTGTTGAACAATTTATTGACAGATTCCACTGGTATGGCTTACAAACGTTCTTCAGCAGAAGTTCAAGAGCTCAATGGTATATATGTCTTAAAAGTTGCATTATGTTACTATATAAGCTAGCGAGAATGCCTTGGAGGGAATAAATATCCTGTTGTGAAGGTAAAAACTTGATTAAAGATGATGATGGATGGCAGGTGGGGAACATGATATTCTGGTCAATGTTCTGCATATTTGGTCAACCGATGTGTGTGCTTCTGTACTATCATGACTTGATGAACAGGAAGGGGGGAGATGGAATATGAAGGGAAAAGAAAGGGCAGTAGCAAGCAGACAGTCGTAATTGGAGATTCTTAAACCTCCTTCATTAATGTTGTTGTGCCTTGGAATTACATACATGTTTAGAAGAGAAGGATGATGATAACGTCTACTATGAGTGGCTGGGTTGAGTTCCACAAGAGAATGGAAAAAAAAAAGGCCATTTGAGCTTTTGCAGAGGAGAGCAGCTGGGACATATGAATTATGACAAAACTAGAGCAAGAAATCTGGTGATTAGTAGTTGGTTGGTTGAGGATAAAGTTGTAGCCTCAATTACAGTAAAACTTGTGATCATGGAATGCGATATAGCTATAGCAGCAATAGCTTGCTAGCTGTTTGCTGCCCACGTATGTGAAACTCCCCATAGAGTCGATGAAACTGTCTTCTTCTCTCAAATATGTTTCCCCAAATTCCTATATCATCGGAAATGGCTCAAATTTACTCCCACTCTCACTATTATTGTACATTTCATATACTGGCTGGCATAGCCTATCCAAACTTTGTCCATTTTGGCAACGCAGATTTTTCACATTTTAAGCTTTACTAATTCTCCAATGCCGCCTTCTATGACTAGGCTAAGACAATGACATGTGTTAACTATGAATTGTATGTATACACTTACAAAACCAATAAAATTGAGGATGAACTTTGGACTTATCACGGTTAAATGGTACCATGAAACTAGGGGTGAATACCCTCAACATTGATAAACTTACAGACACTCTTAGTCAAGCAACAACGAGCAGGAGTTGGAAGAATTCTAAAAACAAGTCGTAAGTAATTTGATTATCAATGAGCAATTTCAAGGGTACAAAGAACCTCCTATAGGGGAGGGTTAGGCCAAGAGGCCTCTAACTTCAAGTTGAAAACTACTAGGAAAAAATTTAAATATTGTGTCCTACTCTAGCTAGGAAACATAAATTAATCCTCACACCTTGAAGTCCTAAATAGGGGGTGGAAACTCGTGTCTTGCTATCTAAGTCGCCAAATTTGTGCCAGATACGTGTTAGGATTCCGTGGTGTGTAATCCAAGTCCAACACGAATTTGTGCGACGTCGACAACCAGACACCAAATTCAAGTTCTTTGTTTGGAGATCAACTCAAAATGCCCTAGCAACGACTTGTAATTTGTGGAGAAGACAGTGTGGTGACTCCCCAATGTGCAAAATTTGTGGAGGAGCGGACGAGGATGTGATCCACTGCCTGTTTGATTGTGTGCATGCTAGGAGCATTTGGCATAGCCTTATGCCAGGGTCATCGTTGCTGACCCACCATGGTAGGATTATAAAATGGTTGTATGAGGGAAGGAAAAGCCCAATCCTGAAATGGGTCGTGTCCGTGTTTGCTACTTTGTGGTGCATTTGGAGAGCTAGAAATGAAATGATCTTCCGTCAAGTGGCTTCGTGTAGCGCATGCACTTTATGTTGGATATCTAAGCTAAAAGAAGCTTTGAGTGCTCTTAACCCGTGTTTGGGGTCGTCTTCCCCTGGTCGCAATGCGACCCCCACTGTAGTACTGAGTCCTCCGCCTATGGGTTCTTCCCAGCAACAGATCTTTTGCGACGGCTCCTTCTCCGAGGGATTTAGTGTGGCGGGTTATGGGGTTGTTTGTATCAATACCCATGGACAGGTGACTAATGGGAAGGCAGAGACCTTCGTTTGTTCCTCATCAATCGTGGCCGAAGCCAAGGCCCTCCTGGAAGCGATCTCGATGGCGACAACCTTTAGCGCTCCTACAATTGTTAAATCTGATTGCCTCAATCTAGTGGTTGCACTTCGAGACCTAAGAATCGAGTGGCCGTGGGAATGCTCTGCGTGGCTATCCTCTATGAAACGCATCCTCAACGATAACCCGAGGATTTCAGTTTCCTTCGTCCCTCGAAGGATGAATTCCGCTGCTGACTGGATTGCGCACTCAGCCCGTGATTGCTCCCTTCCCTAGGATTGGATCTCTTGCTCATCTCTTGTTTCTATTTGTAACCGACTTTATGCAATTTAATGATGAATAAATTATTTCTTTGACCAAAAATAACAGTCTTTCTGTTTTTGGTTTCTTCTATACCCAATTAGGCTAAGCTTCTTGCTATAGCTAGTTTGATGAGCAATAAAATTTTCCCCTAATTATTGGGGGGGGGGGGGGGGGAGCCAAGTTAATAGATTTGAAGTTAATATGTGATCAAAACAATACTAAAACAATTAAAAATTAAAAATTAAAAAACTAATAAATTTAAATCCTAAAAAATATTTTATTTTTTATTTGTTCCTTTGTAAATTATAATTTAATTTTTTTTATGAATTATAATTTAATTTAATTCATGCCTTTTGTTTATAATTTTCTAGTTTAGTTGAGTCACCAACATATATGGATGAAAATTGCTAATGTGGCAATGTAATGTCATTCATTATGGATAAATCATATTATTGAGTCATCATTTTCTCTACATATGGTGGTCCTCAATTTACCCATTATTGCCAATTTCTCCTCACCTTTCTCTAAATATACATACAAAAATACACATTTTAAACAATTTTCATGTTTAACCAATGCATTGGAGGACACTTTTGCTAAATATATCCACTTTTTAACCATTATACACTAGCATTGGAGATGGTCACTACCAAAAAAAAAAATACTAGATTACCGAGCACCGAGCCACATACTGCTCGAGCAACCTCTGTAATCACCCTTCTCAACAATAATAATAATAAAAGAAAAATGGAAAACATTGATAATAATTACAACTTTTTTGAACTGTACACAGAGAGAGACTGCAGGCAGAGATAATAATTAAACTAAATGCCAAGTCAAGCCAACCCAAACCAAACCCCCCTTTTTCTAATTTCTTGACCAAACCAAATATTCTTAGCTAGCTCCATCATTTCCATTTCCCATCCCATGGCCGCTCCCTGAAAACTCAAAACATACCTCCCTTTTTCTTTCTCTTTCCAAAATGGATGACTTGAGATCTAACTCTAATCGATCCTCCCAACTAGACATCTACCAGTACGGCCCACCACCAGCAGCCATGGGAGGTCTGCAAGATCTGCGATGCTACAGTGCGTCATACGCAGCTTCCTCCGTCTACCCATCTCAGAACACCAACCAATTGGAGATGAGAAAGGATGATCCCAAGTTGAAGAAAGGGAAGTCGACGAGCGGGTCTGTTTCCAAGGCGTGGAGCTTCAATGACCCGGAGTTACAGCGGAAGAAGCGAGTAGCCAGCTACAAGGCTTACACCGTGGAAGGGAAAGTGAAAGGTTCATTCAAAAAGAGCTTCCGCTGGCTTAAGGATCGCTACTCCAGAGTCGTCTATGGCTGGTGGTAGTAGATTAACATAATCTCTTTGATATCGTAATATCCAGTACTGTATGATTGTTTTGTATTGTAATTGTTTGGTTTGAAAGTGGGGATCGTAGAGTTTCCCTTTCTTGTTCATCTTTGTCAATTCCTAAGTATATATGATCATATTACTTCAATCATGGCGTTTGAATTGATTGATGATCCATCTGGTCAGTAGTAGTGTTGTTCATGTGCGGTTGGTTGGTTTGTTTATTCAGAAATCAGAAATGAGTGATAATAAGAATGAATGTGGTGGATGGATGGATGGATGGGATAAGAAGAGCAGAAGAGGAGGAAAGTATGAGATAAGAAACAGTATGGTCTGGAGGAATGAACTTTCTTTCTTTCACCGTCTCTTTCAAGTTTTGAATTTTTTCATGAAGAAACAGTCTGCAGCCAGAAGTAGCATTATCTAAAATTCAATGTACAATTAGTCCTCCAGCCAGGAGTTTGAAAATTCAGAGCCTCTCTCTATTCCCTTTAGGGCACTTTCAAACTGTCCTTATTTGTCTTGCATTATTCCTACCAGATCACCGCTCATGACTTTCTCTACTGCTCCAGGACTTTATTCTCTTATCCCCAAAAGTTCATTCTGGATGAAAGGACATAAATTCACATTTGGAAATCTTAAAACAAACAGGCTTGTATCTAGAGTGGATTGGATATTTTTCACTCTATTAACATAGACAAAATCATCTGGTGATGCATGCAAAATAATCACTACAGAGGATGTCAACGGAGATTGAAAGTGGAGAAGAAGAAGGAGCACAGGTGAGAGCATAAAAACATATGCCGCTGCGAGGATTCGAAATCAGAGACGATGGAAGCGGAGTAACTTGAACGCTGCGTTTCATTTAGTGTACAGCTGTCCAACGACCTGCAACCACGTGGTGTACGAATTGTCAGAGCCCGTTAGGATATTTTCGTTATTCTTTCTTTTCCCTTTTCTAGTCTAGCTTTTATAGCTGTATAGTCTCTGTATTCGATTCATTCATTCAATGAAAAGATAGAAATCAATTCATCCAAATTCTCTCATCTGGTCTTATGGTATCAGAGCCTTGAGCTCATTCATCCAAACCATCCACTATGAGTGACTGTGTTTTACATGCCGTCCATATCCTAAACCGCTTGCCTACTCCTCTTCTTTCTAATCAAACACCTTATCACAGATTGTATAACATTGCTCCCAATTATTCTCATCTTAAGGTTTTTGGATGTTTGTGCTATGCCTCCTCCCTTGATAGACACAGAACCAAATTTGACCCCAGAGCTAGTAAATGTGTTTATCTAGGTCATGCTGCTGGCATTAAGGGATATAAACTCCTTAACCTTTCCACTAAAAGGGTTTTTTTTATCTCGTGATGTCCTTTTTCATGAATCCATTTTCCCCTTCAAACATTATGTGCATTCATTAGAGCATACACATGTTTCTGTTAATGATCCGATTGTATCAGAGTCATTGTTCCCTGCAGGTAATCATCACTCCTATCCTGACTTTGAGGCAACTCAGGGGCCATTCTCTACACCAAGAGAGGATGGTACATCTACCTCTTCCTCTTCTGAGGAGTTGCTTCACAGTCAGGACAATACTCCCAACTCACATCAACATTCATCTCCTCAACACTCATCTCCTCACAATTCATCAACCAGTCCCCATATCTCATCAATACCACACCAAAATTCACCAGCCGAGCCAAATCAGGTCACCAGAAGAACCACAAGACATATAAGACCATCTCCATACTTAGCAGACTACATAACAAGTCATGTTAGGTCAAACTACCCAATTACCTCCTATACAACCTATGACCAGCTTAGCCCCGAACACAAACTTTATGCCATGAACACCATCAACCTAACAGAACCAAGAACCTTTGATGAAGCTGTGAAAGATGAACATTGGAGAAATGCCATGAAAGCTGAATTGCAGGCTTTGGAGGATAACCAAACATGGGACATTGTGGACTGTCCAGAAGGCAAGAAACCAGTAGGCTATAGATGGGTTTACAAGATCAAGCTTCAAGCAGATGGAAGGATTGAACGATATAAGGCTCGATTGGTGGCAAAAGGATTTACTCAGGTATATGGTGTCGACTTTCTGGACACTTTCTCGCCTGTAGTAAAAATGAATACAATTAAGTTGTTGCTTGCTATTGCTGCTGTGAAACAATGGCACCTTGAGCAGATGGACATAAGCAATGCCTTCTTACATGGTGATTTAGAAGAAGAAGTTTACATGGAACTACCATAAGGCATTCATGACATTGGAAGAGGAAAGGTTTGTAAGTTGAGAAAGTCCTTATATGGTTTGAAGCAGGCCAGCAGGCAATGGTTTGCCAAACTAACTGAAGCATTGCAGAAGTTTGGTTTTGTTCAATCCTTGTCCGATTACTCTCTCTTTACCAAAGCTAGCAGCAAAGGAAACTTGGTCATGTTGGTTTATGTTGATTATTTGATAATTTCAGGAGACAACATGACATTAATCAATGAGGTAAAGCAGTTCCTGGGGACAGAATTTAAGGTAGAGATTTGGGAAAACTCAAATACTTCTTAGGTCTTGAAGTAGCTAGAAGTTCATCTGGATTATCTGTCTGCCAGAGAAAATATGCCTTCGAGCTACTGAAAGATACAGGGTTCTTGGACTGTAAGCCAATGAGAACTCATGTTGACATGAAGACCAGATTATCAAGAGCAGGTGGAAATCCATTAATGGATATTTCACAGTACAGGACATTAGTTGGTAAATTGAATTATCTGGTCACCACACGACCAAACATAACATATTCAGTTCAGCAATTGTGTCAATTCCAAGCTGAACCTTATAGCAGTCATATGCAAGCAGCACATAGGATTCTCCGATATGTAAAAGGAGCTCCAGGTCAAGGTCTATTTTTCAGTTCCACAAATGAACTAGTCCTTAAAGGCTATAGTGATGCCGACTGGGGAGCTTGTCCAGATACCAGGAGGTCCATTACTGGCTACTGCACATTCCTTGGAAACTCTCTGATTACCTGGAAAGCAAAGAAGCAGAATACAGGGCTTTGTCCCAACTCTCCTGTGAGGTACAGTGGCTCAAACAACTTCTTCATGATATGTTTATCACTCATGAGCCAACTGTGGATATCTATTGCGATAACAAGTCATCGATTTACATGGCTGAGAACCCTGTATTCCATGAACGCACCAAGCACATTGAAATAGACTGCCATGTGATCAGAGAACGGATCAAGAGTGGATTGATTACTCTTAAATATGTTTGCTCTAATAGAAACTTGGCAGATGTGTTTACAAAAGGTCTGAGCTCCAATCGTTTCAAGTGGATACTCTTCAAGCTGGGAGTACATGATATATACTCGCCAGCTTGCGGGGGGGATGTCAACAGAGATTGAAAGTGGAGAAGAAGAAGAATTGAGCTCAAAGAATAAAGAACAAGGAGCACAGGTGAAAGCAGAAAAACATATGTCGCTGCGAGGATTCGAAATCAGAGACGATGGAAGCGGAGTAACTTGAACGCTGCGTTTCATTTAGTGTACAGCTGTCCAACGACCTGCAACCACGCGGTGTACGAATTGTTAGAGTCCATTAGGATATTTTCGTTATTCTTTCTTTTCCCTTTTCTAGTCTAGCTTTTATAGTTGTACAGTCTCTGTATTCGATTCATTCATTCAATGAAAAGATAGAAATCAATTCATCCAAATTCTCTCATCAGCATCGAGCTTTACTCAGATTACATCTAAAGATCACCGTTTTGGATGGCTCAACACTCACGTCTTTAATGGCATAACCAAGGATAGTAATAGCTTCAATCACTTACAAATTCCAACAGGGAAACATGAAAATACCTTAGACAAATCAGAGAGAGAAATCAAGCAGAGCGTAGCGGAAGAGGCATTGGAAGAATACACAGAGAAGTTGACCCCACCATCGCGGGCGGTGGCACCAAATGGAGTAGGATGCCCTTTGGAAACTTGAAAACGCCTCGATTTGCGCTCTCGCACGACTAGGTCAAGCTCTGAGATCTCTACACTCGCCTTCCTAGCGGCACAGACGATTATTCTCCTGGGAGAATTCCTTTTTCTTTTTTTCTTTTTTTTAGCTCCTAGGATGGTTCACGTTCTACGATCTCTTTTGGAGATGTCCAGGAAAAACAAATGTGCCAAGTTCCTAAGGTGTTGTAAGAATGTTTTAAGGTTTTAGGAGAAAAAGGTTTTAGGAGTTTTCAGCTGAAAAGTTCAACTTTCTCATTGCTACTACAGGTTCTATATGTAGCCTGTACAGTAGAAAAGACAAAACACAATAACAGAAAACTATATAGCCAATCACCTATGAACACGCAATAATTAATTATGCAGTACAAAAACTAATCTAAACGTCCCGTATGACTCTTCTTCAACTAGGGTTCGAGTCCCAGGTCCTCCTTCTCCATTCTTCATCAATATGCCATGCATACACCATCTTTCCTTTCTTTTCTCTAGAAGACCAGGAGCTAGTTGGCTTCTCTGATATCCCCCACAAGTTGGCGAGTAAATATCATATATTCCCAGCTTGAGCAGTATCCACTCGAACCTCTGCACACTAAGTCCCTTTGTGAAGATGTCTTCCAGGTTTTCATCTGAAGGAACATAGTGCAAAATCACCAGGCCTGATTTCACTCTTTCTCGTATGACATGGCAGTCAATTTCAATGTGCTTTGTCCTCTCATGGAATACATGATTTTCTGCCATGTGAATTGCTAACTTGTTGTCACAGTGTAGCCTTATAAAATCAGTGTGAGCTATCTAGAAGTCCTTCAGAATCTATTTCAACCATTGTAGCTCACAGGATAACTGTGCCATTGACCTGTACTCTGCTTCTGAAGATGACTTTGATACTGTCTGATGTTTCTTTGCCTTCTAGATTATGAGTGATTCACCTAAGAAAGTGCAGTATCCAGTGATTGATCTTCTAGCATCAGGGTATCCTTTAATGACCAACTCATTAGCGGATGAAAAGAACAAACCTTGATTGGGGGCTTTCTTAATGTATCTCAAATTCGATGTGTTGCCTTCACATGTGTATTTCTTGGACTTTCACTACAAGAAAACAGGTAATTAGTCACAGTTTTTAAGGGGTATTTGTCACGGTAAAACCCGTGACTAATAATATTAGTCACGGTTTGGAAAACCATCACTATTTTAGCCTAAAATTGTCACAATTTTCTGGTAAACCGTGACTAACAATTGGTCACAGTTTGGTTTGGAAACCGTGACTAGTGTCTGTCATGGTTTTCTACAAAACCGTGACCAATATTAGTCACGATTTACCAGAAATGCATGGAAAAATGGTAACCATATAGCATATCTCTGAAATCGCCTTTGAGGAATGCATGCCAAATATCACCAGTCTTGTTAGCAACAGGATCAAGAGGAATCTCATCGGTCACACTACCCTGCATATCACAGCACACAAAATGTAATCAATTCTTCAACAGAGTTAGTCATCAGAGTGTTTAAATGCATGAAAAAATGAGAAGTCGAAAACGTGAAAACTTAGACAAATTAGAGAAAGAAATCAAGCAGAGCGTAGCGGTAGAGGCATTGGAAGAATACACAGAGAAATTGACCCCACCATCGCGGGCGGTGGCACCAAACGGAGCAGGATGCCCTTCGAAAACTTGAAAGTGCCTCAATTTGCGCTCTCACACGACTAGGTCAGGCTCTAAGATCTCTACACTCGACTCCCTAGCGGCACATATGATTATTCTTCTGGGAGAATTCCGATTAGCATTGATAAATGTGCCAAGTTCCAAAGGTGTTGATTTCGTCGTCCTTAATCTCCCCAAGGAAATTGGAAATGGTGAGCTAATTTGGGAAGGAATAGGGAGCAGGAAGCAGAATGAAGAGACTTGTAAAATTAAGAGGGAAAACGAGCTACTTCTCTTATTGATTTAGAAAAGAGTATAGAGTTCAGCTTAAATACTGGAAAGAACAAAGAAAGAAAGAAAGAAGAAAGCCGTTAACAAATAGACAAAAATAGTTAACACGAGACGACACCATTGACACAAACTCTCGTTCCATTTGTCTTCAGTCAACGCCTAGGGTTCGAGTCCCATTGATGACCTCCAATTCTTCATGACCTAGTTTCATAATCTTGTAGGCTGCTTGTGTTCTTTAACAGCCCCCTACAAGCTGGGGAGTATATATCATGAATCCCCAGCCTGGATAACAACACTCGAAGCTTTGGAGCAGCTAAACCTTTCGTGAACAAGTCTGCAAGTTGAATCTCTGTTGGAATATTAACTTAGAGTCACCAATCCAGACTCCAATCTTTCCCTGACAACATGGCAATCAATCTCTATGTGTTTAGTACGTTCATGAAAGACCGGGTTCTTGGTAATATGTCTGGCAGGCTGGTTATCACAAAATAGGTGAACAGGATCAGCATGGTCAATCCCTAAATCCAACAACAAGGTCTTGAATCACTGCACTTCACAACAAAGTTGTGCTAGAGACCTGTATTCTGTCTCTGAAGAGGATCGAGATATTGTGCTCTACTTCTTAGTTTCCCATGAAACTAGGGAAGTGCCAAGGAAAATGCAGTAGCCAGATGTCGATCTCTTGGTGTCAGGGCAGCTGGCCCAGTCTAAATCACTATAACCAACCATCTTCAGTGAACTATCTGCTGCAAAGAAAAGCCCCTGGCCAGAGGACTGTTTCAAATATCTAATCACCTTGTATGCTGCAGCCAAATGTAGATCTGTTGGTTTAGCTTGAAATTGAGCTAACTTCTGTACAACATAGCTTATGTTTGGTCTGGTAATGGTAAGGTAATGCAATTTACCCACTAACTATCTGTATAATGAGATATCAGACAATGGCTCTCCCCCTTCAGTATGTAAACGATCTTTATAATTGAATGGTGTCTTAGAGGGCTTCTTATGTATCACTCTTGATTCCTCAATGAGATCCAGACAATATTTTATTTGACAAACATTAATCCCCTTCTCACTTCTGGCCAGTTCCATTCCCAGGAAATAATTGAGCTTTCCTAAATTATTGATTTTGAAATGTCTCTACAGTTTACACTTGGTTTTGTTGATGAGCTTTTCATTACTTCCTGACAGAATTATGTCATCTACATATACTAGTAGAATCACCATATCTGATCAGTAGTGTAAACAAATAAAGAGTAATCTAAAACTGACTGATGAAACCCTTCACTTTTCAGGGCATCAGTTAGTTTGACAAACCACCTCCTGCTGGCCTGTTTCAACCCATACAGAGATTTTACCAATCTGCAAATTGTTTTCTCATCGTTCTCAACTTCTACTCTAGGAGGCAACTGCATATACACTTCCTCTTCTAAATCTCCGTGCAAAAATGTATTGCTCACATCCATTTGATGCAAATCTCAACTCTTCACTACTGCAACTGCAAGGAAAGTCTTTACTGAATTTATCTTAGCTACTGTTGAAAAGTGTCTGTAAAATCAATCCCATAAACTTGAGTATACCCTTTGGCCACCAGTCGGGCCTTATACCTATCCACTGACCCATCTGGCTTAAACTTGACTCGATACACCCACTTACATCCACTGGCTCATTTTCTTGCAGGCAGTTTAGTTAGTACCCATGTCTTATTCAACTCTAATGCACTTAGCTCTTCTGCCATCGCCTTTCTCCAGTTTTCTGATTCGACTGCTTCCAAATAGGTTTGTGGGCTCAGGTTCTATGGTTATGGACAGAGCAAATTGTTTGTGTGTTTGTGATAGGTTGTCATAGGTAAGGTAGTTGTTTAAGGGAAACTGGCAAGTATCATGAGGGGGTTTACCATAAACTAACAAAGCACAATGTTAGTCTTTTAGGTAACTTGGTGGCTTGGAAATTCGAGTTGATCTTCTAGGTATATGAATGGTTTCTGTGTTGTTGGGATTTTCATGGTGTTCATGACTAGATGTATCAGTTGTTGTGTTATCAAACTGAACGTCTTCACTATCAAAGTCAGGTGCTAATGTCTCCAAAGTTGGTGTAGGTATAGAATGATATGAATGGCTATTGATTTCAGTATCTACAGGTTCATCGATTTTGTAAGGAAGTATAGTCTCATGGAAAATAACATTTCGAGAAAAGAATATTTTCTGAGTTTTCAAATAAAAAAGCTTGTAACCCTTAATGCCTGACTGGTATCCTATGAACACACAAGGAGTGGCCCTAGGACTGAACTTTGATCGACCATGAGACAAGGTGATGGCATATGCCAAGCAACCAAAGACACGAAGATGATTGTAAGATGGTATGTGGTTGTACAAGACCTCAAATGGCGATTTATTTTGTAAAATGGGTGTGGGAAGATGATTGATAGATAGCAGGCATGCAGGACACAGGCCCCCCAGAACCGGAGTGGAAAACCTGACTGGAACCGGAGAACGAGCAACAGCCAATAAATGTTGATGCTTCCGCTCGACTCTACCATTTTGTTGTGCTATAGAAACACAGCTAGTTTGGTGCTGAATGTCCTGACTAGAAAAGAACGAATCCATACGAAATTCCTGGCCCTAATCAGAATGAATGATCTTGACCTTGAAAGAAAATTGGGTAGGAACTATAAAACAGAAGGATTGGATCAAGGACCAAGTTTCACCTTTATGACGCATAAGGAAAACCCAAACACAATGACTGAAATCATCCAAAACAGTCAAGAAGTATGCATAACCATCATAAGAAAGAGTATTAAAGGGACCCCAAATATCCATGTGAACAAGCTCAAAAGGTTGAGATGCTCTAGATAAGCTTCTCTGAAAGGGTAGAGTCTTATGTTTAGTTAAATGGCAGGTATTACAATGAGAAGAAACATGTAACATAACATTGGAATCAAGTCTATGGACAAGCTGCATCCTAGGGAGTGATGGATGGCCCAACCGAAAATGTCAAACATCCAAACGATGAGTATCCTAGTTAAGAGTGGTAGCTTCAGCAATAGAGTAAGGTGAAATGCAGGCAAGCAACAGGAAGTTGAACAAGGAGAAGAAACAAGTCCAGAATGAGACACTGAACCAATCATCCTCATCGATTGAAGGTCCTGAATGAGACACTGGGAAGAAGAGAAGGTAACAGAAAGTCCAGAATCAAGAGTGAGTTGACTAATAGATAACAAGTTGAAGGCAAAGCTAGGAATCAACAAGACATTAGTAAGCACCAAATCACAAGGAAGAGACATTGAACCTTGATGAGTAGCACTAACACGAAGACCAGTAGGCATGGTTACAAAAACATTTTGAAGAGAATGAGAAGAAACAAAAAATTTCGGATCACATGTTATATGAGAACTAGCTCCTGTATCAACAATCCAGAAATTCTTTAAGCTTAGTTCAGAAGGAAAGGTAGAAAAGGCATTGATGACACTAGAATTGACATGATTATCATCCTCATTTAAGCGACATTTCCTTGCTTGAGACACGGTTTTTGGGGTAGATTAGGGTGTTTTCACTCAATTGCTCTATTTCATACCGTATTGGTTACTTTGGCCCGTTATGGGTCGATTTGATGTGTTTTCTAGTCTCTCTATGAGTGCACAAATGTTTACCATCAATCACGTAGCCACGGATGTCTCGAGAAGCAAGGGAACCTAAAGGAATTGCCGGAATCGAATCCAGAATCACTATGATCAATCACACTGAAGAATTCGGCGAGAATCCTCATAGTTCTCGCCGAATAATTATGCAGAAAAGCCTAGCAAATTCCCGTTGAAGATTGATGACACTCGATTTGACGTGATTATCAGCCTCATTTAAGCGACATTTCATTGCTTAAGACACGGTTTTTAGGGTAGAATAACGAATATTCAATCAATTGCCCTATCTCGTGCCATTTGTGTTACTTTGACCCGTTCCGGGTCTATTTGATGGTTTTCTAGTGTTTTTATGTTAGCACAGGTTTTTGCCGTCAAATAAAGTAGCCAAGGACGTGTCTAAAGCGTTGGAACCTCGAGAAATTGCACCGGAATCGATCCAAGGAGCCAATCAAGTCGAAACAATTCCTGCCCCGGTTTACAAAGGAGTTTTCGGCGAAAATACCTCAGCATTTTTGGCGAAAATATCAGTACAAATCGACTGATGCTCATGAACAGAAGTTTTCGGCGAAAACCCTAAGTTTTTGACCGAAAACTATTGGACCGAAATTTACAGAAGAAATCAACCGGCGGGCTCCCCATTTACACCAAGATTTTTGGCGAAAATACCCTAGTATTTTCGGCGAAAATATCAGGCAAAATCTGGCTGAATTAGGGTTAAGTATAAATACTTAACAGGCGGCCCAAAATCAGAGATACTTTTCATACCTCATAATATCAATCATAATTGCCAGACCTAGAAGTTCGAGGGAGAGTTTAAAGAGTTAAAAGAATCGTGGAGAGATCGTGACGCCATCCCTTCACCTCGGAGACTCGGAGCTTGAATTGAAGATTACCGGAAAGCGAAGCTTTGCCAGAGTCATCAGAATTAGGTTTTTCAGTTCTTATCTGTTCTTCCTCTGTACGATGAACTCTGTTTCTGTCTTTGATTCTTTTGTTATGAACATGAATAGCTGAACTCGTAGAGCTTAGATTAGATGAACCCTAAGTGACCCAGGGCTTTAAAGCGGTCACGGATCGGCGGTAATTAGATTCAAAGTTCAATCAGTTTCTCTTTGCATGGTTGTTTTGTTCTTGATTGTTTATGTTTCTTTTCTGGTTGATCGCCTAGATTAGGTTTTTGCAAGCTAGGGTTAGTCGCCAGACGTAGTCACTAGACGTAGTCGTTAGACAGTTCCCTGCTTTGGCGCTTAAACTTGTCTTCCTTGATCACCTAGTTTAGATTCTTGTTAAGCTGAGGATAGAAGCGAACGCTCGCCTCTCTTTAAAACATCAATTCAACCAGTTAGCCTTATAATTGGAGTGTGCCTTTCGTAGGAACCGATTAGGATTAATCCACTGCAAGAGTAACTCATAAATCATTAGTAATTGCACCAGTTAAGTTAAGTCGTTGCGAGAGGCGACCGTACCCGGGCGGCTAATTAATCTTTGTAGCTAGATCGGATAGAGCGAACGTTTGCCAGTCTTAAACCTAAGGGTCAGGAGTTATGGTGGTGTATAGAAATTGATTGAATTAGAATTGAAAACCGCTGGTCTTGTGATTGTCGTTGCCTTGGTGATCTAAGGGGGATTCGAAATCTAAGCTCGTCTGTCGTCCTGTTAGTCAACCTTTTTACTTTTTCTGTCTTTTATTTTTCCTTTGTTTATTAGATTAGAAGTCGTGGAACTCACACCACGCACAACTTGTTTAAATCGAGTAATTTGCCAACATATTTGAGTAGACAAGAAGAAGAGACCTCAAGTAGAATACGATCTAGTCTACCTTGGTAGATCAGTTATTTGATACCGCTAAAACTGCAGCATCAAATTGGCGCCGTTGCCGGGGACTCTTCTATATTGTTTGAAAGAAGAGTTGGCATTTTATTCTTCTACTTTCCATCTTTCATTTTCCCGTCACACTTCAATTTTACACCGGTTGTGCTTGTTTTTGTCCCTTGCAGATCATAGCAGGTACATAATTGAATAACTCCCGTTCCATCTTCCCTACCGCAATGTCTGCTCCAAAGAGTCTTGCGGACTATAGTAAGCCGAGCGCATCTAACATTCAGTCTCCCATCACCGTGCCTTCTAATGACGAGGATCTCGACTATGAGATCAAGATCCCCTTTCTGGGACTAATCTCTAGGGACGTGTAATTTGAGGGAAAGCCAAATGATAATCCTTGCACGCATCTATCTGACTTTCTGGCTGTCTGTGAAACTTTCAAGTCTAAGAACCTCAACAAGAACGCTCTATGCCTTTGAGCCTTCCTATTCTCACTCCGAGGCACCACAAAGAGATGGCTCACTAGCAAGCCACCCGGTCACTACACCAACTGGGATGATCTTGCTCATGAATTCATAGAGGAATACTTCCCTCCTTCCAGAACAAGTGCTTACAGGAAAAACATCTCAAGATTCAGACAGAGAGAAGGAGTAAGTCTACATGATGCTTGGAACAAATTCCAGGGACTCCTCTACGATTGCCCTCATCATGGCTTCACTCAGATGCGACTAGTCGAGATCTTTGCTTGGGGTATGAACGAAGAATCATCTGAATGGGTTAACTCCTTAGCTGATGGAGACTACACCACACTCACACCAGAAGCTGCTCTTCTTCACTTTGCAAACTGTGCATCTAAATCTAAAAGTTTGGACAGACAGTTTGGGGCAGCTAAGTGGCAACCAAGCCGTGAAGATCAGATCAAGAGCGAAGTGCAGAAAGAAATGAAGAAGATTTTCGGTACAGCAAGTAACTGGTCTATAGGAGAAGTGAATTTTATTGATCAAGACCCCCCGGATTCACCGGAGGACAGCAGCCTCATAATTATACATTTGAGAATACTTGGGAGATCGAGGTAGACAAGAAGCTCGACCGGATCTTGGCAAGACTCGATGACCATGAGGAGAGATTCAAGCTTCAAGCCCTCTTAAATCAGGATCATGAAGCTCGAGGTCAACGAGTGGAGAACATGTTGAATAACATGTTTAGCCTGCTAACTAATAGCCCCCTCCTTAATCAATCATCAGTTCAAGATGACTCTACCATTAGGAAGGAGCACGTCAAGGCTATCTCCACAAGAAGCGGCAAGCAATTAGCTGGTCCTGCAGCTCCTGATCCGGCCATAATTCCTAATGTTATAGCTATTGACAAGCCGAAGATCGAGGAGGAGGATACAGAAGAAGAGGAGGAGGTGACTGCCCCGCCTCCCCTAACAAAGACATCACCTGCGCCACCTCTCCCTCCATATCAGCCTCGGATTCCGTTTCCTAAGGCTGCGCAATCAAAGGAGAAAGATCATGATACCCGGTACAGAAAGTGGCATGGATACTTGAAGAACGCGAATATGAATACACCAGTTACTGATGCTATCCAGGTGATACCAGAGGCTGACAAAATCGCAAAGGACCCTGCGAAGAACAAGAAGAAGGGAGAGTTGTCTTCCGTCTCCCACGAGGAAGAATGCTCCGCGATCCACAGCCAGACAACCGCCATACCTCCCCCAGATAAGTGTCGCGATCCTGGTGCTTTTACTTTGCCTTGCACTATTCAAAATGTGAAAATTGATCATAGTTTAATTGATCTAGGTTCTTCCATTAATGTCATGCCTACCTGCTTGTATGCGAAATTGAACCTAGGAGAATTGAAACTTATTAGCATGCGTTTAGTGTTTGCCGATAGATCTGTGAAACTACCTAGGGGATTGATAGAAGACGTGCTGTCAATTATGGTCTTTTTACTATTCTGGCTGATTTTATTGTTATGGATACCCGAGGGGAAGATGTCACTCTTCTCCTTGGCCGACCGTTTATGGCGACAGCCGGCATTACCATTAATGTCCCTAATGGCTCATTGACATTAAGGGTCGGCAAGGATACCATGACATTCCGTCTCAAGGACGGTATGAAAATTCCTATCAGAGACGAGGCGCAATGCTTATCTGTTGAAGCTGTGGAGTTGGCTTCGGTCAACTCCGTTACTAATGAAAAATCTAGAGTTTCTGCAGAAATCTTCTTGCCAGGTCACTACAACAGAACGGAGGTTTTGTCACAGGCCGTCTGTGACAGAAAAAGCGGCCTGTGACAAAGCTCGTCGCAGGCGTAAAGATTTGTCGCAGGCAAGTGCCTGTCTGTGACAAGTTTGTCGCAGGCGGCCTGTGACAAGGAATTGTCTGCGACAAGTTTGTCGCAGGCAGCCTGCGACAAAGAGTTGTCTGCGACAAGCTTTGTCGCAGGCGGCCTGCGACAAAGCTTTGTCTGCGACAAGCTTTGTCACAGGCCGCCTGCGACAAAGCTTTGTCTGTGACAAGCTTTGTCGCAGGCCGCCTGCGACAAAGCGTTGTCTGTGACAAACTTTGTCGCAGGCGGCCTGCGACAAGGCTCAAGTGCCTGCGACAAAACTTCGAATGACCCCCTTCTTCGACGACCCTCAGCGATTAGTTTCTCCGAACTACTCTGAAATTTTCTCTGAATTCTCTCCTCCGAATACTTCCTCCTCCGACTTCTTCCTCCGGCGGACAATACTCCCCTCTCCGAGCGGTTCCTCCTTCTCCTCTGGTGCCTCCTCCGACTGCTTCTTCCTCCGGTGGTCTGTTCTTCCCCCTCCGACCGTCTCCCCCTCCTCTGGCGGACTGTTCTTCTTCCTTCGGCGGTCTGTTCTTCCCCCTCCGACAGTCTCCCCCTCCTCTGGCTGGACTGTTCTTCCCCCTCCGACCGTTTCCTCCTCCTCCGACTCTTTCTCCGGCGGACTGCTGAGGAACGACTGCTTCCTCCGAAGGTATCTGCTTGTATCCTTTTGCATTTTCTCATTTTTTGGTATTTGCTGAACCTGACTACTGCCATCTATCTCCAGATACACCCGCAATCTACGGACACGTAAACTCCAGCTTCTATCTGCAATCACGCTCACGCTCACCAACAGAAGGTATTCTTGGTTAATCAGCTGATCAAATTCACCATTATTCAACTTGATCATCCCCTAACTGATTATGGTATAATGTATGTTGTCTAGCTATTCAAACGGAGAATCTTCACTTGTTCATCGGATTCGGACGTTCGTTCATCTGTCCGAGTTAGTTAGGTAAGATCATATGTTCTTCGTTTTGACTTTCTTTACTATTTCGTTTTCTGGTTCCAATACTATTTTCCTGATCTTTGAATTCGTGGTGATTTGCAGTTTGTTCTTGTTCTTGAGGCAGTCCGTCGGGTTTCTTTTTGTCATATCGTTCTTTCGAAGGATTTTCCTTCCGGTAATTGTTTTCTCTTAATTTTTTTCATAATTAATTAAAATAATTTTGTATTCTAATATGATTATCTTAAATTTTTTGTACCAGGTTTTGTATTATATTTGTTCTCGTAGAAGTTTTTGATTTCTTTCATCTCCAGGTACAAAATTTATATAAGTAATTGGCCCCTTTAAAATATATGCATGTAAAGAAACCGATTGAAAGAAACTGATTTGATATAAATATATGCATGTAATTGGCCCTTTTATAAGTAAAGTATTTACAACTACAAATTATATAAATTATAAATGCTTGAAATTATAAATTATAAATTTTAATTTATAAGTGAAATATATGCATGTAAAATATTAGTACGCTATGCACCTTTTTTATGCATATAAACTATTCACCTTTGTGATGTATAAGTGAAATATATGTATGTAAAATATTAGGTAGTAATACACCATTTTTTATATACACGTGAAATATATGCATATAAATTATTAGGTAGTAACCTATATATTTAACCACTTAACATTACTGTATATATTTACCAACTTATGTCAAACTAAGTTTGTAAATACAGTATTTGAATGAGTTACTGTTATAATTAGGTAAACTTAGCGTAAAGCTAAGTTGATTACAATTTTTTTTTTATTTTTCATTACTTGATAACAAATTCAAACTGACACTCATTAGTTCAATATAGATGGATAAGTCTTGGATTCGAAAGCCGCGTCATACTCATGAGTATTACGCTGGCGTTCAACAATTCCTTGACTTTGCAATCTCCAACGCAATTGATGGAGTCAATATACTCTGTCCTTGCCCAAAATGCAACTTCAAGAAGTGGAAGCCACGAGGTGAAGTTAATCAACACTTGCTGGCAAAAGCATTCCCGTCTTCATACGATGTATGGAATTTGCATGGAGAGTTAATCACCGACTTCGGAGCATCAACTTCTATACTTGAGCCAGAACTAATCATTCATGATCAAGAAGCAACTCCGCCATTACTGGTTGAGGAACAACCAGTACTTGAGCCAGACTTATTCCAGAACATGGTCAATGACGCATTTGAAATACAGGGGTCACATGATAACCCCAACGTGCGTCTCGATGATGATGAATTCCCACAAGGAGGCGATGTACCAATGCCAGATTTACCTAGCATGCAACCAGATGATGAGTTCTTCCGCATATTGAAAGATGG
This sequence comes from Linum lewisii, assembly GCA_034768395.1. Classification (NCBI taxonomy): domain Eukaryota; kingdom Viridiplantae; phylum Streptophyta; class Magnoliopsida; order Malpighiales; family Linaceae; genus Linum; species Linum lewisii. The sequence goes on from CM068297.1 coordinate 13,617,161, forward strand.
TGAAGTGCCATTATATGATGGTTGTACAAGTCATACCAAGTTGTCTTTCATGATCAGCTTATATCACATCAAGTATATGCACAAAATCAGTGATAAAGCAATATCAAAGATACTGGAGTTGCTTCGCAAAGCTTTTCATACCGCCAAAATTCCAACATCTAACTATGAAGTTAAGAAGACAATCAGAAAACTTGGGTTGTCCTACACCAGAATTGATGCATGCAAGAATGACTGCATCTTATATATCAGAGAAGATAGTGAGGCTAAGGAATGCCGAGTGTGTGGGGTGTCTCGATTCAAGGATGTGGGGAAGAATACAGGTGGAAAAAGGCGAAAACCTCAACCCGAGAAGGTCTTTCGGTATTTTCCATTAATACCTGTTTTAATTTCTGTGTTTGACAAGTAAATGTTTTTTTTTGTGTTATTGTAGGCTAATGAAGCTCCTCCTCCTCAAGGCCAACAGTTTGCAGAGTTCCAGGGTTCATGGGGACAGTAGAGACTTGTTGTATTATGTGATTGCATTCGTTCTTTATTTGTATCGTATTTATCATGTACTCTACATTTGTTTGTTAGGATTGTATGATTGTACTACGATTTTGTCATTTCAATTGTAGGATTGTATTTTGAGAATTTCACTAGTTTGTTAGGATTTCGTTTAAGGTATTCAGAACATTGTTCTCGTTCAATCCGGTAGAAAATCAATAATGGCCCAATCTGTGTGTGGTCAACCCACGAAAAATTCAGAAAAAAGCCCGATGAAAAACCCACTAAAAAGCCTGCAGGCCAACGAAACCCAGTCCAGTATGAGCCAAAAATCGGCAGGCCGGCCCTGTTGGAAGCCCAAGAAACACAGCCAAGCCGGCCAGGCCCCACCAGAGGCCCAAGAAACAACCAGGCCGGCCCGGCCAGAGGCCCAAGAAACAACCAGGCCGGCCCGGCCAGAGGCCCAAGAAACAACCAGGCCGGCCCGGCCAGATTAGGCTCTTTGTCGCAGGCAGAAGTTTGTCACAGGCCGCCTGCAACAAAGGTTTGTCACAGACAGCCTGTGACAAACTTCTGCCTGTGACAAACGTTTGTCACAGGCGTTGCCTGCGACGCACTGTCTGTGACAAAGTTTGTCGCAGGCAGGCGTTTGTCGCAGGCCGTCTGTGACAAACGTTTGTCACAGGCAGCCTGCGACAAACGCCTGCCTGCGACAAACTTTGTCACAGACAGCGCCTGCGACAAAATGTGCTTTGTCGCGGCTTATTTTGTCGCAGGCAAAAACGCACTTTGTCGCAGGCGGCGCCTGCGACAAACCTTGCACTTTGTCACAGGCCTGCCTGCGACAAACTGCATTTTTGCCTGTGACAAAAAACCCGTTCTGTTGTAGTGGGTGTAGGACAGGTCCCTACTCTGAAGAATGAGATGCCGGCGCAAGAGCCAAGAAAGAAGGAAGATCTGACGGCATTCCCCCATGAATCACCAAAAGTTAAGAATCCTGGCGAGACGAAGAAGAAAGGAACAGGAGAAACCAAGGAGGTTTGGGGGCCAGTCATTAAACCGCCTTCTACCGAGCTACCAGGGAAGAATGATCCTCTGATGGACGCTTCTTCGAAAGAACTGTGCGGGTCATTTGAAATCTCTGGTCATCTTCCCGAAGAACGACCCACGCTAATTCGCGCACACGGGAAGAAGTTCACACTAGCCGGAGGATCCCCAAGGACATATTTCATAAACTCCGACTCGGGCCTAAGAGAAATCTTGAGTTGGGACGTCTCCTAACACCATCCAGGTATCATCCAGCTCAAGGACGTTAATCTAGAGCGCTTCGTGGGAGGCAACCCACGGCTGGAGTCAGTTTTTCACTTGTGTCAAACTTAGTATTTTAGAGTCGGTTCGGGGGAATCAAAAGTGTTAGTTTGTTTGATTTCTTATTTTTCGTGTGTAGTCTGTGTGTCATAGTTTCATTTGCAAGTTGATTGAGGTTGTTCCGATTTTTTTGGATTTAATTGTGATTTTCTGAAGTTTGCCGGATCTGCGAAAATATTTTCAATCGTGTAGTTCAAAATTTTCGGCGAGAATGCACCATATTTTCGGCGAAAACTCTCTTTGAAATCTCACTGTATTTCTGGTCGATTTTAACTCCAATTTTCGGCGAAAACTACTTGTAGTTTTCGGCGAAAATACCTTTGAAAAACCGGCAGTACTTTTTAACTGATATTTTCGGCGAAAACTTGCACTTATTTTCGCCGAAAATTCAAGGCAAATTTTCAGACCTTATCTCTTTAATTCCCAGTCGAGTCTCTCTCTCTCCTCACTTTCCCATCTCAAAAATTTTCAAAATTCCCTAAACCTTCTTTGTTCGACTTTTATTCTATGTGGATCCGGGACACTTGTCCCCGTATCCTTTTGATCTTTTTGTTGTTTTGTTTTGTAGGAACTCGAGTAGCTACTCCGCTCCGCTTCAGACTCTTCATGTTCATCCCCTACACCGACCATCTCGTCACAGGTTCTTCGTATCTCTCTACTCTAGATTAGTTCTGTGAGGACACAGAACTGTTTAAGTGTGGGGTAGGATGTTAGAATTTTCCTGATCTTGCTTGCTATCTATGATTCTGTGGTTCAATTTTGAAATTCTCTAGCATAGAATTGCTCCATTCTTGACTCGTGATGTTAAACTGACTTCAATTTTGAGCAATGACGTCTAGACTGTTCCACTTAGAACCTGTAACCAACGTTTCAAAACTGATATTAAATGAGTCTAGGTCAGAACAGATCACAAATCACTTCGGTAGTTGAAACTTGAATTAATTGAATTGATTGACTTGTTAATAACAAAGCTCGATAACACCGTTCTAAGATGATAAATGCTAGCTTCTCCCATGTTTTTCCACTCCATATTTGTTCACCTGTGATTGTGGCTTGAGATTAGACGGAAATCCAATTCGAAATCTTGTGTAAAAAGTTATAACTAGATAGGACCAAGTGGCTAAATTGTTGAATCAAGTAATTGAGTTGTTCAAGTTAATGTTAAGTTCTTTAAAGTGCTGAAAATAAAGCTAGGCAAGCCTGACACCTAAGTGAAGTGTTCGGGTTGAGCACTAGCATAGGCACAAATACTGTGAGCTAGGCAGGTCCAACACCTAAGTGAAGTGTTTGGTATCGAGCACTAGTATGCAGTAAATCAATTGAAGGAAGAAGTTGAACTTGAAATAAATCATTGTTTAAATCGGTCCTAGCTAGAACATGTAACGTACAGATCTAGAAACGGATGGAGTCGAGTCGATAGCCATGTCATTTTTCCTACCTCCGCATCCACATCATAGCTAGAGCTTAAAGTCTTTTTGATTAGAATTGGTGTTATCATAGTCGGTTAATTATGATTAATTGTTTTCCCAAGAAACGTGCTTTGTTAAAACTACTACTTGAAGTGTGCAGAAATTAGTGAGATCGAAAACTTGTTTGGTTGATGTTCTTGCATGTGTAGGTCACTCTTTCTACGTCGAACATCTAAACCAAATTGCTAGAATTGAATCTCAGTTTAATCTCGTGTCATTTGTGAATTTGAGTGTGTTCTAGTTCAGTTTGCTTGAGGACAAGCAAAAGCTTAAGTGTGGGGTATTTTGATGACACTCGATTTGACGTGATTATCAGCCTCATTTAAGCGACATTTCATTGCTTAAGACACGGTTTTTAGGGTAGAATAACGAATATTCAATCAATTGCCCTATCTCGTGCCATTTGTGTTACTTTGACCCGTTTCGGGTCTATTTGATGGTTTTCTAGTGTTTTTATGTTAGCACAGGTTTTTGCCGTCAAATAAAGTAGCCAAGGACGTGTCTAAAGCGTTGGAACCTCGAGAAATTGCACCGGAATCGATCCAAGGAGCCAATCAAGTCGAAACAATTCCTGCCCGGTTTACAAAGGAGTTTTCGGCGAAAATACCTCAGCATTTTCGGCGAAAATATCAGTACAAATCGACAGATGCTCATGAACAGAAGTTTTCGGTGAAAACCCTAAGTTTTCGACCGAAAACTATTGGACCAAAATTTACAGAAGAAATCAACCGGCGGGCTCCCCATTTACACCAAGATTTTCGGCGAAAATACCCTAGTATTTTCGGCGAAAATATCAGGCAAAATCCGGCTGAATTAGGGTTAAGTATAAAAACTTAACCGGCGGCCCAAAATCAGAGATACTTTTCATACCTCATAATATCAATCATAATTGCCAGACCTAGAAGTTCGAGGGAGAGTTTAAAGAGTTAAAAGAATCGTGGAGAGATCGTGACGCCATCCCTTCACCTCGGAGACTCAGAGCTTGGATTGAAGATTACCGGAGAGCGAAGCTTTGCCAGAGTCATCAGAATTAGGTTTTTCAGTTCTTATCTGTTCTTCCTCTGTACGATGAACTCTGTTTCTGTCTTTGATTCCTTTGTTATGAACATGAATAGCTGAACTCGTAGAGCTTAGATTAGATGAACCCTAAGTGACCCAGGGCTTTAAAGCGGTCACGGATCGGCGGTAATTAGATTCAAAGTTCAATCAGTTTCTCTTTGCATGGTTGTTTTGTTCTTGATTGTTTATGTTTCTTTTCTGGTTGATCGCCTAGATTAGGTTTTTGCAAGCTAGGGTTAGTCGCCAGACGTAGTCACTAGACGTAGTCGTTAGACAGTTCAAACTTGTCTTCCTTGATCACCTAGTTTAGATTCTTGTTAAGCTGGGGATAGAAGCGAACGCTTGCCTCTCTTTAAAACATCAATTCAACCAGTTAGCCTTATAATTGGAGTGTGCCTTTCGTAGGAACCGATTAGGGTTAATCCACTGCAAGAGTAACTCATAAATCAATAGTAATTGCACCAGTTAAGTTAAGTCGTTGCGAGAGGCGACCGTACCCGGGCGGCTAATTAATCTTGGTAGCTAGATCGGATAGAGCGAACGTTCGCCAGTCTTAAACCTAAGGGTCAGGAGTTATGGTGGTGTATAGAAATTGATTGAATTAGAATTGAAAACCGCTGGTCTTGTGATTGTCGTTTCCTTGGTGATCTAAGGGGGATTCAAAATCTAAGCTCGTCTGTCGTCCTGTTAGTCAACCTTTTTACTTTTTCTGTCTTTTATTTTTCCTTTGTTTATTAGATTAGAAGTCGTGGAACTCACACCACGCACAACTTGTTTAAATCGAGTAATTTGCCAACATATTTGAGTAGACAAGAAGAAAAGACCTCGAGTAGAATACGATCTAGTCTACCTTGGTAGATCAGTTATTTGATACCGCTAAAACTGCAGCATCAAAGATCCAGCAGAATTTACACTAAATTTCTCGGCGAGAACTTCCAAAGTTCTCGCCGAAAACTATTGAAGAATTACACGGGAAGTCTCGTCAAAAGGAACAAGAAAATTCATACTAAAGTTCTCGGCGAGAACTTTCAATGTTCTCGCTGAGAATTCATTCCTTTTCCGGCACAACCTTGGAGAAGTTGGAGAATCCCTATTTAAGCAAACTGACGGTGAACCATTCACGAAGACACACTTATTCCAGGAATTAATTTTCCCCCGACTACAGATTTGAGAGAGAGTTTAGAAAATATCGAAGAGTTCCTGGAGAGATCTTGACACTGTCTCCCCATCTCGGAGTGCTCGGAGCTAGAAGTGAAGATTGTCAGAGATTGGAACTTCGCCGGAGTCGTCAGAATTAGGTTTTTCAGTTCCTATCTGTTCCTCCTCTGCATGATGAACTCCTTTTTGTTTTTGATTCTTTTGTTATCAACATGAGTAGCTAAAGAGCTTAGATTAGGTGAACCCTAAGTGACCCGAGGCTTTAAAGCGGTCACGGATCGGCGGTAAATAGATTCAAATTCAGACAGTTTCTCTTGCATGATTGTTTTGTTATCCATGTCTGTTTCTTTTCTAGCTTGATCACCTAGATTAGATTCGTGTTAAGTTAAGGATAGTGGTGAACGTCCGCCTTACTTTAAAACATCAAATCAATCAGTTAACCTATTCAATGGAGTGTGCCTTTCATAGGAACCATTTAGGGTTAATCCACTTCAAGGGTAACTCATTAATCACTAGTAATTGTATCAGTTAGTTCTCCGTTGCAGAAGTGAACGCACGGACGGTTAATTAATCTTGGTAGTTAGATCTGATAGAGCGAACGTTCGCAGAACTTAGACCTAAGGGTAAGGAGTTATGGTGGTGTCTGAAAACTGATTGAATTAGGATTGAAAACCGCTGGTCTTGTGATTGTCAATGCTCTGGTGATCTTAGGGGGATTCGAGTCTAAGCTTGTTTGTCATCTCGTTAGTCAAATCAATCAATCAATCTGTCTTTTATTTTCATTTCAATTTCCTTGCATCTTTCCTCCAAGGAATTCGCAGTGGAATTCGGCCAATTGCGGCGGAAACTCTTGATTCCTTGTTTTCCTCGCATATTACAGCGGCCCAATTCCAACGGATTTATGGGCTCAATTACGGCCCATAATTCCGACCAAAAATGAAAGGAATCTAATGATTCCGCCAAAATTAATTTTTTCCCCCAATTTGCCCACTTCTCCTCTCTCTCTCTTCTAACCAACGGACCCTCTCTTTGTTCTACCCAAAAAACACAGAAACATCTCCCTGGAATACTATCGAGGGACGGTAGCAGCAACGACCGGCAAGACGGCAGCGACGCCATCCCCTCGTTCACCTCGGCGGCCGAACGACCCTCGTTCATTGACGGCGGCCAGCCCTCGTTCACCAACGACGGCCGGCCCTCGTTCACCAATGGTGGCCGGTCCTCGATCCCCTCGTTCACCGACGGCGACCGACCCTCGTTCTCCTCGTTCACCAACGACAACCAGCCCTTGTTCCCTTCGTTCACCGACAATGATCGACGATAGCATTCTTCTTACGCTACGAATTACGATGTTCAACAGCATTCTTCTTCTTCTTGTTATTTCTATCAATGGCGTTCATTCAATCCTCAAAACTTTCATTATCAAATTACCATACCTCTGTTATTGGGATGATGGCCACGTTTTCCTGCGATGTGTTTAGGACTTTAGGTTTAGGGTTCTTGTTTAGGGTTCCCTGTTTGCTCATTCATTGATTCACAATTGCAATTAAATAATTAGGGTTTGTTCCGTCATTGTTTGGGGATTATGGCAGCGTTGGAAATCAGCTAATTGAGAAGCGATGAGGGAGCAGCGATGAAGAGGTGTGCAGTCGTAAGTAGTAGCGATGAACAGGGTAAGTATCAATTCCTTAGTCGGCGATATAGGTTGGAGGAAGGAGGAGATATGAATGATATTTTAGTCATTTCAAACAGGTTAAGTATCAATTTCGTAACGTTTATTTCACAGGAAAACAAGGAATTGCTGACCGGATTTTGTTGGGAATCAAATTCCGCCGGAACGCATGATTGCGATGAAATTTACCCATTAAGCAGGAAAACGTGGCCTTAGTTTTGAAGTCGTGGAATTCACACCACGCGCAAAGTGTTTAAACCTGAATAGATTGCTAGCTTCTTTGAGTAGTCGATTAGAAGAAACCTCGAGAGATTCGATCTATCCTACTTAGTAGGGTAGTTATTTGATAAACCTGTTTACACCGTTCGTCAGACATATGTACCGTTGGGGGTGGAAGTGGAGGTAGATGGAAGGTCACTGGTAATTAGGTTGGCATAGGTCTCAGCCACAGGGGAAGCAGTCGACACAGATTGCTGGAGAAGCAACTTGAGTCGAGCAATGTCATCAGAGGTAAGAGACATGTTAGCTATAACCAAACGTTCTGAAGGTGCAGAACCAGAGTTTGTAACGGTACCACTAGTCTGAGCATTACCATTACCCCCAACAGAATCACTGTAAACAACACCAGCAAAACCAGATCTAGAACTGTTACCAGATGCCTCTCTAGCCTTCTTATTCTTCAACCGATAACAATCTTCAATAGTATGATTATCCTTCTTACAATAGCGACAGAATAATCCTTTAACAGGCACCTCTTTCCCTCTGTTCTGAAAATTAGTAGCTAAAGCAACTGAATGAACCGATCTAGTCACAGATCCTCGCATCTACCTTTCAACTTGCACAATGCACTTGAACACAGTGTTAATATCAGGAAGAGGATCCATCAGGAGCAATTGAGATCTAACTACATCAAACGAATCATTCAATCCACGGATAAAATGAATCACATAATCCTTCTCCTGATACAGCAAAACTCTAGCAATAACAGAGCATTTCTCAAGTCGTCCAGGATCACAGTCACAAACAAGCACAAGTCTATACAACAAGTATTCCTCCCAAAGAACTTTAAGATTCGTAAAGTATTGAGTTACCGTAGCTTCGCCTTGATCACAAGAGGCGATGCGTGACTGCAGATCGGCGATCACATCACACTGACTGAATCTTTGCTTCAAGTCCTTCCTAGCAAGATGAGCATTATCATAAGACATGAGGCTCTGAGCTATATCATTTGATACGGAGTTTAGAATCCAGATGAGAACCACGAAATTACATCGATTGCACGCAGAGTAGCTTGAATCTGTCAGATCTGGGACTGGAACAGAGCCGTCGATGAACTGAAGCTTGTTTTTTATGCTTAGAGCTACAGAAAATGAACGGATCCATAGGTGGTAATTCTCGATCGTTAGCTTAATGCTAACGATCAGAACAGGAAGATTATCACCAGGAGGAAGGTACAAAGGATTGGAGTAATGGTATGTGAAGTTTGTTACAATCGAAGAGCTGTTGTTAGAGATTGTGCTAGAATTTGTGGACGCCATGGATGAGAATGAAAGCTTTGAGGAGAAGAAAATCTAGAAAGTTTGTTGAAGCTTTTAGAGCTCTGATACCATGTGAAATTGAGAGGGGAAAAGGGCTACTTCTCTTATTGATTCAGAAAAGAGTACTAAGTTCAGCTTAAATACTAAAAAGAACAGAGAAAGAAAGAAGAAAGCCGTTAACAAACAGATAAAAATAGTTAACACGAGACGACGTCGTTGACACAAACTCTCGTTCCGTTAGTCTTCAGCCAACGCCCAGTGTTCGAGTCCCGTTGATGACCTCCAATTCTTCATGACCCACTACAAGAAAAAGGTAGATTAGTCACAATTTTTTGCATTTTTAGTCACGGTTTTAACCGTGACTAAAAAAATTAGTCACGGTTTAAGAAATCGTGAATATATCCACAAACTTTTGTCACGGTTTTTCAAGAAACCGTGACTAAAATATTTGTCACGGTTTTATGTAAAACGTGACCAATATTAGTCACGATTTATATGTAAACCGTGACAAATATTAGTCACGGTTTACATATAAACTATGACCAATATTTTACCCATTTGGTCACTTAACTTTCTGTGGTTGTCATTTTAATCCAGTGACCAAAGTGTTATGAAGAAACTTTCATTTGTTATAGGAACTGATTTTAAATTTTCAATGTTACCGATTTTCTGTTTTGGTAACTTAATGTAACACCCCAATGTTATGAAACGTAAAACGACAACGTGTCCCGGGACAGACGATGACTCACAGGTTGAAAAATACAACTTTGACCAACTACTTTCAAACCAATCATAAAACCAGGGTATTAACCGTCAAATAATTTACAGCGGAATTGGGCCCAACGACTTGAGAGCAATCCTCCAAGCCGCCAATACACCGTCTCGTGATCCACTACTCTGGCACGCCTTAAGAAACTCCGGTGGTTCGTTGCTTGTCCAGGAAATTCCTGCAAAACTGGTGGGTGGCTCGGGGTCAGTCCGTTATCATGATTAATCCATATAAACAGGAATAAACACATTTAATGGAATTAACAACGCAAACCAGTAATTCCATAATCATCCTTCCGTAACGAAGATTACCGTTACCGTTTATCAAATGACCTATCACAAGGAATATTAATCCAACATTCTAATCGTGACCTATATGTGAAACATTAACACACATAATCACAAGTCAATAGGACATCCCATGAACTATTCTAATAGTACCACACAATATCGAGATCAAACTCGAACAGCTTTCATCAAACAATAGGGCGTCCCCTCTTCCCGCCTAGCTAACCTCTACGCCATCATCGATAAGGCTTACTTCTGAGCCTGTAATAGGGATTTCACAAGAGTCGCTATTCTTCCTGACTACCATGAATCGATTGGGGCTATCAATACCCAACTCCCATCATCCGGTCGAGGTTAATTCCACCCAACTCTTATCATCCGGTTGGGGCTATCTACCGTGAATCGATTGGGGCTAACAATACCCAACTCCCATCACCCGGTAGGAACCCGTATCCATCGATGTTCCCGGCGGAGGACTAGCTAGCTAGACTTTACTTTCCACTTGTATACACAAGGTGTCAATCATTAGATAACATCACGGTTTAACCATAACCGAATCAAACACTATTAGGTATGACACCAATGGTTCCGGAAAGATAGAACTTTTCGTAGAAACGACACCTTGTTGTCAAAACCAAGACTTTCCGTCTTAATTTCCAGGTAAGTAGGGGAGTCACTCAGACTACTTAAGTCCCTCTAATCTTAGGCATCATAACTTTATAAACCGGAATTAATGAGGATCTGCGTCACTCATTACTCTGAATAATCTAACCTATCGGAAAAACCAACTCAGATGGGTTAGCACTCGGTTAGCAGTAAATCACCACGAGAATTATAAGGACCTTAATTTAAGCATGCACGAGTCCAAAATAAGGCCCGAGTACCTCACTCGTTGATCCGGTTCCCGTCAAACAATTAATTCAGAATTATCACAATATTTGGTTAGTGACCAAGTTTAACAAATAGCTATTTAAATTGAGGAATTAATTAATCCAAGGAATTTACCCCCTTAAACCAACCCACCTATAAATCGAGTCGGTTGACTTAGAAATCGGTTATGTAGCTTGAATCGGATGGAAATAAGGAGTTAACGAACCGTCGTAACTCCCGGGCCAAATTGTACTAACTGAAAAGTTAGTTGGGCCAAATCTGTCACCATTTAGAGTTTAGGATTAAACTAATAGAATAGAATATCTGAGGGGCCAAACTGTCAAAGACTAATAGGCTTGGACCACGATAGTAATTAAATTAAATTGGAGGACTGAACTGTGACATAGAGACTTGGGTGACCAAACTACAACTATTCCATCTTCTTCTCCAATTTGCAGGAACGCTCCAGCCGCCGTATCCGATGCTGACGACGACGAAAACCCCACGAGACTTGCTCGGAACCATAATTAAATAGGGGGGAAAGCTTCGTAGGCTCGAGATGGATTGATTGGTGGCTTTGTATCAATTCGACGAAGCCGGAGTGTACCGACTGAACCTTCATCGGAAGCATCATCGGAGAATGAAGGAAATCGAGTTAGTTGGATTTCGAGTGGTGCAAGCTTCGAATTGAAGCAACGGATAGTTTATATAGGCTCGGAGGTGTCGAATAACGCCAAAGAGGATAAGATTACGAGCCGATTCGTAATCTAGAGGGGTGATGACACTCGATTTGACGTGATTATCAGCCTCATTTAAGCGACATTTCTTTGCTTAAGACATGATTTTTAGGGTAGAATAACGAATATTCATCGATTACCCTATCTTGTGCCATTTGTGTTACTTGGCCCGTTTCGGGTCTATTTGATGGTTTTCTAGTGTTTTTATGTTAGCACAGGTTTTTGCCGTCAAATAAAGTAGCCAAGGACGTGTCTAAGGCGTTGGAACCTCGAGGAATCACACCGGAATCGATCCAAGGAGCCAATCAAGTCAAACCAAAAGTCTGCCCGTTTACACTGACATTTTCGGCGAAAAGAACCTATGGTTTTCGGCGAAAATGCAAGGAAAAATCCACTGATGCTCAGCCAAGGAAGTTTTCGGCGAAAACCCAAAGTTTTCGCCGAGAACCATCAGTCCGAAAATCACAGGAGAATTCAACCGAAGGGCCATCCATTTACACTAGAATTTTCGGCGAAAATACCTTGTTATTTTCGGCGAAAATATCAGGCAAATTCGGCGGGTATTAGGGTTAAGTATAAATACTTAACCGGCGGCCCAAATTGAGGATATACAATACATCATAATATACTTTTCGAAATCAGAATTGGAGGAATTCTCTGAAGTTCTGGAGCGAAGAGTTAGAGTTCGAAGAGCCGGAAAGAGATCGTGACGCCATCCCTTCCACCTCGGAGACTCGGAGCAAGGAGTGTAGTTTACAGAAGATCGAAGTCTGTCAGAGTCGTCTAAATTAGGTTTTTCAGATTCTTTTCTGTTCTTCCTCTGGATGATGAACTCTTTCTTTGTTTTTGATTCTTTTGTGATAAACATGAGTAGCTAAACTCGTTAGAGCTTAGAGCGGCGGTGATTAGATTTAAAATTCAATCAGTTCTCTTTCATGTTTGATTTGTTCTTCATTGTTCATGTTTCTTGTCTGGATTGATCACCTAGATTAGATTCTTGTTAAGCTAAGGATAGAAGCGAACTCTCGCCTTACTTTAGAACATCGAATTGAACAATTAACCTTATAATTGGAGCGTGCCTTTCGTAGGAACCGGTTAGGGTTAATCCACTGCAAGAGTAACTCATAAATCGTTAGTAATTGCACCAGTTAATTAAGTCGTTACGAGAGGCGACCGTACCCGGGCGGCTAGTTAATCTTGGTAGTTAGAACGGATAGAGCGAACGTTCGCCGGTCTTAAACCTAAGGGTAAGGAGTTATGGTGGTGTCTTAGTAATTGATTGAATGAAAATCAAACCCGCTGATCTGTTGATTGACAATGCTCTGGGAACGAAGGGGGATTCAAAGTCTAAGTTCGTCTGTCATCTTTGTTTTCAAACCCTAATTTCCAATCTGCTTTAGTTTAATTTTTAATTTTCTCTGCATTTCTTAGAATTAGAAGTCGTGGAACTCACACCACGCACGAAGTGCTTGCATTCGAGTATTTTGCTAGTTTTTGGAGTAGTCAATCATAGAAGGCCCGTGGAATACGATCTGCTTAGCTTTAAGCTTTGTAGTATTTGATCAACCGCTTCTGCGACGTTCATCAAATTGGCGCCGTTGTCGGGGACTTCTTTGATTGTTTGAAAGAAGAACTGGCAATTTATTCTTCTATTTTCCAGCTTTCACCTTTCCATCCACTTCGATTTTACACTGGTTTTGTTTGTCTTTGTTATCTGTAGGTTTACAGGTGTATGCCTCACCGTCCTTGGACTCGCTCTCAAACCGAACAGGCTAAGAGTGCAGAGAGACCAGGCAGTTCTGCTCCACCTCTACGATCACAGATTTTGAAGAGAGACAGATCCAATCCACCCGTCACTCCGATCAAGATCGAGGAACTGAAGGAGAGTTCCTCATCTCCGTCTTCACCGTCACCTTCATCCGCTTCATACACCGCATCACTTTCACCTCCTGCATCTCCTACCATGGACGATCAGTTACCACCGCCACCACCACCAAATGGAGAAACTACCGCCGCCGCCACCACCACCTGCACAGAAGAGTCTAGCAGACTATAACAAGCCAAGCGCGACTAGCGTTCGATCTGCCATTGCCGTTCCGCGCATTGAAGGAGATCCTGACTATGAGATCAAGATTCCATTCTTGACCATGATCTCTAGGGATCTAAAATTTGAAGGCAGGCCCCTAGACAATCCGTGCACTCATCTTGCAGACTTCCTTGATCTCTGCAGCACTTTCAAGAACGGAAACCTCGACAAAAATAGTCTTTGTCTGAGAGCTTTCCCGTTCTCTCTGAAAGGCCCTGCTAAGAGGTGGCTTACTGGCAAACCACCTGGCTACTACACTAATTGGGATACTCTGGCTCAGGATTTCGTTGAAGAATACTTCCCGCCAGCCAGAACAACTGCCATCAAGGACAACATTGCCAGATTCTCCCAGAAAGAAGGAGAAAGCTTATATGATACTTGGAATCGATTCCAAGAACTTCTCTACAACTGCCCGCATCATGGATTCGAGCAGAGGCAGTTAGCTGAGATCTTTGCTCGAGGACTTCGAGAAGAATCTGCCAAGTGGGTCAACTCTCTAGCTGAAGGAGATTGCACTACACTTACACCTGAAGCTGCTCTTCTTCACTTCGCAAACTGTGCGACCAAGTCAAGGAACTGGGAACGACAATCTGAAGGATCAAGGAGCAAGCTCGATCTCGAAGCTACTATCAAGTCAGAGGTAGAGAAGCATTTGAAGAAGTCTACCACACCAATCAAACCGCCGACAGCTTCTGTCTACGTTGCCGATTGCGAATGGTGTGGAGCTTGCGCACATAACGGAGGCCGTTGTCAGAATTTTGGTAAGGCAGAAGTCTGGTCAGCCGAAGAGGTAAATTTCATTCAACAAGGCTTCGTTAATAATCAGAATGGTTATGCTGGCTACCGCAACTTCAGGCAGCAAGGGAACTATCAAGACAGACCTCCCTACAATAATGGCGCCAACCATAACCAGAATCAGAATAACCGCCCAGCTGGTCCAGCTCGGGATCAGAAACCTAACCATCCGCCGGCAGGTGTCTACCAGCCGCCGCATCGAAATCCGGGCAACTATGGAACTGCACCTGGCAACCGCCAGAATCAATATCTTAACAATACATATCCAGGGCAGCAGCATCAAAGAGAGAACAACGTTAGTGACCTGGACATGAAGCTTAGCCAGATCATCACCAGACTCGATGATCACGACAGTCAGTTCAAGGCTCAAGCTCTTCTCAATCAAGAACAGATAGCATCTGGACAAAGAATTGAGCAAGCCGTGAACAACATCTCAAGCATGCTTGCATCCGGTCGACCATTTGGCCAACTTCCGAGCCAGACAGAGCCAAACCCGAGAAAGGAGCAAGCCAAGATGGTAACTGTTCAAGATCCTTCAAGCTCATCTTCTAATACTTCTTCTGATTTATGCAGGATGCCTGACACTCCAGAGAAGAAGGAAGCACATAAAGTGGCGCTTAAGGAGTATGATCCTCCTCTTGCACCGTACGTCGTGAAGCCTCCTTTTCCTAGAGCATTGCTGCCAAATGCAAGGATCGAGCTTGGTATGAAGGGAAACAAGGAAGGATATCCTGACATCCGTAGCAAGAAGCCTACCTCTCCATACCCAGCTAAGTGTTCTGATCCTGGTTCTTTCACGCTACCTTTGGTTATTAATGATATTGAAATAGAGCGTAGTTTAGTGGATCTAGGCGCGTCTGTCAATGTTATGCCTATGAGCTTATTTGAAAAATTAAACCTAGGAGAACTTGAACCAACTACTATGCAACTCGTCTTTGCCGATAGATCACTTAAAACGCCTAGAGGAGAAATAAAAGACGTCGTTACTAAATGTGGTCTGTTCACGTTTTTAGCTGACTATGTAATCATTGACACTAGTAAGGATGATTCTACCTTTCTCATAGGTCGACCTTTCATGGCTACTACTGGAATGAATATTAACGTTCCAAATGGTTCTTTGACTCTAAGGGTTGGTAAAGACACTGTCACGTTCCGCCTTAAAGACGGAATGAAATATAATCCGAAGAATGAAGAATGTCATTGCTTGGCTGTTGAAACCGTGGAGTTGACTCCGGTCAACTCCGTCACTAATATCTCTTCTAGTGTGCCTAGATCTATTGTTGTTACAGGTGCTGGACAGGTTATCAAGCAGAAACCGAGATCTGTCCTTCTCACGCCGTCAAAGAAGAAGGAACTGCAAGCCTCTTCTAAACCGCCACGTAAGGAGTCTGGCAAGTCCAGGAGGAAGAATCATAAGAAGAAGCAAGCTCAAATGGTCTGGAGACCAAAAGCTCCGCCGTCCTCCACTGAGCCAGCTGCACCACCAATTCGTTCCGAGAAACCGGCGCCGAAACAAGTATGGAGGGAGAAGCCAAAAGCATCTCCTAAGGAAATACTAACGATCACCGATCCTGGTGATACCAAGCCGGAGATGAAAGAAAAGAAGAAGTCGACAGTCCTCATTCCTTCCATCGTAACACTCAAGAAGGATGACCTCTCCAGAGAGTTGTTCGGACCGTTCAAGTTCATCGATCATCTTCCCGATGGACGTACCAAGCTCTTGCATGCGAACGGGAAGAGATTCACGCTTACCGGAGAAGCCCCGAAGCTGTACTTCATGAACTCCGACGCTAGCGTAAAGGAGAATCTGAGTTGGGATGTCTCCTAATACCGTCCAGGTATCGTCCAGCTCAAGGACGTTAATAAAAGAGCGCTTCGTGGGAGGCAACCCACGGCTGGAGTCCGTTTTTAATTTTTGTCGAACTTAGTGTTTTAGAGTCGGTTCATGGGAGCAAAAAGTGTCAGTTTGTTTGATTTATTATTTTTCGTGTGTAGTCTGCATGTCGTAGTGTCAGTCGCAAGTTGATTGAGGTTGTTCCGATTTTTGTGGATTTAACTGTGATTTTCTGAAGTTTGCCGGATTTGCGAAAATATTTTCACCCGAGCAGTTCAAAATTTTCGGCGAAATGAACCCCTATTTTCGGCGAAATCGCCTTTTAAATTTTCACTGAATTTCACTGTTTCATATTTTCGGCCGAAAAACTCATTGTGTTTTCGACGAAAATCCATTTGAAAACCGGCAGTGCATTTGAACGTAAATTTTCGGCGAAAACTCCCTATTTTTTCGCCGAAAACCCTTTTGAAAATAACCCAAATTTCCATTTAAAAATCCGGTCGACACTCCCTCTCTTTCACTTTCCATTTTCGAGCTAAAACCCGAAAAATCCCCTTTCTCTGTTTTTTTCGAAAACCGCCGCCGCCTCTAGGGCTGGGAATCGGTCGGTGCGGTCAAAAACCAATCGAAATCGGTTAACCAATGGTTAACCGCCCTTAAAATTATTTTGACCGACTGACCGACCGATTTTGTAATGTCGGTTTTTTGACCGATTTTGGTCAAAACCAAAAATTGACCGACCGGTTTATTTTACATTTGGCCGATCGAAAAGTTGACCGACTGATCGACTGACCGATTTCGACCGATTTTAACCGACTAACCGATTTCGACCGATTTTAAACCGACTGACCAAATTTCGACCGATTTTGTACTAACATTATCTACAAAAATTTGCAACATAACGACTGTTTCGGGAGCTTTCTCGGCTGCATGATTGCAGTCCCTCCTTAGTCTTTACCTGAAAATACATGCATAATACCAGATAATATTCATCAAGTGTTCAATAGAAGCACCACCATTCTAGAGTAGTAGTAGTCTAGAATACAACACATAATAAGTTAATAACGATAAAGTAAGTAAGTCACACAACACAAACGCACTCATAAGTCACACAACAATAACGATAAAGTAAGTAAGTCATCCTCCTTCTTTAAGGCGGAGATGAAAGAAAAGAAGGAGCCGACAGTCCTATTAAAGGAGCCGACAGTCCTTTAATATAATAATATTCAAACATCAAACACCATATTAAAGGTTCCACCGTCGTCATCCTCTGCCCCGTCCATGCAAGGCTCGCTCTCATAATCATCCTCCTCCTCGCCAGTCTCACTCTCATTGTCATCCTCCTCATCTGCAACTTGTAGGACTGCTGGAATTTTTGAACCGCCGCCAGTGGATGTAGTTGGTTTGACAAACTGGTTGACAATTGGACGAACAATTGTAGAAGCAGAAGTGATGACAACATCTTCAAGTGGGGGTGGTAGTGGTGAATCACTAATGTTAAGAGCTGCAATTTATGAAGTTTCAAAAACACATATGTTAATTTGAAATGAATGGATCGTGGATGATGATGATACAAATATAATTAATATGATGATACATATGTTATTATCACCACATAACCAAAAAGAAAAAGAACAAGCTAATTAATATTCATCCTCATTCATACTTTTGCTTTTTCCATAGCTAGCTTTTGCTTTGGACAGTTCACAGTAGGTGACTTCAGATTCAAAACAGTGTTAAAAGGGAATTGGTATTATTCTAACAAGAAACTGAAATTAGTTTGATGATGATAAAGAGAAGGACAAAAGACATACCTTCCATGAATTGAATCTGATCTTCTTCATCCCCTCATCATTGCCATTATCATCTGGATTCCTCAACCAATCCTCCGAGCAAATTAGAGCCTCTACGATTTCAGGTAGCAATGAACTCCTAAAATCGTCCAAGACTCTACCTCCATTACTGAAAGCACTCTCTGAAGCTACCGAAGAAACATGGATTGCAAGTATATCCTTTGCAATCTCAGACATGACCGGATACTTGTATGCTCCCACAACTTTCCACCAAGTTAGTATATCAAACTCTTCAGTCACGTCCCCCGCTCCTTCACGTGCGTCATCTAGATACTTATCCAACTCTGCTCTATTTCCAATCACTTTGTGCTGCAAGTCATACCCAGCAAAGGTGTCATCATAGTCTTCATCTTCCTCGGTATTCATTAGCCGTACTACAAAAATGAATTTAGAACCCCTACACAAATCACATTCAAAAGACAAAATGAATTTACATAGTAATATAATTAAACAATACATAACCTTAACACCTTCCTAATTATCTCAACATGGCTGGGGCATAAAAGGGAGCAGAATACAGCTCCACACCAACAACAATAGAAATGCCATGACTAAAAAAGAAAAACACCCAGCTGCCCAAGAACCGAGACTGCACAGATCAGACCAAAATTGACAGCAACAAAACAATACCCAAAAACTGAATCCTAGTAAACAAAAATAGGAGATTCATCTGCTAATTCAAACTAAAATGGAAAATCGAAAATCGGACAATGGGAATGTAATCGGAGAGGGAAGGATAAACATACCTTTCCATGATGATATGAGATGAGAGACTAGTTGTAGAAACTTCGAAATCGAGCTCCCCTGTTATGTTCCTAATTCATTTGAAGCAAGCATTGAGTTCAGATAGTGAGGCTGAGAGATAGCTGCGAGAGGATAAGAAAACAAAATAGAAAAAGAGAAAGAGAACTTACAGGCGGTGAATGTTGGCTGGAGATCGACGGCGGCTGATGGAGATCAACGGCGGCTGGTGATTGAACTTGGAGCGGCGCGGATGGATGAACTTGGACTGGCGGCTGGCGGCTGCCGATTGGAGCGGAGCGGATGGACTTGGAGCGGTGCGGATGGCTGGGGCAGCGGTGGCGGCGAGTGGCGACCGTCGACCAGTGGTGTGTGGTGTGGAGGAGACTGGAGATCGACGGAGTTGCCGTTCGCTTCGTCGATAGAGATTCAGAGACTCAGAGAAATTGAGAGAGTGAGCTGCCGAATGGGTTTGATGAAACTAACCCTAAAAATTTTACCCAAACTAAATTTCGGTCAGACTGGTTAACTAGTGGTTAACCGTCGGTTAACCACTTTTGACCGATGACCGAAATTTATAAATTCATTTGACCGACCCCCAACCAATTATTCCATCGGTTAACCATTGACCGACTGAAATCGGTCGGTCAATTTTTTTTACCCTTTAACCTTAACTGATTTCCCAGCCCTAGCCGCCTCCCATTTTCTCTTCGCCGCTGTCGCCGACCGCCGCCGCTCCCTTCCCCTTCCTTTTTCCGATCATTTTGAGCCCTAGAATGTTCGAATTGGAGCTCTACAGCTCCAGTTCACCGAAACCCTTGTTTTCAGAGTTTTTCACCGATTTCTCCCAAACCGTTCATTTTTAGCATCCATGGCTTCAAGGTAAGTTGTAGAAATTTTCAATACGAATCTTTTGACATATTGATTGCTGAATTTCGTCGGGGTTGACTTTCGGTTGACTTTTTGGTTTGCCTCGATTTGCGTGCCGACTGATTTCGTGTGAACTAGGTTAGCTGAACTTTTTGAACTGTTCTAGCATGCTTAGGGAGTGTCGTGCTTAATTTCCATTTCATTTGATCATGTGTTGTTATGCATACGATTGATTCTTTGTGATGTTGACCTGTGAGAAATGTCGGTTTGACCATGAACTGTTTTTGATCATTTGGCTGCCGTATGTGTTCATTCTCGTTCAGATTATCATGTTTGCCATCTGAGATCATATTTTACCGTCATTCTCCGCTTTGTGATAGTCTTTCCATGATTAGGGTTCATTATGCTATAAGTGTTGACTTTCTGAATGTCGGTTTGACTCTTTGAACTCTGATTGTGCTTATCCAATTCTGGCTGTTCCTAAGCATGTATTTTATTATCTATGATTACCGGTTACTCTGCTTTGCTTACCCCCACTCGGTTTTCCTCATTTCTTTGTGAAATTGAGTTTTTCTACTAAGAGTGGGGTAGGGTTTAAGTTTGACTAATCTAGTTTCATTCTGGTTATAGGAACACCACTTTTGAGCGCAGGACTAAGGCGCGACTTGATGCCGCCTCGAGCTCCAGAGCCCCCGCTCCCGTCACACGCGCCGTTCAGGGCCCTCCTCCAGCACTACCTCGCCGGGCTGGGTACCATCGCACTATCGCCCGTCTACCTGACTTCTACTTTGAGTGCTTCCAGAAGATCGAGCACATACGGGGAGCTAAGGTACGCCCTCTTTCCATGGAGTCCCTGAGCGAGCACGACGAGGACTACTACCGGAACGTGCATGACGCCCTAGCACTAGGGCTGGGAATTGGTTACTGGTTAGTGGTTATAACCGCTAACCGCACCGATTTTGGCGGTTAGCGGTTAACCACTAACCGCATGTGCGGTTAGTGGTTAGGTTTGCGGTAAGCAATTTAGGGGTTTTGCGGTTAGTGGTTACACCGATAACCGCACGGTTAAACCACAAATAACCGAAATAACCGCACAGCAAAATTAACCCCTAAAAAAATAATCCCACATGGCCACATTCGGACATAATCCCACTTTCCCAGTTCCCTTCCCACTCTCAAAGTCAAAACCCTAAATCGAAGAACTTCGACGGCTTGCCTTTCGACAATCGACAGTCAGTCGACTCCAACTCCGCCGATAGAGCTCCGACGATTGTTCTCCGATTCAAGTTCGAACTCCGATGAGGCAATGACAGTTCTCCGATTCTCCCTACTTCGTCCGTCCGCTGCCCGTCGCTGATTGATTCTTCGACTTCAACTCCGACTCTCCGACTCTCCTCTCCGACTCTTTCTTCTATCTCCCATTTTCTTAAGGTGAGTATTCTGAACTCCTGATACATACTCCCACTTCCTAGTTCCCAGACCCTAACAAAACCTAATTTGAGTACTTGCTGTTCTTAGCTTCTTCGAAGTTCAAAGTTCAGACATGATTTTGCAATTTTGCTCTGTATTCTGTTATTCTGCTATATTGCTCTATGATTTCCAGCCTGATTTTCTTGTTTCCTTCCTTATTTCCAGCAATAGCTGCTGTGTTTTGTACTTTTGTTGATTAATACAACAACAATAGCTGCTGTGTTTTTTTTTATTAACATAGCAGCAATAGGCCAGTAGCTGTTGATTACTATGGCAGCAATAGCTGCTATGTTTGGTTGATTATTAAGGCAGAAAATAGTTGCTAATTTTTGTATTTCTGTTGATTACTATTGCAGCAATAGCTGCTGTGTTTTGTTGATTAATATAGCAGCAGTAGCTGCTGATTTTCAGTAGCTATTGCTGCTACTTTGATCAACAAAACACAGCATTAGTTTTGAAAGTGAGTAATATTCGTGCAATTATGATCCAAGCCCACTGGATTCAGTTAATATTGTATATGATAATGTTGTATATTGCTGCTCCATTGTGAAATCTCCTCAGTTGCTGATAATATTGTATTTGTATATGATATCTAGTATGGACCGTATGGTGATATCTAATCTAAGTAGCTTTATAACATGGTAGCATCATGCTTGGAAAAAGAAGTAGGTCAATGCCTCCTCCAAATGCAAACAATGAACATCAACAACATCAGCAGCCTCAAACAGCAGTAGCAAGCAACGCCATTAGTCCTGAAGGCAACAATAATGAAGAAGAAGCATCTGAAACTCCAGTTTCAAAGAAGCAAAAGGGGAAGACACGGGCACCTATCTGGCAAGAGTTTCATACTGTTTATGTGAAAGATAGCACATTGGGTAGAGAAATAAGGAAGGGAAAATGCAAAAGGTGTGGTACGGAGATTTGTGCTGATGGAAGAAAAAATGGCACTACCGCATTGACTAACCACTTTACCAGTTGTATGAGGAAATTGGCCGAAAGTGATGGTCAAACAATCCTGAACTTTAGCAAGGGTGAAGTATGGGACGAGAAGAAAAGTGCTTATGGAAGTTCAACCAAGATGAAGCTAGAGTGGCTTTGGCTGAGATGATCATTCTGGATGAGCATGCATTTAGATTTGTTGAGAAGCAAGGGTTTAAGAGGTTCATGGAAGTTTGTTGTCCGATGTTCAAGGTACCTAGCAGAAAGACGGTAAGGGAGGATTGTATAAAGCTATTTATACAGAGGAAGGATAGCATGAAGAGTTTCTTTCAAACAAAGGGAATTGGAAGTATTTCAATTACTAGTGACTGTTGGACATCGGCAAAAAATATGTGTTTCATCTGTGTAACTGCTCACTTTATTGGGAGCAATTGGAAATTGCAGAAGAAGATAATCAGCTTCGCTCAGATTGATAGTCACAAAGGAGAAGACATTGGGGACTCAATCGACAAAACACTTGACGAGTGGGGTATAAGGAAGGTTTTGTGCTGCACTTTAGACAATGCATCCGCTAATGATAGTGCAGTTCGTCACCTTAAGGACAGATTAACAGTACGAGGATCCAACATTCTGAATGGTAAGTATCTTCATATGAGGTGTGTGGCGCACATCATAAATTTGATTGTCACGGATGGTCTAAATGAAATCGGCGTGTCGGTGAGAAGAGTTAGAGAAGCTGTGAAATGGGTAACTTCTTCTCCCGCAAGAGAAACAAGTTTCAATGTAGCTGTCAATGCAATGGGTATAGTTTGCAAGAATAAGATGAAGTTGGATGTGCCGACACGGTGGAACTCCACATATTTGATGCTACAATCGGTGATTCCATACGAAAAAGCTATTGTTTTGTTCAAGGATTTGAACAAGCCATATTTGGATGAACTAAATCAGAAGAGGCACGATGGTGGGATGCTTGGCCCTCCAACACTTGAAGATTTTGAGAAGGTGAAAATGATGGTTGAGTATCTACATCATTTTTACCTATTGACTAACCTTGTTTCTGGTACGGCATATGTTACATCTCACTTGTTCTTCAAAGAGATGTGTGATCTACTTGACACAATCAGCGGATTTGAGATGAATTCAGAAGAAGACATAAGAGCGATGGGTGCTAGAATGAAGAAGAAGATTGGAAAGTATTGGTCGGAGGAATGTGAGTTGAATCCGAGATTGAACAAAATCTTGTATATTGCTGCTATTTTGGATCCAAGACAGAAGATGAAGCACATTGAGAAGTGTTTGAAGAAAGTTTATGGAGTTGATAGGGCAATGGACTTGGTTAAAGAAGTTAAGGACACGCTTTATGAGATGTTTGATGCATACAAGAAGATGTTGACTCAAACTCTAACAACAACCTCAAATTCAACATCAAGGACCAATGCTTCTGATTTGAATTCTTATGCAAATGATCAGTTGCAGTCAGTTGTTAGAGGCTCTTGTAGTACTCTCCTTGTCGATAGTGACGATGAAGATGAAGAATCCGAAACTTCTGATTTGGATTTATACTTTGCTGAAAAGCAGTTTAAGGAGCCAAATCGAAAGGACAATGGGAACTCTGTGGTTGACAAGTTTGATATATTGGGTTGGTGGTCTTCACACCATGGTATGCGTTTTCCTATATTGTCAGAGATGGCTAGGGATATTTTGGCAATTCCAATATCAACTGTTGCTTCAGAGTCTGCATTTAGCACCGGTGGTCGTGTGCTCAATGATTTTAGGACCTCGTTAAGTCCTCAAGTTGTAGAAGCTGTGATTTGTTGTGAGGACTGGTTGAGGGACAGTCCATTGACACCATTCATTACAGATGAAGAGGACACACCTGAAGAAGAACAAAACGAAGAATATGAAACGAGTAAGATTAGATTGGATTTCGTGTTTTTAGTTTCACTATTGAATGAAATCTTTATTGTTAGTACTTAGTTTAGTTCATTTTGTTTGGATGCAGTTCTACAATCGTTTAGATCAGGAGGTGCACCCTCGGTTGAATGAAGATGCAACATGGAAGACAGTTGTAGGTAATTGTCCATTCTGAATCTTTGATGGTAGTGAAATTGATGTCCTTAACCTTAAGGACCTACTGTGTTTAGTTTTTTCAAGAATGGAAATCAGCAGTTGTGTTTGGGTGGGCTGCTGTGTTTTGCTCATAAACAGTCATTTATCATGTTAGAAGTTCACGTTGGGCTGCTATGTGCTGTGTTCATTTTCCTAGCTATGAAGTGTTGACTGTTGTGTTCATTTATCATGTTATATATAGCAGCAGCTGTGTTTAAGTGTTTGGGTATGCTGCTGTGTTTTTGTTGCTCATAAGAGTCATAACACTTAATGAAATAACATTCTATGTATTGGAACTTATAGGGGGGAAACAACTTGTAGATTTCGGGTTGGATTGGAATCACCGAATCACTACGAGTCAAGAACTCTGCAACTGCAACTCTGCAAGACTACAAGACTAATGAAGATGGAGTTTGGAATTGGAGATATTTTGAAGTTATGTTCATTTGCTTTATGAGGCATTTTGAAACTTTATCACGTGTTGGATATGTATGAATTTATGGATTTAGAGACGTGTGAGGTCGTGGTTATTTGGACTGAATTGGATTGGACATTTCCGAGTTAAGAACATGATTTTGCTGATTTTCTTAAATTTTCGGTTAGTTATGGTTAACCACTAACCTAACCGCATAACCGCGGTGCGGTTAGTGTTAACCGCAACCCAATTTCGGGTCAGTTAAGGTTAGTGAATTTGGTGTTTTTGTGGTGCGGTTAACACTAACCGCACCGATTTCCACCTCTACCTAGCACCGACCGACCTCCTAGAGCTGACCACCATAGTTGCCGACTTCCCAGACATCGCCCTTCAGGAGTTCTGGGCGACCTTTGATCTGGATGAGCACAAGAGGAGGCAAGGCCAGAAGGTTGTTACCTTCTATCTGGGTGGAGTGTACAGACAGCTTACCTACGATGAGTTTGTTGCTCATCTAGGTATCCCCTATGAGCACTATCATGGCCATCACCTCGGCTGGGGCGACGATGATGACGACGAAGCTTACCATGCACTCTGGAGCCACATGACTGGAGTGCCTGGCGATCGCCTTGGGGAGCACAACTCAGTTAAGTCGCTCTCTCACCCTCTCTTTAAATTTATTCATATGGTTTGGCGTAGATCTCTTTTATATGTTCCAGATAAGGATCGCCACCATATCCTCAAGGAGGAGCTTATGCTTCTCCAGCCATCCGAGAGGGCTACCCTCTTCACCCCGGTTGGGTGCTTGCTCGCATCTTTCGCCAGAAGACCAAGAGGCGGAAGCTACCTCGTGCACTCCCGGGAGGTAACTTCATAGGTCAGCTCATTATCTCCTTCGGCATCAGCCATGAATATGCTCCGAACATTCCACGACACCTAGTTAGGACCGTTGGAGGAGACTTAGCGGTCGAATACGACCTCGAGCTGGAACTCAGTCCCCAGGTGGCGGCAGATCCTCCCCTCTAGCATATAGCCGAGTCGGAGGAAGAAGATGATACTGAGCAGCAGCAGCCCCAGCGGCAGCCGGAATTCCATGACTATATACCCTCGTCGCATCATCAGGCAGGGTATGCACACCAGTCGCCGCCGCACATTCCAAATCCATACCAGGCGCCTCACCCTCAGCACCGACCGCACCCCGCGGACATTAATGAGTTGTATGAGCGACTGCAGGAGTGGAGCATCACCGACAACGCCACTCAAGAGGCGAGATCGACTATTATGCAGCAGCATATGTGCCGCGCCGACAGGCGATATGAGGCACAACTGGCGTGGCAACGCCAGCTCGGCGAGCACCTCCACTTTCCACCCCCCGACACCCCTGACCAGCCTTGATCAGGTGGTGTCCTTTTCCTTGTCCTTTCTTTTTATTTATTCTTTTCGGATTTTGGTCCAACTTTTTCTGTGTGGATCCGGGACACTTGTCCCGATTTCCTTTTTATGTTTCATTTGTTTTTGTTTTGTAGGCAGTAGGGAGATTCCCTTTGCTTCGCTTTGGTAGATCGCCTCCGCTCCGAGGACTCGTGCTCATCCCCTACGCCAATCATCTCGGTCCAGGTTCTTCTACTTCACTCTGAACTCTAGAATTAGTCCTATGAGGACACAGTCTGATTTAAGTGTGGGGTAGGATGCTAGAGAACCTTGCATGACCTTGATTGCCCTTGATTGTGTTTTATATGTGCCTCGTGATTCCATTCCAGTCTCTCTAGCATTAGAATGGCTCAGTTCTTGATTTTTGATGTTAAGTTGTTGTTCAAACCTTCATAATGATGCTTAGACTGCTTAACCTAGAACTTGAGAACCAACTTGTATACTTTGATGCTAAATTGCCTGGTCAGAACAGAATTTTAAAATCACACTTGTAGTTTGTAGCCTTGATTGCATGAAAATGACCGAATCCGACTAGCAAACCAACTGTGAGCTTTTGATCCATTGCACATAACTTGCAATTTTAATTCTTTCTGAGTGGTTTTCTGTTTGCTTGAATGAGTTAGAATTTGCATGAGACCTACTCGAGACCACACGATGACACGAGTTCTAAAAGGATAGGGGCACCTAGATTCAGCTACTTAGCCAGATAGCCTACCAAACGATAAATCCATTAGGTTTAGACCCTTGAGCTTGGCATGTTCTTTCGGTTCGATAATACATTACAACCATTTTCCATTTCTTTCATTCCCCGTTGATCCCCTGTGGTTGTAGTTCTAGATTGACCTACCGGAAGTCGGTTTGTGGTAACCTCCCTATAGCCATTAAACAGGTGGTCTTAGCTATTATGTCCAGACGTGTAAATCCCTCTAGCAACTAAAAGAAAATCGGCACAAAAGAAGAAAAAAAGGTAAAGTAAGAAAAAAAAGAAAATTTCGAAAAAAGTGAAGAAAAGAAAAATCAGAAAAGTTTCAAAGTTTCTAGTTCAATAAAACGTTCTTCTCCCTACAAATGGAAGAACGAAGTCAAAAGAAAAGTTCAAAAGAAAAGAAAAAATCGTGTAAAGAAAAAGAATAAGTGCTAGGTTGCTTGAGGGTATCATAGGACGAGCGTTCATTATTCCACTCGTATCTGGTTAGACGGTAGGAAGCCATAGATTAGATTCGAGGGAAGTTAGTCGAAAACTACACCGCACAAAGCCATCATCATACATTCTCATCAACCTCGCATCATAAACCCAAGTAGTGTAGAATTCATTACGGTCCTAGCAGGGAAGTCCTTCTTGACTAGATACTCGTGTTGTCACAGTGGTGGAGATGTGGTCGAATTGCATACCTATGACAGAATTTAGTAACAGAAAATGATCGAGAACAGAAACACGTCCTTAAACACAGAGAGCGAGAGTCCCCCATTGCACTATATTTATCCTGTGTGAGGAGTCTGGTCGGTCAGGTCAAATTCGTGCATAATTGGTTGCTAATTACTTGTTGTGTGCAGTTTACTAGTGAGACCAGGTTGTTTGCCTGATCTGTATACATGTCAGGTTTCTAGTTCTAGGAATTAGCTGTCTAATAATTCATTGTGTTTGGTTGAGCTCTAATTTAATCGATCTTATCATTTATGAACATGAGCGTTTCTATTCAGTTTGCTTGAGGACAAGCAAAAGCTTAAGTGTGGGGTATTTGATGACACTCGATTTGACGTGATTATCAGCCTCATTTAAGCGACATTTCTTTGCTTAAGACATGGTTTTTAGGGTAGAATAACAAATATTCAATCGATTACCCTATCTCGTTCCATTTGTGTTACCTTGGCCCGTTTCGGGTCTATTTGATGGTTTTCTAGTGTTTTTATGTTAGCACAGGTTTTTGCCATCAAATAAAGTAGCCAAGGACGTGTCTAAGGCGTTGGAACCTCGAGGAATCACACCGGAATCGATCCAAGGAGCCAATCAAGTCAAACCAAAAGTCTGCCCATTTACACTGACATTTTCGGCGAAAAGAACCTATGGTTTTCGGCGAAATGCAAGGAAAAATCCACTGATGCTCAGCCAAGGAAGTTTTCGGCGAAAACCCAAAGTTTTCGCCGAGAACCATCAGTCCGAGAATCACAGGAGAATTCAACCGAAGGGCCATCCATTTACACTAGAATTTTCGGCGAAAATACCTTGTTATTTTCGGCAAAAATATCAGGCAAATCCGGCGGGCATTAGGGTTAAGTATAAATACTTAACCGGCGGCCCAAATTGAGGATATACAATACATCATAATATACTTTTCGAAATCAGAATTGGAGGAATTCTCTGAAGTTCTGGAGCGAAGAGTTAGAGTTCGAAGAGCCGGAAAAAGATCGTGACGCCATCCCTTCCACCTCGGAGACTCGGAGCTAGGAGTGTAGTTTACAGAAGATCGAAGTCTGTCAGAGTCGTCTAAATTAGGTTTTTCAGATTCTTTTCTGTTCTTCCTCTGGATGATGAACTCTTTCTTTGTTTTTGATTCTTTTGTGATAAACATGAGTAGCCAAACTCGTTAGAGCTTAGACTAGATGAACCCTAAGTAACCCAGGGCTTTAAAGCGGTCACGGATCGGCGGTAATTAGATTCGAAATTCAATCAGTTCTCTTTCATGTTTGATTTGTTCTTCATTGTTCATGTTTCTTGTCTGGATTGATCACCTAGATTAGATTCTTGTTAAGCTAAGGATAGAAGCGAACGCTCGCCTTACTTTAGAACATTGAATTGAACAATTAACCTTATAGTTGGAGCGTGCCTTTCGTAGGAACCGGTTAGGGTTAATCCACTGCAAGAGTAACTCATAAATCGTTAGTAATTGCACCAGTTAATTAAGTCGTTGCGAGAGGCGACCGTACCCGGGTGGCTAGTTAATCTTGGTAGTTAGAACGGATAGAGCGAACGTTCGTCGGTCTTAAACCTAAGGGGAAGGGGTTATGGTGGTGTCTTAGTAATTGATTGAATGAGAATCGAAACTCGCTGATCTGTTGATTGCCAATGCTCTGGGGAACGAAGGGGGATTCAAAGTCTAAGTTCGTCTGTCATCTTTGTTTTCAAACCCTAATTTCCAATCTGCTTTAGTTTAATTTTTAATTTTCTCTGCATTTCTTAGAATTAGAAGTCGTGGAACTCACACCACGCACGAAGTGCTTGCATTCGAGTATTTTGCTAGTTTTTGGAGTAGTCAATCATAGAAGGCCCGTGGAATACGATCTGCTTAGCTTTAAGCTTTGTAGTATTTGATCAACCGCTTCTGCGACGTTCATCAAGGGGTCGCCGTCGTTTTCTCTAAATTCGTCGGAGTAGGGACGATTTCTCATCAATCTTGGCCGTTTCCTAATGGATTTATGTTCGTAGCATGATTCCAGGCTTTAATCCACGTTCTGGTGGGGTCCCACGTTCCGAAAATGCTAGAAAATGGCCCTTGACCCTTGGGAAGAGTCGCCGGAAAACTTGGGTCGCCGGAATAATGGATCCAAGGAAGGAGACGACCAAAACGGCGTAATTTTGGGTGCTGGTCGAAAATAAATAAAAAAAGTCATTGCTGGGATTCGAACCTGGATCGGCTGAATGCTAGTCTGGTTTCAAAACCAGCTGGTCTAATAGTCCTTCATCAATCATTATTACCCAGCTATTTCTTAACTCGGTCTGATTGGTGATTCACCTTTTCACATTGAATCCTACCAACGACCAACTCGAACTAACCCTTAAGCCTCGAATGAACTTGTGTTCCTCTTTTTGTTAAAATTCGAAAGAAAAAAATTCACGGTGTAACATTTCTCCCCTCCTTAAAATGATTCCGTCCTCGAAATGATACGACAGTTAACTTTAACGGTGCCAAACCGGAGCTAGTCACAAACGTGAGAGAACTTAATTTTTCATTCGAGAAAACTAAAAGGAAGGCAAGCCAGAAACAAGATCACTAAACAGATGATGATCGCCGTTTTCTCGAATGCTTCCACAGGCCCATCGAAGACGCCTCTACGATAACCTAGACATACAAAGTAAAAGAAAGAGACAATGAGAAGGAGGCATCCTGTTCCGAGGATGATAGCCTTCTTCATGGCGTAGTCCTCGTTGTAGACCCTTTCCATTCTTGAAGCGACTGCGATGGAGGACTTCAAGATTTCCACCGGTGATTCGGCTGTCGAGAGAAAGAAGAGAAAAGAGGGGGGTTCTTAAAGAGAAGGGGAAGAGGAGGTGTCATCATTGGGCCTCGCCCACTTGCGAGTGTCGGCAAGTATGGTTAAACAGACGCGGATTACGAGATCACCTTTTTAAATTCACTAGTTAAAGAATCGATACAAACTATTGGCATCTCTTGGTTCATCTGCCATCCGCAGGGATTCTGAGAAGCAGAATTCTTACCAGCTAGCCAGTGATTAAAGAACGTATGCACCATCTGAGACAATACATTCTTATGTCCCAGGCAAAAACCACAAGAAAGAGAATAAGGTTACAACATGAATTCGAAGAAATACTAAGGCATGCGGGATGGGACTTCTGTTCGACTTCGCCAAACTGGTCCTTCCGGAGGATTTTCTTGACGCCTTCGTCGGTCTATGTGTTTGCATAATTTTAGGATGAAGGTGATAGCCACGAAGAGAAGAATGACTATCATAAGGATGAAATTTATCCCACTCAAGGTTTCCGTTTCATCAGAGCAAGTCATTTTTCTTTAGAGAATGACTTAGAGAGAGGGCGTCAATTTAAAGAAGAAGAGGTTACGGTTAGCTTGCCCAAGGAGCTGCCGTTCGGACTCGAAAGTCAAAAGCAAAAAGAACGACATGACAACACAGGTTCAGGCTTTAACGGAGCCTCAAAAGTAGAGCTGATGCGGTGGACGATTCTCAGCCGTTCACGTGTCTTCGTAGAAAGTGAGAGATTTACGTAGATCTGGTGTCGGAGATTAACGTTTCCTTCACTTGGGTATTTAACTCAGATGAAGCTCGGTTCCAAGTGTCATCCGCATGGTGCTCTGAGGGGATTCCGTCAACAATTACGGGAGGTTCGGATGGAAGTTTTCAGTGAAGGAAGGAAAAATGCAGGAGCGACTCCATTCCTCAACCTTTTTCCCACCACTGAGAGTCTGCCAGTCCCTCCTACTAATCCTTACTTGACCGATTTCTGTCCCTTTTGTGATTCTATTAAAATGGAATAGACACTAGATAGCAGCTGCCCTAATCACACGACTCCGAATGAAAACTCCTTCATTTCTCTAGATCGTAGCTTTAACCAACTCGTTTCCTTTGGAAGGGGTTCCAAGGCAAAGTCCAAAGGGAAGGGTTCCGTCAGGTTGGGTCCCTTGATCATACCGGACGTGTTACTGATCTCTAACGTTGCCGGTAGTTTCATTAGCATGAGCCAACTTATGGAACTGAATTTTTCCTTCCATTTTAAGGGAGGATGGTATACAATTTTTTACCATTTCGGAAACCCTTTTCTCTCTGTACCAAAAGTAGGCAGGTGCTTTCCGCTTAACATGGCTCATGTTGCGCAGACAGAAGTTGCCATCAAGGGAAGACCAGACCAAGCAGGAACAGTCAAGATTTGCTGTGGAAAGAAACGGTCTAGGAACGAGATTCTAGAAATGGCAAGTAAGATACTAGAGGCTGACAAGGGAAAGAAGAGAGCGTCCGAATGAGTTAGTGGATCTTTCAGGGAGTTAGTTCTAAAAAAAACGCGACCCGAATAGTCATTTTGTACTACCAGTTCATGTACCCAGTTCCTTCTTAATAATAATAATTTTCTACTTCTCTTCCACCTTTAGACATTCAAACAAGTTATTCCCTAAAAAAAACTAACTCAAAACGCAAGATCACAACTTAAAACATGAGTTACCACAACAACAGTTAGTGCGAAATTAAAGTGGTCTACTCATCATGCAAGTTCTTGTGATCGAGTTCCGGACGTTGTTCCTCAGCTGTCTCTGACATCAGCTTCTAGATAACGAAAATTTGACCACACATGATGATCAAGGCAAAGATTACAAATCCCACGTCACGCACACTGCCATCCTCTCGATAGCACATTCCCAGAATTGAGAGAGTTTACTAAGCAAGGGAGGGAAAGCGAAAGAGATGGTGATGGTGGTCAAGTTTTCGAAACCCGGTTTTTATGGGAGCCAAATTCGAGAAGGGAGTGGTCACAATAATGGTGACGCCACTCATTTCATGTCGGCACGCATGGACAAAGAAAAGGGGTCCAATCAGTCAAGGGCTAGGAGGATAGGGTTCGTCCCTTTAAATAGACGGTATCGAAACGCTTTGGATAATAGAGTAGAAGTCGGAAAAAAATACCTTATTCATCACTTTTATATCAAAGAAATGGCTACGATTCCCATTTGCCAATGCGGGAAAGCCACAATTATAACAACATCCTGGACGGAAGAAAATCCAGGGCGAAGGTTTTTTAGCTGCAAAAGACGTCGCTCGGTAAGTCAAAAGTGCGGGTTGGTTACTTAAATGATCACTAAACTTTGACCAAATAACCCGGTGGTCATTGTTCTTCAAAAAAATTCTTAGCACTCACACAACTTTGGACGATTATCCTAGCAGTCACTACCATCTACGGACATCCAATTTTCCATCCATCCGCCTACGTGGCGATGCCATCAAGGCAGCCACATCATCTAAATTGCCACATCATGTAAACCAAACCCCAAACCCAAACCCATACACCCACCCAAATTAACCAAACAATTACCAAACCAAAAACTCTTTCCTCCTTCCTCTTCTTTCTCTCCTCCACCAACTCCACCGCCGCCGCCCCGCCGCCTCACCGCCGTCGCCGCCGCTGCGGTACTCTGCTCTCCCCCAAGATCTACTTCGTTATGGAGTACGTCCACGACGGCGAGCTCTTCAATAAGGTCTCCAAGGGTCGGCTCAAGGAGGACGTCGCGCGGCGGTACTTCCAGCAGCTCATCTCCGCCGTCGCCTTCCGCCACGCCCGCAGAGTCTTTCATCGGGATCTGAAGCCGGAGAATCTGCTATTGGATGAGGAAGGGAACCTTAAGGTCTCCGATTTTGGTCTCAGCACCTGAGCTAGCGAAGCTTTTGAAGAAGCTACTCGACACGAATCCTACAACTTGAATCACGATTGCGGAGGTTATGGAGAATCGATGGTTCAAGAGAGTGTTTAAACACATCAAATACTCTGCCCTCCCCCCATTCCCCCGCTTCAACAAAACCCACAGCTCATCCTTTCCTCTGAATCTCCGCCCGATTCCCCCACCTTAGCCAGCATGTATATATGCAGATCCAGAAGCAACAGATTTCAAATCCAGGACCCCGCCGCCTCAACCGATCGATGTTGACCAGATCCATTATACTCCAAACCCAAATTCGACTCCGGCGGATCCGATTCCCCGGTCTCCGTCCTCAATCCCCACCTTTCCACCGTCCTCTCCGGTAAGGAAGATTCAAAATTGAACAATTAAATTTCGACTCCGCCGCGGCAGAGTAAGCTCAGGAAAGGGGGCAACAAGAAAAGATAGCACGAGGAAGAACGTAAGGAGGAGAATAATAAGAAGGGGGCAACAAGAAAAGATTCCGCCATTTTGGGGACTAGGGTTTGCAGGCAGGCGGCGGGGAATGGGGGAGAGCAGAGTACCGCAGCGGCGGTGAGGCGGCGGGGGGCGACGGCGGTGGAGTTGGTGGAGGAGAGAAGGAAGAGGAAGGAGGAAAGAGTTTTTGGTTTGGTAATTGTTTGGTTAATTTGGGTGGGTGTATGGGTTTGGGTTTGGGGTTTGGTTTACATGATGTGGCAATTTAGATGATGTGGCTGCCTTGATGGCATCGCCACGTAGGCCGATGGATGGAAAATTGGATGTCCGTAGACGGTAGTGACTGCTAGGATAATCGTCCAAAGTTGTGTGAGTGCTAAGAAATTTTTTGAAGAACAATGACCACCGGGTTATTTGGTCAAAGTTTAGTGATCATTTAAGTAACCAACCCTCAAAAGTGCTTTACGAGTTTCGACTATCATTTAAAACTAACCAGAGAGAAACTCATCTATCCCCTTGGTTTATGGCAGAGGATGAACAACTATTGTAGTTACTTTGCA
Organism: Linum lewisii; assembly: GCA_034768395.1. Taxonomy (NCBI): domain Eukaryota; kingdom Viridiplantae; phylum Streptophyta; class Magnoliopsida; order Malpighiales; family Linaceae; genus Linum; species Linum lewisii. The sequence continues at coordinate 13,651,242 of CM068297.1, forward strand.
TGGTTAGATCCCCCGATGCAACATCGAGCCAAAGTCGTGATCAACGGTCTCTTACGAAAATTAAACAACTACGAGCGTACCTTCGGAAGTGAAAGACAAGCAATTTCAGGAGAGACTATTCCCGATACCACTGCGTCATCTGCATCTTCCGTCAGGAACAAGGCTAATAGTGGTTTTCGTAATAGAAACATAGAAGTTACCTACAAAACTTCCTTAGCAGTCTTTGCCGTTGTTTGTATCCTTGTCGGAACCTTTATCATTCGCGTGATAAGCAAATAAATTTTTACTTTTATCCTGTAACATCTATATCAGCCACATCCACCATTGTCATAATAACAAATTATTTCAACAACGTAAGTTATAGATCTCAAGAATGCCTCACCGTGGAGGTTTCTGTGCTGGTGCCATGATGCAGGGATCTGAGACCGGTGCCTGTGAAAAACTTTTCACTTTTAAACCTTGGTTAAAATTCGTCAAAACTTAATACCCTTTTTCTTTAAAATCACCAGAATAACTCCCGCACCAGACCGATCTTCCAGTGTTTCCTGGTAACCCGAGAAACAGGAGGAAGCCGGCTCTGATACCAAAATGTAACACCCCAATTTTATGAAACGTAAAACGACAACGTGTCCCGGGACAGACGATGACTCACAGGTTGAAAAATACAACTTTGACCAACTACTTTCAAACCAATCATAAAACTAGGGTATTAACCGTCAAATAATTTACAACGGAATTGGGCCCAACGACTTGAGAGCAATCCTTCAAGCCGCCAATACACCGTCTCATGATCCACTGCTCCGGCACGCCTTAAGAAACTCCGGTGGTCCGTTGCTTGTCCAGGAAATTCCTGAAAAACTGGTGGGTGGTCCGTTATCATGATTAATCCGTATAAACAGGAATAAACACATTTAATGGAATTACAACGCAAACCAGTAATTCCATAATCATCCTTCCGTAACGAAGATTACCGTTACCGTTTATCAAATGACCTACCACAAGGAATATTAATCCAACATTCCAATAGTGAACTATATGTGAAACATTAACACACATAATTACAAGTCAATAGGACATCCCATGAACTATTCTAATAGTACCACACAATATCGAGATCAAACTCGAACAGCTTTCATCAAACAATAGGGCGTCCCCTCTTCCCGCCTAGCTAACCTCTACGCCATCATCGATAAGGCTTACTTCTGAGCCTGTAATAGGGACTTCACAAGAGTCGCTATTCTTTCCGACTACCATGAATCGATTGGGGCTATCAATACCCAACTCCCATCATCCGGTCGAGGCAAATTCCACCCAACTCTTATCATCCGGTTGGGGCTATCCGTACCCATCTACCGTGAATCGATTGGGGCTAACAATACCCAACTCCCATCACCTGGTAGGAACCCGTATCCATCGATGTTCCCGGCGGAGGACTAGCTAGCGAGGCTTTACTTTCCACCTGTATACACAAGGTGCCAATCATCAAATAACATCACGGTTTAACCATAACCGAATCAAACACTATTAGGTATAAAACCAATGGTTCCGGAAAGATAGAACTTTCCGTAGAAACGACACCTTGTTGTCAAAACCAAGACTTTCCGTCTTAATTTCCAGGTAAGTAGGGGAGTCACTCGGAATACTTAAGTCCTAACCTTAGGCATCATAACTTTATAAACCGAAATTAATGAGGATCCGCGTCACTCATTACTCTGAATAATCTAACCTATCGGAAAAACCAACTCAGATGGGTTAGTACTCGGTTAGCAGTAAATCACCACGAGAATTATAAGGACCTTAATTTAAGCATGCACGAGTCCAAAATAAGGCCCGAGTACCTCACTCGTTGATCCGGTTCCCGTCAAACGATTAATTCGGAATTATCACAATATTTGGTTAGTGACCAAGTTTAACCAAATAGCTATTTAAATTGAGGAATTAATTAATCCAAGGAATTTACCCCCTTAAACCAACCCACCTATAAATCGAGTCGGTTGACTTGGAAAACGGTTCCGTAGCTTGAATCGGATGGAAATACGGAGTTAACAAACCGTCGTAACTCCCGGGCCAAATTGTACTAACTGAAAAGTTAGTTGGGCCAAATCTGTCACCATTTAGAGTTTAGGATTAAACTAAGAGAATAGAATATCTGAGGGGCCAAACTGTCAAAGACTAATAGGCTTGGAACATGATAGTAATTAAATTAAATTGGAGGACTGAACTGTGACATAGAGACTTGGGTGACCAAACTGCAACTATTCCATCTTCTTCTCCAATTTCCAGGAACGCTCCAGCCGCCGTGTCCGATGTCGACGATGACCAAAACCCCACGAGACTTGCTCGAAACCATAATTAAATAGGGGAAAGCTTCGTAGGCTCGAGATGGATTGATTGGTGGCTTTGTATCGATTCGACGAAGCCCGGAGTGTACCGACTGAACCTTCATCGGAAACATCATCGGAGAACGAAGGAAATCGAGTTAGTTGGATTTCGAGTGGTGCAAGCTTCGAACTGAAGCAACAGATGGTTTATATAGGCTCGAGGTGTCGAATAACGCCAAAGAGGATAAGATTACGAGCCGATTCGTAATCTAAAGGGGGCGTCGTCGTTTTCTCTAAAGTCGTCGGAGTAGGGACGATTTCTCATCAATCTTGGCCGTTTCCTAATGGGTTTATGTTCGTAGCATGATTCCAGGCTTTAATCCACGTTCTGGTGGGGTCTCACGTTCCAAAAATGCTAGAAATGGCCCTTGACCCTTGGGAAGAGTCGTCGGAAAACCTGGGTCGCCGGAATAATGGATCCAAGGAAGGAGACGACCAAAACGGCGTCGTTTTGGGTGCTGGTCGAAAATAAATAAAAAAAGTCATTGCTGGGATTCGAACCTGGATCGGCTGAATGCTAGTTTGGTTTCAAAACCAACTGGTCTAATAGTCCTTCATCAATTATTATTACCCAGCTATTTCTTAACTCGGTCTGATTGGTGATTCACCTTTTCACATTGAATCCTACCAACGACCAACTCGAACTAACCCTTAAGCCTCGAATGAACTTGTGTTCCCCTTTTTGTTAAAATTCGGAAAAAAAAATTCAGGGTGTAACACTTAATTTTTGCAGGTTATAGGGTTTAGTCATTCTTCTTGGTCATCTTCTCCCTTTTGGTCATCTTCTCTGTCAACTAGGATCCCACTGCCAACAGCGGCGCCGCCGACTCGGCCTCTATCTTTAACCGTCGACTCTTCCTTCCCTGGTTGAAACTCGAGAGAACATATTTGAAAATGGCGATTGATCCGATGTTGACGATGAGTCGAGTAGGTCGGGATGGGGAGGGATCCGAGGCGGGGACGATGATTTAGTTGAGTTGGGGGTGGGAGCGAAGGGGGAGTTGGGGGTGGGAGCGGCGGGATTATGTGGCTGGCGGTTGATGTTGGATGGGCTGGTGAGGAGGGGTGGGATTATGTGGCCGGCGGTTGGAGAGAAGGGAATTAAGGAAGAGAATAGATTTGGAAATCAGAGGTTGGAGGTTGGTTGGAAAGAAGAAGACGATGAAAAGAGGAAGACGAAGGAAAGAAGAAGAAGGAAAGAAGAAGAAGAAGGCTGGAAGAGAGAGGGATCCAATAAAATTAGTCATGGTTTATAAGAAACCGTGACTAAGTTGGTCACGGTTTCTTAGAAACCGTGACTAAATTGGTCACGGTTTCTAAAAACCGTGACTAAATTGGTCACGATTTCTTATAAACCGTGACTAATTAGTCACGGTTTCTAAAAATCGTGACTAATTAGTCACGGTTCAGAAATCTGTGACTAAAAATTCGTGACAAATGCAGTATTTTCTTGTAGTGGACCTTGTTTCATCATCTTGCAGGCTGCTTGTGTTCTTTAACAAGACTAGGGGTGCCAAAACTGAACCGCAAATCCGGGTATCCGCCCGAACCGAACCGGTCAACGCGGGTTTTCACCGGTCTGACTGGTTTTCGGGTCGAGTCGGGAATAACCGCCTGCTGTGTATATGCTTCTCGGCCCGAGGACAGTATACTCAATATCCGACCCGACGTAAAACCCGGACCCGGCCGAGTACTCTAAACGTTGTCGTTTTGCTTAATTTGGCTGGCCATCCCAAGACTTGGAAGTTGGAACACGACTCTGCTTCATTATTCTTCCCACTTCTCAGTTCTATTTTCCTGCTTCTTTGCCGCATTCTTCTCAGTTCTCTCAAAATAATTTCACTAATTAGGCAATTTCGAAGCCCTAAGAATCGTGTGAATCGGTGAGTTTGTCAATTTTCCTTTTAAGTTTTCAAATCAGAATCCTAATCTAACTAATTGACTCCAATATTCCTAATCTGCAGAAATACAGAAATCGCGAATCGCGATGAATCCTCATCGGACGAGGCTGCTACTAGGAGTCTTTGCCTATAAATACTGGGTGTTTCCTGTTGCAGTCGGCCCTCAGCTCCAAATCCAATCATCAATTTCAATTGATCTACTGATTACTGAAGGAAGTTTCTACCGAGTAAGTTCTACGAACCCTAATTCTCCCAAAGCCCGTCCTTCACATTTATTCGGTAATTTGTTATTGTTTTTGTGTTATTTGTTGATTCATTAGGTAGCTAATAAGCTGAATCATGTTGCAGGTACAAGTGTTGAAGCTTAAGGTTCTTGTTCGCTGGCTCGTTGATTAGTGCTAACTGCTGGAGCTTAAGTTTCGTTGCTGACTGGATGACTGCTAGAGCTTAAGGTTCGTTGCTCATTGTTGAAGCTTAAAGTTTCTGCATAATTCTGATTTCTGAATTGTCTATTGCCATCGGTCGAAGTTCTAGAGTTTGGTTACTTTGAAAAGGCTATAACTTATTAACTATATTGACGATTGCTATCACTGAATCAATTAATCTAGGCTGGTTAATGGTTCCTAATACACGATTTTGATGATTATTTGTTCTGTTTGGTGTGGCAGTTGATAGTTCACATTGGTTTCAGTGGTTAGTTGCAGCTTGGAAACTTCATATATCATAACTCATAAGGTATGTTTTGTCTTTACACAAATGGATGTTGCTTACTTGCTTCAGTTGTTAGTTGTATGTTGTTAATTGCTGTTAGTTGTATGTTACTATGTTATGCCTTTGCTGCCCCGTTAAGCTTTGCTTCTACTGTTAGTTTCAGTTCAGCTTTTGCTGTTAGGTAGTAGTTGTATGCTTTTGCTGTTAGTTCGTTCATAGTTCAATGCTTTTTTTGTTAGTTCATACAGTATGCATGTGTTCAACTGTTAATATGTAGTTGGTAATTGCTGTTTGTTGTATGTTTTTTCCGTTTTTCAACTGTTATAATATTTACACTAATCACTAGTCTTTCATCAACCAACATTCTTAAAATTAATCTTAATTATCTTATTGTTAAACTCATGTAGGCACAAATAGCTCACGTCTTTTCTTATGGACACCCAAATGCCTTCTCCACCCTCAACTCCTATTGCTGGTTCAGTTGCAACTCCTACTAGTGCAGCTGCAACCGAACCAGTAATTGCTTCTGAGACTCTTTTGTCGCCTCAAGCACAGGCTCAAGCTACTGCTACTCCTCAACAAAACTCTAGCCCTGCTGAAGAAATTTTGGACACTAGTAACCTTACTAGTAAAGTTTGGGCCCACTTTCTGAAAGTGAGGTTGATCAACGGTGACATCAAGGCTAGATGCAAATATTGCAGAAAGTTGTTAGGGGGTGACTCAAACAATGGCACTAGTCATTTGAAAACTCACTCGAGCAATTGCTTGCAAAGAAAGATTCATGACGGAAGTCAGAAAATACTCGGGCCAGACTTTAATTCCAAAGGAAAGAAGGACATTGCTGCTACGGTCTACAATGCTGAAGTTTCAAGAAAACTTTTGGGTATAGCAATTGTGATGCATGAGTATCCTTTGTCCATGGTTGATCACTATTATTTCAAGGACTTCATCTCTTCACTGCAGCCTCTTTTCCGTGTTCCATGTCGGAACACGATAAGGAAGGACATCCTAGGAACCTATGCATGTGAGAAAGTGAAGATTCATAAGCAGATTGATGGTAATAAGGGAAGAATTGCCATCACTACTGATATGTGGACTGCAAGTAATCAGAAGAAGGGATACATGGCGGTGACTGCACATTATGTGGACAACAACTGGCATCTTCGAAATAATATGCTCAGATTCATGTACGTGCCGGCACCACACAATGCTAATAAGTTGGCGTCAATACTAGTTCATTGCATGCTGTCTTGGAATGTGGATGCCAAGGTCTCCACCATAACTCTCGACAATTGCAGCACTAATGACAGGATGATTGAGATAATTAAGACAAAGTTGGTGTCTTCATACTTGATAAAGGAAGGCGATCTATTGCACATGAGGTGTTGTGCTCATATACTCAATCTAATTGTGAAGGATGGGTTGGATGTGCTGAAGGGTGGAATAGAGAAGATTAGGGATAGTTCCAACTACTGGATAGCAACTCCTAAGCGAGTCGAGTTCTTTCAAGAATCTGCGAAACAACTCTGAATTCCATGTGTGAAGAAACTTGTCCATGATTGCCCCACAAGGTGGAACTCGACCTATTACATGTTGTCTGTGGCCTTACCCTACAAGGATGTTTTCTATAGGCTTAGACAACGAGATCCTAATTACACATCATGCCCTAGTGAGTCAGATTGGGAATTTGCTGCACTTGTTTGCAAGAAGTTGGAGATTTTTAGTGAGATCTCAGACTTATTTTCTGGTACAAGTTACCCTACTGCCAACCTCTTCTTCCTGAAGATATGCGATTTAAACGAGGCACTCTCTGAATGGCTACTTGATTCACACCACGTCATTCGTAATATGACTGAGTTGATGTGGTTGAAGTTTTCCAAGTACTGGACTGATATTCACGAGATTTTGGCTATTGCTGTTGTCCTAGATCCTAGGTATAAATTGGACATTATTGAGTTCTACGAAATGAGGCTAGCCAACAATGCATGTCGTGTTAGTCATGAGAAGATCAAGCAAGTAATGACTGACTTAATTCAGGAATATCAGTCAAAAAATGCTCCAATAGATCATCAACCCTCTAATGAAGTTATTAAGAACTCCACAACTGGTGAATATGACTTCGACTTATATGTAAGTCAAAGAAAGAGGTCAAAGACAGCTGCTTATCAAACCGAGTTGGATAGCTATCTAAATGAAGCGATCATACCTCGCTCATCTGATTTTGACATCCTCATGTGGTGGAAGATGAATGGCGTCAAGTTTCCGACTTTGCAAGCAATTGCAAAAGATGTGCTAGCTATTCCAATTACTTCGGTGGCCTCTGAATCTTCTTTCAGTGCTGGTGGTAGATTGTTAGATCCGCATCGTAGCAGACTTCATTACACCATGGTGGAATCTATGATGTGCACTAGGAGTTGGATTAAGGATGACCTGAAACTAGGTATATCTAATATCTCTTAATTTATATTTAGTTTCTCATTCCAATTAACTATTAAATGCTTGAATACTAATTTCTTTGAATCTTATCATTAAATTAGCTTCAGAAAGTGATGCAAACGCTCTCGAGGGTTGTTTTACGGAGCTCCATATTCAGGAGGAAGAGGATACAATTGTGGATGAAGGTATGATTATCATGTCTTAGACTTTTCAAGTTTTGTTTGTTCTAGTTTACACTTCATTATTAACAACTTCATTATCTTGTTTGCAATTTCCCAGCTGAAAATGGTCGATCAAACTATCATCTCGATGACTGAAATCAGAAGTTGGAACTTCCAAACTTGATTAATCAACCCGTCATTGGTGAGATTGTATTTGTGTTGCTGCTGTTTCTGTTGTTGTTTGTTTTGAGTACATGTTGTTTGTTGTTTGAGTACATTTGGAAATAACATTCGTGTTGTTTTGTATTTGTTCTTGTGGCAGGTTTGATACTGAGTATGAATTTTGGGTGCTTGACTGCTTGTGTTGCTGCTACTTTCACTCATGAAGGCTGCTGCAATTTCCTTTTAATTAGTAGTTCCTGTCTTGAAAGTTTCGTTATTAGTAGTTGTAGTTGACAGTTGAATTTTATGATTCATATAGCTGATAGCCTGATATTGTTTCTGTTTTCAAGTTTCAACTGATCTTTGAAGTTTTAATTAATTATTGGATTGAGAGTTCAATTATATAATTGGATTATTGATTCATATGTCTGCTGTTGTTTCTGTTTTCAAGTTTCTACTGATCTTTGAAGTTTTAATTAATAATTGGATTGATAGTTGAATTATATAATTGGACAAATGAAAAGATAAATGTAGTGCAGCCCTCTGTCGGTGAAGACCCGAGACGGCGGGTAATTCCGACCGACCCGCCGGATTTAAAAATGGTTGTTGTTTGGCTGCCCGACCAATTCTCGGGCGGGCAAATATCCCCGACCTTCTCATTCGGGCGGGTAATGGGTTTGGCCAAACCGGCCCCGACCCGCCCGATTGTCAGTCATTACTTGCTTGATCTTCTCATGACTAACACGACATGCATTGTTGGCTAGCCTCATTTCGTAGAACTCAATAATGTCCAATTTATACCTAGGATCTAGGACAACAGCAACAGCCAAAATCTCGTGAATATCAGTCCAGTACTTGGAAAACTTCAACCACATCAACTCAGTCATATTACGAATGACGTGGTGTGAATCAAGTAGCCATTCAGAGAGTGCCTCGTTTAAATCGCATATCTTTAGGAAGAAGAGGTTGGCAGTAGGGTAACTTGTACCAGAAAATAAGTCTGAGATCTCACTAAAAATCTCCAACTTCTTGCAAACAAGTGCAGCAAATTCCCAATCTGACTCACTAGGGCATGATGTGTAATTAGGATCTCGTTGTCTAAGCCTATAGAAAACATCCTTGTAGGGTAAGGCCACAGACAACATGTAATAGGTCGAGTTCCACCTTGTGGGGCAATCATGGACAAGTTTCTTCACACATGGAATTCGGAGTTGTTTCGCAGATTCTTGAAAGAACTCGACTCGCTTAGGAGTTGCTATCCAGTAGTTGGAACTATCCCTAATCTTCTCTATTCCACCCTTCAGCACATCCAACCCATCCTTCACAATTAGATTGAGTATATGAGCACAACACCTCATGTGCAATAGATCGCCTTCCTTTATCAAGTATGAAGGCACCAACTTTGTCTTAATTATCTCAATCATCCTGTCATTAGTGCTGCAATTGTCGAGAGTTATGGTGGAGACCTTGGCATCCACATTCCAAGACAGCATGCAATGAACTAGTATTGACGCCAACTTATTAGCATTGTGTGGTGCCGGCACGTACATGAATCTGAGCATGTGATTTCGAAGATGCCAGTTGTTGTCCACATAATGTGCAGTCACCGCCATGTATCCCTTCTTCTGATTACTTGCAGTCCACATATCAGTAGTGATGGCAATTCTTCCCTTATTACCATCAATCTGCTTATGAATCTTCACTTTCTCACATGCATAGGTTCCTAGGATGTCCTTCCTTATCATGTTCCGACATGGAACACGGAAAAGAGGCTGCAGTGAAGAGATGAAGTCCTTGAAATAATAGTGATCAACCATGGACAAAGGATACTCATGCATCACAATTGCTATACCCAAAAGTTTTCTTGAAACTTCAGCATTGTAGACCGTAGCAGCAATGTCCTTCTTTCCTTTGGAATTAAAGTCTGGCCCGAGTATTTTCTGACTTCCGTCATGAATCTTTCTTTGCAAGCAATTGCTTGAGTGAGTTTTCAAATGACTAGTGCCATTGTTTGAGTCACCCCCTAACAACTTTCTGCAATATTTGCATCTAGCCTTGATGTCACCGTTGATCAACCTCACTTTCAGAAAGTGGGCCCAAACTTTACTAGTAAGGTTACTAGTGTCCAAAATTTCTTCAGCAGGGCTAGAGTTTTGTTGAGGAGTAGCAGTAGCTTGAGCCCGTGCTTGAGGCGACAAAAGAGTCTCAGAAGCAATTACTGGTTCGGTTGCAGCTGCACTAGTAGGAGTTGCAACTGAACCAGCAATAGGAGTTGAGGGTGGAGAAGGCATTTGGGTGTCCATAAGAAAAGACGTGAGCTATTTGTGCCTACATGAGTTTAACAATAAGATAATTAAGATTAATTTTAAGAATGTTGGTTGATGAAAGACTAGTGATTAGTGTAAATATTATAACAGTTGAAAAACGGAAAAACATACAACAAACAGCAATTACCAACTACATATTAACAGTTGAACACATGCATACTGTATGAACTAACAAAAAAAGCATTGAACTATGAACGAACTAACAGCAAAAGCATACAACTACTACCTAACAGCAAAAGCTGAACTGAAACTAACAGTAGAAGCAAAGCTTAACGGGGCAGCAAAGGCATAACATAGTAACATACAACTAACAGCAATTAACAACATACAACTAACAACTGAAGCAAGTAAGCAACATCCATTTGTGTAAAGACAAAACATACCTTATGAGTTATGATATATGAAGTTTCCAAGCTGCAACTAACCACGAAACCAATGTGAACTATCAACTGCCACACCAAACAGAACAAATAATCATCAAAATCGTGTATTAGGAACCATTAACCAGCCTAGATTAATTGATTCAGTGATAGCAATCGTCAATATAGTTAATAAGTTATAGCCTTTTCAAAGTAACCAAACTCTAGAACTTCGACCGATGGCAATAGACAATTCAGAAATCAGAATTATGCAGAAACTTTAAGCTTCAACAATGAGCAACGAACCTTAAGCTCTAGCAGTCAGCCAGTCAGCAACGAAACTTAAGCTCCAGCAGTTAGCACTAATCAACGAGCCAGCGAACAAGAACCTTAAGCTTCAACACTTGTACCTGCAACATGATTCAGCTTATTAGCTACCTAATGAATCAACAAATAACACAAAAACAATAACAAATTACCAAATAAATGTGAAGGACGGGCTTTGGGAGAATTAGGGTTCGTAGAACTTACTCGGTAGAAACTTCCTTCAGTAATCAGTAGATCAATTGAAATTGATGATTGGATTTGGAGCTGAGGGTCGACTGCAACAGGAAACACCCAGTATTTATAGGCAAAGACTCCTAGTAGCAGCCTCGTCCGATGAGGATTCATCGCGATTCGCGATTTCTGTATTTCTGCAGATTAGGAATATTGGAGTCAATTAGTTAGATTAGGATTCTGATTTGAAAACTTAAAAGGAAAATTGACAAACTCACCTATTCACACGATTCTTAGGGCTTCGAAATTGCCTAATTAGTGAAATTATTTTGAGAGAACTGAGAAGAATGCGGCAAAGAAGCAGGAAAATAGAACTGAGAAGTGGGAAGAATAATGAAGCAGAGTCGTGTTCCAACTTCCAAGTCTTGGGATGGCCAGCCAAATTAAGCAAAACGACAACGTTTAGAGTACTCGGCCGGGTCCGAGTTTTACGTCGGGTCGGATATTGAGTATACTGTCCTCGGGCCGAGAAGCATATACACAGCAGGCGGTTATTCCCCGACTCGACCCGAAAACCAGTCAGACCGGTGAAAACCCGCGTTGACCGGTTCGGTTCGGGCGGATACCCGGATTTGCGGTTCAGTTTTGGCACCCCTACTCTCAGCTGAACATCGACCAGTTCATTCAAGCCCAAACCCCTTCTCTTCTCTCTCATTCCTCATCACGCAAAATCCCACTGCCGTCGCTCCTCGAGGTGGTCATCGATCGTCGTCAGCCACCGGAACTGACAGGCCTTCTTCATCGTTGATTCGATTGTCGCCGGCGCTCTCCAATCGGCCCAGCGATAGAGAGGTGAGGGTTCTCTATTATTTTAGATTCGTAATGGTTGTCTATTGGGATTGGGCGATTTCTGCACTTCTCTTCAGTTCTTGTATTTTCTTATAAGCAATATACCCTTTTGTTCGTTTCAATAACTGTAGTCTTTGATCTACTTTTGTATTCTTTTTTCGTTTTCACACGCAGATTACTGATTAGCTTTTGCAATTTTGTTTTCTCCGCCATAACAAGGGTTTCACTTTTCCAGATACTTGTTTCCGAAGTACTTGCTGTTGTTGCGGTTAAGGTTAAGCCGTTTGGATGGGTGATAACAACGATCATACCTCTCCTACCGAAAACCGAGATCATGATTCTGTCACTCAACTTGTTGAATCCCAGGAAGACAGCTCTATGGAAACCATTGTTCGTAAAATTCAGGACTCCATGTCCTTAGGGAAGCAACACAAGTTTTGGGAAACACAGCCTGTGGGTCAGTTCAAGGATGTTGGAGATACAAGTTTGCCTGAAGGATCTATTGAGCCTCCAACCCCATTGTCCGAGCTCAAACAAGAGCCTTACAATCTACCTGCCCAATATGAATGGACTACTTGTGACATGGAGTCCGACGATACCTGTAACGAGGTCTATGCTTTGTTGAGGAACAATTACGTTGAGGATGATGAGAACATGTTTAGGTTCAATTACTCCAAGGAGTTCCTCAGCTGGGCATTGCGTCCTCCTGGCTATTATAAGAGCTGGCACATTGGCGTGCGTGCTAAAGCTTCCAAGAAGCTTGTTGCTTTCATAACTGGTATTCCGGCAAGGATTAGGGTTCGTGATGAAGTTGTGAAGATGGCTGAGGTCAACTTCCTGTGTGTTCATAAGAAGCTTAGGACCAAAAGGCTCGCACCAGTGATGATCAAAGAGGTTACCAGGAGGGTTCATTTGGAGAACATTTGGCAAGCTGCTTATACAGCTGGAGTGGTTTTGCCAACACCTGTAACTACTGCTCAGTATTGGCACAGGTCCTTGAACCCTAAGAAGCTCATTGATGTTGGCTTTTCCAGGCTTGGTGCTAGGATGACAATGAGCCGAACAATAAAACTATACAAGCTACCTGATTTGCCAGCTACTCCTGGATTCAGAAAAATGGAGCTTCATGATGTGCCTGCTGTTACGCGGCTGCTTAGGAGCTACTTGGCTCAGTTTGCTGTTGCACCTGATTTTGAGGAGGACGATGTTGAACATTGGCTTCGTCCTGTGGAGAATGTCATCGACAGTTTTGTGGTTGAGAGCCCGGAGACACACGAGATCACAGACTTCTGCAGCTTTTACACCCTGCCATCCTCTATCCTTGGTAATCAAAACTACTCAAATTTGAAAGCTGCTTATTCATATTACAACGTTGCTACCAAGACCCCATTGCTACAGTTGATGAACGACGCACTGATTGTGGCGAAGCAGAAGGAATTTGATGTGTTTAATGCATTGGATGTGATGTTCAACGAGTCGTTTGTGAAGGAGCTGAAATTCGGGCCAGGTGATGGACAGCTTCACTATTACCTTTACAACTACCGCTTAAAGCAAGCACTTAGACCATCTGAACTTGGTCTTGTTCTCTTGTAGTTGAGCACAAGTAAGGTTGTACCCCCACCCAGAACCAGAAGAGTGTTTTGTTAACCATTCCTTTTTGTTCATGTTTAATCCGGCTATATGTAGCCGGAGAATGTTTGTGGTTTTGATGGTTATTGGATATTGACGTGGGTGCCAGAAGAACATTTTGAGTTCCAACACATCTGTCATTGTTAAGTTTGTAATTTTGGCTGCTGGATTTTAGTTATCAATTTGGTTGAATGTGGTGTTCTTTTGTTTGCAAGGACTCGTATAAGTTTTGAATTTCTGTTCTTTGAGTTTTTTTTTTGAAAGTGGACTGTTCTTTGAGTTGCGGTGCTTTATTAACATTGCATTGGGTCTATGAGCATTTTTTTTTTTTAATGAATAATAGGTTTCATTGCATCAAATTGTCATGAAGTTTTGTACAAAATCGGGAACTAAGTGTAAGCTCAATCATTTTCGATCTCGGGTCATCATTCCCCCTTGTAATAAGGCATTTGATCCCCTCGATACGAAAATAAACGAAACAAAATAAAACCAACTATAAAACACTCAAAGAACTTAAACGAATATCTTCATCTTCGTTTTACTATATTGCAGGGGAAGCTAGACTCCTGCAAACAACCTTTGCACACCTTCTTCATTGGCTCTTGTCTTCCCATACTAAACTAATTTTCCCACGAGTAGCCTTAAACCAGAGTTCAACAGCCTTCTGTTGCTGCTGCTGCTGCTGCTGCTGCATTTTGTAGGTTTGAAGTCCCCACTAGGCTGTCAGCAGCAGTCACCGAGCTGGATGTATAGACACCAAATCAACATCTTTGTAAACAACAGTATGCAATCAGCTGTCAGAACAAGGGACACACAAGTATGCAATCATGCTGTCCCAAGTCCTCTGGTCTTGAGCAGCTTAAGCACCTGAGAATAAACTGATTCGACTTTAATAACAACCTTTCAGGGGAATGTTGTCTCTATGAGCAAATTTAACTGCAACGTTCCAGACCAACAAGAAGAGTTGGAAGCTGAAATACAGAAGCGCATCAAAGTTCATACACATTACTGCTTCTACTGAGCTAACTAATGAAGATGTGAACGCAGTCTTATACTGGTGGAATCTGGTATAGCATTACTGCAGTCTGGAATAGCATTCGCCCCACAAATCCAGATGTGAACTGCACTAATTTGGTATGGAAGATACCTTCTATTCCAAGTCATTGCATTATTATTTATTACCAAGGCTTAATTGCTGAAACTCTGCGACTTAAACTACGTTACACAATCATGTGACTCGAAGATTCCTACAATTCCTAAATTACAACTCACAAAATTTCTTCCATCCTACACACATGCTTATACATACCTACCTACCATGATAACATCTAATCCTAATGTCAATAGGATTGCAAATCAACTTGTAGGAAGCACTCATCCCCAAACCATAGATTACAAACAAGAAACATACATATAGCACAGAGCAGACCTCGAGCTTTTGCATCGATGCCCAGGTCGAAAAACAGCCATCGCATATGTCACAATATCTGAAACAAGAATTTACTTCTTATACCATGTAGGATCCTTACCATTCCTCGGATTCTGATTTTCTCAACATTGATTTGTTTGTTTGGGCTCTGCTTTCGTATCCACTGCTGTCACCAGACTCAGTTACATGCCTATCGCGATTGGGGTTGTTGTGATCCTTTCCAGTTCTACGATCCTGAATACAAGACAAGCCGTAGCAGTAGGTTAGATATGAAAATTAATTGATAAAGTGAAGAAAAGTAATCCAGGAAACTAACATCTCGAAATGGGAAGTCATCAGCCTCCAGCATATGGATCACATGCCCCATCTTCGGCATTTTTTGAGCATTTGGATCCACGCATCGCTGAGCTACTAAAAGAGCACGCTTCAGTGCTCTTGAAGATGGCTTCTCTAGTAACCTAGGATCCAAAACTTCATCTGCTTTCTTATTCGTCACCATTGTCTTCGGCCATTCAACAAGGTTTACCTGAGACCAATAGGTGAAATTTGAGATCATCCTAAGACAGTTTCGCGAATTTAATCAACGAATGTCTTTGCTACTAACCTCTCCCTGAGGGCGGCTGTAATCAACAGGGTTCCTTCCAGTTAAATTATGACTTCCATGAGAAGGATTCCGAAACTATACACGTAACTTGTTTCATTCAACATGCCCGTACTAGCATACTCTGGAGCCACATACCTGATCGATAACAGTAACTCCATTCGTAAGGTTACCAATTGAATACAGAGGAATAAGGGGAGACAGTATGTTGTGATAATGTGATGGATTGATAACTAACCCAATTGAATACAGAGAAATAAGCCTACACATATTTAATTGTGATTAGCCAGAAAAATGAATTATGTGTGAATTCATTCTGAATAAATAAGATCGATAGAATAGAACCAAGTTATTAAGTAGAGTACATTAGATTCTCGAGTACATAATTCTAGTACCCTTCTATGCAACTCGATAACATCGAATTCTTCATGGATTCAAACCCTGACATCATTAAAATCCACAGGTCATAAGCGTAGTTGAAGCTATCATCAGCCATAGAACCCAAACGAGTAAGCAGATGAGCATCAAGCAATCAAAAAATCACATGTTGGTTGATTGAGGTGAGCTTTTGATAGCAGCCCAGTTGTTATCACTGACCTGTAGCACAGTGCTTCCTGCATCAGGGTAAGTGACACTAATATTTCGAGGATGGATGACAATCCTGTTTGGCTGTCCAACGCTAGATATGATAAGATGTTTAATACTCCAACTTAAATCATTGTATGCAGGTGTAGCTGAGGGAAATAGAGGTTGGGAGTTCAGCAGTCCCTCCATTTTGGTGTTTGATACTCGAATTGGAAGCTACTGTTGCAGCAGATGGCCCAGTACCTGCTTTCGAGAACAGAAGACATACATGGTATTGAACAATATTTCATATATGTAGAATAAAGTGAATCACTGCCATCAAGAACATTCCTTTGCTAACATGTCACTGGAATCGGAATCACAGTATCTGCCATCTGCTCATACAATTGGAAGAGTATGGGAAGGCCAGTGGCTTCTCTGGTATCTTGT
Source organism: Linum lewisii (assembly GCA_034768395.1). Taxonomy (NCBI): domain Eukaryota; kingdom Viridiplantae; phylum Streptophyta; class Magnoliopsida; order Malpighiales; family Linaceae; genus Linum; species Linum lewisii. The sequence continues at coordinate 13,667,700 of CM068297.1, forward strand.
CGTTGAGACCGGATGAGGTTTGGATGTCCATAGATGAAGCAGAAGGTTCTAAGGTTGCCACATTGTTACCAGAACTGGGATTTACCATGGAGGGTACATCACCTGCTTGCAGATTAAAATGCACATCAATCAACATGCTACATGAACTGCTATTGAGAACAAAGTTGCAATAAGACTAGCAACTACCCAATAAACATCTTATGTAGTGTAATGATCCATGAAATCAGAGATACAGTGATTATTTTAGCAAACTAACTATTTATACCAACTAGGTAGCATAAGGGCCGAATTGAGCCAAATATACACACGGGTCGAGCTAAGCTTGTTTATATATAAGCTGGCTCGAGCTTGGCTTGTTTATATATAAGTTGGCTCATTGCAAGTTTAAAAATGCACACAATCCCTGTAAATTCGATGTCGGCTCATTTGTCATCTAAAACAAGCTCGAGTTCAGCTTGTTTACAACCTTAGGAGCTAAAGCTCCACAAGAAATTGAACTAAAGAAATCCTCATGACAATGTTTTATTAATATGTTGCAACTAGATATTGGCCCACCCGATGTGGGTGGGCATATATATGAGCTATTTGGAAGATATGAAAGTTCAAATAATGAAACTCGTAAATAGACGGCCAAAAACAAATTTGTAGTCAAACTTTTACGGGATATGTCAAATGTAGCCAAAGCTATTCGTGTCACACTGTTTAGACCAAACTTTTAATTTTTACGACAAATGTAGCCGATATTAGTTAGAATTTTAACACCGTTAGTTACTGTACAAACGGAGCTGACGTGGCATCCACTTGACCGGTCAACTAGGTGCCACGTCAGATGCCACGTCATTATTTAAAAATAAATAAATAAATCTAAAAAATTTAATTTAATTTAAAATTTCTTCTTCTTCCTCTCTCCAGCAACCGCCGCCGTCGTTCCAGCAACCGCCGCCGTCGTTCCAGCAACCGCCGCCGTCGCTCACGCCGCCGTCGCTTCCGCCGCCGTCGCTCCCGCCGCCGTCGCTCCCGCCGCCGTCGCTCCACCAAACCCTCACTAACACCCCCAATCCCTCTCACTGCCGCCTCATCTCATCTCTTCTTCCCCTTCCCCTTCGAACTCTTCCGACCTCCTCAACCACCGCCGCCTCATCTCCTCCTCAACCACCGCCACCTCATCTTTTCTTCTTCCCCTTCTGCTTCCTTCGTAACCATCGTCGTAGAGCTCGGGATTGGAGAAAGGGCGGCGAATTGAAGATGGGAGTGATGGCGCCGCTGGAGGGATCTGGAGATAGGGCGACGGATTGAAGATGGGAGTGATGGCGCCGCTGGAGGGATCTGGAGATAGCAGACCTTCGATGTTCTTTAGGCCCCAACTCTCTCTTCGCGGTGGCGCAGATTACCAACATCTGGAGAAAGGGCGACGACGTGGCTTATGGAGGTTTGGTGGCGGAGGTGTGGCGGCGAAGGAAATTAGGGTTAGGGTTTTTTTTTTGAATTTTTTAAAGTAAATTTCTTTTAATAAATGCTTATGTGGCAAATAATAGCCACATCACACGACAAGTCAGATTTAGGGTTAGTATTTCCGTTAACTTGGACGGAAAAGTTAACGGAAAACTAAAAATGGCTATTTTTGGGATTATGAATAGTTTTGGCTATGTTTGACATAAGCCGAAAAGGTTTGGCTACATATTTGTTTTTGGCCTAAATAGACTAAACATACTTTGATCTAAAAGCTATTCAAACTCGTGAAAACTCGAAGACAATCTAAACAAATCCTAGATTGAATGTTAATGGGACTCGTGAAAAACGGTATAGAACCCTTAGAATACCTATATATAGTTCAAACAAATTTCGATCCAAAGGCTACTGAAATCCGTGAAAATTTGACCAAACATTAATGAGTTATGTGACTTGACGAACCAAGATTTGAAAACCCGTGTTGTCCAACTTACGATTCTTAATAAACCACATCGAGTCCAACTTACGATTTTTAATAAACCAACATTTGAATGTAAATCCATTTAACGTGTAGACATGCAAACAAATTTTTATCTTTCTAAATATTTAGAGGTGAAAAATAAAATTAAAAAAGTCATGAGGACTAAAGTGTAAACAGAATTCTAAAGGACCAAATTGTAAATTAAATGACTTAAGTTATTACAAAGAAATATTAAGGATGGATGATATTGCTGTGGACTACACCACACTCAATAAAACCCCAGGAAATAAACAGTAACTCCCATCCAGAAGTAATTGTATAGAATTACTTTGCTAATTGTTAAAGATAGGATTACCACAAAGGACAAGTTGATTTCTTAGGGGAGGCAAATGGATCCTTTCTGTGTGTTATGTAATGTTGGTATGGAGACTAGAGATCACTTATTTATTGACTGCATCTATACCACAAATGTGAGATCATTGTGTGGTGTTACTGGTTATGATCTTTCTAGTGACTAGGACTCCAATTTGGCCACAACTTTAAATGTTTATGTGGGAAGCTCAGAGTATGCAGCTGGTATCAGACTCCTTTGGAGATTAATAAATTGTTAGGTTTGGAAGGAAAGATGCAGGAGAGTTTTTTCGGGAGTGAAGATTAAACCTGTTGAGTTGGTCTTAGAACGATTTGAATTGTATAGCTGATTCTGATTTTTCTCAGTTTTGGTAGCTCTCTCCTTTTATCACAACATTGCTCAGCTGATGGAGATCGCTACTTCATTCACTCTAACTCGTTGAGTTTCTCTTCTCCGTCTTTGTTTTCTTCCTCTCCATTTCGTTAAATTCTGTTTTTGCAGGTTTCCCAATGAGCTAAAGAAGGCTCGGTAGGTCGGATCATTCAAGCAGTACATCGTGGGGATGAGCAGCAAGGCGACGTTCTCCGATGCTTTTGCAAAGATGGAAAAGATTGTTGATCGTTAGACTTCGCCGATGAAATTGAATACACAAACCTTGCATGATTCTTTTCCTTAATGTTACATCTGCTGTTGGAGAAAGCTATAGAGTTGTTGATGCTAGTCTATGACATTTGTGGATGTATTGTTATTGTTTGTAATTGTGATGCAGAACTGTTGTGAAAAATTGTATGTTGTAATATGGTTCGCCTGTAGAAGTATATTGGTAAGAAAATTACATAACTCAAGTCGTTTATTATTGGATTAATACGATCAGAGTGGGATTTTTTCGTTGGGTGTCGCTGGAGTTCTGGCTCTATCGCCAGAGCTCCAGCTATTCTTTTTTTCCAGACGAATGACCGCTGTTAAACTCCTATAAATTAACAACGGCCTTTTGGTTAAACTGCAACCACATTTTCCACTATTAAATTTCGCTAGCATTGGAAAATTTAACAGCGTCGTGCGGCCGCAGTTAAATTAATTTAACAGTTTCCTGTAGTGCCTGGTGGACCCTTATATCGTGTGATGGGTCTAGGATTTCGATGTGGTGAGGGCATACTCCAGTGCGTATGCCTTGCGGGGCCCAACTGTTGGGTTTGGCCCATCAATTGCCCATGAGCATGATTTAGAAGTCCGAGACAGGGAGGGCTTTCGAATCGTGCTCTAAGAGTGCAAGCATCTACCCTTGGGCGTCTATCTCTAAGTGAGCGTTCCTGGGTCCTGTTTCGCCTTCGAGTATGTATGCCTGCCTGAGTGGACGCCTCAGGGCCTTGTTCACCGATTGATGTCACCTCCCTAGGTGTTCTAGTGTGTCTATGCCCTGTCTTCTGTCAGACGCTTTTTGGGAGAGCCTCTTCCTATTCCAGTCTTTTGATTTCCAGTGGAGGAGCATTTTGTTATGGCTGCAGTTATTTCGCCGAGTGCCAGGTGGCACTCAGGGGCTAAAGCTTTCCTTTGGCGGGACTTTTCTGTTGCGTGCCTTACACACGCATGTTTGAACAAGGGGGCGGGATCTTTTCCATTCCATAACTTCCACGCACCCTTCTAGAAGGAGGTTGGCGTATCTTCTGGGTGATTTCCTCCTACATTAACTCCCATGTAGCTGTCAAGCGGTTGGAGGCGACGATTCGACTATCCTGTCAACCCCTTAAATACCTGTTGTTTCACTGCCTTCCCCTTTTACTTTCACTTGCACTTTCTCTCTCCTTTTACTAGAGTTTACACCTGTTTCTCTTGTTTCGGATCTTTGGAGTATATGTGGCCTCTTCTCTCTTGCAACCATGTCGGATAGTTCAAGTAACTCGTTTCTGCCGCTCTCCTTGTTCCGTCTCTTTGTTTTTTACTTTCTTGATTTGTCTGGGTGGTTTTCCCTTTCTCCTTCGTGGCTTTTGAAGGGTGCACTCGTATATTTAGGTGTGCCCTTTCCTGTGGACAGAGAAATGTCCTTTCTCCACTTGGCCTCTCCCAACTATTAGAGAGAGTGAATCTCTCAATGGTTATGCTGATGTGATTGTGTCAAGGGTGACTTTTGTACCTCTATCTTATTATTCGTCTATTTTTACTAACCCTCTGCACTTCTCGTGAAGGTCGGACTCACATGGACGCCCTCCTCCCCTACTGATGTACTTCCTCGCCCTAGTTCAAGTTAGAAGGTGTCCAACTCGAATGACGAGGATGACCCTTCAGGGCGTACGTCTGGGGGAGGTTCGTTCGCTCAACGAGTCAGACGTCAGTCTCCGAGGCCAAGCGCAAGAAACATTCGCCTTCGGTTGTCAATTTGGCTGACTACCCCCGTTTTGAAGAGGTGGTGTACGTCGAGGTTGTTTTGCCCTCGAGAGTCGATCTTCCTACCGTTGAGGTCTTGGAGGCAGCTTTGGACGCCAAATACGATGATAGGGCGCCTCGAGAGTCCCCCCTCCTCCCGTGATCAAGGTTTTACGCTATCCTGTCACCGCTTCCAACTGTTGAAGCCTCACGAATCCGCTGACGTGTTATTGCTGGCTAGGCAGATGTGCATCCTAGCTTCTCGGAGGCACGTCATGCGCCTCACTCCATTTTGGACCCTTCGTACTTTCCTTACTCCTCTCCCCACCGGGTCGTTGCCTTCTTCCTCGAGAACGGTTCCATCTTCCCTAAGCTCTACCTGTACTTCTGTGTTGGACGCCTTTCCACTATCGGTATCTGCCCCGCTGGATTTCACGGGGTTTGGCTGAAGATGTTTGGCTTCGGGATGCGTCTGTCGCTAGAGTCCTGACAGGTGTATGTCCTTCGATGCCTGGGGTGTTGCATCACGACGCTTCAAGCGCACTGGTTCCGCCCTTCACCATTGCTTGCAGGAAGTAGTCAGCTCACCCAAACACCGCCCTCTTTCGGGTGCTGTTCAAGGTGAACATCGCGACTAACGACATAACCTTCTCCAAGCGTCCCGACTTTGGGGGTGGGATTTCGGGCACGGTGAAGACGTGCTTTGTGTGATTCTACCCTTTCTTCTTATGCCCTAAATTCGATCGAAAATAGACGAATACTCATTCAAACACTCTATTTAAATTCAAACCATGTGCGTTTTAGAAAAAAAAAACAAGATTTTCGGACTAAAAAAAAAGGTAACAACTGCCACGCGGGTGTGTGCTGCACAATCCACTCATTGTCTTTCTATCAATTAATGTTGTGGTCCCCTCCCTAACTAAAACTCTCCTTCCCAACGACAATAAGCACCTTCGAAAAACCATTTTCAGTCCCAATCTCATTTTGACTCCCCATGTTTAAGTCTTGGTTGGAGGTGATTTATTAGTTTTAGGGACCTAAAATAAATTTCCCTCTTGCCTAAAACTATGGTTGGAGTCAACCTTACAACCCATCAACATGTATTTATATATCATTACCACAACTCAACAACATAGCTCACGCCACACACATACACACACATCATTCAATAGATTTCTAGGTGATTCCAATTAGGCGTCAATAGGAGTTGTTCCCCCACTACCCCACCGGTCATCGCTACCCTCTTATCTATGGAGGGTGAGAGATGCATTTTCACTCACTGTGAAGTCTATGACGCATCCTATAGGATATCCCTGAGACACCCCTTCCCGTCGGTAGGTCTTAAAACATTTCGATTTTGACATCACATTTTCTGGGTCACATTGGCTCCTTCAATTTCTACCGTTTAATTCATAACAACCACAAACACACATCGACATTCCAACACTACAAGAAAACCTAACATTAGTCACGGTTTTTGGCCTTAGTCACGGTTTTTACCGTGACAAAAAAATTAGTCACGGTTTTTTAAACCGTGACTAAATCGATCATTTTTTGTCACGGTTTTTAATGAAACCGTGACTCATTTTTTTTGTCACGGTTTTTAGTGAAACCGTGACTAATATTAGTCACGGTTTTTATGTAAAACCGTGACTAAATTTAGTCACGGTTTCATCAAAAACCGTGACTAAATTTAGTCACGGTTTCACTAAAAACCGTGACGAAAAATGTCCATTTTAGTCACGATTTCTTTTAAAACCGTGACAAATCAGGTGACCAAATTGTTCTATTGAAATTTTCAGTGACCCATTTGTTAATTTCATGAATTACAGGTCCAGACCCTCAACTTCTTCCGAAATGCAAAATGATCCATGATTTTAGAATGTTAACAAGATATCCCAATTAATTGCAAACCAGTCACTGAATTTATTAATTGTGTAAAAAATAACCTAATTACAATTTTGAGTAATAAAAAATTGAAAAATGACAATTTATTTATTTATTGCAACCGCCGCCGCCGCCTTCAATTTCACCGTCGCACCCGCCGCCGCCTCGATTCATCCCGCCGCCGAGCTCCAGATCCCCGCCGCCGCCGAGCTCCAACACCGCCGCCCCGAGCTCCAGACCCCACCGCCGCCGAGCTCCAACACCGCCGCCAAGCTCCAGACCCGCCGCCGCCGAGCTCCAACCCCGTCCGCCCGCGCGAGCTCCAACACCGCCGCCGAGCTCAAGACCCCACCGCCGCCGAGCTCCAACACCGCCGCCGCCGAGCTCCAACACCGTCGCCGCCGAGCTCCAATACCGCCGCCGAGCTCCAGACCCCACCGCCGCCGAGCTCCAACACCGCTGCCGAGCTCCAACACCCGCCGCCGAGTCCAACACCGCCGCCGATCTCCAACACCGCTGCCGAGCTCCAGACCCCGCCGCCGCCGAGCTCCAACACGTCGTCGAGCTCCAGACCCCGCCGCCGCCGAGCTCCAACATCACCGCCGAGCTCCAGATCCCAGGTTGTGTTTCATGGGAGATGTGGCTGATTGAAGGGAATAAGAAGAAGAAGGGAGAGGAAGTGGTGTGGCTGGAGATTAGTAGATGAAGAGAAGAAGAAGAAGGCAGAGGAAGAAGAAGGTAGAGGGCGGCTGATTGAATAGAAAGAAGAAGAAGAAGAAGAAGGAAAGTAATAAGAAGAAGAAGGAAAGAAGAAGAAGAAGAAGGTTTTGGGAACCGTGACTAATTTAGTCACGGTTTCATAAGAACCGTGACAAATTAGTCACGGTTTCAAAAAACCGTGACTAATTTGTCACGGTTTCAAAAACAGTGACTAAAATCCTTTTTTCACGTAGTGCAATTCCCAACTCATGCATACCAACCTAACATGATTTAATCCCACATCCTAATCACTTATTACGAGCAGACTGCTAGCATCACCTACCACCCCACCTAGGGAACAACGTAGACAAGGGTAATCATGTCACGAGGTCTAGGGTCACTCTTCTATTCGTCCTTCTTAGGATGATACTTCATTGGGATCATCGTCCTGCAACAACCATTGTACAATATGATAAATCACATATATATTACATTTGCACATTTATGAAATTAAAACCCTCATTTTAGCCACCTAGTCAACCAAACATCCAATCAAGTTCAACCACACATAACACATCATACACCGAACAATCACAACACTTACTTAATCAATTTCTACTCTCCAACTCCATGCATCCTACATTTCAACTAGATCATATTGTAATCCCTCACGTTACAACTACTTATCGACGCTAAACCCTCATTTGGGTAAACCAAGCTTTTCTTCCTCCTTTGACCGACACACTCCCCTTCCTTGATCAGAACCAACACAACCACCTGAGAACTGTCAAACCTTGTACCGAAAATCCCTGATTAGAACCCAAACGCAGTAACAATCCAAACCCTTAAACTGAGTAACCCCAAAGACGACGTTACCTTGCACCGAGATTACCCGAGAACTCCCAAACCTCATTCCTTCACAAACCCTTGATCAATTACTTCTCCTTCGAACTCTCTAGGTCAATCCCACGAGATCTCTTCCTTATCCCTTTTAATCTATTCACGACCCTCAATGTTTTCTCTCCTCTTTTCCCGATTTAAACCATACACCGAACAATCACAACACTTAATTAATCAATTTCTACTCTCCAACTCCATGCATCCTACATTTCAACTAGATCATATTGTAATCCCTCACGTTACAATTACTTATCGACGCTAAACCCTCACTTGGGTAAACCAAGCTTTTCTTCCTCCTTTGACTGGCTATTCCTAATGTGAGGACTCCCTTAAGAGTCCTCATATGAGGACACTAATCTAGGCCGTCCATTTTTAAAGATGAGATCTAATGGTCCATATGAAATGGGTATTAGGTAATTTCCTTGATTAGTAAATAGGTTTATTTTAATTTCGTTTTTATATAATTTATATTAAATATTTAACAAAATAATTAGTTGGTCTAATTTTATTATTAAAAAAGTAACAGAGCGGTTACCATTGAACGTGGGAATCTTTGGCCAGTTCATTTCTTCCAGCGACTTGTGATCAGGCGACGGCGGTGGTTTTGTTCCAAAGAGACTCGACGGTGGCTTGTTCCCAACGGCATTCAGGTTTGTTTCCAAGGGAGGCGTCCGGGGTTTTGTTTCCAAGGGAGTCTTCGGCAATTACTTGTTTTTATTTCCTCCGGCGACCCTTCTAAGTTCATTTATTTATACGAAGTTATTAACCAAGTATGTGTTTGTCCGTAGGTAAACAATGGTTTCCGCTGCTGATGATGGTACGTCGCCATCTACTAATCCACCAAATGATTGTCCAGAGCATAATGTTGATCCGGGCTCAGGTTTGTATTTTTCCAGCTTCTGGTTCCTTTGTTCCATTGCGTTTCGGTGGTTCCATATTTATTATTGGAACCTCCAATCATTCTCAGACAGATTAGGAGCACTGTGACATTTTATGATGTTGGTCCTGATTCCCATTGCTGGATCAACATATTTTCATTCAGGTTATGCACTTTTTAAAAGTTTTTGTCCACAAAATGCTTTGTGTACTAAGTATTGGCGTAATCAGTGTTCATTCATGGAAGTGCTCAACCACGTGCTCACACCAATTATAACGCTTCCAATTGGCTACACACCCATCCGTCAACAATGGTAGGTACTTCAAACTTGCAGTCAAATGCGAAGGCGGGCGAAGGAGGACTCCAAATGTGTACAATATCATCATTCTTCTCCATACCAAAACATCCGGCTCGACACACAAACGACCAAATATCTTATTCTGCAGCACATTCTCGCATGCTTTTTTGGGAATAACTAGTCCATTCGCCCTTGCCATGTCTGAAAGCATCGTGGCCTTATACCCCCTGATTTGTTTGCTAACATCCTTATCCCCTTTAGGTAAAGCATCGTGGCCTTATACTCGACATCCGCAGCCGTTACCTCAAGTGGCTTGTCAACAACAAATCTGAATGTTTTACTATCTACATCATAGCATGCAATCGCCCATTTGATGAAGTCCTCATTCATTGAATTTATTTCAACTAGGGTAGGTCCTCCAAAACCTAACTCGCACACCGAAGTCATCTTCTCCTCCGTGGTTTTTGGCAACCTTAGAATATCACTTATCTTCTTTGGTCCACAACGACTACGCACACTCAAAGGCTTTCGTTTCACAGTTTTAGCCCCTTCACCCTCATTCTCCACTCTCTTCCCCTTCCCTTTGCGATCATGGTCCACCTGTACGCATATCCCATGTTAGCCGCATGACAATAAACTAACAGGGAAATCCATATGATAACAAACCCCACTTAGCTAAACTAAACAACCCCATTTACAGCTCACGGAACCTCATTCCCATAACATGCATAGACTTTTATACATTTGTGCAGTGGCTATAACATCTACATTTAGCTTCATTAATAAGCTATGTTAAGCTTTGGACCATCCTTTTCCCTCTTCATGGCCCCATAAGAATATCCCTCCCATCCCAGCTCACTTAACACACATAAACGGAAAACCATACACCCTCACCCGGATGTTGGATCATCCATTGACACAACAATGAACCTGACATGGAAATCTAAATCGTACCACTATCAAATTAAGAAAGTAGCTAACCTGCATTGGAGGTGTGGTCCCATGTTTCCTCGTTTCATGCTGGATATTCCATCATTTTGCTTCCCCTGTTTGCCACCCCTTTTCACATTGACAGACTTGACGAAATCAGAATCCTCCGTCTCAGTCTCTGATTCGTTGTTCGGATGATGCTCCAACCTCTACATTCACAAGAAGAAGAAATGTCGAGAATGCTGGGGGTGAAGTGACAAAACAAAGGAAAAGCCTAGACAAACAATTTCCTTCCACTAATGTCTTTTAACGAGAGCCAGGAGGAATGAATTGCAGATAGTAACATGCACATGGTGGTAGGGTCATATCCCAATTTTATCTCACTAAGGAACAATGTGTTTGATGGATTTAGCCATCACAATTCTTACAACCCCCCCCCCCCGGATGTCCCTCGGATGTTGAATCATCAATTGACACAACAATGAACATGCACATGGAAAACAAATCGTCCCACTATCAAATTGAGAAAGTAGCTAACCTGCATTGGTGGTGTGCTCACAGATACGAAATCAGAATCATCCGTTTCAATCTCCAATTCGTTGTTCGGATGACGATCAACCCCCTGCAAATGGAACCAAAAACAAACCCTAAATACCGGCACCCTACATGCCAAAGGACCCTAATATCAGCCAAAAAACAGGACCGAAAATACCCAAATCAAAATCAACCTTTCTTTGGGCACCCGAAGCTTGCCCGCGTGAAGAGACAAACCGTATGGACCGCCGAACCGAGCTCTGACGGCCTCCATCGTCGGTCCTTTGAGGGAGTCGACCCCCTTTCAGTGCTTTCTGCTGTCGGGACCCTTTCCCACCGCCTACTTTCCCATCCAACCTCACCGCTGGTACCACCCTCTGTTTCTTAAACCGCCGGCGACTATCGCTAGGTTCCATCAGCGGATTGTGGACCTTCAACCCCTAAATCGCCGGCAACGTTTTTCTGCTGAAGAGAGTATTTTCGTTTTGAAGAAGATTTAGGGATTTGCTTTTCTCTTTCTTCAGCTCATGGATCCATTTAATTAATTAGCTCCTTTCCTATGTCCCTATCCAATTCCAACCGTCAGATCTGGATCCTGATCCAACGGCTACAAAGGGTGTCCTCATATAAGGACCCTTATAGGGGTCCTCACAATAGGAGTTCCCACATACTTGCAATGCCACATTGCCATGTCACTAGTCTTTGAAATTGTGAATTTTCAGTTGCTGAAATTTGGCATGGAAATGGCGTTGAAGTTTCAATCGAATGGTCCAACAATCATCGGCTCATACGTATCAATTCGATGGCCCCGATTATGTGTTGGTTGCATCGTTTGGGTAAAGTGGAAAAGAGGGTACTTTTGTCTTTGCGTGCGGGGTTTGATAGGGGAAGGTGTCCTACCCGTCCAATTGACTGCAGCCTATTTCTAGTCGTAATTATCACTATGTTTCGATTGTCCATTGATGGGTTTTTTTTTTAATTTCAAGAGGTGTAGATATAGTGGAGTCCCGGTTTTGTTGACCCCCATTTGCGTTCTAATTCATCTATTGAGCATCCATACATCTTTTCTTATTCATACGTCATCTCTCAAATTCTAAACGAAGGTTCCATTGTTGCTTCTTCGTCGTCATTGGAAGTGGATCCGACGAGGAAACAGTAGCAATACACAACCAATGGAGTTTTGTCTATTTGGAATCTCCTCCCTCAACACTAACATATTATTTTGAAAGAAAGAGGGTTGGATTTCGTCAAGTACCCACAAATATCAACTTTCAAGAGACTATTGATGTTTGGGCTTTTCCAGTTTTGATGCCCCTACCTTAACCCTAATTGTAGGAAGAGGGCAAGTCTATTACTCCCGATCAGGTACATATTTCTAGTTTTGGTTGCTTGTTCAAGCCACTGTCCAACTAGAACGTCTGCTCGATGTATTTTGGGATTGACGGGATCATCCGAATTTCAGCGATCTTGCCTAGCGCCAATACTAGTACTTGTTGGCCGTCATGCAGAACTCTGACGAAAAAGCATACATTGAGTATGACGTGAACCTGCTGTTGGTGAGTACTAATATGTTATTCATGCGCCGAGTGAATTCACACAACGTATGAATTGAGTGCATTGTTATGAACGATGGTAAATCATATGTTCTTCTAATTCATACGTCGTATGATTTGTATGTTGTTATAATTCATATGTGTTATATGTTATACGCATTATAACGCATACGTGTTCTAAATCATACGTTGTATAATTTGTACGTTGTTTACAGTTCATATGTGTTATATGTTGTACGTTTTCCTATTCTTGTAGCTCTTCTTCGATGATATGATGAGGAAAAAGGACAAACTATCATCATTGAGGCCAACGTCCCGTAACTGGACCTCCATATCAGTGAAGCAACATCTTAGGAGGTTGTACGAAGTTCGAAACCTCAATATTGCCCACATCGTTGAATGGTCCCCGTCAAAGCGACCAACGAAGAGATCAAGGGTAGAGGGATAGAAACATGCCAACGAAGAAGACAGAAGGGAGGTGGGCGCGGTGAAGGGTGTTCAAAAAAGGCGCTCGAAAAGGAAGAATGGGAAAAATAGGTTATCCCCGCCTGGCTCAGTATCCCAGATGACCGTTGCGTTGACACGAAATGAAGGGGGTAGATTCCACGCAGTCTAAAAGGACTTGGGTTATTATACGCCCCCCCTCTTCCAACAGCACCCCCAATGTCACACTTAAAAGGGTAGTGTGTTCCTAGGTTTTAGCGTTTTTGTTATGCCTACATCAGACTCAACATTGATTATGTCTACAGGGGATGTATTATTCATACTTAATTCATTTGGACCATGGAATTCGTACATAGCACCTTTTGTGTTAGTATGAATATTGGCGTGCGAGATTTAACTCACAACACTCAAGGTCGTATTCCACGAGGGCTCTCTCAAACGCTAATACTCACACGGTTCGTGGACGGTCTATTCTTTTGAAATTGGTTTTAGTTTGAAATAAGAACAAATGAAAACATAAAGAAAACTAAACAAACAAACAAAGCGGTGCAAATCAAAGATAAAGGAGGTTCACTTGGAAAGATAGATTTATCATGCTCAAGAGGAACAAAAGCACAAACAAGCCAAACATGATCGAGGTTGCAATCGAATGACCACGCAAATCCCTTCTATAGACTCAATGCACTCTCGTCGCACTAAATCCCTATCCTAGAACCACTCAACCTAGGCTCTCGCTCTCAAGCTAAGTGACTAAGGATGCATTAAAGGTGTTTGATGAAATGCCAAGCTACAAAACCCTCTCCTATGACTCTATGAACACTAGGATAGACACCACACTCTCATGTCAATGTCCTAACACTAAGAGAATCATCCAAAGACTAATCAACGTTCAATTGAATGAAAAACCTAATGCACACCAAGTGTTCGATAAAATGCACAAGTGAGAAATCATGCAACTATGGTTGAATTGAGATGATCTAATCTCTTAGAACACAGTCCCTTCAATCCCTAGACCTACAATCCATGTAATCTAAGCACTCTCATGCATTACATCACAAATGATAGACCAAATCAAGCCATAACACAATTTGGAATTAACAACAAGTCTAGAGATCATCTTCTTACAATCCAAGATCAATCATGGCAAATTTGTACAATCAACCTCTATCCTAGCATAACTATCCATCAATCCAAGGAAACCTAGGAAATCAGCCACACATGGCCAAGGGTACAAAAGAGAAAGAAGGAGAGATGGTCACCAAGAGCTCCATGGCAATCCTCTTCTTGCAAGCTCCTCTCCCCAAGGTTGTGGGCTTCAGTCCAAGCTCCTTACTCCAATTTGCACCTTGCTCTAGGGTTGATGATGGATTGGTTGAGAAGAGAGAGGAGTTGATCGGCAATTGAGAGGAAAAAGAGAGTGACGAGTGTGTGTGTAATTAAGAATGAATTCTCCCCCAAAATTCAGCCGTTTGCCTCTTTAAATAGTACCGCTGGAAGACCTGGAATTTTCGGCGAAAATTGTGTAAAATTTTCGCCGAAAATCTCTTTGAAAACACCGATCGGCTGGGCATTTCTTCATAGGTTTTCGGCGAAAACTCTGGAAGTTTTTGTCGAAAACTTCTTCACAAAACCAAAGTCCGTCTCCTGGAAGTCCCCTGTTTGCACATGCCGAGTGTTTTCGGCGAGAACTATAAGGTTCTCGCCGAAAACTTAAGTATGAAACCGTGCATTTTTCTCAATTTTGCAACGTCCATATCTCCTCCGTCCTAGCTCCGATTGACCTCCCGTTTGATCCTACGTGCTCTTTGGCACCAGCACTTCAATGCCAAAACCCGAAAATGCAAAGAAAACAAGTCCAATAGACATAGAATTGGCCTCAAAGTGGCAACCGGGCAACAAAAGGACACTTTGCATAAAACATCCATAAAAGCATATAAATCATAGCAAAATGAGATCAAACATGGGAGATACTTAGGCTAATCAAAGGCTTAAAATGACCAAATAAAGTCACATCAAACTCCCCTACGACTAAGCTTTGCTTGTCCTCAAGCAAATGAATTAGAAAACATCCAAGTTCACAAATGACAAGATCGGCCCATTGAGATTCAAGCAATAACAATTTGGCTTAAACTGTTCCACAAACAAACTTAACCTACACATGCAAGAACATCAACCAAACAAGTCTAGACCTCACTATTTTCTGCACACTTCAAGTAGTGGTTAATTGGGATACAGAAAAACCGACCACGACAACACCAACTCTAATTAGAAGGACTTGAACTCGGGAGATGGAACGGATGAGGCGGGGGTGGAGAGTGATGAGTGATCATGATGTGGCTATCGACTCGACTTCATCCGCTTCTAGATCCGCACTTTACAAACTCTGGCTAGGATCAAGGACTACATTTGAGAACTCTTTTTTTTTTCTTTTCTTTCCATCATCATTTTTTTCTTTTTTCTTTTTCTTACTGCATACTAGTGCTCGATCCAACACTTCACTTAGGTGTTGAACCTGCCTAGCTCACAGCTTTTGCCTTTGCTAGTGCTCAACTCGACACTTCACTTAGGTGCCGAGCTTGCCTAGCTTTTCTTTTCTTTTGAGCATTTTCTTTCCAAACTAGCCACTTGATCCTTAGCCCCTTACAAATTCAATACAAGATTTTGAAATGGATTCCGTCTAATCTCAAGCCACAATCACGAGGGATCAAAAAGGTGAAGAAAAACATGGAAAAGGGGTGAAAATTCTGATTGCCTTCATCATCTTAGACCGGTGTTATCGAGTGGTACAAAAACACGTATCAAACCAATCAACCAACATACAAGAGTGATAAAATATCTGTTCTGGCCTAAACTCATTTGATATTAGCTCTAACATGCTGGTAATAGGTTCTAAGTAGGACAGTCTAAACGTCATTGTGAAAGCTTGAAGTCAATTAAACACCAAAAGTCAAGAACCGAACGATTCTACCATAGAGGAATTCGACATTCAATCAAGATCATGCAACTCATCAAAGCATAGCCTTAGATCTCTACCACGAATAATCACACCAAACCTCAAACTCCCCTACGACTAACATGAGCATTGTCCTCAATGATCAAGAGAGAGAGGGTAAGGTGGAACGAAGTTACCGCGTTGGTAGAGAGGAGCATAGAACGTAATAGTGGTGAAAGAGTTCCATGATGATCCTTGGTGAAGAGTGATCCCAATTGCTTGCCAAACTTATTCGAAAAGCTATAACAACACAAAAACGAAAAAGAGCAAACAACAGCAATAAAAGTAAAGATAACATGGGGTGCCTCCCAAGAAGCGCTTAGTTACCGTCTTAAGCTCGATGATACCTGCGTTATGGTGTCCAACTTAGTACCTCCTTGATGTCAAGTAGCTTCTTCCATGATGAAAGTTGAGCTCCAAGAAACATCTTGGGAGAATGGTAGACTAGCCAATGCACAATGATACTTGTATAGCACTTGATACCTTGGGGTGGCTTGCTACCTTTGAGTTCCGAAACTTGAGGAAGAAAGTATGGTAGGGGCCACCATTGAGCTCCATCGTCTCTAAGTTGGTGATGCCACTCGAAGAGTCTTCCGATTCAAACATGGGCGACTCCTCTTCCATTATCACCTTAGGGGGGTAGAGATGCATGTCTCCTTGGGTTCTTGGCACAAATACTTCATGATCAAGCAAGAAGATTGAAGAGCACTAACAATCTTTGGTGGGGCCACAATAGGGTGGTGTTGTTCACTTTCGTGCTCCACTCTCGGTGCCACCTCTTCTTGAAGCGTCTGCAAATCATCTCTCACCTCCTCTAAAGGGTCATCATCCTCAAGTCTCCTTGATTCTTTTATCCTCACATCATTGTCACATGGTGTTTCCATGGGAAAAACATGCCCTTCAATCTCCTCCACTACCAAATCTTCTTCCATGTCAAGCTCTTCCGGTTCACAAGTGTCATCTTCATCATCATAAACATGCTCCAAATGATTGGGACGTCGTTCATTCTCAAGAATCTTCGTGACGAGCTTTATGCTTTGGGATAAGCGGTTAACTCGGTTTGCATTATCCTCCGTAAATTCGTAACATCTCTAGCATGAAAGGGGGTGGAAGAGGTTTCTCATGGCTCATGAATTCCTCTTGGGGAGACTCACTTTCTTCCTCTTCCATGACAAGCACTTCCGGTTCAAAGGTGTCGGTGATGAGCTTCACACTTTGAGTTAAACGATCCAACCGGGAAGCATTATCTTCCACAATTTGCAACATCTCCTCAACTGTGGGGGAGGTGGAGAGTGTTGTTCATACTCTAGAGCTTCCTTGATGAGCGTCACGCCTTGAGCTAAATGATTAAGTTGGTTCGCATTGTCTTCCGCAATCTTCAAAGCTTCCTCAAGCGTGGGAAAAGATGGAGGAGGTTCCTCATAGCTTACGAACTCCTCTCGAGGACGCTCGCTTTCTCTAACCATCTTAAAGAGCTCTTCTAACATGGAAGGCGGTGGAGAATGTTGTTCATGACTTGTGAAATCCTCTTGATAATACTCAGCAAGACTTGATAGTAGGGTGGAGATGAATAAGGACATTGCTCATTCCACATGGGTGTTGAAGCTTGTTGTTCTTGACCCCACCATTGGCTATCTTCCTCACAAGTTTCTTGGTAGTAGTTGGATGAAGTAGGATGACCATAATATGGGTTAGGAGATGGGTTCCACCCTTGATAGGTACCATAACCATTACCTCCATTCCACGAGTTCATCTTACTTGCAACCTTGCTCCCATGAATTAGATAGGTGGAGAAGGGGCCTACAAACACGCACAACAAACACAACCAAGTAGTACAACAATGCGGGATAACAACACCACAAAAAGAAATAACAAAAAGCAAAACTAAAACGGAAGGAAGTGAATAGAATGATCCACTACTAAATGCTTTCAAAGGATTGAGAAAGATCCCCGGCAACGGCGCCAAAAACTTGACGTGCGAGATTTAACTCACAACACTCAAGGTCGTATTCCACGAGGGCTCTCTCAAAAGCTAATACTCACACGGTTCGTGGACGGTCTATTCTTTTGAAATTGGTTTTAGTTTGAAATAAGAACAAATGAAAACATAAAGAAAACTAAACAAACAAACAAAGCGGTGCAAATCAAAGATAAAGGAGGTTCACTTGGAAAGATAGATTTATCATGCTCAAGAGGAACAAAAGCACAAACAAGCCAAACATGATCGAGGTTGCAATCGAATGACCACGCAAATTCCTTCTATAGACTCAATGCACTCTCGTCGCACTAAATCCCTATCCTAGAACCACTCAACCTAGGCTCTCGCTCTCAAGCTAAGTGACTAAGGATACATTAAAGGTGTTTGATGAAATGCCAAGCTACAAAACCCTCTCCTATGACTCTATGAACACTAGGCTAGACACCACACTCTCATGTCAATGTCCTAACACTAAGAGAATCATCCAAAGACTAATCAACGTTCAATTGAATGAAAAACCTAATGCACACCAAGTGTTCGATAAAATGCACAAGTGAGAAATCATGCAACTATGGTTGAATTGAGATGATCTAATCTCTTAGAACACAGTCCCTTCAATCCCTAGACCTACAATCCATGTAATCTAAGCACTCTCATGCATTACATCACAAATGATAGACCAAATCAAGCCATAACACAATTTGGAATTAACAACAAGTCTAGAGATCATCTTCTTACAATCCAAGATCAATCATGGCAAATTTGTACAATCAACCTCTATCCTAGCATAACTATCCATCAATCCGAGGAAACCTAGGAAATCAGCCACACATGGCCAAGGGTACAAAAGAGAAAGAAGGAGAGATGGTCACCAAGAGCTCCATGCAATCCTCTTCTTGCAAGCTCCTCTCCCCAAGGTTGTGGGCTTCAGTCCAAACTCCTTACTCCAATTTGCACCTTGCTCTAGGGTTGATGATGGATTGGTTGAGAAGAGAGAGGAGTTGATCGGCAATTGAGAGGAAAAAGAGAGTGACGAGTGTGTGTGTAATTAAGAATGAATTCTCCCCCAAAATTCAGCCGTTTGCCTCTTTAAATAGTACCGCTGGAAGACCTGGAATTTTTGGCGAAAATTGTGTAAAATTTTCGCCGAAAATCTCTTTGAAAACACCGATCGGCTGGGCATTTCTTCATAGGTTTTCGGCAAAAACTCTGGAAGTTTTCGCCGAAAACTTCTTCACAAAACCAAAGTCCGTCTCCTGGAAGTCCCTGTTTGCACATGGTGAGTGTTTTCGGCGAGAACTATAAGGTTCTCGCCGAAAACTTAAGTATGAAACCGTGCATTTTTTCATTTTGCAACGTACATATCTCCTCCGTCCTAGCTCTGATTGACCTCCCGTTTGATCCTGCGTGCTCCTTATCACCAGTACTTCAATGCCAAAACCTGAAAATCAAAGAAAACAACTCCAATAGACATAGAATTGGCCTCAAAGTGGCAACCGGGCAACAAAAGGACACTTTGCATAAAACATCCATAAAAACATATAAATCATAGCAAAATGAGATCAAACATGGGAGATCCTTAGGCTAATCAAAGGCTTAAAATGAACCAAATAAAGTCACATCAAATATCATACATACACAACATGTCTATCACCATGTATAAATACTACACATACGATGTATGTATTTTTATTCATACGCAGTATGTATGTATGTTGAATGCTTTGGTGCCCACACTAAAAGAAGGGTAATGGTTACCCACTAATAAGTTGAATGGAAATCATGCTTCTCATTATGCAAAGACTAACTATATATACAAAAAACGTTGACAACTATTTCTATAACAAACTCAATATATTTGTGCAAAAGAATAGGTCAAAGGAGATAGTGGAAGTAACAGAATATGCGTAGTGGAAGGGATTATTTTATTTCGTATTACCCCTCGGCAAGCTCAAGTGCAGGTCGGACTTGAAGCTTGGAGCGAAGGAAGTGCAACCGATCTTTAGATAGCAACCGGTCTTTAGATAGCGCCTTTGTGAAGATGTCGGCGGTCTGATCGATAATGGAGATGTAGTGGACTCGGAGATTGCGTGAGTGGACTCGGAGATTGCGTGAGTCAACTTGTTCCCGAATAAAGTGGAAATCGAGTGCCACGTGTTTCAATCTCGTGCTGATAACCGGGTTTTTGCTCATAAAAATAGCACCTGCGTTGTCACACAGGAGAAGTAGGGGTTGATCAAGAGGTGTACGAAGTTCACGGAACAGCTGTTGTAGCCACAGTAATTCTGATGTGGTATAAGCATGGGACCTGTATTCTGCTTCAGTGCTAGATCTGGCAACGACCTTTTGCTTTCTTGATGTCCAACTGATAAGGTTGGTACCGTGGTAGATGGCAAAGCCATATTGTGATCGACGGAATCTGAGATCCAACCCGCATCCGAATACGCTAGAAGAGAGGTCGTCGTGGTAGGAGTAAATACCAAACACAGCTTAGAGGTTCCATTTAAATACCTGAGTATACGCTTGACAGCCTGCCAATGTGAAATCGTTGGGGAGTGCATATATTGACACACTCTATTCATTGCATATGTAATATCTGGTCTCGTTATTGTCGCATATTGTAGAGCACCCACTGTTTGACGATAGAGGGTTGGATCGGTTAAGGGTTCGCCCTGTTTGGTTAATTGAACACTCGGGTCAGCTGGCGTGGCAATGGAGGCTGAAGATTCCATCCCTGTACGTTGCAATATGTCTGCTATATAATGTTGCTGAGAAAGCTGAAGACCCGTGCTTGTTCGATTTATATCCAAACCAAGAAAGTGATTCAATTGTCCAAGATCCTTTAGCGCAAAGGCATGATCAAGATTGTTGATGAAGTTGGCAATGAATTCTGGATTGCTTCCTGTAATAATAAGATAGTTAACATAGATGAGTACGTAAGTTGTTGCCGACTTTGAGTGTTGAACAAAAAGTGAGGTATCTGAGCGGCAATGTTGAAGCCCAATGTGAACCAGATAGCCTTTGAGCTTATTGAACCAAGCACATGGAGCTTGTTTTAGTCCATAAATTGCTTTCCTCAATCTGCATACATGAGTTGGTTTATCTGGTTGTTTGAAACCCCTCGATTGGGCCATATAGACTTCTTCCTCGAGATCACCATTTAGAAAAACATTATTTATATCAAGTTGACCGAAGAGTCCATCCCTTTGAGATAGCAATGGAAAGAACCACCCGAATCGTAGTCGGTTTAACAACCGGACTGAATGTCTCATAAAAGTCAACTCCTTCTTGACTGTACCCTTGTGCCAGAAGTCGTGTTTGTGTCGTTATATCGTTCCATCTGAATGTCACTTAATCCTGAAAATCCACTTACAACCCACGATAATGACATTAGTAGGACGGGGAACAAGTAACCATGTTTCGTTCCTCATAAGGGCATCATATTCGCTTTGTATCACATTTTTCCAACAAACTTGTTTTATTGCTTGAGTGTAGGTTTTTGGCTCTATAGATTGAGTGGTGACAGCTGTGAATGTTTTGGGTTTAAGCTTGTTTGTTGAGGCTCGAGTTGACATAGGATGGGTCTTGTTTGAGGCTGGTTTGTAATGCGAAGTGGATGGTTGGGTGAATTTAGCAGCTGAGCTGTGTGTATGTTGTTGGTACGAGGGGGTCGAGGGATTTGTTTGTGGGGAGTGGGGTTGGACGTGGGTTGGATAGTAATTTGTGGGCTTGTATGATCATGAGTTGAGTTGTTGTTAACATGGGAATTGGCGTGGGGGTGGTGAGGGACATGGGTTATTGATATGGGTGTGGGAGTGAGCTGTAGCAAGGTTTAGGAACGTGGATGAAATTGGGATAGTGGTTTGATCGGCCGATAATGAAGACGATGGTGAGGATGATGGTGACACATAGGAAAAAGTTGACTCATCGAAGATCACATGTCGGGCTATGTATAGACAGGATGAAGATTGGTGATAACACAAATACCCTTTGTGTGAAGAACTATAACCGAGAAAAATGCAAGGTAAGGAACGAAAATCTATTTTGTGAGACGTGTAAGGACGGAGGTAAGGAAAACAAAGACACCCAAAAATTTTAAGAAAGCTGTAATATGGAGAAGTGGAGTAAAGTTGTTGATATGGAGATGTGTAATTCAAAACAAGTGTGATTGTACGATTGTTGAGATATGTTGCGGTTTTGAAAGCGTGTTCCCAAAACAACTGTGGAAGAGATGATTGGGCTAAAAGAGTGAGGCCCTTTTCTACAATAACTCAATTACGACGTTCAACCGCTCCATTTTTCTCTTGAGTGTGTGGGCAAGAAATCCGATGATGAATACCATGGTTTTGAAGAAGAGTTGAGACATTTCGAAATTCTCCCCCCCCAATCGATTTGTAAACTTTTTATCTCGGTTTGAAACTAGGTTTTGACCATAGCTCGAATTTTTTTTAAAAATGAGATCACTTGGGATTGTGAGAAAGAAAATAGATCCAAACATACTTCGTGCAATCATCAATAAATATAAGAAAATAGCGATTTCCATTGAGAGAAAAAACAGGAGATGGCCCCCAAACATCGGAGTATACAAGGTCAAAAGGTTTATGAGCTCTATCATGAGTGGAAGGAAGATGTAACCTATGACTCTTGCCTAACTGACATGAACTACAAACAAACGGAAATTTATTTGAAGAAATCTATTACCCACCACTGACGTTTGTGCTATCTAGAGAGTAGAATTTTTATTGAACCAAATATTTAAATCAATAGATTTAATTTTAAGAAGTCTAAATAAAGCTTAGTTAAAAATTTTAGTCATCATAGTATAAGGTTTTACCTGATGTTCTTCAGGTTTCCTTCTACAACTGCATTTTTTTCCAATATGATAGATCATCATCTCTACCAAATTAGTTTTTTTGTTCAAATTATCCTATTTATCTTTTAACAATATACAGATTCTTATCCTAAAAAAAAAGATATTAAAAACATGTTTATCCATCAAAACGTTAGTGGGGTTAACCATTACCCCACTTTTAGTGGGGCCACCAGAGCGTTACCGATGTATTTATATACTCAGTGTGCACACCTATAAAACATGAGTATGAATATCTTGCTGATGACACTCGATTTGACGTGATTATCAGCCTCATTTAAGCGACATTTCCTTGTTTAAGACATGGTTTTTAGGGTAGAATAGCGAATATTTACTCAACTACTCTATCTCGTGCCATTTGTGTTACTTTGGCCCGTTTCGGGTCTATTTGATGGTTTTCTAGTGTTTTCATGTTAGCACAGGTTTTTGCCGTCAAATAAAGTAGCCAAGGACGTGTCTAAGGCGTTGGAACCTCGAGGAATCACACCGGAATCGATCCAAGGAGTCAATCAAATTGAACCAAATCCTGCTCCAATTTACACTGCAGTTTTCGGCGAAAATCCCCCAGGATTTCGGCGAAAACTCAAGAAGAAATCGGCTGAGTTCAACAAAGGGAAGTTTTCGGCGAAAACTCCAAGTTTTCGCCGAGAACCCTAAGGTCTGAAAATCACATGAGAAACAGCCGAGCATTCAAGTCATTTACAAAGGAATTTTCGGCGAAAACCTCATAGGTTTTTCGACGAAAATTCCAGGCAAAATCCGGCTGTATTAGGGTTAAGTATAAATACTTAACCGGCGGCCCAATAGGAGATACACCTCATAATACAACAGAATTTCAGAATTCTCACGAGTTCTGGAGTAGAGTTTAGAGTTCGAAGAGCTAGGAAGAGATTGTGACGCCATCCCTTCACCTCGGAGACTCGGAGCTAGGATTGAAGATTACCGGAGATTGAAGTTTCGCCGAGTCGTCTTAATTAGGTTTTTCAGATCCTTTTCTGTTCTTCCTCTGTTCAAGATGAACTCTGTCTTTGTCTTTGATTCTTTTGTGATGAACATGAGTAGCTAAACTCGTAGAGCTTAGACTAGATGAACCCTAAGTAACCCAGAGCTTTAAAGCGGTCACGGATCGGCGGTGATTAGATTCAAAGTTCAATCAGTTTCTCTTTCATGTTTGATTTGTTCTTCATTGTTTATGTTTCTTGTCTGGATTGATCACCTAGATTAGATTCTTGTTAAGCTAAGGATAGAAGCGAACGCTTCGCCTTACTTTAAAACACCAAATCGAACAATTAACCTATTCATTGGAGTGTGTCTTTCGTAGGAACCAGTTAGGGTTAATCCACTGCAAGAGTAACTCATAAATCGTTAGTAATTGCACCAGTTAGTTAAGTCGTTGCGAGAGGCGACCGTACCCGGGCGACTAATTAATCTTGGTAGCTAGATCGGATAGAGCGAACGTTCGCCAGTCTTAAACCTAAGGTTCAGGAGTTATGGTGGTGTCTTAGAATTGATTGAACGAGAATTGAAATCCGTTGATCGGTTGATTGCCAATGCTCTGGTGAACGAAGGGGGATTCAAAGTCTAAGCTTGTCTGTCATCTTTGTTAGTCAACCAAACTTTTGATCTGTCTTTCAGTTTTAATTTTTAATTTCCGTGCATTTTCTAGAATTAGAAGTCGTGGAACTCACACCACGCACAAAGTGTTAAACCTGAGTAATCTGCTTTTATATTTGAGTAGACGATTACTAGAAGACCCGTGGAATACGATCTACCCTAGCTTCCAACTTGGTAGTTATTTGATATCGCTATAAACTGCTTCATCACTTGCATACACCAACTATATTCATACGTCATATATAATTCGTTTGAACTACCAACTTTGTGTGCCAAATCTAATTCATACGTAGTATGATTCATTTGAACTACCAGTTTTATCTATTAAATCTAATTCATGCCTAGTATGATTCATTTGAACTACTAGTTTTGTGTACCAAATCTAATTCATACGTAGTATGATTCATTTGAACTACCAATTTTTTGTACCAAATTCTAATTCATATGTAGCATGATTCATTTGAACTACTACTTTTGTGTAACAACTCGTCTATGTTTCTCCTGCATGCAGAAGAAAGGGTTGAATGGGTAAGAAATTCCATTCACCACCTTAACCCAATGGTTTGCAACTTTGAAATCTAGAGGTCTGAACTAGAAGAATGGGTTAAATCCAAGCATGAGCTAAGGGCGTCGCAGCTGTTACAGTTGTCACTCGTGGGAGGCAGCAGAGAACCAGGAGATGAAAGGGAACGATGGCAAGGGTGGTGATGTTAATGTTGGGATCTACAACTGTGAGGACACCTATTAGTGTCGTCATATGAGGACACTATTAGGAACCGTAGGATTAGAAATTAAATTCAATGGATTAGATTAAATTGGACAAAAAAGTCATTATGTAACCAATATATATAGTAAATAGAATTAGGGTTTCATCACAAACTCTAAAATTTTACAAGCCGCCGCCAAAAAAAACTACCGCACTCCTCTCCACTTTCGGAACAAGTGCCGTCGTCTCCTCCTTCGTCCTCTCCGGCAATTTCGTTGACCTCCCAACAAGCTCTCCACCACCAAGTCATGCGACGGTGATCATATGTCCTCTTCGTTCGCTTGATTCGGCTCCGACAAGGCCTCCACCGACTTCACTCTTCTTTCATCTAACGATTCGCTGTGAACGGATTTCCTCCACCAGGCGCGCCCCGCGGCCATCACCGGCTTCCCGTTCCTTCCTCCATCGACTCAACTCAAAGCCTCGACCTATTTCTCCCTTCCTCTTTGATCGGTGATGCCACAAACACCCTCGATCTCTGCCACACACATGAGAAGTCGTCGCCTCTCCTTTAGACATGTGAATCAAGCGTTTTCGATGCTATTATTCTCCATTCGAGGCCATATCCACTATCAACCAGCTTCTTTGTTCCGGTTTTGGAGTCTATTTGGGAACTGTTCCTCTTTTATTAATTTGGTACATGTTAGTGGGATTGGAAAATGGTTGTTTCTTTTTATTGATTTGGTACATTTAGTATGATGGGAAATCAACGGTTTCCTTTTCTCTGAATTAACCAATGGATATATTAATTTCAATCTTTAGGAACAAGTTGTTCCAGTATGATGATTTAGGAACAAGTTGTTCCAGTATGATGATTTAGGAACATATTTATCTTCTAAGATCAGGTTCCATTATGACGATTAGGAACCAATTTGACGATTTAGAAACTCATACCAAGTTGAAAAACAGTATTGTTTCAATTTGATAGATTATGAACCATATTATTTTGGAAAATATAAGAATAAAAAAAACTAAATTAAGATTAGAAAGTATAATAATTTCTTACCTAAAAAATCTATAATCATTAACTAATGATATCATCAAATCCTAAACAAATCGGGTTGGTTACCTAAATCATCACTGAACTTTGAGCAAATAACCCCTAGTCACTGAACTCAGAAAAATTTCCTAGTCATCACTGGACTTCAGCCCATTATCCTAGCAGTCACTACCGTCTATGGACATCCAATTTTTCATCCATCTGCATACGTGGCTATGCCATCAAGGCAGTCACATCATCTAAACCAAACCCCAAACCCAAACCTGAACACCCACCCTAATTACCAAACCAAACTATCTAAACCAAATCAAACCCCTCCTTCTCTTTCCTCCTCCTTCCTCTTCCTCTTCCTCTTCTCCACCCTCACTCCCTACCACCGTCGGAATGCCGCCGCTGCGCCGCCATCCCCAACCAATATCCCATGCGCATGAAACAGCCACCCCCAGCACTCTGACTTACCCAGATCGCCGTCCCTAACCTATTGCCGCAGCAGGCCGCCCTATTCTCCAGCGTAACCTTACTCTCCTCCACCATCTCTATCACCAACCAATATCCCCTGCGCATGAAGCATCCACCCCCAACAGTCTGACTTACCCAGATCGCCATCCCCAACCTATTACCGCAGCCGGCCACCCTATTCTCCAACGTAACCTTACTCTCGAAGGATAAGGAAGAGATCTCGTGGGATTGACCTAGAGAGTTCGAAGGAGAAGTAATTGATCAAGGGTTTGTGAAGGAATGAGGTTTGGGAGTTCTCGGGTAATCTCGGTGCAAGGTAACGTCGTCTTTGGGGTTACTCAGTTTAAGGGTTTGGATTGTTACTGCGTTTGGGTTCTAATCAGGGATTTTCGGTACAAGGTTTGAGAGTTCTCAGGTGGTTGTGTTGGTTCTGAGCAAGGAAGGGGATTGTGTCAGTCAAAGGGGGAACTCCTATTGTGAGGACCCCTATAAGGGTCCTCATATGAGGACACCCTTTGTAGCTGTTGGATCAGGATCCAGATCTGACGGTTGGAATTGGATAGGGACAAAATAGGAAAGGAGCTAATTAATTAAATGGATCCATGAGCTGAAGAAAGAGAAAAGCAAATCCCTAAATCTTCTTCAAAACGAAAATACTCTCTTCAGCAGAAAAACGTTGCCGGCGATTTAGGGGTTGAAGGTCCACAATCCGCTGATGGAACCTAGCGATAGTCGCCGGCGGTCTAAGAAACAGAGGGTGGTACCGGCGGCGAGGTTGGATGGGAAAGTAGGCGGTGGGAAAGGGTCCCGACAGCAGAAAGCACTGAAAGGGGGTCGACTCCCTCAAAGGACCGACGATGGAGGCCGTCAGAGCTCGGTTCGGCGGTCCATACGGCTTGTCTCTTCACGCGGGCAAGCTTCGGGTGCCCAAAGAAAGGTTGATTTTGATTTGGGTATTTTCGGTCCTATTTTTTGGCTGATATTAGGGTCCTTTGGCATGTAGGGTGCCGGTATTTAGGGTTTGTTTTTGGTTCCATTTGCAGGGGGTGGATCGTCATCCGAGCAACGAATCGGAGACTGAAACTGATGTTTCTGATTTCGTATCTGTGAGCACACCACCAATGCAGGTTAGCTACTTTCTCAATTTGATAGTGGGACGATTTTGTTTTCCATGTGCATGTTCATTGTTGTGTCAATTGATGATTCAACATCCGAGGGACATCCGAGGGGGGGGGGGGGTTGTAAGAATTGTGATGGCTAAATCCATCAAACACATTGTTCCTTAGTGAGATAAAATTGGGATATGACCCTACCACCATGTGCATGTTACTATCTGCAATTCATTCCTCTGGCTCTCGTTAAAAGACATTAGTGGATGGAAATTGTTTGTCTAGGCTTTTCCTTTGTTTTGTCACTTCACCCCCATCATTCTCGACATTTCTTCTTCTTGTGAATGTAGAGGTTGGAGCATCATCCGAACAACGAATCTGAGACTGAGACGGAGGATTCTGATTTCGTCAAGCCTGTCAATGTGAAAAGGGGTGGCAAACAGGGGAAGCAAAATGATGGAATATCCAGCCATGAAACGAGGAAACATGGACCACTCCTCCAATGCAGGTTAGCTACTTTCTTAATTTGATAGTGGTACGATTTAGATTTCCATGTCAGGTTCATTGTTGTGTCAATTGATGATCCAACATCCGGGTGAGGGTGTATGGTTTTCCGTTTATGTGTGTTAAGTGAGCTGGGAAGGGAGGGATATTCTTATGGGGCCATGAAGAGGGAAAAGGATGGTCCAAAGCTTAACATAGCTTATTAATGAAGCTAAATGTAGATGTTATAGCCACTGCACAAATGTATAAAAGTCTATGCATGTTATGGGAATGAGGTTCCGTGAGCTGTAAATGGGGTTTGTTTAGTTTAGCTAAGTGGGGTTTGTTATCATATGGATTTCCCTGTTAGTTTATTGTCAGGCGGCTAACATGGGGATATGCGTACAGGTGGACCATGATCGCAAAGGGAAGGGGAAGAGTGTGGAGAATGAGGGTGAAGGGGCTAAAACTGTGAAACGAAAGCCTTTGAGTGTGCGTAGTCGTTGTGGACCAAAGAAGATAAGTGATATTCTAAGGTTGCCAACAACCACGGAGGAGAAGATGACTTCGGTGTGCGAGTTAGGTTTTGGAGGACCTACCCTAGTTGAAATAAATTCAATGAATGAGGACTTCATCAAATGGGCGATTGCATGCTATGATGTAGATAGTAAAACATTCAGATTTGTTGTTGACAAGCCACTTGAGGTAACGGCTACGGATGTCGCAAGAGTGTATCGTTTACCTAAAGGGGATAAGGATGTTAGCAAACAAATCAGGGGGTATAAGGCCACGATGCTTTCAGACATGGCAAGGGCGAATGGACTAGTTATTCCCAAAAAAGCATGCGAGAATGTGCTGGAAGAAGATATTTGGTCGTTTGTGTGTCGAGCCGGATGTTTTGGTATGGAGAAGAATGATGATATTGTACACATTTGGAGTCCTCCTTCGCCCGCCTTCGCATTTGACTGCAAGTTTGAAGTACCTACCATTATTGACGGATGGGTGTGTAGCCAATTGGAAGCGTTATAATTGGTGTGAGCACGTGGTTGAGCACTTCCATGAATGAACACTGATTACGCCAATACTTAGTACACAAAGCATTTTGTGGACAAAAACTTTTAAAAAGTGCATAACCTGAATGAAAATATGTTGATCCAGCAATGGGAATCAGGACCAACATCATAAAATGTCACAGTGCTCCTAATCTGTCTGAGAATGATTGGAGGTTCCAATAATAAATATGGAACCACCGAAACGCAATGGAACAAAGGAACCAGAAGCTGGAAAAATACAAACCTGAGCCCGGATCAACATGATGCTCTGGACAATCATTTGGTGGATTAGTAGATGGCGACGTACCATCATCAGCAGCGGAAACCATTGTTTACCTACGGACAAACACATACTTGGTTAATAACTTGTATAAATAAAGGAACTTAGAAGGGTCGCCGGAGGAAATAAAAACAAGTAATTGCCGAAGACTCCCTTGGAAACAAAACCCCGGACGCCTCCCTTGGAAACAAACCTGAATGCCGTTGGGAACAAGCCACCGTCGAGTCTCTTTGGAACAAAACCGCCGCCGTCGCCTGATCACAAGTCACCGGAAGAAATGAACTGGCCAAAGATTCCCACGTTCAATGGTAACCGCTCTGTTACTTTTTTAATAATAAAATTAGACCAACTAATTATTTTGTTAAATATTTAATATAAATTATATAAAAACGAAATTAAAATAAATCTATTTACTAATCAAGGAAATTACCTAAATACCCATTTCATATGGACCATTAGATCTCAGCTTTAAAAATGGACGGCCTAGATTAGTGTCCTCATATGAGGACCCTTAAGGAAGTCCTCACATTAGGAATAGCCCAAGTATGTATATCAAATAACGGGTAAAGTACCAAAGGTCACTGAAGATACAATACTTGACAGTATGACCAGTCTAACCTCCTCAGCAAAATGTAAAAACATAAAAAAAGTAAAGCCAAAAGATAACCACGTCTACTACTCTACTCCCTCCCTCTTCCCTATCCACTCAACTCTGCTCTCCTCCCATCCACCACTGCCTTCCTCGCTTAACCTCTGCTCCTCTGAGCCCCCGCTTCAATAATTAAACGCAGACAGAGATTTCCTCTTCACGCAACCTATATTCTTCCAGGTGCACCCAAATGTTCATGTCAATGTCGTGAAGTTTGATCAGCATTTATTTCCTTGCATTTTCAGAACAAATTTTTCAAAATGGAGTCTACTATTGGAGCTCGGAACACAGCGATCATGGCGGTATTCTCCTGTCCTACGGCCACTTTTCGCCGGAAATTGCAGCTGACTCATCCTTCTCCTTTCTTCGTGGGAGACAAGAAGAACCGTTTCTGTACTCAGCTGAGAGCGAATGCCGGATCCGGGAGCGAGAGTTGCGTCGCTGTTAGAGAGGATTTTGGAGATGAGGAGGACTTCGTCAAGGCTGGTGGTTCTGAGCTCTATTTTGTCCAAATGCAGCAGAGAAAGGATATGGACAAACAGTCCAAACTTGCTGATAAGGTCAGTCCACTTAGTTTCTTTCTTTCCCCCCTTTTTTTATCATCGTTTCTGTAGTTCTGACATTGTCGTCGTATTTAATAAGCCTGCGTCTCTGCTTCTATGCTGCCGGAGATAGAAATTAGAAACTTATACAGGGAATAACGAGAAGCAATAGTAGAAAACGTTTCTCTGAGCCGGTGTTCATTCTCTCGCCATGGCTGCTTTTCTACGAGAATTTTTTAGGAAAAGCTGGCCGTGGGATAATTATGCCGATTTCTCTGCATTCAAGCAGCCTTGTTATCTGTCTTTTTTCGCTCTTTTGTTATCCTGAAGACCCCCCCGCTACAAGCCGTTTGGTTCGGGATAGTTATTCTTATGTTCATTAGAGATGCACTATGCAATCTCTGTAGAGTACTTTTGCTCATTACTTGGTTCGTTTCTTCAGTTCCTCAGGAATTTGATTTATGCAACTATTTGTTAAAAACCTAATTCCTCTTCTGTAGGCTTAACTTTGTTTTTGTTTGTAACATGGGGTTCGGTTGCTTGTCTGTATAGCTACCACCTATCCCAATCCGAGGCGAGGTGCTGGATTTGGTGGTGATTGGTTGTGGTCCTGCTGGACTGGCATTAGCGGCAGAATCCTCTAAGTTGGGTTTGAATGTCGGGCTCATTGGACCGGATCTTCCTTTTACTAACAATTACGGAGTTTGGGAGGATGAATTCAATGGTAATGATATCCTTTCTTTCAACTACAATTTTTCATCTCGGTCCTACATTGCCTATTTGAAGCATGGAATCTAACTAGAAAGATTGGAAAGTAGTGCCCAGAATGTGATTCCATAAGGAGGAAGAGAAACCATCATTAAACTTGCTATCATGTTGCCTCATGTGGTCCACATTGTCTGTTCTACAGACTGTTCCTGCAAACTCCTTAGTATTGTGGTTAATGTTTTGCATATAGATCTATGTTCAGCACTTGAAAACATATTTTTCAGATCTCGGTCTCGCTGGATGCATTGAGCACGTTTGGAAGGATACTATTGTATATCTCGATGAGGATGATCCCGTTATGGTTGGTCGTGCCTATGGACGAGTTAATAGAGACTTGCTTCATGAAGAATTGTTGAGAAGGTAATAATTTTAGAGATCTTTCATTGTAGTTTGTGCTAAAACTGAGAATCTCGTTTAGCTGTTCAGATGTATGATTTTGTAGGCATATAATGTATAATAATTTTCTCTAGGTGTGTCGAGTCAGGTGTTTCCTATCTTAACTCAAAGGTGGAAAGTATTGATGAAGCAACGAACGGGCATAGGAGAGTAGTGTGCGAGGATAATGTTCTTGTTCAATGCAGGTAACTTAATCCTACCTTGATGCTTCTAGATAGATTACACCTTCTTGTATCAGTGTCGTCAACTACTAAGTCCCTAACATATTTATTATAGACTTGCCTCTGTTGCATCAGGAGCTGCTTCAGGTAAACTCTTGCAATACGAGGTAGGAGGCCCTAGAGTCTGTGTTCAAACTGCTTATGGTGTGGAGGTTGAGGTATGCTATAGGAAAATTACTAAATTTATTATATTCATTTTGTGGATGTCTTTCCTCGTTACTTTGTTTAGAATTTTCTTTTCTAGGCATTTACTTACAACTTGATTCTCTCTGTCTCCCATTCAACGTTTGGTATGCTCCTCAGTGCTTCATGCCTTAATCATGAAGAGGAAATAACACTTCAAAATGTCTTATCAATTCAATGCCAGAAAGTCAATCCCTAGCTAACTGATCCATTTGCATTCAGGCAAAACATGACTTACTATGTTGCAGAGTGATGTTGGTTGCACTTATTTTAACTTGTTATTGCAATTTGTAAACTATTAAAACATCCACACAGAAGTCTGGCAACTCTATACCTTAGTTTAGGCATTCATTGTCCAGATTTTCTTTATGTATTTTTCTGTCCCTATGTCATAGCTATAGAAAAGTGCTTTATTGTCCTCTTGTTTTGTAAGTGGACATTGAAGTTTATGTTCCTATTCTGCAATATTCATTTCTCTTACCATTATTTTCTCTTATGATCCCAGGTGGAAAATAATCCATATGATCCCAGCCTGATGGTTTTCATGGATTACAGAAACTATACTAAACAAAACTCATCATCTTTGGAAGCGCAATACCCAACATTCCTTTATGCCATGTCCATGTCACCAACAAGAGTCTTCTTTGAGGTTTGTTGAATCTGCTTTGTTTGGTGGTTAAAAACGCGCTCTTCGTGATTGTGCAGTGACATTTATTGGCACTGCTTTACAGGAAACATGTTTGGCATCAAAAGATGCCATGCCGTTTGACTTGCTGAAAAGAAAACTTATGTCAAGACTAGAGACCATGGGCATCCGAATTTTGAGAACTTATGAAGAGGTATTTTAACCCACAATATGCTGTTAGCTGAACTGGCTAGGTCGTACGACAATGCTACGCAAAACATAACACTCTTCCCGCATTCAATGTTTTATTAAGGCGCTGTTCATGCTTTCTATTTGTGCAGTTTGTAAATTGTAGATAAGACAAACATCTCAGTTCTTTTACTAACTTTCTGAGATCCCACTCTTCTATATGTGCTGTGCAGGAATGGTCATACATTCCAGTTGGTGGTTCTTTACCAAACACAGAGCAAAAGAACCTTGCATTCGGTGCTGCTGCTAGCATGGTACATCCAGCAACTGGTGAGTAGAGAGCAAGAGTTTCATCTGTCTTAAACCCAAGTTAATATAGCTCCTTTCAGTGTCTCAGCTGACTTTGGTCTCACATCACAGGCTATTCAGTTGTGAGGTCATTGTCAGAGGCCCCTAGTTATGCTTTGGTCATCGCAAATATACTAAGAAATGGCCAATATGAAGGCAATCGCAACGCAAACATTTCGACTCAAGGTATGGGGCATGAATTTGCTTTGAGGATGTTAGGTAACAATGTTTCAATCCATTTGTGAAAATAACTGAATATGTATATGATTTCTGTGGGCAGCTTGGGAATCTCTGTGGCCTCTGGAAAGGAAACGTCAAAGGGCATTCTTCCTGTTTGGATTAGCGCTCATAGTACAGCTGGATATTGAGGGCATCAGGACGTTCTTCCGTACTTTCTTTCGAGTGCCGAGATGGTATGATTTGGTTTATATAAATTAGGGTGGGAAAGGAATGAGATTATGAGAATGAGGTGTGTTGGTTTTGGTTTGTTGCAGGATGTGGCAAGGATTTCTGGGGTCTAATCTGTCATCGGTTGATCTCATACTATTTTCATTTTATATGTTCGTTATTGCACCAAATGAAATGAGAATGAACCTTGTCAGGCATTTACTGTCTGATCCAACTGGAGCAATTATGATCAAAACTTATCTCACCATATAGATATAACATATCTGTAAGTTTGTTCTCACTTCCTGTGCTCTCTATCTTCCATTTTTCTACATATTTCATGTATATATAATAATATTAAGAATAAGCCAAAATTACTGTTTGAATGATGTAACTGGTAGCAGTGTGAATATCGTGTAATGTTTCCTCAAAGTATACTGGTTATCTTTGCTACTGTTCATCTTCTTTACTAAAGCATTTATGAGATTGCAATAGAGTTTTGACCTACTCAACAACCATCTATAATTGTTCTATCCATCCCCACACAAGTCACAACCTACACCATCTAACGCTTTGACCCTCCCTTGTCCTTTTTTTGCCCCTCAATCCTAAAATTTCAAGGAGGGAAGAATGTAGCCCACGATGTTCAAAAAAGATGTTAAAAAGGGTTATTCAAATGAAAAGAGCCTTGAGAAGGGGAAATCAGGCTCATAGTCATAGCTTAAAGAAGAGGAGCCAATGGCGGAAGGTCTATTGCCTCACAAGAGATACAAAGGTGATAGGCATACCATATGTAGTCTTAAGGATAACTGAAGACTAAAAATGGAATAAGAGAAGCCACTAGTTTTTCAAGAGAAAATTAGTAGGCTTGTGGACAATTGATGGGCTTGCTGGGGCGATCTGACATGTATGAAGTAGGTGGCTCAAAAGATGCCTATGGGTTGCCCGAACAGGGGCATGAGGATCCAACCACCCTAGTAAATGGACCAGGCGACAACTCACCCCAATTCTAGTAAGGAACTTCGGATCATTAGATACTAAGCTAGGATTGGACCCTACTCCTGGATCACGGGCCTGAAAGCCCATGACAAATAGGCGGCCATCGACCGTCGCTTGAACTTACACGTGGTTGGATCTGGACGGTCGATTGCTAATGAGTGGCGGCCACTAACAGTATCCATTGGGTTATAATTACGACACCAGCCCCAAATCAGAGGGACATGCTAAAAATATTTCCCTCGGTACGTATGTTCGACCATTCTGTTTTCTCATTACCCATATCTCGCTTATTGCCTCTGAACTCCCTACTTTACCCCCATTACTTTCATATGAGGTGCCTCGGACAAACTAAGGCAATTGAGGTGGCTTCGAATCTATTGTTCAGGTGACCAGACACAAACAATTTGCGCACCAGGTAGGGTCGGGCGATCGACATTACATCAAGAAATTCCTAAGCGACGCATCATGGAATGAATTCTAGGGCTATCGAAAATAAGAATGACGAAAGAGAAACTTTGATGAAGGATATGAACCCAGAGTCACGAGTGGATCCAAGGCAAGGAAGAAATCTAGGCAATGACTTAGATCGTGTCTCGGTTCATGACACCAACATGGATACTATGTCACAAGTAAAGGTAGAAGACCAATGGAAGTGCCCATATCAAGGCGACGACCGTGGAGCTGAAGCCTATCGAGCCTTCGAACAGAGATTTGCCTCTCTCGAGTATTAGAACTTAGAGCTCACCAAGTTGCTGAGAGCGGTCATCACACAACAAGTCCAAGTCACCCTAAAGGCTTCAGAACAAAAGGGAGGCATGACATGCTCATAACACTGAAATGGTACAATAGTTCCAGCCACTCATCGAAATTAGAGTGGGATAACTAGCTATTCGATAGCCACTCAGAAGAGCAATTTTTTATGAACAACTACCTACCAGATTCGTGCCACCAAAGTTTGACAAGTACACAAGGACGAACGACCAAGATGACCACCTACAGACTTTTCAATTTACCATGCAGATGCAAAGGGTCAACGACGCGACGTACTGCTTCACGTTCCTGACGACTCTTGGAGGACTGACATGGAGTGGTACGACTCTTATAGCCATGAGTTAGGTTTGGCCAAATAGACTTCATGTCAGTCTGTAACCTAACAAATGTGAAATTGAAGTTGGGCATACGCATGGGGCCTCGCTTGAATCGCTTTTCTTTTTAGTCCCTCTTCAATGACCTCACACGATGTCATTTTAGCGTTTCGATTAGCGCCCAAGAATCCAAGGTCCTTCTCCATTGTCCTTGTCTTTTATGTGGCTATTGTGATTCTCAAAGCCAGGGGGAATGAGCGCGCTGTAAATGAGGGGCGCGAGTTGGGATTTATGGCGCGGCCGCGCGGGCGTGCTAGGAAAAGTATTAAAAGAAACGTAACTAAAATAGGCAGGATATTTTTACCATTGATTTGAGCAAAGACACCTCAAAAGTACCAACTTCGTGAATCTTCGAGAAGGTAAAGCTCGTGCTGATAACGTGTTAGAAAACTAAAACACAAGAGAAAGGGTGAGAAAGTTGTGCTTCTTATTGGTGTGTTCAAGGTTACAACGTAGAGGTCTATTTATAGGCTTAAAGATTCATAACCTATACAAGACTAAAATAATTACACATAAATATGAGATGAAATACAATAAATAGTACGAGGAGGTTACACAAGGAACCGGATCAGCGTCCAGGATTTTTCCTGGTTTGGAAACATTTCCAAACCCATCTGACACCGTTGGATCTTAGTCTTCTTCTTTAACGGCTCCAGATCTGTTTTATTAACCCGGGGGCAGTCTCGTCTTTTCCTTAGTCTGTTTAAATTCCCCCTTTTTCGGCCCTCAATCTCCAACAGCTGGGCATTCCATTCTTTCAACCGTCCCGCCCCTTCCCTTCCAAGAACTTCCATCTCCATTTTCTTACGGTTTATTTTCATTTTCTCTCCCTCAGATCAACTTTTCTTCAACCTCTCAACTCTCTAATCCTCCATTTAGTCCAACTGCTTCTTTCCAATATCATTCCTCTTCTGAATTTCTTAATTTTGTTTCTTTTTTCAAATCCAAGCACACAATCCCATTCAAAGCTTCTTACATGGTTCGACCTAATCATTCCAGTATTCTTTTTGTTTAACTTGTTTTCTCCTTTTTATTTGATCGGTTCTTTTGCATGATGATTTGAGGTTGTTTGTTGTTCTTCCTCAATTTTTAGGTGTTTATACAGTATCGTGTGGCTAGGTTCTGGTCACCCCACTCTTCTTGTATGTTTTTCTCAGTCTTCTGTGTTTCTTTCATAGTGTTGTTTTTATGGTATATTTTTTGTAGGGGTTTTTGTTCTCCTCTACATTCATTTAAATACTATGAGGTTTTGTAACCCTTAGTTTACTCCTTGTCTATGGATTTCTTTGAATTGAGTCTCTTTTGTCTATTATTTTGTTTTGTGGCTAGGGTTTTCTTTGTCACCCCCTACTGTTTGTATGGTGTTTTCTCAGTCTTCTAGTGTTTCATTTCATAGTGTTGTGTTTATGGTATTTTTTGTACGTTGTTGTTCTCTCCCATTAAACAGAGTTAATTAGTTAACTCCCTGTCTTGATTCCTGACTTGAGTCTCTTGTCTTTTTTTTCGTTTGTTTTTGTTGTCCAGGCATATGTACCTATATTCACATGTAGTTCAACCAAATGACTTTAGGCAGTGCAGTTCTCCCAAAAGGATTCGTGAGGTCATGCAGTCCATATCTCCTAGCAGATTAGAAATGCTTGAGGCTTATGGACTGAATTCATTTGCTCAGATTAGTGTGACTGCTTGTCACTGCCGATTGAGAGCGCGTGATTACCGGGTTAGGTCGTCGCCAACGCCGATGACCCCACGGAGTCTCGACGGAGTCTGTGGATTGAGATGTAGTGGCCGTATGAAGATCAGTGAATCGAGGAATGGTGTTGGGTGAGGATTCTCCGATTGGGCGTAGAAAGATGTCCAGCTTAAGTGTATTAAGAAGAAGAAGAAGAAGAACCAGTAGAAGAGGATGAAAGCTAGGAGAGCTGAGGAAGAAAATAGAGGAAGACTCATGATATAACTCCCCTCCATTCTCCGAGTTCGAAACCAATATAAATACTCTCCCCAATCCGACTAACAAACTACCTAAATAAAATAATGTTATCCGAGCCAATATAACATAACAATATAATTAATAAACACCGAAAAAATAATAATTTAAGCTCGTCACATGCCACCCCCCTTCGAAGGATTATTGTCCTCAAGAATCTCCGGAAATTGAAGCTGGAGGTGCTGCCAATCCTCCCAGGTGGCATCTGCGGGTGTAGTGTGTGTCCAGTGCACGAGTACCTCTTCTCTTCCCTTTCATTGTCTCCTCTCGAGTATGGCCACCGGCTCCGGACCCGGGTCATCTTCAGTGGCTGGCAGAGATGCCACAACATCGTTCACCCTCCCTCTTGCTACCTTTCAGCTCGAAACATGGAATACAAGGGTGTATTTTGGCATCTGGAGGCAGCCCCAACTTATAGGCCAATTTCTCGATTCTAGCCGTAACCTCATACGATCCGTAAAATCGAGGAGCTAGCTTGTAATCTCGTCGATGACTAAGAGTGATTTGGCGATAAGGCTGAAGCTTAACATATACCCAATCACCGATGTTGAATTGCTTGTCTTCACGGCCTCGGTCGTAGTACTTGGCCATGCGCTCTTGAGCTTGCTTCATTCGATATTTGACTCCCTTAAGCACTTGTTGTGTGTTGACAATTCAGCTTCAACTGCTGCTACTTGGGAAGCTCCAGGAACATATGATAGCAACGTGGGTGGTTTTCTTCCATACACGACCTCGTAAGGCGTCACCCCCGATCGATGAATGCCAACTCGTATTATAACTAAACTCTACCCAAGGTAGCCACCTATGCCAATCCTTTGGCCGATCTCCCACAAAGCAGCACAGATACATTTCCAGTGCCTTATTCACCGCTTCGGATTGGCCATCTGTTTGAGGGTGGTAGGCTGAGCTGAAGTTAAATCGGGTTCCCTGAAGTCGGAAAAGCTCCTTCCAAAAGGAGCTTGTAAATGCGGAATCTCGGTCACATACAATCGTGGATGGCACTCCGTACAATTTCAGAACCTGTCGATGTACAGCTTCAGCTACGGACACTGCTGTGTAGGGATGAGCGAGACCCACAAAATGGGCCATCTTCGATAACCTATCCACCACCACTAACACTACTGACTTGCCTTCCGACTTGGGTAACCCATCGATAAAATCCATAGATATATCACACCATACTTCTTCCGGTATCGGCAATGAATTCAATAACCCTGATGGTTTGGAGTTGCTAACCTTGTTACGCTGGCAAACTTCGCACTGACCGACCAATTGCCTTACTATGTTGCGCATGCCAGGCCGTGCAAATGCTTCTCTAACCCTCTGATTCGTCTTATGGTATCCCTCATGAAACCCAGAATGCATCTCCCTCACAATTGTAGGAATCAACGTGGACTGAGCATGAAGTAAATACGACCTCCCTTGTAAATTATTCCATCTCTCACTGACCACTTAGAAGGTAAATCACCCGCCAAACAACGCTCTCGCAATTGGTTGAGAATAGGTGTAGCATCAATTTCCTCTCTAATTGTGTTAACCCAATCGGCAACCGGCATAGAGACGACCATTAGCTCGTGTCGGCGAGATAATGCATCAGCTACGCCATTGTCACATCCCTTTTTATATTCAATTATAAAATCGTATCCAAGCAGCTTCGTTACCCACTTCTCTTGCATCGGAGTTGTTATCTTCTGCTCCATAAGATATTTTAAGCTTCGTTGATCCGTCCTCACCACGAAGCGTCTTCCTAACAAGTAAGGTGCCATTTCTTGATCGCTAAAACCAATGCGAGCATTTCTTTTTCATAAGTAGAGAGAGTTAAATTACGCCCTCGTAGTGCCTGGCTGAAATAAGCTGAAGCTCGTTGATCTTGCATGAGCACCGCTCCTATCCCAACACCACTTGCATCACATTCGACTACAAATTCCTTCTCGAAGTTGGGTAAAGCTAACACAAGTGCCTTCATCATAACTTGTTTAAGTCTAGCAAATGCTTGCTCAGCTTCCTCATCCCATTTAAATGCTCCCTTTTTAATAGCTGTGTGAGCGGACTAGCTATCTTGTCCCTAGTCTTTAATGAACTTCGATAATAACCTGTTAGGCCGAGGAAACCTCGGAGGGACTTGATATTTTTTGGATTCGGCCATTCGGCCATAGCTTCTAACTTCTCCGGCTCGGCCGCCACCTTCCCCTCTGAAATTATATGTCCCAAATAGTGAACCTCCATCTGAATGAAGCTGCATTTCTCTCTCTTAAGAAACAGTTGGTGCTCCTTTAATATTTTAAACACCTCACGCAAATGATGTAGATGGATTTGTCTGGTGGAACTATAAACCAGAATATCGTCAAAAAACACAAGCACAAATTTAGATAGAAGATGTTTCAATACCTCATTCATTAACGCTTGAAATGTCGACGGGGCATTGGTGAGTCCAAACGGCATGACCAAGAATTCATAATGCCCATGGTGTGTTCGAAAAGCCGTCTTAGGAACATCGTCATCCACAACTCGTATCTGATAATACCCAGAGCGTAGATCCAATTTTGTGAAATATCGAGCTGATGCTGCAGTTTTAGCGGTATCAAATACTACCAAGCTGTGAAGCTAGGGTAGATCGTATTCCACAGGGTTTCTTCTAATTGACTACTCAAAGAAGCTGACAATTTATTCAGGTTTAAGCACTTAGTGCGTGGTGTGAGTTTCACGACTTCTAATCTAATGAACAAAAGAAAATAAAAGACAGAAAAGTAAAAGGTTGACTAACGAGAAGATAGACGAACTTAGATTTCGAATCCCCCTTAGATCACCAGAGCAACGGCAATCACAAGACCAGCGGTTTTCAATTCTAATTCAATCAATTACTAAGACACCACCATAACTCCTTACCCTTAGGTTTAAGACCGGCGAACGTTCGCTCTATCCGTTCTAACTACCAAGATTAACTAGCCGCCCGGGTATGGTCGCCTCTCGCAACGACTTAATTAACTGGTGCAATTACTAATGATTAATGAGTTACTCTTGCAGTGAATTAACCCTAACCGGTTCCTACGAAAGGCACGCTCCAATTATAAGGTTAATTGTTCAATTCGATGTTCTAAAGTAAGGCGAGCGTTGCTTCTATCCTAGCTTAACAAGAATCTAATCTAGGTGATCAATCCAGACAAGAAACATGAATAAGGGAGAACAAATCAAACATGAAAAAGAACTGATTGAATTTCGAATCTAATCACCGC
Organism: Linum lewisii; assembly: GCA_034768395.1. Taxonomy (NCBI): domain Eukaryota; kingdom Viridiplantae; phylum Streptophyta; class Magnoliopsida; order Malpighiales; family Linaceae; genus Linum; species Linum lewisii. The sequence goes on from CM068297.1 coordinate 13,708,737, forward strand.
CGATCCGTGACCGCTTTAAAGCCCTGGGTCACTTAGGGTTCATCTAATCTAAGCTCTACAAGTTCAGTTACTCATATCAGAAACAAGAGAATCAAAGGCAACAATGAAGATCATCATACAGAGGAAGAACAGATAAGAACTGAAAAACCTAATTCTGACGACTCCCGCGAAGCTTCAATCTCCTGGAACTTCAACTTTAAGCTCCGAGTTCTCCGAGGTGAAGGATGGCGTCACGATCTCTCCACGGATCTTCGAACTCTCTAAACTCTATCTATCGACCCTAGAGTCGGCTGACTCTCAAAAGTCTGATTTGTGAAAAGATGAATAATGAATTGTGATTGGTTCCCCTTCTGTCTGCCGGCTGCTTCTCTTTAAATAAGTACGCTTAGGGTTTCCAATACAGCGCCGAATTTGGGAGATATTTTCGGCGAAAATATCAGATAATTTTTGCCGAAAACTTTAGGCAAAATCCCCTGTTTGATTTCTTCTATGATTTTTGGCGAAAACTCAAAGTAGTGTTCGCCGAAAACTTCAGTGTAAATCAGCTTGTGAGTTTCTGAAGGTATTTTCGCCGAAATCCTCATAGTCTTTTCGGCGAAAACATTGTGCTGGGCAGTTGGATCTTCGGTTCTGACTCTAGGTTTGATTGCTGATTCGCTTCCGGTTCACTCCTTGAGGTCTTGAACACGTCCGCGGCTACATAAATGATGGCAAAAACCTGTGCTTTCACAAAAACACTAGAAAACCATCAAATAGACCCAAAAAGGGCCAAAGTAACCAAATCGGTAGGAAATAGGGTAGTTGAGTGAATATTCGCTATTTTACCCCTAAAACCACGTTTCAAGCAAGGGAATGTCGCTTAAATGAGGCTGATAATCACGTCAAATCGAGTGTCATCAATACCCCACACTTAAGCTTTTGCTTGTCCTCAAGCAAACTGAACTAGAACACACTCAAATTCACAAATGACACGAGATTAAACCGAGATTCAATTCTAACAATTTGGTTTAGACTGTTCCACGTAGAAAAAGTGACCTACACATGCAAGAACATCAACCAAACAAGTTTCGATCTCACTGTTTTCTGCACACTTCAAGTAGTGGTTTCAATAAAGCTCGTTTCTTGGCAAAACAATTAATTATGATTAACCGACTACGATAACACCAATTCTAATAAAAAAGACTTTAAGCTCTAGCCATGATGTGGACGCGGAGGTAGGAAAAGTGACGTGGCTATCGACTCAACTTCATCCGTTTCTAGATCTGTGCGTTACATGTTCTAGCTAGGACCGATTTAAACAACAATTTATTTCAAGTTTCAACTTCTTCGTTCAATTTATTTACTGCATACTAGTGCTCGATACCAAACACTTCACTTAGGTGTTGGACCTGCCTAGCTCACAGTATTTGTGCTTATGCTAGTGCTCAACCCGAACACTTCACTTAGGTGTCGGGCTTGCCTAGATTTTTTTTCAGCACTTTAAAGAACTTTACATTGATTTGCACAACTCGAATTTCACCACTCAAACACTTGATTTATCGATTTAACCACTTGATCCTAGCTAGTTATAACTTTTTACACGAGATTTCGAATTGGATTTCCATTTAATCTCAAGCCACAATCACAGGTGAACAAATATGGAGTGAAAAACATGGGAGAAGCTAGCATCTATCATCTTAGAACGGTGTTATCGAGCTTTGTTATTAACAAACCAATCAATTCAATTAATTCAAGTTTCAACTACTGAAGTGATTTATGATCTGTTCTGACCTAGACTCATTTAATATCAGTTCCAACACGTTGGTTACAGGTTCTAAGTGGAACAATCTAGACGTCATTGTTCAAAATTGAAGTCAATTTAACATCAAAAGTCAAGAATTGAGCAATTCTATGCAAGAGAAATTTTAAAATTGAACCACGGAATCACAGAAAATCAAACAAGATCATGCATAATCCTAGAATCCTACCTCACACTTAAACGGTTCTGTGTCCTCACAGGACTAAGCTAGAGTAGAGAGATACGAAGAACCTGTGACGAGATGGTCGGTGTAGGGGATGAACACGGAGCGTCCGGAGCAGAGCGGAGTAGCTACTCAAGATCCTACAAAACAAAAACAACAAAAAGATCAAAAGGATACCGGGACAAGTGCCCCGGATCCACACAGAAGAAAAGTGGATCGAGATCCGAAAAGAAGAAAAAAAAAGAAATGGAAAGGATAGAAACAACCTGATTACTGTTCCGAGGGCGGGGTGAAAATCAGAAGTCAAAAACCGGTATAAATAGTCGGCAGAAAACACAAGATTTTCGGCGAAAATGATTGAAAATTTTCGGCGAAAATAATTAAAAATTTTCGGCGAAAATGTTTTGTAAAATCAAAATCCGGTTCGGCGAAAAGTTAAGTTGTTTTCGGTTCGAAAAGTTGGAACAGGAGAAACAGGTCGGTTTTAAAAAGGGATTTTTGGCAAAAATAATGGTACATTTTCGCCGAAAATCTATTTGAAAACGGCGGCAGTGTTTTTTTTTTTTTTTAAGATGGGTTTTAAAACAAAACGACTCAAAATGAAAATAACTGACTCCACCATGGGTTGCCTCCCACGAAGCGCTCTTGTTTAACGTCTGTGAGCCAGACGATACCTGTTAGGGACCCTAACTTAGGAGTTCCTTGAAGTCAATCGTCTTCTTCAAGGACAGCGGTTGAGTGCCATGTAGCACTCCAGAACAGTGATGTAGCCGGTAGTGCTCTAGTAGATCGGGGTTCTGGTTGGATGACCAGTTCTTCTCGGATTCTCCTACTGGAGGAGGAAGGAGGTAGTACGGCGCGGCATGATCAATGAGCTCCATCTTCTCTACAGGTTGACTCGGTGGAAGTGTAGGTGAGGGTATCTCCTCAATCTCTATGTGCTCCTCTTCGGCTTCAACTTCAAGATGGATTGGCTCTATGTCTTCATCAACCACCACCACCAAGGATTCTTCTAGCTCATAATAGTCATGGATAGGATCATCATCTTCTTCTTCGAACAGCTCTTGAGCGTCTTCTATCATTAACTGCTTTGGTTGCTCGAGCTTGATGTCCGTCGTGACATGAGCTTGTAGCATTGAAGAGATATTATCCAAGGCAGATTGGGTTTTCGACGAGCATTGTTGATGTTCATGAAGCATCTCTTGGTTATCTCTAGCGCCACTTTGATGCTCTTGTTGGTGTGTCTCTTGGTAACCTTGTAGAATTGAAGAGATATTATCAAAGAGGGAGTCAATTCTCGCCATTTGTTGTTGTTGTTGATGTAGCATCTCTTGGTAATCATCAATATTCGGTGCTCCATTGACGCGCCACTCTTGGTACTGGTCATCCCACCTGTAATCCTGCATATTCAAAACTCAAAAGCACTACCCAGGTAAATCATGGAAATATGGAGGAAAATTAAATGGTAAGGCGGAAAGGTAGAAGAATAATTTGCCAACTCTTCTTTCAAACAATTAGAAGAGTCCCCGGCAACGGCGCCAATTTGATGCTGCAGTTTTAGCGGTATCAAATACTACCAAGCTGTGAAGCTAGGGTAGATCGTATTCCACAGGGTTTCTTCTAATTGACTACTCAAAGAAGCTGGCAATTTATTCAGGTTTAAGCACTTAGTGCGTGGTGTGAGTTCCACGACATCTAATCTAATGAACAAAAGAAAATAAAAGACAGAAAAGTAAAAGGTTGACTAACGAGAAGATAGACGAACATAGATTTCGAATCCCCCTTAGATCACCAGAGCAACGGCAATCACAAGACCAGCGGTTTTCAATTCTAATTCAATCAATTACTAAGACACCACCATAACTCCTTACCCTTAGGTTTAAGACCGGCGAACGTTCGCTCTATCCATTCTAACTACCAAGATTAACTAGCCGCCCGGGTACGGTCGCCTCTCGCAACGACTTAATTAACTGGTGCAATTACTAATGATTAATGAGTTACTCTTGCAGTGAATTAACCCTAACCGGTTCCTACGAAAGGCACGCTCCAATTATAAGGTTAATTGTTCAATTCGATGTTCTAAAGTAAGGCGAGCGTTCGCTTCTATCCTTAGCTTAACAAGAATCTAATCTAGGTGATCAATCCAGACAAGAAACATGAATAAGGAAGAACAAATCAAACATGAAAAAGAACTGATTGAATTTCGAATCTAATCACCGCCGATCCGTGACCGCTTTAAAGCCCTGGGTCACTTAGGGTTCATCTAATCTAAGCTCTACAAGTTCAGTTACTCATATCTGAAACAAGAGAATCAAAGGCAACAATGAAGATCATCATACAGAGGAAGAACAGATAAGAACTGAAAAACCTAATTCTGACGACTCCCGCGAAGCTTCAATCTCCTGGAACTTCAACTTTAAGCTCCGAGTTCTCCGAGGTGAAGGATGGCGTCACGATCTCTCCACGGATCTTCGAACTCTCTAAACTCTATCTATCGACCCTAGAGTCGGCTGACTCTCAAAAGTCTGATTTGTGAAAAGATGAATAATGAATTATGATTGGTTCCCTTCTGTCTGCCGGCTGCTTCTCTTTAAATAGGTACGCTTAGGGTTTCCAATACAGCGCCGGATTTGGGAGATATTTTCGACGAAAATATCAGATAATTTTTGTCAAAACTTTAGGCAAAATCCCCTGTTTGATTTCTTCTATGATTTTTGGCGAAAACTCAAAGTAGTGTTCGCCGAAAACTTCAGTGTAAATCAGCCTGTGAGTTTCTGAAGGTATTTTCGCCGAAATCCTCATAGTCTTTTTGGCGAAAACATTGTGCTGGGCAGTTGGATCTTCGGTTCTGACTCTAGGTTCAATTTCTGATTCGCTTCCGGTTCACTCCTTGAGGTCTTGAACACGTCCGCGGCTACATAAATGATGGCAAAAACCTGTGCTTTCACAAAAACACTAGAAAACCATCAAATAGACCCAAAAAGGGCCAAAGTAACCAAATCGGTAGGAAATAGGGTAGTTGAGTGAATATTCGTTATTTTACCCCTAAAACCACGTTTCAAACAAGGGAATGTCGCTTAAATGAGGCTGATAATCACGTCAAATCGAGTGTCATCACGAGCCCCACTCAACTCATCTAATAACTCGTCGATCACCGGAATGGGAAACTTATCCTTGATCGTAACTTGGTTGAGACTCCGATAATCTACACACATACGCCAAGAGCCGTCTTTCTTCTTTACCCTCAGTACCGGAGAAGAATAGGGGCTGTGCCTTGGTCGAATTACACCTGACTCAAGCATTCCTTTGATGAGTGTTGATATCTCTTCCTTCAAGTATTGGGGATACCGGTACGGACGTTGACTGACCGGCGCTGCACCCGGAGTCAACTTAATATGATGGTCATAGGCCCGTCGCGGAGGAAGAGCCTTAGGTTCTTGGAATAATTCAGCATACTCGTCAAGCAATTCTTTCTCAACCTCTTCCAACCCAGATGCATCAATAAATTCTCCTTTTGTGTGCTTGTTCCCATCCAACATGTATAAAATATAACCCTCTCTAGTTCTCTTAGCTTCCCTGACCAACTCATGCTCGTTAACTTGTCGTGGGGCCGTGGCTCGAATTCCTTGTAATACCCGAGGAATACCTTTCCACATAAATCGCATGGTCAAATTGTTGAAGTCCCATCGTATCTCTCCCAGCTTACGTAACCACCCAACTCCAAGGATTACATCGTAACTTCCCATCGACAACAAATGGAAATCATCCTCAAAGCTCAACCCGGGCAGGAACAAAGCTACTCGACCACAACGTCCAGGACTTAACACCTTCTCTCCATTGCCCACTACCACCGAAAATTGAGTCCCGCTATCGGCTTCTAGAGCCATCTTGTCAGCCAACTTTGCGTCAATAAAATTATTCGTGCTTCCCGAGTCAATAAGGATAGCAACGGTACGACAACGCATATTCCCCCATAACTTCATAGTTTCTCCCGATACGGCACCAGACATGGCAGCCAATGAAATGGCAAGCATGGTGCTCTTCTCATGTTGGGATTCCTCTCCCTCATCCATCATTTCAAGCAGGAAGAGTTTTTTGCACCGGTGTCCTGAACAAATTTCTCGTCACAATTAAAGCAAAGCCCTTTCTCTCGCCTTTCTCTCATCTCCGGTGTTGACAACTTCTTTATATTATAGGTTTGATTTGGCGGTTCAGGATTTGGTCTTGCTGTGGTTCGTGCCTCGGTGACGAGGGGACGAGTAGCCTCTTTTCCTTGTATAATCGAGCAAACGCTATAGCGGTGGTCAAATCTGGAGGTCTCGCTGCTTGGACGTCACTACGAATTCTCGGGGTCAACCCACTTATAAAGCAGCTTACTTGATGAGCTGGCGTTAAGCGTCCTGACCGAACCAACAACCTTTCAAACTCCGTTTGGTACTCTCGCAAAGTGTCGGTCTGCGTTAACTTAGTCAATCCGCCGAAGGGATCCTCAAAAGTGGTGGGGCCGAAACGCGAGTGCATTCCGTTCTTGAGCTCCTCCCACGACAATTGGCGTCCCTCATCTCGAAATACCTGGAGCCACATTTGAGCTTCCCCCTCGAGATAGATGGAAGCCATTAGCACCTTGTCTTCTTCATTAGTTCGGTAAAACTCAAAAAATTGCTCTGCCCGACAAACCCATGTAGTTGGGTCATCACCTGCACTGAATTTTGGGAAATCAATTCTCACTCCTGGTGCCGTTATCCGTTGGGGTGCTTCAGGTCGCCCTCCCGGATTTATAAGAATCCATGGCTGATTCCTTTCAACGCGGTCAACCCTATCCGTAATCGCCATCACAGTCTCGTTCAAAGCTACCAACTGATTCTCAATTCGGGTTATTGCCTCCGGATCGCGATCCTTTTGTTGCATCAAGGCTGCTAGTGATTGACGAATACCGTCCAAGGACACCACCATGTTTGTCATTCGTTCATCCATCTTGATGTCCGTGGGTGAAGTCGATTCGAAACCGTGCTCTGATACCAAATTGTCACGTGCCGATTGAGAGCGCGTGATTACTGGGTTAGGTCGTTGCCAACGTCGATGACCCCAAGGAGTCTCGACGGAGTCCGTGGATTGAGATGTAGTGGCCGTATGAAGATCAGTGAATCGAGGAATGGTGTTGGGTGAGGATTCTCCGATTGGGCGTAGAAAGATATCCAACTTAAGTGTATTAAGAAGAAGAAGAAGAAGAACCAGTAGAAGAGGATGAAAGCTAGGAGAGCTGAGGAAGAAAACAGAGGAAGACTCGTGATATAACTCCCCTCCATTCTCCGAGTTCGAAACCAATTTAAATACTCTCCCCAATCCGACTAACAAACTAGCTAAATAAAATAATGTTATCCGAGCCAATATAACATAACTAATATAATTAATAAACAGCGAAAAAATAATAATTTAAGCTCGTCACACTGCTATTGATTCTGGTGTGTTGACGTGGGTCCTCAAACAGTATGACTACAACACACATTCTTTGTCCTCCCTACTGGTTTGAAGAAGAAGTTATTAGTCAAAGATTACCGAAGTGTATATCCCGTACCTGCTGGGGAGACTACTGTACCACCATTGTCAAGTCTTCCAACTCAAGATTTCTCAGAATTCATTGAACAATTCAACTTGGTCTCACTCAAAGGAGGATACACAGTTAAATCGATTGGAGAAGCATTGTTCGACACTGAGATTTCAGATGTTGATTGGTTTGCTCTGTTCTTTCTTTATGTAGTTGGCTGCTTGTTTTGTCCCACCACGTCTCACACGGTAGACATTCAGTATATAACATTTGTGAGGGGTGAGATTCTGAAATGTTTATGACTAAGGGCAACAAGAATGTTGCAGCGGATCTTCATTTTTTGACTGTAAGTTCTCTTTGTTTACCTTTAATGTTAAATATTGATCAGTTAACTAGATAACCTATTAAATAGATACCATTTTAAAATGTGTTAACTAGTTATCTATTTTATACATTTCTAGTTATCTGTTACTTTAACTGTTTAATTTAGATAACTAGTTAACTGGTTAATACGTTAACTAGATAACATGTTCACTGGTTAATTAACTAGTTTACTTATCAGATACCTTGTGTGTTTCCACTTTCTCCTTTTTTATACCCTTAATCTTTACTAACTGATTACATTTCCCCCCAGTTGATATACCTTGTGGCATGTCATGAGTTTAAGGAACGTGGTGAGGGGTGTGTATTGCATCACTTCACCAACGAGAAAGTTAAATATTACATGAATGATGCAGTTGCCAAATACTGTGAGATCAACAAAAATTTTATTGATGAAGTTGATGATGTTGAAGAAGATGTTGTTGGTGAAGATGATGCTGATGCAATTGTCAGGAAAAAGGGTAAGAAGGTTGTGGATGTTGATCATGCTGTTGTTCGCAAGGGCGGCAAGAAAGTTGCTGCATCACGTCAACAGACTATTTCTATTACTGAAAAGGGGTATCCATTGCAGATTCACCTACAAAAAGGCGCAAGAAGGCAGTGAATGTAGTGACCACCACTAAAAAAAGGGGTAGGACTGAGAATGAAAATGTGGTTGGTGATTCGAAAAAGCAGCGCCCTGATATTGTTTTGCTATCTGGTGAATTATTTGATTCTTCTCTTGGATCACGGACAGAGCAATTCTTCTCTTAAATTATTTGAGCTTCCCCCTCGAGATAGATGGAAGCCATTAGCACCTTGTCTTCTTCATTAGTTCGGTAAAACTCAAAAAATTGCTCTGCCCGACAAACCCATGTAGTTGGGTCATCACCTGCACTGAATTTTGGGAAATCAATTCTCACTCCTGGTGCCGTTATCCGTTGCGGTGCTTCAGGTCGCCCTCCCGGATTTATAAGAATCCATGGCTGATTCCTTTCAACGCGGTCAACCCTATCAGTAATCGCCATCACAGTCTCGTTCAAAGCTACCAACTGATTCTCAATTCGGGTTATTGCCTCCGGATCGCGATCCTTTTGTTGCATCAAGGCTGCTAGTGATTGACGAATACCGTCCAAGGACGCCACCATGTTTGTCATTCGTTCATCCATCTTGATGTCTGTGGGTGAAGTCGATTCGAAACCGTGCTCTGATACCAAATTGTCACGTGCCGATTGAGAGCGCGTGATTACTGGGTTAGGTCGTTGCCAACGTCGATGACCCCAAGGAGTCTCGACGGAGTCCGTGGATTGAGATGTAGTGGCCGTATGAAGATCAGTGAATCGAGGAATGGTGTTGGGTGAGGATTCTCCGATTGGGCGTAGAAAGATGTCCAGCTTAAGTGTATTAAGAAGAAGAAGAAGAAGAACCAGTAGAAGAGGATGAAAGCTAGGAGAGCTGAGGAAGAAAACAGAGGAAGACTCGTGATATAACTCCCCTCCATTCTCCGAGTTCGAAACCAATATAAATACTCTCCCCAATCCGACTAACAAACTAGCTAAATAAAATAATGTTATCCGAGCCAATATAACATAACTAATATAATTAATAAACACCGAAAAAATAATAATTTAAGCTCGTCACACTGCTATTGATTCTGGTGTGTTGACGTGGGTCCTCAAACAGTATGACTACAACACACATTCTTTGTCCTCCCTACTGGTTTGAAGAAGAAGTTATTAGTCAAAGATTACCGAAGTGTATATCCCGTACCTGCTGGGGAGACTACTGTACCACCATTGTCAAGTCTTCCAACTCAAGATTTCTCAGAATTCATTGAACAGTTCAACTTGGTCTCACTCAAAGGAGGATACACAGTTAAATCGATTGGAGAAGCATTGTTCGACACTGAGATTTCAGATGTTGATTGGTTTGCTCTGTTCTTTCTTTATGTAGTTGGCTGCTTGTTTTGTCCCACCACGTCTCACACGGTAGACATTCAGTATATAACATTTGTGAGGGGTGAGATTCTGAAGAATTTCACGAACTACAATTGGGCAAAGTTTGGATTTGCTAATTTCAAGACTGGAATGTTTATGACTAAGGGCAACAAGAATGTTGCAGCGGATCTTCATTTTTTGACTGTAAGTTCTCTTTGTTTACCTTTAATGTTAAATATTGATCAGTTAACTAGATAACCTATTAAATAGCTACCATTTTAAAATGTGTTAACTAGTTATCTGTTACTTTAACTGTTTAATTTAGATAACTAGTTAACTGGTTAATACGTTAACTAGATAACATGTTCACTGGTTAATTAACTAGTTTACTTATCAGATACCTTGTTGTTTCCCCTTTCTCCTTTTTTATACCCTTAATCTTTACTAACTGATTACATTTCCCCCCAGTTGATATACCTTGTGGCATGTCATGAGTTTAAGGGACGTGGTGAGGGGTGTGTATTGCATCACTTCACCAACGAGAAAGTTAAATATTACATGAATGATGCAGTTGCCAAATACTGTGAGATCAACAAAAATTTTATTGATGAAGTTGATGATGTTGAAGAAGATGTTGTTGGTGAAGATGATGCTGATGCAATTGTCAGGAAAAAGGGTAAGAAGGTTGTGGATGTTGATCATGCTGTTGTTCGCAAGGGCGGCAAGAAAGTTGCTGCATCACGTCAACAGACTATTTCTATTACTGAAAAGGGGTATCCATTGCAGATTCACCTACAAAAAGGCGCAAGAAGGCAGTGAATGTAGTGACCACCACTAAAAAAAGGGGTAGGACTGAGAATGAAAATGTGGTTGGTGATTCGAAAAAGCAGCGCCCTGATATTGTTTTGCTATCTGGTGAATTATTTGATTCTTCTCTTGGATCACGGACAGAGGTAGCTAGTTAACAATAATCACGAGTTAACGAATTAATTGTTAACTAGTTAAATATTCATCAGTTAACTAGATAACTTATTAACCAGATAACATTTTAAAATGTGTTACCTAGTTAACTAGTTAATCTTCTTATTGATATTGTGTGGTTTATGTTTTTCAGGCTATTTTATTGAGGGATAATCTAGCTAGGGCTTGTGACCAATGTTTACATCTAATTCCTGAATACAAATCATCAATTGCTGCCCTAGATGCTTTCATTGATTCATCTGCTGAGCATGGTATTTCTGGTGTTGGTGGTAAGACGTCTGATGAGGTTGCTGATACTGCTATTGATGATGTTTATGCTGATGTTACTACTGACCAAGCCTCTGCTCCTGTACCTAACGCCTCTACTCCTGTACTTGATGCCACTGATGTTGTACCTGCTACTGATGCTGCTGTCAATGATGCTACTGATGATGATGTTGCTGCCCAAGGTAATGAGAGAATTGATGATGGTGAGGGAACTACTAAAAATGTTGATAAGGATGAGGATTCTGTTGATAGTGAAGAAGATGATGATGATGATAAGAGAGGGGAAAAAGATGATTCCAACGATGATAATGCTGATAATAAAGGAGGTAAAAAAGATGATACCAACGATTAGGGCTGGCAGTCGGTTGCCGGTTTTTCGGTTAAAACTGAGAACCGGACCGAAAATTGGGTGACCGAACCAAAAACAAACCGACTCGGTCCGGTCGTCGGTTGAATGATTTAGGAATTTTCAGTTTCGGTCGGTTTTCGGTCAAAACTGATAATAAACCGAAAACCGAGCTAGAAACCAAAATTGTTAATTCTCTGTCACTCAGTCAGCTCTCTCACCGCGACTTTCAGAAACAAAAAATTCAGACCTAATTCTCTCTCACTCAACACGCTCCCCTCTCTGACTCTAACTCTCGCTCGTCTGAAATGGAAGCTTCGAAGATTCGAGCCGCACCTAATCCCCTCTCTTGCTCTCTCATCTCATTCTCTCTGTGAAATCGGTGGCATGAATCATAGGAGCGAGCGACGCCGGCGATGCTAGCAAAGCCTCCCTCGACGGCGTACCATCGGTATTGGGGTAGAGCCAGAGACGAGAGTCAGGTACCTAGGTCCCTAACCCCTCAATCAATACTCTCTTCTCTATTCAATCTATCTATCGCCTAAGTCCCTAACCCTTAATCTTTCTATCTACTCTTTTCCAGTCTTCCTCACTTCAGGCCTTCTTCACCTGTCAGTCTCTCAGCCTGAGAAGCACTTAGCAGTCAGCAGCACTAAGCATCAGCACACAGGCGGCAGGCCTCTCACTCAGCAGCACTGCAGTCAGCAGCACACACTGTGTCAGCATCGGCAGGACACAGACACAGCAGCAGAAGTTAGCACTGCAGTCAGCAGCAGAACACAGCAGCAGTGCAGCACAACATCACAGCATCATCACGTAAATCATTGATGCTTGTTGAGTTGTTGTTGTGGTAATTGTTTTGTATTAGATGAGAAATGGAATCGAATAATCGATGGTTGTTTGTTTACTATTAGAAGCTTGCTTAATTAATTTTATGGTTGTTTGTTCAAGTCATATTTAGGTTTTGAATCTCATCCTTTCCCGCTGCTCACTCGAAGACTCGAAGTAGCTCATACGAGATGTAAGTCTTCAAAACCCTTACTGAATGTAACCCCATTTGATTTATCACCCTGCAAGGAAATGTATTTCATTTAGTACAAATCATAAAACATGGATGGGATTGACATGTGAATGAAAATGCTTAATCAGTGCTTACCGCTATTAATTGAACAAAGGTGAACACAGAAAGAGCAATTTTTTTGGTCTGTGGTGATTTGTTTGTGTACAGAAAGAAAGAAAGACTGTCATTTTTAAAAGTATATATAGATGAATGATAATAGGGTTTGGAATTTGATTGTGGGGATTATTATTTCTTGGTTGGTTGATTTTGTTCCATGTGGTAATTGGTTTGGCGTTAGGCGCAAATGATTCAAACAAAAGAAAGGGGCCTTGCTGCTTGCTGGCCAGCTTTTGTCAATTTGTTGTACACTCTCTGTCAATTTTAAGTAATCGATAAACCAATGAACTTATAACATATATAACTCATGAAATGTGACTAGTTTCTCTCATTGGTAATCAAACACTCTTTCAATTCCCAAGAATAGTTACAGATTTTTTCAAGGAACAAGAATATGGAGATGAACAGAGATAGCACTGCATCTAATACATGTATGTGAATTTGCAGGAATTTAGATCAAAGAACAATGGAAGCGGGTGTGAATACGCGAAGTGGTAAGCGTAAAGGAGTTCAGACTCAACCGCCTGCACAGAAACGCACCAAGGGTAATTCACGACCTCCTATTCCCAAACAACCGAGTCGCAATCCGGCTCCTGACCCTGAACCTGAGGTACATGCTGCTACTCCTCCTACTCCTATCAGTGACAGTGCTAATAGTGCTAGTGCTAGTAGTGCTCCCCAATCAACACATAAGTCATGGTCATTAGCGTGGACAGTTATTGTTAAGTTTGTCGATGAGGATGGAATAAAAAAGCTAAGTGCAATATATGCCAGAAGGTTCTTGCTGCTGATCCTACCTTGAATGGTACTTCTACTTGTAAGAAGCATGCATTAAAGTGTATTGCAAAGAGGGATGCAAGAAATGGACAAACTACTTTGATAATGAAGAAGAGTTCAACTGTTAGAGGGGAAGCAACTCCAGATGCCTGGCAATTCAGTCAAGTTGCTATAAGGTTGGCTCTAGTAGAAATGATAATAGTTGATGAGCTTCCTTTCAGCTTTGTGGAACATAGGGGGTTTAAACGTTTTATGGAAGTATGTTGCCCAGAGTTCGACATTCCTTCGAGGAGTGCAATACGAGAGGATTGTTTCAAACTCTTTATTGTTGAGCGTCAAAAGTTAAAGGATTACTTGAGGATGGCTTGTGCTGGTCGAGTGTCGATAACAACTGACACTTGGACTTCTGTTCAGAATCTAAATTACATGTGCATAACAGCACATTTCATTGGACATGACTGGAAGTTGCATAAGAAGGTTATCAGTTTCTCTCGGATTATAAGTCACAAGGGTAGTGATATTGGGGCAGGGATTGCCAGATGCCTGGATGAATGGGGGTTGAAGAGGCTTTTCACTGTGACGGTTGATAATGCGAGTGCAAATGATTCCGCTATCAAGTACTTGCACGGGAAAAATCATGGTTAGGGTACTCAGTTCTTGAGCGGAAACTACTTGCAAGTTCGTTGCGTTTGCCACATTATCAATCTAATAGTTCAAGATGGACTAAATAAGAGTGGAATGTCAGGTAGGCGAGTGAGGGAGGCGGTGAGATGGGTTCGTGCATCGCCAGCACGTGAAGAGTGTTTCAGGAATGTTGTGGCCATCAGAAAGATGAAGTGTAAGAAAATGCCCTTACTAGATGTACCAACTAGGTGGAATTCCACATTCTCAATGTTGGATACGACTTCAGCTTATGAGAAAGCATTCAAAGTTCTCGAAAATATGGAAAGTAACTTTGTGGAAGATCTGGGGGCGAAGACTTATCAAGGTGAGGTCATTGGTGTTCCAAGTTCTAGTGATTGGGATAGTGTGAGAGTCCTCTCTAGTCACCTGAAGTTCTTTAGTGACATGACTCGTGTGGCATCTGGTACCTCATATGTTACTATAAATCTCTTCCTCAAAGAAGTGACAAAGTTGTTTTATCACATTAAGAAGATGAAAAGAGTTGAGGAAACAGTCATATCAACAATGGCAAGGTCAATGGAGGAGAAAGTTAAGAAGTATTGGTCTGAGGACGTTGCCAACGTCAAATTTAACAGACTCGTCTACATCGGAGCTATACTCGATCCACGAAAGAAGATGGAAATCATTCCATATTCTTTCAAGTGATTTATGATCCGACACAATGTGTTGAATTGGTAGAGATGGTGAGAAGTGAATTGCATGCTTTGTTTGACCTATACAAGGCAGAGTATGAGAAACGTGTCAACATTAGTTAAAGTGGATCTGTAGCTTCATCATCACAGACTACCGGTGTTAATGGAGGAGATGGTGGAGACGAAGATGACTTTGAGGAGGACCAAGAGATTGAAGATGATTGCTTCGCTGCGTTTGACGATGATAATCACACTGGTGATAACCCAAGAGCAGAGTTGGTAAAGTATCTAGCTGAAGCACGAGAAGTTAGTAGTTCAGATAAGAAGCAACGGTTTGATGTTTTGGCATATTGGAAAGCATCTGCACTCAGGTTTCCTATTCTCAGTGAGATGGATAGGGATGTACTTGCCATCCCAATTTTATCTGTAGCTTCTGAGAGTGCTTTTAGTACTGGGGGACGAGTGTTGAGCAACTTCAGGAGCTCATTGACTCCTGCTATTGTGGAAGCTCTGATTTTGTGCTGAGGATTGGTTGCGGTCAACATCTCCGGATATATTTGATCCTGAAGAAGAGGAAAATGAGAATGAACAACTGGAGTTCGAGAAAGGTAATCTTTGGCATTTATACTGTTTATCTTCCATAGATAGTAGTTTATCTTCCATATATCATTTATACTCATTACGAGTCTTGTTTTGTTTAGGTTTCGAAGAGACGGTTTTGAAGTTTGATGCTACTCCATCAGCAATTGGTTCTGATCCTCTTGTGCAACCCGTTGTACAATCATTCATCAACAAGAATGGCAATGACAATGACAATTGGTGAACTTGTGATCGTTGTTCGGGTTCAAACAAATAACTAACAAAGCTACAAAGCTATGGTAGATCGTATTCCACGGGTCTTCTATGATTGACTACTCAAATAAGCTAGCAAAATATTCGGGTTTAAACACTTCGTGCGTTGTGTGAGTTCCACGACTTCTAAATCTAAGAAATGCAGAGTAATTAAAAATCTAAACTAAAGACAGATTAGAAATTGGTTGATTAAAACAGAGATGACAGACGAACTTAGACTTTGAATCCCCCTTCGTTCCCCAGAGCATTGGCAATCAACAGATCAGCGGATTTCGATTCTCATTCAATCAATTCTAAGACACCACCATAACTCCTTACCCTTAGGTTTAAGACCGGCGAACGTTCGCTCTCTCCGTTCTAGCTACCAAGATTAATTAGTCGCCTGAGTACGGTCGCCTCTCACAACGACTTAACTTAACTGGTGAGATTACTAACGATTTATGAGTTACTCTTGCAGTGGATTAACCCTAACCGGTTCCTGCGAAAGGCACGCTCCAATTATAAGGTTAATTGTTCAATTTGATGTTCTAAAGTAAGGCGAGCGTTCGCTTCTATCCTTAGCTTAACAAGAATCTAATCTAGGTGATCAATCCAGACAAGAAACATGAACAAAGAAGAACAAACCAAACATGAAAGAGAAACTGATTGAACTTCGAATCTAATCACCGTCGATCCGTGACCGCTTTAAGAGTTTAGCTACGCATATTCATTACAAAAGAATCAAAGACAATGAAAGAGTTCATCATTCAAAGGAAGAACAGAAAAGAATCTTAAAAACCTAATTAGACGACTCTAGCAGAACTTCGATCTTTCGGTAGACTGTAATCCTAGCTCCGAGTCTTCGAGGTGGAAGGGATGGCGTCACGATCTCTTTCCGGCTCTTCGAACTCTAACTCTTCGCTCCAGAACTTGAGAGGATTCTCTCAATTCTGATGTATTGTGTATTATGAGGTATATTGCTCTCCTCGAATTTGGGCGCCGGTTAAGTATTTATACTTAACCCTAATACCCGTCGAATCAGCTTAATATTTTCGCCAAAAATCTTGAGGAATTTTCGGCGAAAATTCCTTCATAAATGGCTGGTGTCCGGCTGCTTCCCTCCTGTGATTTTCGGACTGATGGTTCTCGGCGAAAACTTTGGGTTCACGCCGAAAACTTCCTTGGCTGAGCATCAGTGGATTTTTCCTTGCATTTTCGCCGAAAACCATGGGTTCTTTTCGCCGAAAATGTCAGTGTAAACGGGCAGACTTTTGGTTTGACTTGATTGGCTCCTTTGCTCGATTCTGGTGCAATTCCTCGAGGTTCCAACGTCTTAGACACGTCCTTGGCTACTTTATTTGACGGCAAAAACTGTGCTAACATAAAAACACTAGAAAACTATCAAATAGACCCGAAACGGGCCAAGGTAACACAAATGGCACGAGATAGGGCAATTGATTGAATATTCGCTATTCTACCCTAAAAACCATGTCTTAAGCAAGGAAATGTCGCTTAAATGAGGCTGATAATCACGTCAAATCGAGTGTCATCAAAATACCCCACACTTAAGCTTTTGCTTGTCCTCGAGCAAACTGAATAGAAACGCTCATGTTCATAGATGATAAGATCGATTAAATTGGAGCTCAATCAAACACAATGAATTATTAGACCGATAGATCCTAGAACAAGAAACCTAACATGCATACAGATCAACCAAACTACCTGGTCTCACTAATAATCTGCACACGACAAAAGTAGCAACCAATTATGCACGAATTTGACCTGACCGACCAGACTCCTCACACAGGATATATTTAGTATAATGGAAACTCTCACTCTCTGTGTTTAAGGACGTGTTTCTGCTCTCAATCATTTTCTGTTACCGAATCTCTCATAAGTTTGCAATTCGACCACATCTCCACCACTGTGACAACACGAGTAACTAGTCAAGAAGGACTTCCCTGCTAGGACTGTAACGAATTCTACACTACTTGGGTTTATGATGCGATGGATGATGGGAATGTATGATGATGGCTTTGTGCGGTGTAGCTTCGACTAACTTCCCTCGAATCTAATCTATGGCTTCCTACCGTCTAACCAGACACGGGTGGAATAATGAACGCTCGTCCTATGATACCCTCAAGCAACCTAACACTTATTTTCTTTTAACACATTTTTTTTTTTTTCTTTTCTGTCTTTTCTTTTGACTTCGTTCTTCCATTTGTAGGGAGAAGAACGTTTATTTGAACTATACTTTGAGACTTTTTTCTGCTTTTTCTTCCTTCTCTTTTTTTTTTTTTGAAACTTGCTTCTTTTCTTCTTCTTTTCTTACTTGATTTTTTTCTTTTGTGCCGATTTTTCTTTTAGTTGTAGAGGGGTTTACACGTCTGACATAATAGCTAAGACCACCTGTTTAATGGCTATAGGCATGTCACCACAAACCGACTTCAGGTAAGTCAATCTAGAACTACAACCACAGGGGATCAACGGGGAAAAAGAAAGAATGGGAAATGGCTGTAATGTATTATCGAACCGAAAGAACAGGCCAAGCTCAAGGGTCTACACCTAATGGATTTTATCGTTAGGTAGGCTATCTGGCTTAGTAGCTGAATCTAGGTGCCCCTATCATTCTAGAACTCGTGTCATCGTGTGGTCTCGAGTAGGTCTCGTGCAAATTCTAACTCATTCAAGCAAACAGAAAACCACTCAGAAAGAATTAAAATTGCAAGTTACGTGCAATGGATCAAAAGCTCACAGTTGGTTTGCTAGTCGGATTCGGTCATTTTCATGCAATCAAGGCTACAAACTACAAGTGTGATTTTAAAAATTCTGTTCTGACCAGGCAATTTAGCATCAAAGTATACACGTTGGTTCTCAAGTTCTAAGTTAAGCAGTCTAAGCATCATTATGAAAGTTTGAACAACAACTTAACATCAAAAATCAAGAACTGAGCCGTTCTAATGCTAGAGAGACTGGAATGGAATCACGAGGCACACAGAAAACACAATCAAGGGCAATCAAGTTCATGCAAGGTTCTCTAGCATCCTACCCCACACTTAAATCGGACTGTGTCCTCACAGGACTAATTCTAGAGTTCAGAGTGAAGTAGAAGAACCTGGACCGAGATGGTTGGCGTAGGGGATGAGCACGGGTCCTCGGAGCGGAGGGAATCTACCCAAGCGAAGCAAAGGGAATCGCCCTACTGCCTATAAAACAAAAACAAATGAAACATAAAAAGGAAACCGGGACAAGTGCCCCGGATCCACACAGAAAAAAGTTGGATCGAAATCCGAAAAGAATAAATAAAAAGAAAGGACAAGGAAAAGGACACCACCTGATCATGGCTGGTCAGGGGCGCCGGGAGGTGGGAAGTGGAGGTACTCGTCGAGCTGACGTTGCCACTCCATTTGTGCCTCGTACCGCCTATCAGCGCGGTGCATATGCTGCTGCATAGTAGTCCATCTCGCCTCTTGAGTGGCGTTGTCGGTGATGAGCCACTCCTGGAGCCGCTCATACAGCTCACCAATGTCCGCGGGGTGCGGTCGGTGCTGAGGGTGAGGCGCCTGGTATGGATCTTGAATGTGCGGCGGCGGCTGGTGTGCATACCCTGCCTGATGATGTGGCGAGGGTATATGGTCATGAAACTTTGGATGCGGCTGCTGCTCCTCAGCATCATCTTCTTCTCTGACTCGTCCTCGTCTTCGAGAGGAGGATCCGCTGCTACCAGGGGACTGACGTCCAGATCAATGTTGTACTCGACCGCCAAGTCTCCTCCAACGGTCCGTACTCTGCGGCGTGGGATGTTGGGGCCATATTCATTGTTGAGGCCGAAGGAAATGATGAGCCGACCCACAAAGTTGCCTCCCAGGAGTGCGCGGGGACGTCCGGACCTCTGAGTCTTCTTGCGGAGTAGGCGAGCAAGCACCCATCCGGGATGAAGAGGATATCTCTCCTGGATGGCGCGAAGAAGAAGTAGCTCGTCCTTGCTAATATGGTGGCGATCCTTGTCTGGAGGATATAATAACGATCTACGCCAAACCATATGAATGTATTTAAAGAAAGGGTGAGAGCGCGACTTAACTGAGTTGTGTTCCCCGAGGCGATCGCCGGGCACTCCAGTCATGTGAATCTAGAGCGCATGGTACTCCTCGTCGTCGTCGTCTCGTCCCCCCAGCCGAAGTGATGGTCGTGGTAATGCTCGTAGGGGATGCCTAGGTGAGCAGCAAACTCATCATATGTGAGCTCCCTGTGCACCCCGCCTAGATAGAAGGTGACAACCTTCCTGTGCTGCCTCCTCTTGTGCTCATCCAGCTCGAATGTCGCCTAGAACTCCTGGAGAGCGACGTCTGGGAAGTCGGCGGTGAGCGTGGTCAGCTCCAGCAGGCCGGAATGAGTCAGTGCATCGAGCACGTTCCGGTACCAGTCGTCATCGTGCTCTGAGAGCGACTCCATGGAGAGAGGGCGAACATCGGCTCCACGGGTGACCGCTGGTAGCGCTCAAAGTAGTGTGGGGGTAGGCGAGCAACGGTGCGGTGATATCCAGCACGGCCAGGGAAAGCTGGTGGAGGGCCCTGAACGGCGGGTGTGACGGGAGCGGGGGCTCCGGAGCTCAAGGCACCATCAAGTCGTGCCTTGGTCCTGCGCTCAAAAGTGGCGTTCCTAAACATGAAAACAAACCCGATTAGTCAAACTAAAACCCTACCCCACACTTAGTCGAAAAACTCAATTTCACTAAGAAATGAGGAAAACCGAGTGGGGGGTAAGCAAAGCAGATTAACCAGTAATCACGAGCAATAAAATACATGCTTAGGACAGCCAGAATGGAATAAGCACAATCAGAGTTCAGAAGTCAAACCGACATTTTAAAAAGTCAACATTATAGAACATTGAACCCTAATCATGGCAAGACTATCACAAAGTGGGAAATGACGGTATACTATGATCTCAGATGGCAAACACAATAATCTGAACGAGAATGAACACATAGGGCAGCCAAATGATCAAAAACAGTTCATGGTCAAACCGACATTTCTCAAAAGTCAACATCGCAAAGAATAGGACTTAAGCATAGCAACACATGATCAAACGATATAACAATTAAACACGATACTCTCTAAGCATGCTAGAACAGTTCAACAAGTTCAGCTAACCTAGTTCACACGAAATCAGTCGGCACGCAAATCGAGGTAAACCGAAAGTCAACCCCAACGAAATTCAGCATCCAATTTGTCAAAAGTTTCATAATGAAAAGTTCTACAACTTACCTTGAAGCCATGGATGCTAAAAACGAACGGTTTGGGAGGAATCGGTGAAAAATGAAGATTTTTAGGGTTTGGGTGAACTAGAGCTGTAGAGCTCCGATTCAGCTGTTCTAAGGCTTAGTGTGATCGGACAAGGGAGGGGAAGGGTGCGGCGGCGGCGGCGATGGCGGCGGCGGTCGGCTGTAGTCGGCGGCGGCCAGATAAGGTGGCGTCGGCGGTTTGAAATAAAACAGAGGAGGGGATTTTCGGCTGTGGTTCGAAAATGAAATGAGGAAAGAGAGAGGTTAAGACCGGATTTTAAGTGAAAAATTGGGTGATTTTCAAAGGAATTTTCGGCGAAAATAAGTGCAAGTTTTTGCCAAAAATTTTAGTTAAAAAGGATTGCCGGTTTTCAAAAGAAATTTTCGCCGAAAATAGTAGTGCTTTTTCGCCGAAAATGTGAAACAGGAAAGTTTGGAAAACTCTGTGGGATTTCAAAGAGGATTTTCGCCGAAAATATGGGTTATTTTCGTCGAAAATATTGAACTCTACGATTGAAAATATTTTCGCAATCCCAGCAGACTTCAGAAAATCACAGTTAAATCCACAAAAATCGGAAAGACCTCAAACGACTTGAAACTGACACTATGACACCCAGACTACACACGAAAAATATGAAATCAAACAAAATGACACTTTTGGCTCCCCCAAACCGACTCTAAAATACTAAGGTTGACACAAATGAAAAACGGACTCCAGCCATATTCATTACAAAAGAATCAAAGACAATGAAAGAGTTCATCATTCAAAGGAAGAACAGAAAGAATCTGAAAAACCTAATTAGACGACTCCAGTAGAACTTCGATCTTCCGGTAGACTGTAATCCTAGCTCCGAGTCTTCGAGGTGGAAGGGATGGTGTCACGATCTCTTTCCGGCTCTTCGAACTCTAACTCCTTGCTACAGAACTTGAGAGGATTCTCTAAATTCTGATGTATTGTGTATTATGAGGTATATTGCTCTCCTCAAATTTGGGCCGCCGGTTAAATTTTTATACTTAACCCTAATACCCGCCGAATCAGCTTAATATTTTCGCCGAAAATCTTGAGGAATTTTCGGCGAAAATTCCTTCATAAAATGGCTGGTGTCCGGCTGCTTCCCTCCTGTGATTTTCGGACTGATGGTTCTCGGCAAAAACTTTGGGTTTTCGCCGAAAACTTCCTTGGCTGAGCATCAGTGGATTTTTCCTTGCATTTTCGCCGAAAACCATGGGTTCTTTTCGCCGAAAATGTCAGTGTAAACGGGCAGACTTTTGGTTTGACTTGATTGGCTCCTTTGCTCGATTCCGGTGCAATTCCTCGAGGTTCCAACGCCTTAGACACGTCCTTGGCTACTTTATTTGATGGCAAAAACCTGTGATCGTTGTAAAAACACTAGAAAACCATCAAATAGACCCGAAACGGGCCAAGGTAACACAAATAGCACGAGATAGGGCAATTGATTGAATATTCGCTATTCTACCCTAAAAACCATGTCTTAAGCAAGGAAATGTCGCTTAAATGAGGCTGATAATCACATCAAATCGAGTGTCATCAAAATACCCCACACTTAAGCTTTTGCTTGTCCTCAAGCAAACTGAATAGAAACGCTCATGTTCATAGATGATAAGATCGATTAAATTGGAGCTCAATCAAACACAATGAATTATTAGACCGATAGATCCTAGAACAAGAAACCTAACATGCATACAGATCAACCAAACTACCTGGTCTCACTAATAATCTGCACACGACAAAAAGTAGCAACCAATTATGCACGAATTTGACCTGACCGACCAGACTCCTCACACAGGATATATTTAGTATAATGGAAACTCTCACTCTCTGTGTTTAAGGACGTGTTTCTGCTCTCAATCATTTTCTGTTACCGAATCATGTCATAAGTTTGCAATTCGACCACATCTCCACCACTGTGACAACACGAGTAACTAGTCAAGAAGGACTTCCCTGCTAGGACTGTAACGAATTCTACACTACTTGGGTTTATGATGCGATGGATGATGGGAATGTATGATGATGGCTTTGTGCGGTGTAGCTTTCGACTAACTTCCCTCGAATCTAATCTATGGCTTCCTACCGTCTAACCAGACACGGGTGGAATAATGAACGCTCGTCCTATGATACCCTCAAGCAACCTAGCACTTATTTTCTTTTAACACATTTTTTTTTCTTTTCTGACTTTTCTTTTGACTTCGTTCTTCCATTTGTAGGGAGAAGAACGTTTATTTAAACTATACTTTGAGACTTTTTTTTGCTTTTTCTTCCTTCTCTTTTTTTTTTTTTTTGAAACTTGCTTCTTTTCTTCTTCTTTTCTTACTTGATTTTTTTCTTTTGTGCCGATTTTTCTTTTAGTTGTAGAGGGGTTTACACGTCTGGACATAATAGCTAAGACCACCTGTTTAATGGCTATAGGCAGGTCACCACAAACCGACTTCGGTAGGTCAATCTAGAACTACAACCACAGGGGATCAACGGGGAAAATGAAAGAATGGGAAATGGTTGTAATGTATTATCGAACCGAAAGAACAGGCCAAGCTCAAGGGTCTACACCTAATGGATTTTATCGTTAGGTAGGCTATCTGGCTTAGTAGCTGAATCTAGGTGCCCCTATCATTCTAGAACTCGTGTCATCGTGTGGTCTCGAGTAGGTCTCATGTAAATTCTAACTCATTCAAGCAAACAGAAAACCACTCAGAAAGAATTAAAATTGCAAGTTACGTGCAATGGATCAAAAGCTCACAGTTGGTTTGCTAGTCGGATTCGGTCATTTTCATGCAATCAAGCTACAAACTACAAGTGTGATTTTAAAAATTCTGTTCTAACCAGGCAATTTAGCATCAAAGTATACACGTTGGTTCTCAAGTTCTAAGTTAAGCAGTCTAAGCATCATTATGAAAGTTTGAACAACAACTTAACATCAAAAAATCAAGAACTGAGCCGTTCTAATGCTAGAGAGACTGGAATGGAATCACGAGGCACACAGAAAACACAATCAAGGGCAATCAAGTTCATGCAAGGTTCTCTAGCATCCTACCCCACACTTAAATCAGACTATGTCCTCACAGGACTAATTCTAGAGTTCAGAGTGAAGTAGAAGAACCTGGACCGAGATGGTTGGCGTAGGGGATGAGCACGGGTCCTCGGAGCGGAGGAAATCTACCCAAGCGAAGCAAAGGGAATCTCCCTACTGCCTACAAAACAAAAACAAATGAAACATAAAAAGGAAACCGGGACAAGTGCCCCGGATCCACACAGAAAAAAAGTTGGATCGAAATCCGAAAAGAATAAATAAAAAGAAAGGACAAGGAAAAGGACACCACCTGATCATGGCTGGTCAGGGGCGCCGGGAGGTGGGAAGTGGAGGTACTCGCCGAGCTGACGTTGCCACTCCATCTGTGCCTCGTACCGCCTATCAGCGCGGTGCATATGCTGCTGCATAGTAGTCCATCTCGCCTCTTGGGTGGCGTTGTCGGTGATGCGCCACTCCTGGAGCCGCTCATACAGCTCACCAATGTCCGCGGGGTGCGGTCGGTGCTGAGGGTGAGGCGCCTGGTATGGATCTGGAATGTGCGGCGGTGGCTGGTGTGCATACCCTGCCTGATGATGTGGCGAGGGTATATGGTCACGAAACTCTGGCTACGCTGGGGCTGCTGCTTCTCAGCATCATCTTCTTCTCTTGACTTGTCCTTGTCTTCGAGAGGAGGATCCGCTGCTACCAGGGGATTGACGTCCAGATCAATGTTGTACTCGACCGCCAAGTCTCCTCCAACGGTCCGTACTCTGCGGCGTGGGATGTTGGGGCCATATTCATTGTTGAGGCCGAAGGAAATGATGAGCCGACCCACAAAGTTGCCTCCCAGGAGTGCGCGGGGACGTCCGGACCTCTGAGTCTTCTTGCGGAGTAGGCGAGCAAGCACCCATCCGGGATGAAGAGGATATCTCTCCTGGATGGCGCGAAGAAGAAGTAGCTCGTCCTTGCTAATATGGTGGCGATCCTTGTCTGGGCATATAATAAGATCTACGCCAAACCATATGAATGTATTTAAAGAAAGGGTGAGAGCGCGACTTAACTGAGTTGTGTTCCCCGAGGCATCGCCGGGCACTCCAGTCATGTGACTCCAGAGCGCATGGTACTCCTCGTCGTCGTCGTCGTCCCCCCAGCCGAAGTGATGACCGTGGTAATGCTCGTAGGGGACGCCTAGGTGAGCAGCAAACTCATCATATGTGAGCTTCCTGTGCACCCCGCCTAGATAGAAGGTGACAACCTTCCTGTGCTGCCTCCTCTTATGCTCATCCAGCTCGAATGTCGCACAGAACTCCTGGAGAGCGACGTCTGGGAAGTCGGCGGTGATCGTGGTCAGCTCCAGCAGGCCGGAATGAGTCAGTGCATCGAGCACGTTCCGGTACCAGTCGTCATCGTGCTCTGAGAGCGACTCCATGGAGAGAGGGCGAACATCAGCTCCAGGGTGTGCTCGAACCGCTGGTAGCGCTCAAGTAGTGCTGAGGAAGGCGAGCAACGGTGCGGTGATATCCAGCATGGCCAGGGAAATCTGGTGGAGGGCCCTGAACGGCGGGTGTGACGGGAGCGGGGGCTCGGAGCTCAAGGCACCATCAAGTCGTGCCTTGGTCCTGCGCTCAAAAGTGGCGTTCCTAAACATGAAAACAAACCCGATTAGTCAAACTAAAACCCTACCCCACACTTAGTCGAAAAAAACTCAATTTCACTAAGAAATGAGGAAAACCGAGTGGGGGTAAGCAAAGCAGATTAACCGGTAATCACGAGCAATAAAATACATGCTTAGGACAGCCAGAATGGAATTAGCACAATCAGAGTTCAGAAATCAAACCGACATTTCAAAAAGTCAACATTATAGAACATTGAACCCTAATCATGGCAAGACTATCACAAAGCGGGAAATGACGGTGTATTATGATCTCAGATGGCAAACACAATAATCTGAACGAGAATGAACACATAGGGCAGCCAAATGATCAAAAACAGTTCATGGTCAAACCGACATTTCTCAAAAGTCAACATCACAAAGAATAGGACTTAGGCATAGCAACACATGATCAAGGCTGATAACAATTAAGCACGATACTCCCTAAGCATGCTAGAACAGTTCAACAAGTTCAGCTAACCTAGTTCACACGAAATCTGTCGGCACGCAAATCGAGGTAAACCAAAAAGTCAACCCCGACGAAATTCAGCATCCAATATGTCAAAAGATTTGCAATGAAAAGTTCTACAACTTACCTTGAAGCCATGGATGCTAAAAATGACGGTTTGGGAGGAATCGGTGAAAAATGAAGATTTTTAGGGTTTGGGTGAACTAGAGCTGTAGAGCTCCGATTCAGCTGTTCTAAGGCTTGGTGTGATCGGACAAGGGAGGGGAAGGGTGCGGCGGCGGCGGCGGCGGCGGTGCGTTAAGGTGGCGTCGGCGGTTTGAAATAAAACAGAGGAGGGGATTTTCGGCTGTGGTTCGAAAATGAAATGAGGAAAGAGAGAGGTTAAGACCGGATTTTAAGTGAAAAATTGGGCGATTTTCAAAGGAATTTTCGGCGAAAATAAGTGCAAGTTTTCGCCGAAAATTTTAGTTAAAAAGGACTGCCGGTTTTCAAAAGAAATTTTTGCCGAAAATATTAGTGCTTTTTCGCCGAAAATGTGAAACAGGAACGTTTGGAAAACTCTGTGGGATTTCAAAGAGGATTTTCGCCGAAAATATGGGTTATTTTCGTCGAAAATATTGAACTCTACGATTGAAAATATTTTCGCAATCCCGGCAGACTTCAGAAAATCTCAGTTAAATCCACAAAAATCGGAAAGACCTCAAACGACTTGAAACTGACACTATGACACACAGACTACACACGAAAAATATGAAATCAAACAAAATGACACTTTTGGCTCCCCCGAACCGACTCTAAAATACTAAGGTTGACACAAATGAAAAACAGACTCTTTGCTTGGCGGTTTAGAAGAGGCTTGCAGTTCCTTCAGTGACAACAGATCTAGGCACACTAGAAGAGACATCAGTAACGGAGTTGACCGGAGTCAACTCCACAGTTTCAACAGCTAAACAGTGAAATTCTTCATTCTTAGGATTATATTTCATTGCGTCTTTAAGGCGGAACGTGACAGTTTCTTGACGAACTCTCAAAGTTAAAGAACCATTTGGAACGTTAATTTGCATTCCGGTAGTAGCCATGAAAGGTCATCCTATAAGAATGGTAGAATCATCTTTACTAGTGTCAATGATAACAAAGTCAGCTAAGAACGTGAAAGGACCACATTTAGTAACAACGTCTTTAATTTCTCCCCTAGGAGTTTTAAGTGATCTATCAGCAAAGACAAGTTGCATACTAGGCGGTTCAAGTTCTCCTAGGTTTAATTTTTCATATAGACTCATAGGCATAACATTAACAGACGCGCCAAGATCAACCAAACAACGTTCTATCTCAACATCATTAATGACAAGAGGTAGAGTGAAATAACCAGGATCAGAACACTTAGCTGGATATGGAGAGGACAGTTTCTTAATACGAGCATCAGGATATCCTTCTTTATTCCCCTTCATGCCAGTCTCGATCCTTGCATTTGGCAGCAATGCTCTTGGAAAAGGAGGCTTCACGACGTACGGTGCAAGAGGAGGATCTTCTTCCTTAGGCGCCGGTTCCAGTGCTTCCTTCTCCTCTGGAGATTCAGTGATCCTGCGTAAAACAGCACAAGCATCAGCAATTAAACTTGGAAATTTTCTAACAGATACCATCTTGGCTTGCTCCTTTCTCGGATTCGGCTCTGTCTGGCTCGGAAGTTGGCCAAATGGTTGACCAGATGCTAGCATGCTCGAGATGTTATTCACAGCTTGCTCAATTCTTTGACCGGCTGCTATCTGTTCCTGATTGAGAAGAGCTTGAGCTTTAAACTGACTGTCATGATCGTCGAGTCTGGTGATGATCTGACTAAGCTTCTTATCCAGGTCACTGACATTGTTTTCCTTCTGGTACTGCTGCCCTGGATAGGTGTTATTCAGGTATTGATTCTGGCGATTGCCAGGAGCAGTTCCATAGTTACCCGGATTGCGATGCGACGGCTGGTAGACACCTGCCGGCGGATGGTTAGGCTTCTGATCCTGAGCTGGACCAGTCGGGCGGTTATTCTGGTTCTGGTTATGGACAGCGCCAGCATTGTAGGGAGGTCTGTCTTGATAGTTCCCTTGTTGCCTGAAGTTGCGGTAGCCAGCATAACCATTCTGATTATTAACGAAGCCTTGTTGGACGAAGTTTACCTCTTCGGCGGACCAGACTTCTGTCTTACCAAAATTCTGGCAACGGCCTCCGTTATGTGCACAAGCTCCACACCACTCGCAATCGGCAACATAGACAGAAGCTGCCGGCAGTTTGACTGGTGTGGTAGACTTCTTCAAATGCTTCTCTACTTCTGCCTTGATAGTTGCTTCAAGATCGAGCTTGCTCCTTGATCCTTCAGATTGTCGTTCCCAGTTCCTTGACTTGGAAGCACAGTTTGCGAAGTGAAGAAGAGCAGCTTCAGGTGTGAGCGTAGTGCAATCCCCTTCAGCTAGAGAATTGACCCACTTGGCAGATTCTTCTTGAAGACCTCGAGCAAAGATTTCAGCTAACTGCCTCTGCTCGAATCCATGATGAGGGCAGTTGTAGAGAAGTTCTTGGAATCGATTCCAAGTATCATATAAGCTTTCTCCTTCTTTCTGGGAGAACCTGGCAATGCTGTCCTTGATGGCGGTTGTTCTGGCAGGAGGAAAGTATTCTTTAATGAAGTCTTGAGCCAGAGTATCCCAATTAGTGTAATATCCAGGTGGTTTGCCAGTAAGCCACCTCTTAGCGGCGCCTTTTAGAGAGAACGGGAAAGCTCTCAAACAAAGAGTATTCTTGTCGAGGTTTCCGTTCTTGAAAGTCCTGCAGAGATCAAGGAAGTCTGCAAGATGAGTGCACGGATTGTCTAAGGGCTTGCCTTCGAACTGTAAATCCCTAGAGATCATAGTCAAGAATGGAATCTTGATCTCATAGTCAGGATCTCTTTCAATGCGCGGTACGGCAATGGCAGATCGAATGCTAGTCGCGCTCGGCTTGTTATAATCAGCTAGACTTTTCTGTGCAGGCGGCGGTGGTGGTGGATTTCCGCCTGGTGGTGGTGGTGGTGGTAATTGATCAGCCATGATAGGAGATGGAGGAGGTGAAAGTGACTCGGTGCATGAGACGGATGTAGGTGATGGTAACGGTGAAGATGAGGGACTATCCTTCAGTTCCTCAATCTTAATCGGAGTGACGGGTCGAGGTGGAGCAGAACTGCCTGGTCTCTCTATACTCTTAGCCTTGTCGGTTTGAGAGCGAGTCCAAGGGCGGCGATGCATACACCTGTAAACAACCTACAAATAACAAAAACAAACAAGAACCAGTGTAAAATCGAAATGGTGGAAAAATGAAAGATGGAAAGTAGAAGAATAAATTGTCATTTCTTCTTTCAAACAATCAAAAGAAGTCCCTGGCAACGGCGCCAATTTGGTGAACATGTGATCGTTGTTCGGGTTCAAACAAATAACTAACAAAGCTAGGGTAGATCGTATTCCACGGGTCTTCTATGATTGACTACTCAAATAAGCTAGCAAAATATTCGGGTTTAAGCACTTCGTGCGTGGTGTGAGTTCCACGACTTCTAAATCTAAGAAATGCAGAGAAATTAAAAATCTAAACTAAAGACAGATTGGAAATTGGTTCATTAAAACAGAGATGACAGACGAACTTAGACTTTGAATCCCCGTTCGTTCCCCAGAGCATTGGCAATCAACAGATCAGCGGATTTCGATTCTCATTCAATCAATTCTAAGACACCACCATAACTCCTTACCCTTAGGTTTAAGACTGGTGAACGTTCGCTCTATCCGATCTAACTACCAAGATTAACTAGCCGCCCGGGTACGATCGCCTCTCGCAACGACTTAATTAACTGGTGCAATTACTAACGATTTATGAGTTACTCTTGCAGTGGATTAACCCTAACCGGTTCCTACGAAAGGCACGCTCCAATTATAAGGTTAATTGTTCGATTTGGTGTTTTAAAGTAAGGCGAGCGTTCGCTTCTATCCTTAGCTTAACCAGAATCTAATCTAGGTGATCAATCCAGACAAGAAACATGAACAATGAAGAACAAATCAAACATGAAAGAGAAACTGATTGAACTTTGAATCTAATCACCGCCGATCCGTGACCTCTTTAAAGCCCTGGGTCACTTAGGGTTCATCTAATCTAAGCTCTACAAGTTCAGCTACTCATAACGATAACAGAAGAATCAAAGGCAACAAAGGAAATCATCATACAGAGGAAGAACAGATAAGAACTGAAAAACCTAATTCTGACGACTCCGGCGAAGCTTCAATCTCCTGGATCTTCAACTTTAAGCTCCGAGCTCATCGAGGTGGAAGGATGGCGTCACGATCTCTCCACGGATCTTCGAACTCTCTAAACTATCTATCGACCCTAAGGTCGTGGCTAATCAGCCAAAATTCGTGTGTATTCAATCTGGCTTCAAAAACTCTATATATAACCCTAGAAACCCTTTACAAGTTGGAAAAGGCTGAATTTTCCCGTCTGGGGAGCTTACACGGCGTGTAAGCTCACAGTGCATTGAGCTTACACGGCATGTAAGCTCCAAAACGCAGCGTTTTGAGCTGTGCAGCACTCCGACTTGTTTCGATCATTCCCGCTCCGTTTGAACTCCGATTTGGTCTCCGTTTGAAGCGCTGGACTCGTGAGAGAGTCCTCTATAAT
Organism: Linum lewisii; assembly: GCA_034768395.1. Taxonomy (NCBI): domain Eukaryota; kingdom Viridiplantae; phylum Streptophyta; class Magnoliopsida; order Malpighiales; family Linaceae; genus Linum; species Linum lewisii. Next base: position 13,739,336 of record CM068297.1, read on the forward strand.
GTGGTAACCTGGGGGCTCAACATAAAAGCTCACAAAAAGGGTAAAAATAGCCAAGAAATGGACAATGTACGCACTAGGAGCCGATAATCACAAAGTTACGACAAATGCACCAAATACTCATCAAAATGGCATCAAAGGGTATGAAATGTTGCTTAAATGGGGCTGATAATCACGTCAAATCGAGTGTCATCAAAATACCCCACACTTAAGCTTTTGCTTGTCCTCAAGCAAATTGAACTAGAACACACTCAAATTCACAAATGACACGAGATTAAACTGAGATTCAATTCTAACGATTTGGTTTAGACTGTTCCACGTAGAAAAAGTGACCTACACATGCAAGAACATCAACCAAACAAGTTTTCGATCTCACTAATTTCTGCACACTTCAAGTAGTAGTTTTAACAAAGCTCATTTCTTGGCAAAACAATTAATTATGCTTAACCAACTACGATAACACCAATTCTAATCAAAAATACTTTAAGCTCTAGCCATGATGTGGATGTGAAGGTAGGAAAAGTGACGTGGCTATCGACTCGACGTCATCCGTCTCTAGATCTGTACGTTACATGTTCTAGCTAGGACCGATTTAAACAACAATTTATTTCAAGTTTCATCTTCTTCCTTTAATTTATTACTGCATACTAGTGCTCGATACCAAACACTTCACTTAGATGTTGGACCTGCCTAGCTCACAGTATTTTTGCCTTTGCTAGTACTCAACCCGAACACTTCATTTAGGTGTCGGGCTTGCCTAGCTTTGATTTTCAGCACTTTAAAGAACTTAGCATTAATTTGCACAACTTAAGTACTTGATTTAACAATTTAGCCATTTGATCCTAGCTAGTTATAACTTTTTACACAAGATTTCGAATTGGATTTCCGTCTAATCTCAAGCCACAATCACAGGTGATCAAATATGGAGTGAAAACATGGAAGAAGCTAGCATTTATCATCTTAGAACGGTGTTAACAACTAAATCAATTTAATTGATTCAAGTTTCAACTACAAAAGTGATTTATGATCTGTTCTGACCTAGAGTTATTTAATATCAGTTCTGTCACGTTGGTGACAGGTTCTAAGTGGAACAGTCCAGACGTCATTGTTCAAAATTGAAGTCAATTTAACATCACAAGTAAGAATTGAGCAATTCTATGCTAGAGAAATTTCAAACTTGAACCACAGAATCATAGATAGCAAGCAAGATCAGGCAAATTCTAACATCCTACCCCACACTTAAACGGTTCTGTGTCCTCACAGAACTAATCTAGAGTAGAGAGATACGAAGAACCTGGAAGGTGACGGTCGGTGTAGCGGATGAGCACGGAGAGTCCGGAGTAGAGCGAAGTAGCTACTTAAGTTCCTACAAAACAAAAACAACAAAAAGATCAAAAGGATACCGGGACAAGTGCCCCGGATCCACACAGAAGAAAAGTGGGTCGAGATCCGAAAAGAAGAAAGAAAAGAAATGGAAAGGATAGAAACAACCTGATCACTGTTCCGAGGGCGGGGGTGAAAATTAGAAGTCGAAACCGGTATAAATAGTCGGCGGAAAACACAAGATTTTGGCGAAAATGATTGAAAATTTTTGGCGAAAATGATTGAAATTTTCGGCGAAAATGTTTTGTAAAATCAAAATCCGGTTCGGCGAAAAGTTAAGTTGTTTTCAGTCGAGAAGTAGAAACAGGAGAACAGGCCGGTTTTAAACACATATTTTCGGCGAAAATATGGGTGAATTTTCGCCGAAAATAATCTTGAAAATGGTCGGCAGTTTTTTTTTTTTTTACAGGGGCTTTAAAACAGAACTACTCAAAATGAAAACAACTGACTACAGCCGTGGGTTGCCTCCCACGAAGCGCTCTTTTATTAACGTCCTTGAGCTGGACGATACCTGGATGGTATTAGGAGACATCCCAACTCAGATTCTCCTTAACGCTAGCATCGGAGTTCATAAAGTAGAGCTTCGGGGCTTCTCCGGTGAGCATGAATTTCTTCCCGTTTGCGTGTAAGAGCTTTGTACGTCTGTCGGGAAGGTGGTCAGTAATCTTGAATGGTCCGAACAGTTCTGTCGAAGGATCATCTTCTACAAGGAAGACAGTGGACGGAATGAGAACGATCGGCTTCTTCTTTTCTTTAACCTCCGGCTTGATATCACCAGGATCGGTGATCGTCAGTATTTCCTTAGGAGATGCTTTCGGCTTCTCATTCCATACTTGTTCCAGCGCCGGTAGCTTGGAACGAATTGGTGGTGCAGCTGGCTCGGTAGATGGTGGCGGCACAACTGGTCTCCAGACCATGTGAGTCTTCGTCTTCTTATTCTTTCCCCGAGGTCTGCTAGGTTTTGTGCTCGGTGGCTTAGAAGAGGCTTTCAGTTCCTTCTTCTTTGGTGGCTTTTGAGGGACAGGTGGATCTGGTTTCTTCTTAGTGACCTGTTCAGCATCTGCAGTAACAATTGAGCTAGGAACACTAGAGGAAACATCAGTAATGAAGTTGACCGAGGCCAACTCCACAGTTTCTACAGTTAAATAATGTAATTCTCCCTTAGGAATGTATTTCATATTGTCCTTGAGACGGAATGTTGCAGTATCCTTTCCAACCCTTAATGTTAATGAACCATTTGGAACATTGATGTTAATGTCGGCTGTTGCCATGAACGGTCGACCTAGGATAAGGGTAGAATATGTCTCTTGGGTATCCATCACTACATAATCAGCGAAAAAACCGGAAAGGGCCACAACAAGTGATTACATCCTTGATTATTCCTCTAGGTTCTTTTAAAGTTTTGTCAGCGAACACTAAATGCATGCTAGCAGGTTGTAGTTCACCTAAGTTCAGTCTCTTATATAAACACATAGGCATAACATTGATAGATGCACCTAGATCAACCAAACTACGCTCAATTTCGATGTCATTAATGATTATAGGTAACGTAAAAGGGCCAGGATCATAGCATTTAGCTGGGATAGGTATGGGTAGTGATTGAGAGACGATAGCTGAACACTCTCCCGTAGAGAGAATGGATAGTGCTCCCTTCTTCTTCTATGGACTGTTCTGCTCACTGCTCCTGGTTGTGATGACTTTAGCATGCTCGTTCTTCATGGAGGAGTTGTTTTGAGACGGCGCCTGATTGAAGAGAGGGAGGTTGGCTAACAAGCTAGCAACTTTATTTACCATGCTCTCTATTCTCTGTCCTTGTGCGATCTGTCCTTGGTTAAAAACATCTTGGGCTTTAAACCTTTCTTCGTGATCATCAAGCCTTGCTGCAATCAGGTCAAACTTCTGGGCCATTCTCCTCTCCCAAGTGTTATCAGACGTAAAATTCTGAGGTTGCTGTGCTCCGGCGAATCTGGGAGGATCTTGATAACTATTTTCCCAGCATTGATTCTGACTCCGGTTGAATCCGAAGTTGGAAAGAGGACGCTCGGGGAAGCTTCCCTGTTGTTGAGGAGGTGTTCTGAACTGATGGTAGTCGGGGTGGCCTCTTTGATCATTGGTGAAACCTTGATCAATGAAATTAACTTCCTCTCTTGTCCAGTTATTAGCTGTACCGAAGATCTCCTTCATGTGTTTCTGTACTTCGATCTTGATCTGCTCTTCACTGGGTTGGCTCTTGGCTGCTCCAAACTGTCTCTCCCAATTTCTGGACTTAGAGGCGCAGTCTTCAAAGTGAAGAAGAGCAGCTTCTGGTTCAAGTGCTGTGCAGTTGCCATTAGCTAAAGTGTTGACCCATTCAGCCGTTTCTTCATTCATACCTTGGGCAAAGATTTCGGCTAGCTGTCCCTGGTTGAATTCGTGATGAGGGCATTCAGAGAGAAGCTCTTGGAATTCGTTCCAAGCATCGTATAAGCTTACTCCTTCCTTCTGAGAGAATCTAACGATGTTATCCTTGTAAAATGTCGTTCTTGAAGGGGGATAGTATTCCTCTATGAAGTCCTGAGCTAGCTTATCCCAGTTGGTGTAGTAGCCAGGTGGTTTCGAGCTGAGCCATATCTTGGCGTTGCCTTTAAGAGAGAATGGGAATACTCGTAAGCAAATATTGTTCTTACCGAGATTCCCGCTCTTAAACGTCTCGCACATGTCAAAGAAGTTCGCCAAATGTGTGCAGGGGTTTTCTTGCGACTTCCCTTCGAATTGAAGATCCCTAGAGACCATGTTCAGGAAGGAAATTGTGATCTCATAGTCAGGGTCGTCATCGTTGTGCCGCACAACAACGCTAGGTCGAAAGTTAGCCGCACTTGGTCTACAGTAATCCGCCACGGTGCGTTGAGCAGCCTCTACGGGAGGAGAAGGTGGTGGTGAATCTGAAGTAGTGGATAGAGCGGATGAAGATGAGGAGTTCTCCTTCAACTCCTCAATCTTATTAGGGATAGGTGATGTAGGAGGAATGATTATGACTTGCTTCTGAGCTCGCGGTTTCTTCGGCAGAGTAGAATTACCCGGCTTAAACTGAGAATGAGCGATCGAGCGGTTCATAAACCTGTAGAACAACCTACAAGCAACAAAAGCAAGCATACCGGCGTAAAATCAAAGTGTGATGAAAAATGAAAGATGGAAAGTAGAAGAATAAATTGCCAGTTCTTCTTTCAAACAATCAAAAGAAGTCCCCAGCAACGGCGCCAATTTGATGCTGCAGTTTTAGTGGTATCAAATAACTAACCTACCGAAGTAGACTAGATCGTATTCCATAGGGTTTCTACTAATCGACTACTCAAAGAAGCTGGCAAATTAGTCAGGTTTAAACACTTAGTGCGTGGTGTGAGTTCCACGACTTCTAATCTAATAAAGCAGGAAAATAAAAGACAGAAAAGTAAATGGTTGACTAACGAGAAGATAGACGAACTTAGATTTCGAATCCCCTTAGATCACCAGAGCATTGGCAATCAACAGATCAGCGGTTTTCAATTCTAATTCAATCGGTTTCTATACACCACCATAACTCCTTACCCTTAGCTTTAAGACTGGCGTACGTTCGCTCTATCCGATCTAACTACCAAGATTAACTAGCCGCCCGGGTACGGTCGCCTCTCGCAACGACTTAATTAACTGGTGCAATTACTAACGATTTATGAGTTACTCTTGCAGTGGATTAACCCTAACCGGTTCCTACGAAAGGCACGCTCCAATTATAAGGTTAATTGTTTGATTTGGTGTTTTAAAGTAAGGCGAGCGTTCGCTTCTATCCTTAGCTTAACCAGAATCTAATCTAGGTGATCAATCCAGACAAGAAACATGAACAATGAAGAACAAATCAAACATGAAAGAGAAACTGATTGAACTTTGAATCTAATCACCGCCGATCCGTGACCGCTTTAAAGCCCTGGGCCACTTAGGGTTCATCTAATCTAAGCTCTACAAGTTCAGCTACTCATAACGATAACAGAAGAATCAAAGGCAACAAAGGAAATCATCATACAGAGGAAGAACATATAAGAACTGAAAAACCTAATTCTGACGACTCCGACGAAGCTTCAATCTCCTGGATCTTCAACTTTAAGCTCCGAGCTCTTCGAGGTGGAAGGATGGCATCACGATCTCTCCACGGATCTTCGAACTCTCTAAACTATCTATCGACCCTAAGGTCGTGGCTAATCAGCCAAAATTCGTGTGTATTCAATCTGGCTTCAAAAACTCTATATATAACCCTAGAAACCCTTTACAAGTTGGAAAAGGCTGAATTTTCCCGTCTGGGGAGCTTACACGGCGTGTAAGCTCACAGTGCATTGAGCTTACATGGCATGTAAGCTCCAAAACGCAGCGTTTTGAGCTGTGCAGCACTCTGACTTGTTTCGATCATTCCCGCTCCGTTTGAACTCCGATTTGGTCTCCGTTTGAAGCGATGGACTCGTGAGAGAGTCCTCTATAATGTGATAACCTGGGGGCTCAACATAAAATCTCACAAAAAGGGTAAAAATAGCCAAGAAATGGACAATGTACGCACTAGGAGCCGTAATCACAAAGTTACGACAAATGCACCAAATACTCATCAAAATGGCATCAAATGGTATGAAATGTTGCTTAAATGGGGCTGATAATCACGTCAAATCGAGTGTCATCATCAATTCTATTGTTGATAATGATGATGATAATGACTACAATGAAGACGAAGCACTGGAAAATGAAATGTTTGGTATGGCGGTGTGCGTCAGATGATGATTAGCTTTTAGATGTTGCGAATTGGGATGGTTGAATTTGTTTATGTTGTTAATGTTGACTTTGTGTGGTGTTTGAATTATGATGTTGTTGATGACTTTTGAATTATGGTTATGTATTAGTTACGACTCAGACTTATGATGGATGGTTGATTATGGATTTGTATTTTGTGGTATGATGTCTTATGTTTTCGTTTCAGGGAATATTGCGAAGAACTGAATTGCCAAAATTGTAGCGTTATGCTGCCAAAATTTTTAGCAAAACAAATATCAGCAGCTGTCGGTTTTGTTTTGCCAAAATCGGGTTTCGGTCCAAATTTCGGTTTCGACGTGGTTTTCGGTTCGGTTCTCACTATTGAATTTCGATCAAAAGCGTCTCAATCGGTTTTCCGGTCACGGCTCGGTTATAAATGGAAACCGGTTAGTTCGGCTCGGCTAAAAAACCGAGCACTTTCGGTTCGGTCGCCGGTCACACCTTCGGCCACAATCGGCTTCGGGCAACCGACCTTTCGGTTCAGTTTTTGACCGAATCGGGCCGACTGCCAGCCATACCAACGATGATGATGCTGATGATAAAGGAGGGGATATTGCTGTTGCAGATGATGCTATTCCTGAAGGAAACTAGGAGACGAACGTACCAGCCCAAACTGATGCCTCCATCCCCGATGAATCTGGTAAAGAACCAACTAATAGTGTTGTGGGACCTCATAGGAGTTCTTTTGTGGATTACTCTGCTCTATCGAAGGATGATCAGGAAACACTTGATGATATTGTTAGTGTGATCATTTATGATGATGATGGAAAGAAGGCAAACTATTCAGGAGATGACCTGCATTGCTCTCCCAAGTCCCTCCTCATGTTGGTATTGTCCCTCCTAAATCTCAAACCCATTGGAAACGCTTATGCATGTTATACAAATGAAGGAAGTTGGAGGTATTTTTCATTTTATATAAATTAGTTATCTGATTTTCTGTTTTAACTAAATATCTGTTGTTTGGTTATCTAGTTAACCATCTAACATTTGGTTTTGTTATGTATGCCAACATAAACTGGTTTCGGTCCATTTCGTTTTTCGACGTGGTTTTTCGGTTTGGTTTCCTATGCAATTCGATCAAAGCGTCTCAATCGTTTCCCACGGATCGAAAAAAACTAGTGGTGTAAAAATCCGAGATTCGTGTTTGTGATCGCGTCACAACCTTCGCAAATGGCTTTGTCAACACGACCTTCGGATCAGTTTTGACCGAATCGGGCATGCGCCATACCAACGATATATGCGAATAAGAGGACATTGCTGTTGAGATGATGCTAACCTGAAGAATAGAGACGAACGTACAGCCCAAACTGATGCTCCTCCATGATCTAGGTAAGTAACAATAATAGTGTTTGGACTCATAGGATTCTTTTGTGGAATAACTCTCTCTATGAAGGATATCAGGAAACTTATATATGTAGGTGATCATTTATGAGATGGAAAGAAGGCAAACTATTAGGAGAGCTGCATTGCCTCCATGACTCTATGTTGGTATTGTCCTCTAAAGTCTATAATCCATGGAAAGCTAAATGCATGTATATACAAGAAGAAGTTGGAGTATTTATTTTATATAAATTTAGTTATCTGATTTTCTGTTTTAACTAATATTTTTTGGTTATCCTAGTTACATCTACATTTGGATATATCTAGTTAACTGGTCATCAAAACAGTAACTAGTACTTTTATAATTAATTGGGACTTTTTCAGTTGGTTTTATGTTTGTTAACTAGTTAACTGTTATATTTTGGCTGCTAATATGTTATTTATGTGTTTAAAAATAATAGATTCAACCAGTGACCTTAAGCATATGGTGATCCCTGATACCTACAGTTCGGGTAAGAAAGGATCAAGCAGCAAAACTATGGTGTCTAAACAAGTTACCGCTCCAATTCATATAGCATCATTTGGAAGTGCTTCGAAGATCAGTACTTCATTACCGAAGCAAAGTGCTCCAATAGCAGCTGTCTCTGTAAAAATCTTGAAATCTACTACTGTTACTGAGGTTCCTGTACTTCGGTCTGAAACTGCTGTCACAGATTATCAACATGGGGGTTTGAACTATGTTGTTGCTTACTGCATCAACTCATCTCTTGATCCATAAGTAAATAGGACTATGGAATGTTAACTAGTTTTCTTTTTTAGCTTGGTTAACTTGTTAACTTGTTTTATATTTTTTAGGGATGAGCCTGTATACGTTGTCAAAGATGGTCCGTTAACCCAACAATAAAGTTACAAAAGTTTAGAATAGCAAACACAGTAGGATAACAAACTGTTCTTACCACACATAATTGTGCATACACACTGTCTACTTAACATATTGTTTGCACAAAAACAAAAGAAAAAACACAAAATGTTCAGTACATCCTTAAAAAAGTATACAGGCTCATCCCTAACTTCATATAAAAAATGTTATATATATGGTGGTAATTAATTGGAGCAAGACATTTGGAAACTTTCGATCTTGCTTAATCCACACTTACCTTTCTTCCAAACTTATCATTCTTTGTTTGAATCATCTCTTTCTTTTCAGGATCTCTTTCCCAAAAGTAACCACAAAAAAAGCACTAGTCTTTGTGAGAGCTAGTCGATTGGGCTATACAAACTTGTCAACCTATATTACAGCAGTGAGTCTATGCAACATTAGAGACCATGTAACAACCCTTCATGGCTAGCAATAACCTACAGAAGAAGTATCAGACCTAAGATTCAAAAATAGATTAACTGATAAAAGTATCTACAAATCTACTTTCTTCCAACATAAGCTGCCAACTTGGACAAATCTGGAATCCAAAACGATAGTTCTGAAGACCCAGTTGCAAACATTAGGGTTCCAGGAGCCCATTTTATGACGTGAGGTTCTGTTTCATAAGTCATCCAACTAGCCACCTGTTAGCCACAGAGGAAAATAGGAATCAGTTGTACGTTTGCATAAACTATGGTACCAGAAATAATTTACCCATTCTATAAAGGAAAAAAGGGGGGAAGAGAAGATAATTAAGTTGCATCTCTTACCTCCTTCCCAGTCCTTATGCTCCAAGCATGGACACTACCATCACCTGAGCCTGTAACATATGAACAAATGAATGACCGGAAGATAGGAAGGTAAGTCTTTTGCATCTCACAGTCGAAGGAAATACGAGAATGCTTGAGGAAGGCTTACCTGATATAACATACATTCCATCAGGGCTGAAAGATGCTTCCAATGTGGAATTGCTTGAAACTGGCTTTACATTGTAGGTGGATAGCTGGGGAGTAAGCGAACAAGAAAAATTAATTAACTCAGATGTGATCGTAGAATTGCGTATAACAACATTGATATTTAAACTGACCATACAGATTATAACTTACCAATGTTCCTCGGAAAGAATCAAGTACATGAATATGTCCATCCATGGTTGTCAGAAGCATGAGTCTGCCGTCATTGCTAAACTTTAAAGCATTTGCATCCGAAACATCTCCCCCAACAGAATAAATCTCAAAAGGACCCTTTTCATATTTACGAGAATCAAACATTCTAATGTAACCTCCGAAGGCAATGGCAAAAACTAGTCCCTGATCATCATATGCTGAAGTAGGCCTTCCTTGGACACGCAGAAGACCCTGGTAGTAGTAGATGGACAATTGGCTTAGAAGCTCATATCAAGAATTGAAGAACAATTTCGCAAGTCCCATGACTACAATTTAATATATGAGACCTGACACTTTTCAGCTCGCTGATCCCAAAGCAAAACAGTTCGATCCAAAGAACCAGAAATGAAAGAGTCTTTGCGAGCACAGAAACTTAGTGAAACAACCCTTCAATACAAGAACAAACATTGGTTATCCATTTAGCCAAAGAGAAGACTTGATGATTAATTAGAAAACATCAGTAACTAAGCAGTAGACCAAACCTGTCATGGTGACCCTTAAAATACCGCAAATACTTGTTATCATTCAACGAGAGGAGCCGAAGAGATTCTGAAACAACAACATATTTACAAGTTTATAACAGCAGATAGAAAACTACAAACAGAACAAAACCAAAACAAACACATTATCCAGACAAACTTACCATCCCACCCATTTTTCGAAGAATAGATGACAGTGGTAGGATGAGAAGTGAAGGAAACCAGATCAACACCATACTTCTTGCTATTAATCGTCTTCAAACATCTGTGAAAAAAACAGGAAACGTAACCTCACAATTCGTGAGCCAGACAGACAAGCCATGGAAGTTCCAACCATATGGATTTACGTTGAAGATCTCAGCAAAATGAACTGAATCATCTTAAAGTTGAAAACTTAAACGGGAAATTACATATAGAGAAACTAAACTCAAACGGTAACAAAACAAAAAGAAAATCTATGACGAGGTAAGCTTACGTAGCAGTGGCAACATCATAAAGGCGAATGGATTCATCATCGCTAGCAGTGACCAAGTAGCTGGACGGCTTGTGGAAGTCCATTGAACTGATTCTTCCACTCTGACACACACAATAAAAAGGAATCAGAAAAGGCCCATGAAAACCTAAAAGGAAACCTGTAGATGAAAGAAACGAACGTAGTCTCTGAAAACCATGCCGGTTTCCATGCTCTGAAGAATCTCTTCTGTCAGCTCCAGTGACACTTTATCATCCCCTCTTCCCGATGGCGTCCCTTCCATCTTAAAACTCTCTTCTGTCAGCTCCAGTGACACTTTATCATCATTATACTAGGCTAGGATTTGCATTTTGCTTTAGACGCACTGGATTTGAATTTGGATAGAAAACTGAGACAGCTTCGTTGGTACGCTAAACCTGAGCTGAGAATGAGAATGAGCATAACCCTGAATCAATATGGTTTACGATTATGCCCAAAAATTGAGATTCTCACAGGCCACAGCTTCATATTTTGTTTTCATTATTGCTGAGCTAATTAATCAACCCATTCCAATGCCATCAAATTTTGGGTTTGCTGTGACTTTCTACAAATAGTTGAAGAAAACACACAATCGATGGATACAAAACCTTTCCAGAAAAAAGGATGGATACAAAAAAATCCTACATCTTAAAAATCAAAATCAAGCCTACCACGGGGATGACGACTGCAGAAAGAAGGTAAGCGAGGAAGGAAGGAGGAAGAAAGGCAGGCGACAGCGACGGAGGCTGGCTGATGAGAAGCAGATGACGGCGACAGCGGCTTGGCGGGAGAAGGAAGGTAAGGGCTTTGACGCCGAGAAAGGGGAACGGGAAAGTGGATGGCTAGTCTGGGTTTAAAAAAGTGGGTTTTTATTTTAGAAAACAATTACTATTTTGGTTAACAAAAAACAATATATATATGGTCAACGCTCCGGTACCCACAGGGTACCGATACCCTATCACTAAAATTTCATTACAGTTATGTTTGAATTTTAAAGTTTGAGAGTCTTAGTTTAGTGTTCAGGGTTTAGGATATAGTGTTTGAGGTTTTGAGTTTATTTTGGGGGTTTATGGTATTTTAATTTGAACTTTTGGTCAAAAGTTAGAGTTTTACATACGATTTAGGATTTGAGCTTATGAAGTAGTATTTGAGGGTCAGAATTCAGTGTTTAGGGAGTAAGCATTATTCACTAGTGCTCATGAATAATGCTTACTCCCTAAACACTGAATTCTGACCCTCAAATACTAATGATAGCATTGTTGACAAGAAGTTGATTCAAGTGGCACCTAGACAACTTGTTATTCGAGTGTTACTCAAGTGTTATTTACTATTTAGGTAACACTCACCTGTTATTTGAGTGTTATTCAAGTGTTATTTAGTTAACACTCGAGTAACACCCAAGTAACATGTTATTCGAGTGTTATCTAAATAACATTTGAATGTTAACCTGTCTCCCATTCTTTTTGCTATTTTCTCTGAAGGTCTTACCCTGCTGATTCAAAAAGCAATTATAGACAAATTTCTCGTAGGCCTTAAGTTAAACGCGTATTGTCCTGTTATTACACATCTAATGTTTGCAAATGATACTTATATATTCCTCCGTGTTTCCTTGCCTAAAATTGATAATCTGATCTTTCTTTTCCAGAATTATGAAACATATAGTGGACAGAGAAAATCAGCTGTTACTTTTTGCAATGGTACACCTAATGACTCAAGAGTGGAATGGAGTTAAACACTTAATTTTTGTTCGTGAATGGTTGACTTCTTTTCCCCTGTGGGAGTTTTTCGGGGTGAGTCTGATTCTAAAGACAACAATTCAAATGTTGTATGCGATAAAACATCAATCCCAACCCTCCATCTAATGTAACGGGTTCTCACCTTCTACATGTTTCTTTCATTTTCTCCATTTCATTATGAATGAGAACTTTTATTTCGGCCAAAGAAAGTGTTGGCCGGAGAGAGATTCCAATTTTCAGGGCATCGTTTATGCAGGGTGACTCCGTTGGTTATAGCAAACTAAATTTCTTCATCCATACAGTTTGTACGAACTCCATACAGAGTGTACGTTATATACATGTTGGACGAGCGTCATACACATGTTGTACGAGCGTCATACAAATGTATGAATTTCATAATGAGTGTATATACAATTTGTATAAACTGTTTACAACCCTACCAACAAAACCGTACAACTACCATACAAAGGGTAAGAACATAAATACAATGTGTACGCAAAATACAGACTGTACATCAATATAGAGAGCAAACCATGGATGAAATATATATAGTTTGTATACAGCCCCGCTTGCACAAACCACATACAAATTGTTTGACTGCAGCCTGTAAATTTTTGCAGAGAAAATCAGCTGTTGCTTTTTGCAATGGTACACCTATTGACTCAAGAGTGGAATGGAGTTAAACACTTAATTTTTGTTCGTGAATGGTTGACTTTTTTCCCCCTGTGGGAGTTTTTCGGGGTTAGTCTGATTCTAAAGACAACAATTCAAATGTTGTATGCGATAAAACATCAATCCCAACCCTCCATCTAATGTAACGGGTTCTCACCTTCTACATGTTTCTTTCATTTTCTCCATTTCATTATGAATGAGAACTTTTATTTCGGCCAAAGAAAGTGTTGGCCGGAGAGAGATTCCAATTTTCGGGGCGTCGTTTATGCAGGGCGACTCCGTTGGTTATAGCAAACTAAATATCTTCATCTATACAGTTTGTACGAACTCCATACAGAGTGTACGTCATATACATGTTTTACGAGCGTCATACACATGTTGTACGAGCATCATACAAAATGTATGAATTTTATACTGAGTGTATATACAATTTTTATGAACTGTTTACAACCCTACCAACAAAACCGTACAACTCCCATACAAAGTGTAAACAATTTATACAAACACCATACAAAGGGTAAGAACATAAATACAATGTGTACGCAAAATACAGACTGTACATCAATATAGAGAGCAAAACCATGGATGAAATATATTAGTTTGTATACAGCTCCGCTTGCACAAACCACATACAAATTGTTTGACTGCAGCCTGTAAATTTGTCAGGAATAATATTTTTTCCAGAAACATATATTTAACGATGACGATCACGTGGGTGAAAAAATATTCATCAACGAAGACTTGTGTCATCGGGAAACATTTTGGTGAGGGAAATTGGCAGGAAACTTCAAGAAAGTAAAATAATTCGGAGCTATAAACAAAAGACTAAGATCATGAGATTAAACAACTAAAATTTAACGGTGAAAAATTATTGTCAACAAAAAATATAGCCATGGTCACCAAAATTGAACTTTCAACCAACACTTGGATTGATGCTACAAAAAGACATGAGTTTCTCACCCGCAATGAAAGCATCCATTTCTTGCTCTTCCAAGCACACATATGCTTCAACACCATCTCCATTCCTCGTATCCATCATGGTGATCAAACCCTTGACCTCACAAGCACTAGGTGTGACCCAAACCGGTTTCCCCCAACCAAAATCCGGTTCGTAAACGGAAAACCACACCAACTTGTGCAAGCAAGCATATCCACCTTCTTTGCTTCCTCTCTTTCTTCTCGAAACCCCTTTGTGGTGTCGATAACAAAACTTCGCACTTCTTCCCCACCACATTTTGCGGCGCATGATTTGAAGTAGCTATTTTTGGCCTCCCTAATCCCCTCGATGAACACGACCAACTCCTTGTACTCTTGGTCCTCATTGTTCTGTGGGGGCAATGTCACGAATGTCGACGCCATGTTTCCAATGTAACATGTTGGCAACGGTGGGACAACTCGTGTTCTCAAGTTAACGGCCTGATGCAGTTCGATTCGAGTAGCGGTAGTCGATGCGGCAGAGATGACACATGAATGTAGAAGGGCTGAAACTACCTCTACCCTTGTGGGATTATCAATCCTCTGTTCCGCGATCCTCTTAAGCTTAACAACGTTAGATCCATTGAAGACAAATCTTTTACACACACATTTGACTTTCGAAAAGCTAACGGATTTCGTAACTGGCAAGTCAATGGGAGGGTACAAATCAGCAAATTTGAACTCCGGATCGGTGACATCTCTTTCAGAATTGGAAGCCAAGGAAGCCCACTTGTTAACAAATGAACAAATGCTCGACATGTCAAGAATCTTATGAGATACACAAATAGCTAAAGCCATACCTCCACAGTCGAATTCCGTGACCTGAATAGTTAACGGGCTGCTCAAGGTTGTATCTTTGTAACAAAGACCATCCGGGAACAACAACTTTAGAGTTTCGTCTACAGGGTGTTCAAGAACCTCAGACAGTTCCGAGCTCATACGTGCTTGTAGGAAGACAACTCCTTCGTCGTTGCAATCAACCGTTGGTGAATCCATGATGATTCGTCCCGCTAATGGGTAGTACTTGGTTAGGGCTAAGGACAGGGATTTCTTTAGGATATTGGTTATGGGATGATTTGGGTGTGGATGGAGGTAGAAGAAAAGGATTGGTACATAGATCATAGGAGTCAACTGATCGAAAAAGGAAAGCTTGTGGATTTTGTTGTGGGTTTGTGTTGGAGAAGATGGTTTGATCATCTCCCTCGAGTAAACCTCAAGTTTTCTTGTAAGGTTCATTGTTTTAGCAGAACTAGCTAAATGGGAAATTTGAGAGCTTGATTTTGTGTAATAGGGTGTTATAGTTTTTAGCCATTGTTAAATAGCCAAGCTTTATGAACAAGATTAGAAGGATAGACAGCAACAATGCAACAATAATTTAATAAAATGAAAGCTAATTGTATATGGGGTTTTTAAACAATGTTGTTTATAAGTTTATTCTTTAGTCCCAACTTGATGAAGATGACAATGATGTATATTTGTTTTGTTTGTAAAATAATAATTTGAACAAGTTGGCATTTGTTTTTTTGGGCTCTTCGAGTATTTAATTTAATTTAACCAGATGCGGTTGTATGCTTGTATTTCATTTTATGAAATATTTGATAAGGTGCATTCTATAATATAGTGAGATTTGTGTAATCCATCTCTCATGCCAAGTTGTGAAAAGAACAACCAAGAGTTGTGTATATTATACTAACTCGAAATTGCAATACATATTGTTTCGCTCACGAGGGTGTATAATGAGATTCAACTTGGAGAGTTGAGAGATGAGGAACTGTTCGCTTGGTTCTTGTGCACCGATGGTCGTCTGGAGTGTACCTCGCAAGGTGTACAGGAGACAGTAGTAAGTGTATTTGTGTGTGAGTAGAGGGGGTTAAGGTCATATGAGAGAGAGACAAAAAAGTATCGGGGTACCCCTTAGGGTTTGTGTGGATGGCATCCCTAAGCGTACTAATTACCAGAGTCTACTGCTTAAGCCGTGCCTTGGATGTGCGTCTTATCTTTGAGGGTTGATCCCTTATTATAATGTTCAAAATCTGAGTTCGGCTAGGAGTCATTTCCCTTGTGGGAGTCGTACTCTGGTTTTGAGGGGAAACCTAGACGGCTAGGGTTTCTGTCGTCTTTCAGTGGGCCTAGGGGTCCGTGCGGCCCAGGCTTTCTTCGAAGGAATCCTAGGCGGCTGTTGGCCCTAGGATTATGTCATGTTGTGTCTGTTCGTCGGCATGTACGCCAAGCGGGGGGCTAGAAACTTGGTTTGGGCCCATCACATATATATGTGTGAACATTATTAACCTAAAAGATGTAGTAGACTAGTAGTAGAGTGATAATGAAAACATCTCAATCATGGTTTCAAGCTTTAAGATCAACCGTTGGCGGATGACGGCAGAGCAAAGGGGTGTAGCGACACTCCCTTGGCCCGCAAAGATTTTTTTTAGTATATATGTGTATTATCTAGATCGAATTTGTGATCTCGTAATCACTATTATATTTAATACTAATGGGTCATTTAAATGAGAACCGAGCTCCAATAATTCAATACTAATTGGGTATAGAAATTGTGGTCCAATTTATACGAGGATGAGAATTGAGGTCTAATTATTCAAATGCAATCCCAATATCATAAATATGCACATACAATGAGTTGTACATCAATTCTTCATATATATGCATATACAACTTATTAATATGATGCTTAAAATAAATAAATAAAACTACAGCTCAGTCATCAAACAAATCCCTTTCTTTTTTTGCAAAAAATCAATAATTGTAGTTGTAAAAAAATTGTTCTACAATGCTTTTAATATATGCAAATTTGTCGTAGTTTGTTGTAAACACTGTATGTTAATTACTACTTGGTGATTATATGAATATTACGTATTATATTGTTAGCCTTTAGTTTGATTTAAAACTGACTTTTCTATTATTTAGTTACGAAATTTAGATCACATTAACCAATTTCATGGCTGAACCACTAATCAACAATCATCATTGAAAAAAAATATATAGAAAATAACACAATCCTTGCTTATGAAAATTATAGAGGGATCTTTTTATAGATCAACTTCCTTAAAAGAAGTATTGTTTAGTAAGTTTATCACCGACCCTTCCCTTTCATGTATTGGATCTTTTTTTCATAGACAGATATATTCTCTTTTTGTTTCTACTTCATTTCAATTTTCAATGTTAACACTTAACTATCGGTTGGTGTTCAAGTAATTACTTTTTAAAGTACGCTTATAACCGGCCCAAGATTCGTGTCTATACAATCCAAATACGCGGGTTTGTAGTTTGTACTGGTTTCGGGTCGGCCCTGAAATAATTGGTTCAACTTAACGGGCAGAGCCGGATTTTGATATATCTACCCGACCTAGTTTTTAGAGAATTTGATTAGCGGAAAACTTCATTTTCTTATTAAGGGTAAAAAGGCAGAGTATTCTTTATGGTAGGGATCTCCTCCTCCCTGGTCTGTTATGGCAGATTGGTTTAAATACGCGTCTCTCCGTGCTGGAGCGTCCTTGGGTCCCAAGCCCTGATGGCCCATCTTACCCTGCTCACAGGGCTCCGGTTCTTGAATTACGACATTTAAGAATTTCAAACCTGTTTCGATTTGGGGGTTGGGATATTCCTAGGTTAAAGGAGTTTTTTGACCCTCCCTCGGCCCAAGCAATTGCTAGCATCCCCTTGCCTCAATGTCTGTTCACGGATAAGCCAATCTGGTTCCACTCCCCTAGTGGCCATTACTCCGTCTCTTCTGGGTACGCCCTGGCTTGTCGCTCGAGGAAATTAAAGAAAACCCCACCGTCCTTAGCTTCCCCTACTGATCCAAGGTTATGGAGATCAATCTGGTCCCTTCGCATTCAGCCGAAGCTACGTTTCTTCTTGTGGAGACTCTGCCACAGAATTCTGCCAACAATCGAAGGACTAAATTCAAGAGACTTGGACTTGGATCCTCTATGTCCTTCCTCATGATGAAACTATTGAACATATTCTTTTCTCCGCTCGGTTTCTAAGCGGTTTTTCGCTACTTCTGTCTTAGACCTAGGGAATATCCCTCATACCCACCCAGCGTTAGTTTGGAGATTCATCTATGAATCTTGTCCCCTAGAGGCGGAGTTGTGGGTTTTAGCTTGGTGGCGCCTTTGGAAATCTCGAAATTGGGTGGTTTTTTAAAGAGTACAATACTCGATGTCGGTGCTTCAGCGTCACTTCACCTTCGATCAAGATAAGCTCTGTTTCCTCCCCGTGCCGACTCCTCCAGCTACCCCAACTCTTCGAGACCTCCCCTGGCAGGCGCCCCGTTACCCTCGGCTAAAGATTAATGTAGATGGAGCAGTCGCAGCCAGCTCGGGTGGGGCGATTGGCTTGGTGGTCCGTGACTCCTCAGGTGGCCAGCTCTTTGCGTCAGGTATTTCTTACCTAGGTATTACTTCTCATTTTATTCTTGAATTACTGGCTGTCAGGGATGCATGTGCTCTGTGTCACTCGATGGGGTGGAGAGAGGTGGACATTGAGGGAGATGCTATTCAGGTCACTCTAACTGTTGCTCAACGTCAAGTTTTTTCACGAGACGGTGGTGCCATCATTGCGGACATCCTGCATTTTGTGGACGGTCTTCCCCAACTGAGATTGCGGTCTGTGCCTCGTCAATCTAATATGGCAGCCCACTATGTGGCTCGCCAAGCGCTTAGTTACCTCCCAAGCCAAGGAGTGGTTAACCTTTCGGCTTGGGTAGGTACTTAATATCTCCTTTTGTTTGGTTGCCTCCTTCTCTCCTGCGGGAGTTGTCTTCGGAAAAAAAAAGGCTTTTATATACAAAGTCAGTACAACTAATAAGGAGGGGAAAATAATTACACAATAATTAAATTTTGTATTCCTGTTACTCCTTCTCAAGTTGAAGCATGTAGATTTTTAATGTCAAGCTTGACCATGATTATATGAAATTGGTCAACACTATGACCCTTGGTGAAAAGATTAGCGACTTGGTCTCTGTTGGCAATCTTGTGTGGCTCAATGTCCCACGCAGTGACACGCTCTTGAAAAAAGAAACAATTTGTTTCCACATGTGTATATCCATAGATGAATCGACACAACTCTTCCCATCCTCCCCCTCCATGGACTATAAAAGGAGGTTTCTCTCTCACTTTCATTACGCAAATTTACACAACTTCATCATCTCTCAAAAATCTCAAAGGTTCTTCATTTTTTTTTATAAAGAGGTTCTTCATTTTTTTTTTTATAAAGAGGTTCTTCATTTTCATAAGTCTTGAAATTGAAGGTTTATCCCATAAGAAAATTTATTGTAACCCTAGACTTTGGAAAATGGTAGAAATGTTCTTTACGAAAAGTGATGAGTTTGTTCACCACTCTACTAAAATTTGAGTCCCAGCTTGGTTCGAGTTGATTACAATCCAAAGTCTCCACTTCTCGACTAGGGTGCGTAAGAGAGCAAATTCTAATGTTGACGGGATTTAAGTGATCATACGATCCCCTTTCTAATATGGGTACACAAACTCATGTTTTGTATTGTGATCAACAATAATTTATTACTTGGAAAGTCCTCACTTTCCGTATCCCGGTAAATTGAAATGTAGGATCCAACGATTGTTATAATCATCAATTCTTGTAGTAGGGATGGTTGGAGCAAAGCTATGAAGGAGACAAAGGTGGAAGTTACAATCTTATGATTAATATGTTTTAATTAATTAGTTTTATAATAATTATTCTTTATTATTTTTCATTGAATTCTAATGTGGTATATTTGTGAGAAATTTTGTTGGTATTTGTTTCATATCAGATTCACATGAGCAGTTTATATGTCATGTCAGCTAAATTATCAACTCGGATTTAAAAAAAAAGTTCGAAAAAGATTGATAATATGTCAAGTTTTGAAATCTTCACGATAGTTTGTGTCATTTAAATATTTTTTAAAATATTACGAAGATACTTGTGCCAACTGTCTATTGTAGTGCAATTATTTGGGCTAATTCTCAGTGGGCCGGAAATTAAAACCCAATTTCATCAACCGAACGACTCATTTTGACCTTATGATGGGAAAATAATAACATAGTACATGGGGGAAATCCTGGATTTCTTTAAGCGTACAATTATGTTCGAAAACATAGACATAGACATAAAACTTGGCTGAGCTCATAAGTTATAATCATTTAGTGAGGGGCGTGGAAGGAGGAGGGATGGCATAATGGTGAACAGTGACTACGTCATCCAAATTAGCAGGAGGATTCTTAAGGTTAGCCAACCTCATTTGTATGTACTCTTTGAACTCAAATCCTCTGAACTTTTGTGATTCTTTAGTCTGTTCCATCACCTCTACCAATGGTTCAACCCACTTCTCTGCACCTATCAGATATGCAAATGCATATGAATATCTGTCTTTTCCCATCTGTGACCTTACTCTATGCGTCGAGCTCTTGTATTTGTCGTTGCTCAGTACCTGCATTTTATTATATTAAATAAATAAATAAATAAATGCTTCTTTCTCAACTTCCGGGGCCAGAAAAAGAAAGATTCTTTCTGTAAAAATGAAGAAGATATACTCGTGCAAGTAGGACAAAATGATATTATATGGAGCCCTCAGATAGTCAGATGTTGTTGTTTATAATATACAGAGACAGGGGAGACGGGCTGAGTCCGACTCACCCTACTTTTAGTACCTAGTGTTAAATTTATTATTATTTGAAATCTGGTTTAGTGTAAATTTTAATTTTGGTTAAGTGTAATATTAATCCGTCTAACTCATTGCTAATTTCAAACTTGAAAACCAAATACAGCTTTTTTAAAATCACTCTCTTTTTAAGAAAATCTAATTTAGTTAATAGACTTAATCATATTAACCATATCACTCTCTAATATTAATATCCGTCAACAATTGTTTTAATAATAAAAAAAATATCCCGTCAACAATTGTAGATAGTTGAGTAAGCCTAATATTATTTTATATTGACTTATGAATAAGTAAGAATACGATTAACTAACATTTTTAACGCTATATATAATTTTTTTTGTAGTAACCATATTAAAACTCTAATTACAAAATATTTAGTTTTACAAAAATTTTTGTTTCAAGTTGTGCTCAGTGCATCCACCACGAGATAGAAATAAGTTAATACCTGGATCACGTCGCCGACATTGACAACGAGGGAATGAGGGATGGGAGTGATGGGAATCCAGACACCATCTCTCAGGAACTCAAGCCCTCCAACTTGGTCTTGCAAAACTAACGTCAGCAAGTTCATATCCTTATGAGCATACACACCAGTGTTGTCCTTTTCCGTCGCTGGGAAGTAGTGAAACGCCGTCATCACATCCCACTTCCTATCGTCGTTGAATCTCTCCAACATACCCTTGGAAGTCCCAAGCTATCATTCACTAATCTCTCTATCAATTTCGCCGTTTCCAACAACTGCCCACTTATCGAATCCATTATATCCCTCAAGTGTGGAGGGTTAGTGGGGTAGACATTGAAAGAGGAGCCAGGGGAGAACATCCCGAAATACTCGTTTTTGTTTGGGGAGTGGTCCGGCTGCTTGACGTAGCCGGCGGGGAGAGGGGCCTCTGGCAGCGGGCCCCACTTTAGTTTGTCGTGTGTTGAGAAATTGAAGAACTCACGCGCTACTTGTAGCGATTGGTCCATTAACTTGGATGGGATACCGTGGTTGAGTGCAACAAAGAAGCCGTACTCTGAGCAAGCTTCCCTTATCTTCCTTATTACCTCCTCCTCCTCATCATCATCATGATGATCAGTGATGAAGAAAGGAGAGAGATCAATCACTGGGAAATCATACGAGCATTTGGCGGCATCCCTTTTAGTTGACATGACGACCAAAGATTTACAAGAACAAGAACAGGAACAGGGCCGTTAAGATCGATGAAACCCTCCTCAACTAACTTGGCCAATTTACCATATTTTATAGATTGATACAATACAAGCGATAGCAACAGACTACCAAACGATTATTAAGAGGACAAATATTAATTATTTGTAAATGTCTGCGGTAAACGACAATATGTTGAACCACAACTCCTTTGTAAATTAGATACCGTATCATAAACAGTATATCAACATTACATATCACTGGGATGCAGATCGGATGGAGGGGTTGAAAAGTTACAACCATTACTAAACCATTAGATCACCTTTCACCTTTTGATTAATTTAATGGTTTAAATTGTTAGATATATTTAGAACATTTTATATACACTTTAATTATTATATTTAAATTAAATATTTTAAAAATTTCTGGTGACCGGCCGACGACACTCTGGCGACCGGCCACTGTCGTCAACGACTGACCACCATCTCTGATGAGCCAGCAGTACCCTGGACACAATCGGAGCTTCCCCTGACTAGGAGCCAAGTGAGAGCCTTCAAGGATCGGGTCAATTCCTACATAAAGGCTTGGAGTCAAGGTGGCCATGAAGAGGACGATCGGAGGCTTGCTAAGGAAGGTTATACCTTGCTGAAGATTGAGACACTAAGCTAGGAGAGAAGGCTGGATCAGACCCTAAAAGTGATGCCGAACCAGAGCATGATGCTGGTGCCGAGCCGAGACCGCACCTGTCCTGAGCCGAGACTAGCGCCGAGCACCAGGCCCAAGCCAGCACCCGTGAGCCCCAAGGCCAAGCTGTAGCCTGAAAACACCCTAGGGGCACTCCTGAAGGCCAGCCGAAGCCAACATACCGAAGGCCTGGCCAGATTAGACAAGGGCTCAGAGCCGAGCCAGGCATAGGCGCCGAGCCGACACCCGGACACCAGTCAGTGGCGATTTGGGCCGAGACGACAAACTACTCGTGCCTTTCCAAACTCCTTCGTGCCTAAGGATTCCATTCATTCCTTAGTGGCATGGTGGAGAATGTATGGAGGAAATACACCACACTTACAAAGAATGGCTATTAGGATCTTCTCGTTAACCTCAAGTTCATCCGGATGTGAGCGAAATTGGAGTACTTTTGAGTCGGTTAGTCTCAAATTCTCAATCTACTAGTAGTTTGTGTAATTGGGATTCAATCTGGTATTGTACTTAAAAGGATAAATTGTACTTGCAGATACACACCAAGAAAAGGAACAGACTTACAACGAGTCGCCTGAACCAACTGGTGTACATTCAGTTCAACTCCAAGTTGATGTTGAAGAAGAAGAGGATCAAAGAGAATAAGAAAGCTGACATTCTCCTTAGTACTGATGCAACCGAGGCACAAGGCTTTTTAATTGAGGGGAGGGGATGCAAGTACATTGCATTTGTTCAGGGATGACGAGGAAGAGTGTCCAATACCCAACATGACATGGACGGAGCTTGATAATGTTATTGGAACCAATGAGCAACTTGAACTTCGTAGAAGTGCAAGAGTGAGAGACCTCAATGATGAAGAATTTGAGTCTGAAGATGATGAAGATGAGGAGATTGAAGACATTACTTTCGAGGATGATCAAGATGACGTGGTGGTTGGAAGCACATATGAGGATGACGACGAGTGATGAATGTTAGGCTCATAGCCTAACATTGCCTTTATGGCTTATCTTATCTTATCATGCTTGTTGATTTTCTTGTTTAACTAGAAGTCTTGAACTATGTCTATGTTTATGTTTGAACCATGTTTATGCTTGAACTTTTTTAAGTATGGTACTGCAATATGCAAAATATTTATTATATTTTACGTTTTGTTACAAACGCTTAATCGCGCTTAAGCTACGCTTAATCAGGCTATGCGCTATGCAGTGGCTCACCGCTTCGCTTACGCTTAGCGCTTTCTTGAACACTGGTCTTTACTATGTTAAAATTTGTTCTTCGAAAAATTTGGATTCCTGGAACCCATGTTCAGTAGGTTTTATCTTCTAAAACAAGCTTGTTTTGCTCAAATATCAAAAGATCCAACAAGATAAGGCTACTCTTTGATCAAAATGCAAGTTCTGTTGGCTGCACAGTGACCACTTTGCAGGCTAATTTTTCTCCAATCTCTGGTAAGGTGGCCCAATCCTTAGTGGCGGAATAATCATTTTGAATTTTGAATTTTGAATTTTGAATTTACATATTACAACCTTAATTAAGAAATTTAATGTTAATGGTTAATTGTCTTTATCGTGCCGTTGATTAATTTTCCTTAAATTTATGGTGGTTTCACCACCTGTCATTTCTATTTTTTAGGCGGTTACTTTGATCTCGCCTTGATTTCAATTAGAATGTAAATGTTACGTTTGTAATAATCTAATTTATTCAAAATATGTCAATATTTAATACTTATTCGATTTGAAAGCGGATAGCAACAAGGAAAAACGGATCCAAACTGAATAGAGAAAATCTCTCTTCAACTTCTTCAAGGAACCAAATCTTGGTGTTCGCATCTTCTCCGGAATCGGAGCTTTCCGATTCCCACTTCTCAAGGTAGGCGTGTTCCTACCGCCGCCCTTTCCCCAGGCCCAACAGCATTAAACTCCTTTCCAGGCGGTAACCATCCCCCCCCCCTCCCTCCTATTGGTCGTCCGAGACTGGTTTGGTGATCTGGTAATGTTCTCTTCTCCTGCGTTCCTCCGCTTTACCCCTTTTCCGAGCCTGGATCTCCTTGTCCGGATGGTTTTCGTTGGTTCTCTGCCTCTCTCTTATTTCTCCCTTCCGCCACGATGACCTTTAGGGTCAAGCGGAAGGTTTTCCACGACAGTCACGATTTTATCGTGGGCTACTACAGGTTCTGTTGAGACCTGACGCCACCCTTGGGGTGTATTTCACACATGTGTCCCTTTGGTGTTTGTTTGTTTTGCTATGGAGAGTGTTCAGGTCCGGTGATTCTTTCAGATCTCAGCCTTGGAGCTCGTGCCAGAGAATTTCGGTCACCTATTGCCGGCGGGGTCGTTTTGATTTGGATTCCTCCGGTGGTCTTCTTCGCCGACAAGATTCTTGTCTCTCACTCGTGAATCGGCACGATCGATGAGGATTTCTGGCCGGAGCAGTTTTCGGGTTGGTCCGGTTCATTTTGCTAGGTTTTCGGTTGACTCACATTTGACTTGCACGTTGTTGGCTCGTGTTTTTTATTTTGTTTCAGGGGTTACTGGGTTTGTGGTGTTCCCATGTTCATTTTGGTAATGCAATAGTGGTGGTAGTGGATTGCAATTCCAGAGACAATGTCTCCTCTCGCTGCATCGGAGACAGCATGATTTTAGGCCCTTGATCATTAAATGATCCAACGGCCTAGATTAGTCAGGGGAAATTGGTTATTTCCTATTCATTTAATTAATTAATTTTATTTTTTAACCATTCAGTTGTTGTTGGTCAACAAATCATTGACTCCGGTAATTGGACTACCTTCTCCGGTCACCGAAACACCATCTCCCATCATTAAAAAGTTTTTCGATGAATTTCACGGTGACACGAGCCTCCGTTGACGAAAATTTCTTCACCCACGTGATTATCGTCGTTCGTTCTACTAATCTAGAAAATTTTATTTTTTTGGAAAAAAATACTTTTTTTCAACAAATTTTCCAATAACTAATCGTAAAAGTGGTATGTGGTCTATACAAAGTGTATATATACTGCATACAGTCTGTACAGGGTTATACACTCTGTAAAGTGTAAACGGTGTACAGTCTGTATTTGTCGTACACATTGTATTTATGAGGTACACTTTGTATTAGGTTTGTACAAAGTGTATACAAGTTGTGCACACTCTGTACAGGGTTGTACATTTTGTAAATGGTGTACAGTCCATATTTTTCGTACACTTTGTATTTATAATTTACACCTTATAATTTTTATGAAGTCTATACAAAGTGTATACAAACTATATATACACTTTTGCAAAAAAACATACACTCTAAACAGGGTTGTACACTCTATATTATGTATGTTGTACAATCTATATTTGACGTACACTCTGTACGGGGTTGTACACTCTATATTTGTCGTACATTATGTATGAGGTTTGTACACATTTTGTATAGACTGTATACATTCTGTACGAAAATCGTATACTTTTTTATAAGATGCGTACAACTTGTATAGGTTAAACTTTATACAAATTGTATAGATTTTACACTTTGTACGAGCTCTGTATAATGTATACAAAACTGTATACATTTGCACAAGGTTTTACACGGCTCATTTCACAACCTTTTCACTGCTACAATCCATCTTGCTCTAGCCACCATCTTCAAAATATATGACAACAAGACCAAAAATCATTATTCTTTTCCAAGCTATTCAACCTTCTTCCTTCTTAAATAGAGTCATGACAAAAAATCAAAGCAAATTCTTCATACAAAGAAAAATAAGTGTCATAGAGAAATAGAGAAGCAAGAGGAAGAAATAGAGTCACGACCAAGAAAGCAAAAGCAAATTGGTAACCACCTTCACCATCATCTGCCAGCCTCTCTATTCGGAGTTGTTAAAGCAAAATAATAATAATCAAGTTGGGGAGCTAAGCCTGATTGGATGAGGAGCTGTTGAACGGAGGAGGAGCCTAACAAGGGAAACCCGACCGTGAGAAGAGTTGCGGTGTGGCTGTGAGAAGAGTTAGGGTTATTAAGGTTATTTTATTTTCCATATTTACCCCTACTTGTTTCAGCCATTAGATGTGATTTTATTTTTCAACGGCCTAGATCACTGCTGTGTCCGAGACAGCACCTATTTGCTGTCTCCAGAACCGGAGTCGGTGGTAGTGGGTGTTATGGGCGACTAATTAACATGCTTTAATCTTTATTTTTTATTTTTTATTATTTTAATTCTTAACTTTTCTTTTGTTTTTTTTTGACAAAGAACTTTTTTGCTCAACGTGAATTTGTTGTTTTGTTTCATTTTAAGTTTTTTACTAGTTACTTGAGTTCTTTTGCTTTTATTTAAATAGTAAAAATTGTGAATTCTTCCGAAACACTCTTCGTTTCTCTTCAATTCATGCTCATTTGGGCCACGATTACTGCGCAAGTTTTGATGAATTTGACTTCATTCGCCCCATCATTCACAATTTAATTGCTTTTCGGATTCTGCTCCACAGTGTATCTAATCGCTTCCCCCAAATCCAACCCCAACCCCACCCAACCCTCTCCTCCCTCCCTTTTTTCTCCCCTAGTCTAGGCGATCTTGGTACTCTCTTCCGTGGGAGTGCTCGACCAACAATAATCTAATTTATTCAATAATTTTTTCCGCTGCCAAGTTTTGAATATTTTCCAAATTAAATCCTTGATTATTGTCCTTTTTGTTTTAATTGATATCTTTTCCTCGATACAATTAAGTTTAATTAGATTGGTATGAACATCGGTAACGTTGATGAATTAACTTTTTCATTATGGCTAGAA
The DNA here is from genome assembly GCA_034768395.1 of Linum lewisii. Classification (NCBI taxonomy): domain Eukaryota; kingdom Viridiplantae; phylum Streptophyta; class Magnoliopsida; order Malpighiales; family Linaceae; genus Linum; species Linum lewisii. The sequence continues at coordinate 13,766,570 of CM068297.1, forward strand.
TCCTCGCCAAATTTAATATTCCAATTACATTCTAATTGGGTTGGCGTGATCTTTCACCAAAATCAGAATTAAGGATTAGCCTTAGGTTTAGGATTGTCCTTTAAATCAAACCCCCCCAACCCTCCCTCCACCCCCAGCCTTTATTTTTTTTTTTTAGTTAGGATGGTGCACGTTCTATGGCCCTCCTTAACTGGAGTTTCCACAAAGAAAAAAAAACAACCCAGAACACTTCTTCCATTACCCGACCCAACCCGGCTCCTAAGCAATAACCAGTAACCCTCAAAATCGCCTTACCCTTAGCCTAACCATCATCCTCTTCTCGGACGGGGTTGTTCTGCGTGCGATAGGCACTACATATCCAGGTATTTTCGATCCATTTGTTCTTGAGTTGTTAGCTTTCCGAGATGCGTGTATTTGGTGTTTGGGGCTGGTGTTTTGAAGGTGGACATTGAAGGAGATGCAAAATTAGTTTCGACGAAGCTGCTGGCCGATCAGCTGCTCTCCAACCCAAGAGGGGCTATTATAGAAGAAATTCTTCAGCTGCAAAGGGAAGCTCCTGCTTGGCGCTTAATGACGGTTTGCCGTTCAGGTAACAGGGCCGCCCATTACGTGGCTCGCGTGGCCCTGACTAACCTCCCAGGAATCATGGAGGTAGACATGACTTCCTGGTTTGGGACTTGATGTTCCTTTCTTGTTTGTGCTGACTGTCTTTGCCACTCCGCAAGGAGCTGTTTGTGCCAAAAAAAATCTTTTCTATCTATGAAATAACCACCAACCCTAGAATGGCAGGTGAGTCATTTTCCCTAATTGACGTGGTATCAGAGTGTTTGATAACTGAGAGGTCAAGGTATCGAATCTAGAAAGTCATAGCCCCAATATAACAATTTATCTTGCATAGGGCTTGGTGAACCTTTGCAAACTTCGATCTCCTTTCACGGGCTATCGTTTAAAGGGGACATGTTAGTAAACAATATAAGGTCCATTCAGTACCTTTGTCAACAACTCAAGTTATTGGAATGCAATGGTTCATTACAGTTTGATGTTGCTTCCAATCAATGCAGGTAGTAACAGATGATCCTACATTGCTGCTGATGGGTATAGGTAGGAATAAAGAGCCATCAAAGCATGGTCGGAGAAGCACTATCTATCACCAGTAACAAAGCTCCAGCTCCAGCATTCTGCATTGATCCGAAATCACACCACAAGCTCAGCCATACAAGAATGGATTGTCCCGTGTGAATTTTCAAGAGCCATAAAGGAGAGACCACTGTCAGAGGTGTGAAGTTAGTGTCTGGGACAAAACTGTAGAACTTATGTTATGACTACTTTGTGAAACACGAAATGGACTGGTAATATAGAATCTAGAAAGTGCATATATGACATATGAGACATCATGTATACATTCGGATTCGGATGATACTACAGATTTAGATCCAGCAATTAAGTGGAGTTATGAGATTCAGCATTACACTGTATATGTACAAATGGGCACTATTCAATCCCAATCAATCGACTTGAGTAAACTCAAGTGCATTTGCATCAGGATCTCGAGTGAAGATTGCAGGCCTCCCGGACTTGCTAAGTGTGTAGGGATGTCCTGCACATCACAGTGACAACATGGTTATTGTACCCCTTTCAACATTACGAGATTAGATGAGATGAGATACAGTACCAGCTTCGTCAAGGATGTTTTTGAGCTTGGAGACATTGCGGATGGCTAAGCAGGCATGGCGATCTCGTCCTCCATGTTCAGGGCGTCCTGTTAAGGGGTCCGGATTCGGAAGCTCCATTAGATGGATCATCTCGGCACCCACCCACAACCAAGCACCTCTATATGGAAGCTTATCGTGAGGCCTCGCCTCGTTTATTTCAAGGCCTAACGTTCCCTGATAGAATTCAAGCGACTTTTCCAGATTTTCGCAGAGGATTCCAACATGGTGAACTCCAACAATACCATAATCTGCTCTTTCCACGAAACAAACACTGTCACATCAGATGGATTGAAGGCAGAACCAAAGCTAAGGAATAAGAAACAAAGTCAGTCAGTCAGTACCGATCTTGGGGGTCACTGAATCTCGTATGTCAACCACCACATTTGATTCGGCAGATAGGTCGACTCTCGTTCTTCTGAATCTGCCATTGCCGCGGTGAAACCTTGGATTGCGATGAAGAAGAACTGAATCTGGTTTCAAGTTGACATTAATAACCTGCTGCCACAAGTAAAATAAGGGTGATGACAGAAAGCAACTCCAGGAAACGATATATCGCCGCCGGAAGCTGATATAGTGAAGAGACAAGTAAGATAGAAGGAATGAGTTGTTGAATTGACCTGGGGACATGGAGGAAGAAAGTAAGAGGATTGTGAACTAAGCTGAACGGCAACAGCAGTGGATGATGGGGTGAGCGGGAGAGAAGCCATGGCCGACGGAAAGAGGAAGAGAGAGCTCAGCAATTGATTACATATTTTGCTAAAAAAACCTTAACCACTCAATACAGTACAGGCCACCAATAGCAGTCCAACCATCAGATGGGACTTCGCTGAAATCCGTCCATTGGAGGAGGAGAGAGGAGTGAATATGTTAGAAAGGGCATTTTTGGTACTCAGAAACTGTGGTCTCGCATCAAAGGTTCATCTCACGTGGCTTTGGGCGGGAAAATGTGTACTTGTTGATGGAAATTGCGGGGCCCATCTGACAATTGTCACGTCGTCAGCCTTGCATTTTTCTCTCTCACTTCATTCCTTTTTGTGTTATTTTAGCACTATTTCCGCCGGATAGCCATTTTCGGACAGAGATCAGTTCTTCGAAAAGGGTTTTCAAACTTCGCCGAAGATGGGAAAGAACACTCATGGTTGTGGGCCGTCGAACTCCCACCGCGCTTCTTTGGAGGACGAAATTCTTATCCGGTGGGCAGAAGAGGACCGGCAAATGCGTGCTAAGAGCCTTGACGAAGAAGACAGTGACGAGGTTGATGAAGAAGACGATGACGATGACGAGGAAGATGAAGAGATAGTCTACGAAGACTCACCACCACGTAATGACACCTCTGTCCCACCCGTGCATTAAGGTTTGTCTTCATTCTTCCATAGTTTTAGGGTTTTTACAGATACAAACAAACAAAAAACACTGCACATTGAATATTCTGATTCCCAAAGCTTTTAATGCAAAAGTGGTTATTTGGCTTCACACTGATTGAATATTCCCCTCCATGACAGTTCATGTCTGCATTTAATATCCCACCTCGCTTTAATAATCCTGTAACATTTATCGTAGTGGATATGTAGTTGGTCTGTAAGCGTGTTCCTCTACAACAAGTACAGATAACCTGCTCCAGTTCACTTACGCACTTTCATCATATGCTATATCAGTGTCGTAATGTACACGTACAAGTGATGTAGTTGTAAAGGAAGAATTATTTTGGAGATATCTATATGTTGTACCAGTGGTGTATCATACATGTAAAGCCCGTGTAGTCTAAGAAATGTAACGTCGGCGTAAGGCTGACGTTGCTGTATCAGTGTCGTAATGTACACGTACAAGTGATGTAGTTGTAAAGGAAGAATTATTTTGGAGATATCTATATGCTGTACCAGTGGTGTAGCATACATGTAAAGCCCGTGTAGTCTAAGAAATGTAACGTCGGCGTAAGGCTGACGTTACTGTATCAGTGTCGTAATGTACACGTAAATGTGTTGTAGTTGTAAAGGAATAAATATTTTGGAGATATCTATATGTTGTACCAGTGGTGTAGCATACATGTAAAGCACGTGTAGTCTAACAATGTAACGTCGGTGTTACTACAGGGGCACTGATTGGACTGGCTGACGTGGAGGCATGGAAGAAGTTGTGGTTTCACGACTTCAAACATGCGTTCAACAATTACTTTGATTATGCTACGCGAGAAGGCTTCGCCATAAAGATTCATTATCGGAGTCGTTCTGGCAGGAAGGGTGACAACAGTGGGAAGTTAATATACGTAACATTAGCTTGTCGTAGGCAAGGTTACAAGAAAGGTAGCATGTTGAATCCCAAAGTGCAAATTGGAGAAGCTGTGATGGATCCTGAGCCACAAGTGCAGCCTGAACGAGTCCATAACGAGAAACGTATTGGTTGTTTGGCCAAAATTCGTTTTCGTATGAATGAGACAACCGGTATGTACAAGATAACTCAGTGGGTTGGAGAGCACAATCACCCCATGAACCTGTCACGTGACCGACATATGATGGGAGGTTCAATGCACGTGGATGATGCCATTGGGCACATGGCTTTGATCAATAAGGAAGCTGGTATAGGGTTACGGTCCTCATATGAGATTCTTTGCAAAAATGCAGGGGGGTAATTTAGGTTGCACGAAGGTTGATGTTAAAATTTTTCTTAACAAAATTAGGCTGAAGACGTTGATGTACGGTGAGGAATTGGCCATTAACGAGTACTTCAGCGAGAAGAAGGAAAATCATTCTGGTTTTTTCCATGCGACTGAGATGGACCTAACCGAGCATATGGCAAACATCTTCTGGGCAGACGCTAGAATGCGAGATGACTACGCGTGTTTTGGTGATTCCATCACCTTCGACACGACCTACAGGACTAACGACAAATGTAGACCTCTTGGTAAGTTACGTGAGTGTTTCATACTTAACTCATACAAGTTATGTAATATACTCATATGAGTTTCATAACAGACTCATATTAGTTTACTACATCACCACCGACGGGCATAGTACGGTTTATGTGGTATATGTTTGTCTGACCCAGCCGTTGTTTTCTTCCAGCTCTATTTGTCGGGTTCAACAATCACCACTAGGGCGTGATTTTTGGAGCATGTCTGATGTACGACGAGACAGCTGAGTCTTTCCAATGGTTGTTTCGTACATTCCTACGATGCATGAAGGGTAAGAAGCCGGAAACCATATTCATCGATCAGGATGCAGCAATAGCTGTTGCAATCAGAGAGGAAATGCCTGACGTTTTCCATGGACTGTGCATGTTTCATATACTTCAAAATGCTCGTAGGAATCTCGGTACGTTGTTATTCAACTAGGAGTTGGTTCGTAGGCTGCTGCTTCTGTTTTACAACGTCGACAGTGAAGCAGATTTCAATTGTGTGTGGACTCACATGATAAAGGACTGCTTCCCTGGGTATGGTCCTGAAGGCCACAGCTGGTGTGCGTATATCCTTCCTTTACGCACTCAGTGGTCTTCTGCTTGGGTTAGGATGCATTACACCGCAGGAATGGTGTCAACGCAATTGGTGGAGTCAGGCAATGCAGTTGTGTGGGGCTTCCTCAAACTTAACATGAGTGTGATTGACTTTTTCCCACACTTTGAAAGGTACGTAGTACATTTAAACAAACTGTTACGAGCATTTTATGGGTGTGTTATGGATTTCACATAACGGTTTCCTATTCCATAGGATGGTACAGAGTAGACGTACCGCTGAGAGAGAAGCCGACTTTCAGGCCAGGAATTCAGTGGTGACTAACTATTACCCTTACAGTCCTATAGTATGCACAGCCGCTAGGAGATACACTCCTACGATATTTGCCATGTTACAGGAGCAATATGCCAGGGTACTAGAATACAAATTGGAGCTTATCCCAGACATCGTGATAGAGAATGGGGCTGCCTACACCTCCTACAAGATGCACCAAGGACAACGGTTAGATGAGAGAGTAGTTACAGCAGATCGGGAGCGTGGTAAGGTGTCATGTGACTGCAAATGGTGGGGGACAATGAGATTGTTGTGTCGCCATTCCCTAACTGTTATGCACTCTTTAGGAACGTTTGGCTGTGTTCCATTCCAGGATTTGCCGAAAGAGTACATCAAGGATAGGTGGACACGAGAAGCAAGGGATGCATTTGATGATCTTATTATTCAGAGGCCTCTAACTCGTGTGGAAGAAGACGACGAGTGGTACGTGCGATCTAGTGCGGAATTTGGCTCAAATGTGAGGAAGGCTGTAAGGTGTGACAGACTGAGGCCCATAGTTGACATGAAGGCCATGAAATTGGCAAATATACTAAAACAGACCCTGCGCATAGTCGATGACGAACCTGTTCAGGGCGGTGCACCAAACGTACGTACCGCCCAGCGTACCAGAGGTAAGGGCATAGCCATTAAGAAACCCATAGGGGTGAAGCCGAGTAAAAACACAACTCGGTTCAAGTCCGTAAGTGAACTTTCACGTATGAAACAACGCAAGAAATACAAGGATATTCAGGCCAAGGAAGCTATGTCGGAACAAGAGGCCCGGCAACGAGACCTAGCTGACCAGCTTGCTGCCGCATTCGGCGGAAGACAGGGTGTCTGACCTTGTCACAGTAGATATTTTGTGTTCAAGGGATCATGTAAAAGGAAGGTATTTTGTGAGTGTTGAACAGACATGTGACATCACTGTTACGCCTCCACTACGACCTGTCCTATTGCCGTAGCGGAGGCGTAACAGTTACATTACATGTACGCTCCACACTCAGGGGGGTATTGTCAAAAAATACCCGTGGGTGGGTATTTCCTTCTGTACATAGTCGTATGTAGGACTGATGTTTGTACAATGATCTCCTATATTGTAATTTTCGAATTAGGTGAAATTTCTTTAATGGCATTAATGAGGTTAGGTGCACCTAACTGCAAGTAGATAGGTATAGCCCTTGTCATCGTATATATACACACCACATGAACACCATGTAGTATTCCACAACACCTCAATACGGCTTCTCAAATGTCTTACCTAAACGAACCTCCCTCACCTAGAAGAGATCGGTATCCGACAGCGGATGAAGTTGAAGCCATGATTCAGGGTGAGTTCAGTGAAACATAACCCCTTTTATTCCCGGGCTCTATCATCTCTGATGTGAGCCACTTTTTTTGCAGATACACGAGGTACGGGAGTCATTCCAATGTGCGACTGTGGTCTCCCTACTAAGGTGAAAGTCGTGTATCCCACGTTCCACCAGAAAGATACAAAATACAAGCACTTTCTTGGGTGCCCAAAGGAAAACGGAAGATGCCGCATGGCAATGTGGTGCGAGATGAAGGATCGAAACGTGACAGAAGAAGAAGGAATAAGGCAAGTGTACGACGAGTTGGTCGTCCTCAATATGGAACTCGAGAGCCACGTTGAGGTGTTGGGAAAACAGGTTGAGGGCTTGCAGTGGAAGTACGAAGATATGAAGGCTTCTTACCTGGAACACTTTTGAAAGGGTGTAGCACCACTGTATTGGTTATGTAGAACCTTTGTATTAGTTGTACCACGTCTGTCGTACTGATGTAATGGTTTTTGTCTTTTCCCCTTGCTGTTGTACTACTTATATTTAAAAGGGTCGTGCTTCCTACCTACCTGTTAGGGTAACGTTCACTTAATGAGGGAACACAACTGCCCTTTGGAAAATCAAATGGATTGTTCAATCCTCTTTAATGTCATTAATGAGGTTAGGTGCACCTACCATCATGACACGCAAACCCTACTACGCCCTCTATATAATGGAACACTTGAAGCCTTCACACTATCCCACCACTATCTTTACCACCACAACCATAGTACGCCTGCATCAAACAAGAAAGAACAATCCGAGAATGGTAGAACGTGAAGCTTTGAAGTTTCCGGGTTAGTTGATACAACATTCTATGATGTTTCCAAAGCCACTCATTCCCCCGTCTCATCTCATCTGAATGTCTTTTTTATGCAGATACACGAGGAAAGAGAATCATCCCAATGTGCAACTGTGGTCTCCCGGCCACCGTTCAGGCCGTGTACCCCATTGCTGCTCAGAAGGACACTCCATTCAACCATTTCCTTGTGTGCCCAAAAAAACAGGTAGATGCCGCATGGCAATGTGGTGCAAGCTCAGGGACCGCAAGAAGCCAGAGGAACTAGCAGGAGTTGAAGTGTGTGACAGGTTGGTGATAAAAAAAATATGGATCTGGAAAGTGAAGTTGGTGTGTTAAGGGATCAAATAGAGGGTCTGAAGTGGGACATAGAAGAGTGGAAAGCTTCCTACTTGGACTGACTGTGGAGGCAATATATGTTTTTGTTATCATGTGTTTTAATGTTCAGTACTTGTGTTTTTATTGTTACTACTTGTGTGTTTCCGGTGTAGTAATTTTGTGTTTCCGGTTTAGAACTTCTGTCTTTCCGGTGTAGTACCTTCATCGCACATGTGTATTATCTATGTACTGCCACTGCATGAGAAGATCTCTACTTAAAATCTTACTATATTGCCATACCAACTACCTTAAAATAAAAATATCCACGGTTATAGAAAAAGAAGCCAGAACCCTAAATATCCATACCTAACACATGACAGACCCATATCACTACAATAAGATACCCGTAAGACTCTTGTAACACATCCAGCACAGAGATTAACTGCCTGCATACCGCATCCTATAAATTACTTCTTCACCTTCTTCGACTTGCAAACTTCACTCTGGAATGCATATGCTGCTGCCATGACTTCACCACGCAACTCATTGTCTTCCAAAAGAAGTAGCCTGGATGCATACTTCAGCCTATCCGTATTCATAGCATTTTTATCACTGAACTGTTGGCGGTGCTCCTCCGTGAACCGCCCAATGTAAAGTTCCATGAAGCGGATTGCGTAGAGGCCACAACTTGTTGTGTCCGACTGCTCTGGGGCAGCCAGAACCTTCCAGGTGAAGTCCTTGATGTCAACTCCCTTTCTTTCAATAAAAACTTCCCTGAGGTATTGCATGAGGCGGGTGTTGGTGTCCTTGTAGTAGGGCTTCCTCAGGAACTCATTCCGGCAGGGAATGCTGTTCAGGATGACCTTCTCATGTTTCTCGAAGTCCACCAGCCACACGTAGAAGTGCTTGAAGTCATGGCCTCCATGGATTGGGAAGAAGGCCTGTACGACACATACGAATGGTCAGTGTTATAGTAGTAGCACCTGCCACAACAAGAAACCCATATATATTCAGTATCTTACATATTTTATGTCGCTCCAGTTGACATTCTTCATGTATGGCACATAACTCTCGTTGAGGCTCAATTCAATGTGACTACGCACCTAGGAGGTAGGTGGGGCGAAGGGCAGAGAACTTTTTATCTCCTGTCTCGCAGTGTTCTGCACTCAGACACATTTGTTAAAGGATTGTGGGAACTAATATACCAATACAGGTTGTAAGGTTCGGTACTTACAGCGACAGTAATTGGAAAACACAAACGTGTGATGCGCTTCTACTCTCTGTTCAGCATGTGACTGATGGCATCAATTATCGTACTTGTGAAGCATTTCGTAGGTGCCATGCTTGCAATGTGCATCTTGTGGACTGCGGTTCCATGTTCCGGGAACTGACACACCTGCACACCCCTATAAAAAAAACACCATAATGTAAGGAAGGGGTACATCGCACACTCGTAAGGCATCTGTCGGACATGAATATGCTATTTATCCTAATCGGACTTACTCTCTCTGATCCGGCGTCGACATGGCATATGTCACGATGCACCCGTCAGTGCAATCTTCTGTTTATGAGGGAGGATGTACAAGGCCTTCATTTCACTCTTCTGATTCCTTGCCCTTCCAAAATTAACCGGTGTACATCCTACTGACACGGATCCTTTTTTGTTGCTCTTAACAACAAAAATGTCTGCCATCTCCTGCGTCATCACCTGCTCCGCTGGTTTATCTGTCACAGGGTCCTCCAAGTTGATGTAACTAGGTCAGGCAGCATCCACTTCCTTGGGAGTTGCAAGATTAGCACCAGCCACGTCATTAGGTTCCTCTTCTTCTGATTGAGCAGGAGTTGAGTCCTCTTCATCATCATCCCCTACATTCGCTTCGGCTTGATAATTTGGGTCATTGTCTTCTACCTCATCCACTTCCTCGTTCCCATCAGGATTGGCATCGTCATCTTCTTCACCATTGCCATCGTCAGACTCAACACCCTTACCATCATCAGTTTGAACCCCATTACCCTCATCACCATCATCCGTATCACCATCATCATCCCCCTTACCATCATCAGACTAATCACCATCATCCCATTTACCATCATCAAATTCGTCAGAAGAATCATCATCCCCCTTACCCTCATCCTCTTCTTCGAAAGACTCATCATCGCCATCCTCTTGTTCTGAAGACTCATACTGCAACCTCGAACCACCAACAGCTCTATGAACCTCCTATTTTCCTCTGCAGCCTCTGTCTCTACCAGCTTCTCTTCCAAGTATGCATGTCTGGCACGCCAAACGTCGGACTCATTTCGTAGTTTCTTTAGGATCTCTTCCCTGTTTCACCACTCTGTACGTGCTACTTCCAAGAGCCCCTTCAACTGCTACCGCAACAAACACAAACGAAAATATGTCAAACATGATACGGTACACTTACGGATGCAGACACAAACAAAAATTAAGTTCATCTTATGGGAGTAACACTACCATATCAGGTTCGTACGACTACGATAATGGTCTTATACACATGATATGGTACACTTACGGCTGCAGACGTGGTACAAGAAGCCGCTGCCGCTCTCCACAACTCGTCCGCCTCCAAATCTTTGGCTCCCTCGCCTTGGGTGGCATCTTGGGTGGGCAGCTCAAACATCTTCTCGGTCCACTCATACTCAACTGCAGACAAGCTTCCCTCAACATCAGCTCGGTCCCTAAATTTGAACGTCCGCCCAGACTTGCCTCTCCGAATATGGGCCACAGCTTTCCTAACTCTCCCATCATCCCAAAAACTGCAGGTCGGCCTCACATCCGGACAGAGCTCTTCTGGGAGATCCAGCATGTCAAGGACATGGGTCTGTAAAACAAAAAATGTTGCCATCAGAGGCTCGTACGCGTTACGTATAACACATGTATGAGTATCGGTTAAGGAAAGTACCCCAAAAAATTGATGTCCGCACATGAAAATGTCAAATGATCACCGTAACTGAACATTTCTAATCCCTTCAGCAGCACATCCAGAACATGGTCGGGCCAATTGTACTTAACAACTTCTAGCAGACTACTATCGTTTAGGAAATGAGCATACTTAGCTGACACCTTTCACGAATTCCCAGGAACGAGAAGAGTCCCCAAAGCGTGGAGGATGTAAAGCTTGCAGCTGGATTCTACATCTTCAGTTTCCTTAGCCGCTACCTTCAGTCCAGTGCATTCAATATTCTGGGACTTGTTGATTCTAACTCCGGTACGTCTCTAGAAGAGTTTCATTTCCCTGTCTGTGCATGAATCGAGGACAACTGACTCATCGTGTGCCATTAGCCCATACACCCGTGAGACATCAGTCTCTCTGACAGTCAACACCTCACCATTTGGAAATATAAAGGCTTTTCTCTCCGGGGAGTATGCTTGGATCAGGAGGTCTGAAAGGTCCTTGTTCACCACAGAAGCTTGGATGTCAAACAGTCCATGAAATTGCGCATCACAGAGACCTAGTTGGATCTGCTTACATCTTATCTTCGACAGGATTGCCTTGTTCAGTTCACATACAGGAGATGTCTTGCACCTGAATGTAATCCTGAAGTTACTAGAGGACTCAGCCACTATAGCACCCTTCTTTTTGTCCTTTTGTTCAGCCGGCAACACCTTAATCTTTTCAACCTTTCCCTTATTGGTGTTGGCCGGCTTTCCCTTCTTCTACGATCCCTGCTCAACCATCTTTCCCTTCTTCTTTGTATCCAGCAGGCTTTCTTTTTATCTCTGCTGACTTCTTCTCCACCTTAATCGACTTCCCTTTTTTATCTATATACTTCTTCTCCTGCTCAGTAGGTTGTACATTTTTATCTCCTGACTTCTTCTCCTCACCAGCAGACATTGTTTTTTCTCTGGTGCCTTCGTCTCCTGCAATGCAATCTTTTCTTTCTTCTGTCCAGATTGTTCCCCAACAGGTCCCTTGAAGTTCTTCGTCTTCTTCCGAATCTAGCAAGACCACAAGCAATGTGAAAACCAATAACAATCCAATAACAATCCCATAACATACTCATAACATACTCATCACGTACTCATCACATACTAATCACATACACATCACATACACATCACATACTCATCACATACTCATCACATACTCATCACTAATAATATCCGTACAAGGTCAGAACATCCTCATTTCCACACTCATAACACAGAAATATCATACTCATGCTACACTCCCTCATTGCACGGTCATAACACACCAATATCATACTCATAACAGCATTCGACCATCCCACACTCATAACATACTCATACCGCAGTCGTAACAGCATTCAAACATCCTACAAGCTAGCTGAGAAACAGAATTTAAACATGCATCCATGTCAAGTCATGAGGAGGCGGTTTACATACAAGCTGCTCGTCGAAATCGTCATCGGAGTTCGTCGATGCTGCTTTTTTGGCCTTCTTCGGCCTCCTCTCCTCCGGCGAAGCCAGGATCCCTTCCTTACTAGGGGAATGTAGCTCTTGAAGTCTCTTCGAGGATCTTGGTGGTGGGGATTGAGGGGAGGAAGACTCCAAGGGTTGACCATATTTCTTCTTCGAAGCTTTCGTCTTGCTTCGAGCCATAGCTGTGCATAAACCAGAGGTTATTACGACAACGCCAAGAACACAATACAATACACACATCTGGTTTCGAGAACCCTAATGTTCAGGCATTTATAGCAAACTGCCAGACGGTTGAAGATGGGAGATTGGAAAGTGAGGATGAAACTACCCACAACGTACCTTTGGGAGTTTCGTTCCTTTTCATTTACATAAATTTCGGACCACTAAGCAGTTTCGACGGTGGTTTTCGACGGCGGTTACTTAATTTCCTTGATTCTCGCCGCCATAACACGATTAGATGAGGGTGAGAGAGAGAGAAAAAAGCGTCTGAGATAAGAGAGAGACAAATCAAAGATGGGAGAGAAAGAAGATATTGGACGCTTCAAAACCACAATTTTTCAGATAAATAAAATATATTAAACATGTGTCAGACGGAAACTTTTCCCCTACTACCCCCGCCAATCCCCCATCCGTCGGATTTCATTTCCATCTGAGATAGCAATCCTAGCCGTCCAATGAACGTCTCAGCTGGAGCTGAGAAAAAAGGTCATCAACCCATTAGCGAAATTGCACCAATAGACTCGCAGCATATGGTGGGATTTTTTTCCCCAGGGTTCAATTATTGGCAATTCTTCGGTCAATTCTTAAAGTGAGGCAAATTAAGTGACTGTATAGTTACTGGAAATATGGGATTAGTTAGGGATTGACTGAGAGAGAACGAAGCTTGCCCTTTCGTTTGAATGAGAGAGAGATTGAGAGAATGGAAAACGCTTTCTCAGTAAGAAGCATTTTTTGTCGTTGGGCCTGAGGTGAAATTTAGCCAAGTGGTAGGCAAGCAGATCTGCTAATGTGGATGGAAGTGAGGAGGGCTTGGCCTGTTGCGAGTTTGTACTGAAGACGTTGTTGTTCAGTTTCAGTATAGTAACCAGAATCGTGGACAAATTGATGGGTTAAGAAGATGTGAGGAAGGAAGGAGAGAAGACACGAACACAGAATTTACATAGTTCGGGATGATCCCTATTCCACGCCCAAGCAAGTTTGGGATAATCACTTTTATTACAAAGACACATACAACCCTTGAGCTATACCACTCAAGTAATCACTCAGTTTTTCACTCAACCGAAACAACAGAAAACCCAAGACCCAAGCAACTGATTCATCACAGTTCTATTCCCGCTCACCCGTCTTGTTGTCTTCCATCTTCTCCTTGAGATGATTTAAATACCTTGAGGAACTAGCCGTTGCTTAATTTAGGGAGATCATTTAACTCCATTGATTTGCTCCATTGATGAATTGATTGATTCCTTTGATTGAAAAACTTTCCTTCTTTGAGACAAAGAATCCTTGCAGAACGAATTATACTGATTTCGATTGTTTTGACGATAAAACTTTAACAAAAGTATGACATAGGGTTTGAAACTTGTTTTCCAACAGTTACATTGTCTAACTAACATGCGATAAGCTTTTTTCGCCTATTTCATCAGAGGTCTACGTACCACATAAGCTAATCTAGTTGTCGTTGAATCAAATGTATATAGCCGATAGGATTAGCAATCTTCTGCCACATACATCGACCATTTTTTTTACAACGGGGTATTTCATTTTATTCCAAATCGTACGCAGTACAAGAGGTCAAGACAACTTACATATGTGGAGAATTAAGGAAAAACAATCCAATTAGGTGGTAGCAAGTGGTTTCTCGCAGAAGTAGCCACCTGATGGGCCCGGCCCACCAGAATCCCAAAGGCCCAAGCGGCGGCCCGCACGACGACCCACACAGCGCTCTGAGCACGACGGCTGGCGCTGGAAGGTTGGACCTAGGCGACAATTCAGATGGGCTAAGCAAACAAGCCCAAGAAGCAGAGGGAGGCCCAAAGCGATGGCCCAGTCTCGGCGGCTCTTAGGGTTCCAAGGCAAGACGGACACGTGTCAACATCCTACGGAGACTACAAATGAGTGGCCAGGATTCAACCTTGGCGACCAAGACAGGGGTACTATAAATAGCCCCGTACACCCCATTAACCGGGGGACAACACTTTTACTCAGCGGACAAAACGCTCCGCGGTACGTTACTCGCTTCCCTTCCCATTCCTTAAACTGATCGCCTCCTTTTCCCTTGAACTAACTACCCCCCTCATTACTTACGAAGTACATCACCCCCGGAAGACCAACAGGCTTGGGCTTCCCTTATTGGGCCAGGCGACGAAGCTGGAACACCACCCAAACAGCTTTTTTGTTCTCCTTTCGAGGAATAAAAGAAATCTTGATCCAAGCCACTCTTGAGCAATCTAAAGGATAGAATAGAGTTGGCAAAATGCTGACCCGACCCTATAAACCCGCCCAGCCCATCCTGACCCGTGGCCCGATTGACCAAAAAGTCAACAATCCAACCCGCAACCCGATGAACCCGCAACCCGATGAACCCGCAGCCCGATGAACCCGTAACCCGGCTAACCCGCAACCTAGCTAACCCGCAACCCGACTAACCCGCAACCCGCTCGCCCGACCCGAATAACCCGATTGTCATACAATTCATAATATTCAGTGCTTCAAATATCAACATTATGTCATTATTCAAAATATAAAATATTTCATCTACTTCTGACTTCACCACGTTTATTTCAAAATAATTCGACACCAAACATTCATAATTTATAGAGTAATCCAAAAGTCAAGTTTCAAACATGTTGATAAATAGAAACACAATACTAATTAACACTAAACCACTCATCCATACTTCAACCTTCAAACCAAAATAACAAAATATTCATTCTGCATTGTCAACACTCAAGAACAATGAATCCTGCAGCAACCAGAAACTAGGATGCAGCTATGCAAGGCTCACGTCTTCTCCATTAGCTTCTACATTTTCTTCATCTTCGTCTGAAACAATAAATAAATGATAAATGTTATACAACTATACAATGATGATTAGCACAAACTATTGAACAAATACATTTTTTCATTAATATGTAAGTATAATTCTTACCCATTGTATATCCATGCAACCAATTACGAGTTGTCATTAAAGCTTCAAGAGTGTCAGAAAGAATACAAGTCCTCCATTTGTTAAGCACTCTACCTCCCAAGCTGAACGATGACTCTGATGCAACTGAAGTAATTGGAATAGAAAGTGTATCCCTTGCCATTCGAGATAGATGAGGATGACGCTCTTCTTTAGTCTTCCATCATTGCAAAATATCAAGAGGAATTGGTTTCTCCAAAGGATCTTCAAGATACATTTGTAGATCAGACTTGCCTGAACGTCTCGAATTAGAAGTAGTAGCGTAAAAGTCCTACAAGTAAGAAATTCAATAAAAATAAGCTACTTGAATAGATGAACAATAGAATCATAACATATTTTAACAATATGTACTTACAGCAGTGTCCGAATCATCTGGAATGCTCAAACTGACGTTTGTTGTAGAAGATTGAAGTGTATTACTCATTCTTTCATATTCCTCAAAAAACAGATTCAATTGGTCTTTAACATCCATCCACTTCAAAGAGTATTCTCCACCCAACCTCTCATAACAACACTTCACAAAATCATCCTTCTTACGAGGATCTAAAAGCACACCAAAAGCAAGTACCATATTATAGTCATCCCAATACTTCTTGAACTTTAACATCATCTCATCTCCCATACTTCTTAGAACAGTATCAGAGCTTGAACGAAGCTTCAACAATCGAAGATGGATTTTCCAAACATTCTCAAAAAACAAATTAGAAGTTGGATAGTTGGAACCTGAGAATAACTTGGTAATTTCATCAAACGGCTGCAAGATGTTGGCAAGTACACTTATTTTCCCCCAATCTTCTAGTGATGGACAATCCTTGTAATCCTTATCAACCCTTGTAAGATTGACAAATGCTTGCTCATAAAAGAGAGCTCTCTCAAGCATCATGTAAGTTGAATTCCATCTTGTAGGTACATCAAGCCATAATCCCTTGGTGCATTTTATCCCAGCTTGTTCATCACACTCTTTGAACTTAATCTTTCTTGCTTCAGATCCATCCACATATTTGACACTTTCTCTAACACATTTCACACCATCTCTTATGACTTTCAATCCATCTTGAACAATAAGATTCAAAATATGCCCACAACAACGAATATGGAAGTATTTACCATTACACACCAAAGCATGTTGTCCATTCAATTGATCACGCAACTCATTCTGCATGTTTGTCATATTGATAGCATTGTCTAAGGTAATGGTAAAAATCTTATTATCAATATTCCACTCCTTCAACATGCAGTAAATAACCGTTTTCAGCTCTAAAGCTGTATGTGGAGGCTGAACATGTGAAAAGTTCAAAAGCTTACTATTCAACTTCCAATTCTTATCAACATAGTGCGCCGTCAAACAAAGAAAACTCCTAGTAGTTAATGATGTCTACATATCACTAGTCAAACAGATACGACCAGGAATTTCACGCAAAGCACACTTCAATTCTTCTTTCATTCTTCCATGAATTTTCAAGATATCAGGCTTAATAGTGTTCCTTGAAATTGGATTGACTGTTGCATTCAAATAAAGATGAATATCTCTATTTCCTTCATGCTCAACCCAACTGAAGGAATAATCATGTGCAATTATTGCTTTAGCCAGCTTTTCACGATAACCCTCTTGAGTTATATTATTATTGCTAGAACCATCACAAGAATTATGTTCTTCAGTTACTCTATCAAGATCAGCATTATCAGCAGACTTACATTTCAGTGCATGACGTTTTAGGGTTGATGTGCCCCCATGTGAATCTGCAAAATATTCCTTCCCACATGTTCTGCATTTTGCTCTCTCTTTCATATTTCCTTCCTCATCAATAGCATCAAACAACTCAAAATCTTTCCACACCGATGATGTACGACGAGTAGACTTAGACTTCTTCATTGGAGGACTGTCAGAATCATTAGTTTCTTCGGGTACTAGCACCGTCACTCATTGAGGAATCCATACCTGCAAGGTTAAAAATAAAGAGATTCATAAGCCAAAAAAATTGAAAAAGCAAATCAAGAATGGGTTAATTATTTTTCATGATAAATGAATAGACTGTCTTTGATTCTCCGACTCATCATATCTAAACTCAAATGTTGCTGCTGATAACAAAGAGTGATGTGGAGCTGGGTGGACAAGTGGTCCCTCGGGAATAAACTAGTATAGCCAATATGATTAAAAGTTAATCTGAGTAGTACTTGCATCTGATTCTCCTGCTTCTGTGGCATTTCATGAATTCAAATTTTCACTAGTATAAGTTAAATGCTTAACAACAATGATAAGATGATTGACTCATTTGAGTTTAGTTTGGGTAGAGAAGGGTCATTAATTAAAAATAAACGTGGCATGCAGGGAATGAGGGAAATGAGGGGAGAAGAACTACAGGGGTTAATAAATTAATACCAAATACTCATTTTCCTCCTATTTGTTTTGATTGTAGGGTGTAAGGTTTGTAAAAGAGTTTGTAAAGTGTAAGGCTCTGTTCATCATTGATAGTCGTGGCTCATAGTTGAAGAAATTCTCATAATGAAAAAAATCTAATTTCATGACAGCATTACAGCAGTAACAAATAACAAATGAGATAATTAAGAGGAAAAGAGTTGTAGCTGTGAAACTCTTAACAAGCTGCCTATTACGTATGTATGTATGTATATATAAGCAAGGAAAATGCAGTAGCACTGCAGCAGCAACAGCAACAGCAGTAAGAATTGAGATAGTTCAGAGGAAAAGAGCTGTAGCTGTGAAACTCTTAACAAGCTGCCTATTGCGTATGTTAGTATGTATATATAATCAAGGAAAAGAGCTGCAGAAAACACAACAAGGTAGGGGAAAAGGCCAAACAAACCCATCTAAACCCTTACTACACCTAAACCCAGAACCCCAAGAACAAGCAGCACCCTACTACTGTACTACACCCAAAACAAAAGGAAACAGCCAACATCAGCCATTCACACAACATCCCCACCGATCAGAAACAGGAAATTGAGACTGAATGCACTGCAATAAACAGAGCAACGAGAGAGTCCGACACAGAATCAAGAGTATGTATAAAGAAAACCAGAGCAAATAGGGAAGAACTAAGAATGATGGAATAAAGAGTAGAACCTGAAACGAGAGTAGAAACTCGGAAGCGGCGACCGGAGTTTGAGAAGAAATCGGAATCGTCGTCGCCGGAATCGTCGGCAGTGGCTGGCTGGCTGGAATGGAATGACCGAATGATTCCAAAATTAGGTTTGGGAAGTTTTTTTTTGGTCGATGGGGATAATTTTTTGGGGGTTGCGTGAAAATGAAATTAAGGCCCTGTTCACTATCAATTAAAATTATGAAAATTATATAATTTACTTAATTAATCTAGAAAACAACGTATAATTGTGTTTAGCTGTAAATTAAAAAATACAAATTAATAATTAAATCACAATTTCGGCCAAATTAAATAAGTGTGAAATAGTAGCTTTCAAAAATTTTATAATTCAGATTTTTTAATTAAAAGACAGGAAATTATGAAATTTTCGAAACAAATGATCCACCTTTCAAGCCCCACTCCCACCAACAAATTGATATCTCTAGAAAAACAGAATGATTTAGAGCAATACCATATAAGATCTTGTCAAGGCTGCCATTAGGCAAGTATTCATACACTAGCATCTTCTCTTCTTGTTCTAAACAAAATCCCAACAGCCTTACAAGGTTCAGGTGCATTAGTTTAGCGATCAACATTACTTCTGTTCTAAGATCTTCTGGGTTTAGAGCTGATTGGCAGTCTTTTTACTGCAATATCTTGCCCATCAGGCAGATTTCCCTGGAAAATAAAAAGCATCATTCTTGATTAGTGGCATGCTTCTCAAGCCATTGTTATCAACTGAAACATTAAAACAAACACACCTTATAGAATTCTGTTGGTCCAATTCGATACAAGATCTCTACTTCAGGAACATAGACCATCCAAGAGTCATAACTTACACAAGGGATCTATTCTCCCACTGCATCAAGAACCTGAAAGTAGCAAGTACACTAGAAAACATAGAAACAAAATTTATAACCGAAACTTAAGGAAATGGTTGATAACATATCTGATGTCTCGTCACCTGTGCAAGGGGATTAGCGTGAACACCTCTGGATTGAAAGCCAGAGAACAAAGATGGGCCAGAATAAAACTTGTAGCCATTTATCTCAAAGGGCATGCATGTAAGTTTTAGGAGGATAGCCTTACATAATAATATCAGTAGGGTACTCTGTGTAAAGTAAATAAACCCATATCTCAAAGCTTGGAAGCCCCCCTCAGCCACACAGATAGGCAGATCTAATTTGGAGATATCAGCTTTGAAAAAATACGACAAGCACATAAATGAAATAAGGGTTAAGCCACGTGTGTGCAAGTATATGCCAACACGTGTGCACATGCTATAAACCCACAATATTGAATGGATTAGTTCCAAAAAATACATAATTCTACCTAAAATATATATATATATATATATGAGACACAATAAAACCATAGTAGTGCAATTCACAACTTTATTCGGATTCATGCACAAGGGGACTCCTTATTTGCTGAGTTTGAAGAGTGTGATGGTCAAGCGGGATCAAGTGAATCAGTGGCTCGTATAGAATTTTGGACGTCTTCATCACAGGTGCGAGAAATGGCTTCTAAGAGTGACGGGATTGAAAATCAGATGTGGAGTGATGAATGTGCTAGTAATTAGTCGAGTTTAGACGAGTGTTATATGTGATTCTCTTAAATTCTAGAAATATGCATAATTTATAATTCAACTAAATTAATGAACACAATTATTATTATGAAATTATTAAATTTCATAATTTTACAAAAGCTCAAGTAACAGAATTTTCATTATAAATTATAATTACCTAAATTATATAATTCACCCAATTATATAATTTAAGATAATTTATAGTGAACGGGGCCTAAAACTTTTGAAATTTTACTTTTGGAGTTTTGGTTATTTGGGTGGGAAATTTTGGAATTTTGGTGAAAAAATATTAGAGTTTGACATTTAGTTTATATTTTTATTTAATTTTAAACTATTTACTATTTATTTTTTAAATCTCAAATTTATTAGTTTTGCTCAATTTTTAAAAGTACAAAAATTTAATTTCAAACTCTTTATTTTTTAATTTCCTAAACTGTTATCTCTAACTTATGAATCCTATATCCGAAATCCTAACCCATAAACCATGAACTCGTCAAAATCCTAAATACATAACCCTAGTTTGTAAGCTCTAACCCGTAAATATCAGATACCCATAAACCATAAATTATCTCCTCCTTTGATTAAACCTTGGGCTACATCCTAAACGTAGAGCGTTAAACCCTAAATTCCAAACTGTCGACTCATCTCTCTCTCCTTCACACGGTATCTTCACCTTCACCCACACTTCTTTAGTTTCATCAATGAGGGGTGCAATCTTAAATTTTCAAGACTTCCCTTCAATTGTTCTTTGACCTTTCGATCTCCAATCAATCTTAAATTTTAGGGAAGAATTTCCCAACTCTCAAACCACATGTCTCAATCACTTAGTAGACCGAAATTGTAACATCTGATTAGTTTGAGATGTTGCATGAATTATAACTACTAAATTGATCAGCTTATCAGGAAAAATAACATTTTGGCCCCCTCTATTTTGCCAATTTAACAAAGTCCCCCTATACTATAAATTGTTCTTATTACCCTTTGTACTTCAACCACATTGTCGTTTGGGTCATTTCGTTCCAAATTTCGTCTTCATAACGTTAATATTCATGTATTAGCTTTCTAAGCATTTTCTAAGTGGGAATATAAATATAGGTACACCCACTAACGTTTTGATAGATAAACATGTTTTTAATATCTTGTTTTTTCGAGTATAAGAATCTACATGTTGTTAAAGGATATATAAGACGAGTTGAACAAAAAAATAATTTGGTAGAGATGATAATCTATCATATTGAGAAGAAATGCAGCTGTAGAAAGAAACCTAAAGAACATTAGGTATAATCTTATACTATGATGACTAAAAATTGTAATTAAGCTCAATTTAGACTTATTAAGATTAAATCAATTGATATAAACAATTAGTTCAATGAAAATACCACTCTAGATAGCACAAACGTCAGTGGGTGTACCCGGTACTCCCACTTTTAGTGGGTGCACCGAAGCGTTTACCATATAATTAAATTAGATAAAATCGATGAACAAAATGTGTGATTTTAAAACCGTTTGTATTTCACCATACTCTTCATGATACCTCCCTGGTCGTCTCCTACCTCCAATATCTCTCTCCGTTGTGTGTGGATCTGTCCATATTTAACGTTACGAGGACAAATTTTGGAACATAAGGACACAAACGACAAAGTGGTCGAAATAGGAGGGGATAAAAAGAATATTGTTCCAGCCTTGTCGCCTGGCCCAATAATGGAAGCCCAAGCCTGTTGGTCCTCTGGGAGTGGTGTACCTCGTAAGTAACGTGGGGGAAGTTAGTTCAAGGGAAAGGGGAGGCGATCAGTTTAAGGAATGGGAGAGGGAGGCGAGTAACGTACCGCGGAGCGTTTGTCCGCTGGGTAAAAGTGTTGTCCCCTGGTTAATAGGGTATACGGGGGTATTTATAGTACCCCTGCCTTGGTCGCCAAGGCTGGATCTTAGCCACTCGTTTGTAGCCCCCGTAGGATGTTGACACGTGTCTGCTCTGTCTTGGAACCCTAAGTGTCGCCAAGTAACCCTAGGAGGCCGCCGAGCTGGGCCGTCGCTTTGGGCCTTACTCCACTTCCTGGGCCTGCCTGTTCGGCCCATCTGATTTACCGCCTAAATCCGGACCTCCAGCCCTAGCCGCTGTGTTCAGGCTGCCGTGTGGGCCGCCTCATGGGCCGCCGTGTGGGCCTTTGGGCCTCGTCGGGCCGGGCCCATCAATTGCCCCCAAGCCCTTAGTCGAGCTTTGCTTGGCTGAGGGCTTACTTATAACTCGGATCGCTTGTCTTGTGATCGTCGTAGGAGGGCCCATCAAATATCTTATAGTATAAGGGAGCTATCTATTAATTTGACAAAGTAGAGATAGCAAAGTGCTATTTTCCCTATTTGAAATTTAGATATCTTGGAGTGTCCTAAACATATTAAATATCTAAAATGGTCAACTTTTTTATTGATAGTTAAAAGGGGTCAACTTTTGACATTCAAAAAAGAAACTAAAACCGTTTAGGTTACAACAATATATTAAATTAAATTAAATTATATTAAATTAAATTAAATCCCCCCGACCTCCGTCCGCGTTTGGGATGGTGTGGAGTCTACCACCGCGTAAAAGTATGAAATAAATAATCCAAAAGTGAAGTCAGCTGCAGCTTCTCTAACGCGTTCACATTTTGGTCACACGTTTCATTTCCAGTTTCCTTCTACCATACCAGACCCTTTATATATAATAATCTTCTTCTTCAACCTGGAATTGGATCATTATCTTCTTCTTCTTCTTCTTCTTCTTCAGTTCCCATTTCCTCCTCCTCTTTCACACATCGTTGACGCATTTCGTCTACCTTTTTCACTTTCTTCTTCTTAACTTAACGGTGGGCCGCTGGTCGGTTTTAATGGAAATATCTTCCTCCCCATTTCTATACCCTGAAGATATTTCTAACTTCTTCTCCTTCTTTCACGAAATGGACAACAACTTCCCTTTCCCTGCTTCCGATCACACTTCCGCCGATGGGATTAACATTAACGCTTCCAAGAAGCGGACAAGATGCGAGGATCAAGAAAGCAAGGATATCGGCAGCTCTATTATGTTTTTCAATGAACAACACAACCCAGAGCAGCAGCACCAGGAACAACAACAACCCTGGCCCGTTGATTCCCTCCTCGATTTCAATCATACCCACAAGGTGACAGTTACGAATGATTTCAATTCAGAGATGAAGCAGGCCCCTCGCTCCAATTTGGAACATTCTAGAATCAAGCGCACACGCCGCTCTTCTCCTGCCGAAGCTGCAGGTGCGAGTGCGAGCACTCCTCCTCCGCCGCCTCCACATCCTCAGCAGCGGCGATTGTGGGTCAAGGACAGGTCAAAGGACTGGTGGGAGTGGTGTAATCATCCTGATTTCCCTGATGAGGAGTTCAAGAAGGCGTTTCGGATGAGCAAAGCCACTTTTGATATGATCTGCGAGGAATTGGATTCGGCTGTCATGAAGAAGAACACAATGTTGCGGGACGCAATCCCAGTTCGGCAGCGGGTTGCGGTGTGTATTTGGAGGTTGGCTACAGGGGATCCTCTTCGGATTGTGTCGAAGAAGTTCGGATTGGGGATTTCAACTTGCCATAAGCTGGTTCTGGAGGTATGTGCAGCGATAAGGACTGTGCTAATGCCCAAGTTTCTTCAATGGCCAGATGAGGAGAAAATGATGGGGATTAAGGGAAAGTATGAATCGGTTTCTAGTATACCAAATGTTGGTGGGTCAATGTACACAACCCACATCCCAATTATAGCTCCCAAGATCAGTGTTGCTGCTTACTTCAACAAGAGACACACGGAGAGGAATCAGAAGACGTCATACTCGATCACGGTTCAAGGAGTTGTGGATCCAAAAGGTGTTTTCACAGATGTTTGTATTGGTTGGCCAGGTTCAATGCCTGATGAT
Source organism: Linum lewisii (assembly GCA_034768395.1). Classification (NCBI taxonomy): domain Eukaryota; kingdom Viridiplantae; phylum Streptophyta; class Magnoliopsida; order Malpighiales; family Linaceae; genus Linum; species Linum lewisii. The sequence continues at coordinate 13,790,673 of CM068297.1, forward strand.
CAGGTGCTGGAGAAATCTGCTCTGTATCAGAGAGCCAGTAGGGGTTTACTGAAAGATGTTTGGGTGGTAGGGACTAGTGGGTTCCCATTGATGGACTGGGTTCTAGTGCCTTACACACATCAGAACCTGACATGGACGCAGCATGCTTTCAACGAGAAGATTGGGGAGATTCAAGGAGTTGCGAAAGATGCATTTGCAAGGTTGAAAGGGAGGTGGTCTTGTCTGCAGAAAAGGACTGAGGTTAAGCTCCAGGACTTGCCAGTTGTTCTAGGGGCTTGCTGCGTTCTTCACAATATCTGCGAAATGAGGAATGAGGTGATGGATCCAGAAATGAAGTTTGATATTTTTGACGATGAAATGATACCAGAGAACAATCTGAGATCAGTAGAGGCGATTCAGGCAAGAGATAACATTGCTCATAACCTCTTGCATCATGGCCTTGCTGGAACTTCATTCTTATAGTTTGTTAGTTTCCATACATGATACAGATACAGAGGAGTTGACAGCTTTTTAGTTTTTGTATTTACATTTAGCCTGGTCGATTGGTGGTGAGTTTGTAGTAATTTATAGAGTAGAGTAGAGTAGTGATTCTTTTGATGGGTTCTCTTGTACTTAAAAAATTCTCATTTTGCCCCTCCAAACCAAATATACTTATATATATTATAAATCAACAAACTTCTGTTTCAAACTAGTTCATTCTATCAAAACTAGACCGGTAAAACTGGTGAACGATCTATAGTCCGCTCTGATTTGTCGTTAAAAGTGGTTCAAGTAAATTTAGGTTCTTTTTTGTATTCACAATCATCACAATCTCTTGAATTCGACTAACCTCCCAAAACACTTTCGTTACTAGACATGAAATGATTTGGATGAGTAGAAAGATTCTTCTAGTAAGAATATTCCATGTTCACACTTATAAAAAAAAAATACAATATCCATGTTCACAAAAGGTGATGCAAAAATCTACAACAGTGCACACACCAACAAACAAACACAAAAATAAGAGCATTTGTCATGGTTATGTAATTTAAAGCTTTAAAAAGTATGTCACACCACTTTTTTAAAATACCCTAACTTATAAAGCTATTCCCACAATGGCATAGATATGAAGCTTTATAAACTTTTAAATATTAATTAATATAATATGATTAAAATATTAAGGAAAAATAGCACTTTGAGCCCCTCTACTTTGCCTACTTAACAAATAGCCCCTCTACTTTGCCTACTCTGCAAATGCTCGTTCCACAAGAGGGAGTCTCACAAAAAGACAAAGTACAAAAGCCTCACACAAGTATGGTGAGTTTCATCACTTTTAGGAAGTTTTAAACTCATTGCCATACGAAAAAACCTCCTAAAGGGAGCAAGATGAGGTTTCAGATCCCAAACTCCCTCAAAGAGAGGTGATTTGCTTACCTACGCCTACAAAAAAACTCATTTAAGACAGAAAATGGGAAACACTAATGACTATAGCTACTGAGCACAACAGCCTCATCTCTGTGCCCTTTGAAGAATAAGCTAAGGTCCAAAGCAATGTCATGAATGAGCATATCAGCAGTCCTTGAGACTACATCAAAGATCCGCTTGCACCTCTCTCGCCACACTGAACTCAAAACAGCACACCAACAAATTCACTTTGCACAGTTAACAGTTGAGTCCATCTGCCAATTATGAGTCACATAGTCAAAATGATCAGGCCAAGAAGTGAACTGAACAGCAGAGAAGAAGTTGGGGAAACAACGCCTAAAGAAGTTGCACTCAACAAACAAATGGTCTCTAGATTCAGGGGCAGCTTTGCAAAGTGCACAAGTAATTATCACATCACTATTCCACCTGCTGATTTTATCCAGAGTATTGATTCTATCTAGACCTGGCAATTTTGGACCTGACCCGTTGACCCAACCCGAACCCTCCCGAAAGTTTAGGGTTGGGTTTGCTATTTTGGCACCCGAACCCGATAACTCGATAATTTTTTTAGTGAGTTAGGGTCGGGTTTAGGGTCAACCCGTTGACCGAAAAATCCTAGTCATACCTATAAATATTACTCTTTTTAATGTCACTTATGTATTTTTCTAATGTTAAGTCTTACTTATGATGCATGATTTTCAATTTTATAACTTTTATATTTTGTTTCTTTTATCATGTAAGACATAATTCATAAATATCACATATCACAAATATTACTCAACATACGCCATGTTGAATGTCACTAAAAATCGTTGATGTCGTAACTAAAAACATTGTTGGTCGTAAATTTTTCACAAAACCATAATATGATGCATATTTGATATGTAATTCTGTTCCAAAACTACTTTTGACATCCTCACACATTATCTTAGGGGTCGTTTGGTATAGGGGACATCCACTTGTGTTTCTTGAAAATTCTATATTCTGAGATATCCTTGTTTGTTTACTGTCTAATGGAGCTAGGGTTTTGTATTTCAGATACCCAGAGTTTCTTATTGTCTCCAGAATGTGTATTCTGACAATTTCTACTTTTTCAAAAATTCTGACTTCCCCCAAATAGAATAATGGGACCCACTGTCTTTCCCTCCTATTTTATTTACCAAATATACATACCAAACAATGTAATTTAACATCCTCCAACTTTTAACAAATACTTTTCCACCATTCTCCTATTTTCATATTTCCCCTAATTATCAATCCATTGTACCAAACGACCCCTTACATCATTAGTTTATAACTTGCATTGTTAATATATGTTTCTATACATGTTGTATAGGCTATAAACTGTAATTTTATACCTATTTCTACATCTTACATTCTTCATTTAGTAGTTTAACTTGATTTAGTAAAATGAGTCTACTTGGTTTAATATTTTGTGAAAATGATGTTTAAATTTTTTTTATGTTCAAAACGCTTGTAACCCGAGATGACCCGCAACCCAACCCGAAGTAACCCACAACCCGTAGTGACCTGCCCAAGTCAACCCGACCCGCCCAATTTGCCAAGTCTAATTCTATCCCTCAAGATCAACCAGATAAGCATACTATTTTTCAGGATTCTATAACCTGTCCACATATAGCTTGACCAATTCACCTCACCTCTCCTATGTCTGATGGAATCCCAAACCTTGCTAGCTTTGTACAAAATTAAACTTGTTTTTAAGGACAAAATTTAACTTGTTTTTGAGAACAAAATTAAATTGTCAATTTCATGTCAACTGTTGTCAAGTATAGTGTTGTGATAGTTGATAGTTCCTCAACTGTCAACTGAAACCTTATGATTGATGGCATTCTACTAATGAAAAGTTAAAACCGAATGTTGATGTCATGTCATCTACTATACAAATGAATTACCGTTGAAGTCAACCAGAAATGAATTACTTTGTTAGATGGGCTAAAAAATTTAGCAAATGTATATTGTTTTATAACACACAAAATTTTGATAGTATGCAAATGAATTACTATTGTTTTATCAAATACACATGAATTAATGCTGGTGTTTTTCAACTTGTTTTTGCTATGACTTTACTGCTTTACAATCTAATAATTTTTGAATATGTAAAGTGTAATTTGCTATCATGTGTAATCTTTTATAAGTTTACTTTTTCTTACTTGTGCAGTAAAGTGCAGTCTGTTGACTGTTATCTATTGCTTTGCTTTGTGAGTTAGTGCTTATTAACTATCTTCTATAGTTTTATACTTTTATTTGTACTCATTCCACTGCTTCTTACTTATCAGTATTGAATAATTCATATGTATTGAACTACTTAACTCTTAACGATGTACTTATTCTCGGTAGTAGTGCTTAACTAACACTTTCGTTAACTTAACTAAGTGCTTAAGTCACTCTTTCGTCTCGAACTCTCTGATTCACTTATTAGTTCCACTTCTATTTGTGTTTTCTACTTTGTAGCTAGCCTTAAACTTCATTACGGGCTAAGCCTTATATAATCGCTACCTCTAAAGTCTAAATTATATTTCTGTCATTTGCTAATTACGTATTCGTTTCTCTAATCTATTTCTTATATAGGCAACATTTTTCCAAGTAATTCAAAGATGGATTCCCAAAACCCAATTCCCTCTCAACACATAGGTAGTAATGGTGGTTTGGATCCACCTCCTTCGAGTGAAGTTGTTGCTACATAACCATTTTCTCCTAATACTAATAGGAATCATGTGTTGTCTCAAATTATATTCGAAGACTGATGCTCGTGTTCTTGAGAGTTGTTTCATGGAGTTGTGTATTAATGATGTGAATGAGGATGAAAATGCTGATGAAGGTAAGATTATCATTTGTGATTAAGTTAGATATTCGAAGTCTAGTTGTATTTAATTTAACCGATATGTTTTGTTGTCTAACTAGTAACTAAGCTATGTATTAATGTACTACTTTTGCAGCTGTGAATATTCCAATTATAATATGGATGAATGACATGAATGATGCAAGACATCAATCATCAAGGAGATTCGATTCCGATAGCATAGCATAGCATTAGCATAATTTAATTTCTAGACTATTTCTAATTTTCATTGCAATATATTATATCTCTTGTTTTAATTTAATTTCTAGACTATTTGCAATTTTCAATTAACATACAACTAGTTTGTTTATTTGTTATTCTATTTTAATATTTTGATCAGTTTGGATTCATTTTAGGTGGTATTTACACTTTATTAGTTTAGCTTCAGTAATTTATTTTAATTTTATCATTACTTAAATCTACATCGGGTATACCTGGCAGATCGAGCATTCCCCGCCCGAAATTACAGTCCACGGGTGATGGGAATTTTTTTCCCAAAGTCAACATTTCGGACGGATAATTATCCCCAAGTAACACAATCGGGCGGGGATAGCTTTTGTACTAACAGTACAAAAAAACACTCTTTAGCGTCAGTTGAAACGTAGGAACTTAGCGTCGGTCGGTCAAATGACTGACGCTAACGCGAAATAACAATTGACTTCACGTTTTAGCGTCGATCGAACGTCGACCGACGCTAAAATTGGGCCATTAAACCGACGACATATCTCGGTCCTGGTTCAGTTTTTTGGTTTACCAAATGGAGAGATGGGCGTCGGTCAGCAGAAATAGAATAGCGTCGGTCATGACCGACACTAAAACGAGTGTTTATAGCATCGGTCTATACCGTTTTAGCATCGGTCATCGACCGACACTAAAATCCGAACATATAAATACCCCAACCCACCGGCAGAAATCATTATGCACTTTCTCCCCAAAGCTTGAAACTCTCTCAACTCCCCAAAACCTCTGAAATCCTCTGAACCCACCAGCATTCGAGCTAGGAGCTGCTGTGACGCCGTTCTCATCACTCGTGCTTCCTTCACATCTCATCCTCTGTATCGGTGTAAGTTATTTAATTTTTTTATTTCTAGATTGTAATTTAAATTTCGTTTAGTTTTTAGAGAATTAGATAATATAAAGTTAGAGTTTCTATGATATTAGAATTGTAGTGAATTGAAATAGTTATTTGAATTAATTCTAATTGTATATGTTGTGATTATTTTATCAGTGCCCGTATCGACTAGTTGTTGTGTCTTCTGCCTGTTTGTCACTCAACTTGGTGTAAGGTATGCATTTCTTAGCGTTTTCTCTTACATGGAAATTAATTCAATGTAATATGCATGTCTCATAAAATGATTAAACTAGTATAGTAATATGTATGTTGTCATGATTAATCTAATATTTGAGATTCAAATTATTATTTAAATCTAATAAAAGTGATATTCAATTTACAATAATTGTTTCTTACATTATTTGTAATTCCTAGATATTGATCAATTATGGTTTAATGTGATTAAAATTATATGATGAGTGTGTTATGTGTTTTCACTATGAATTATGTGGTAGTTATAATTTGTTTTTAAAATGAGATTAATTAGTAGAATTGTTTGTTATTTATAATTAATTGTTAGAATGTGATTAATTTTAGAATTAATTGGTTGAGTTAGGGTTTGTTTTTAAGTTAGCCGAACTCAATAGTATATTGCTAGCTACTTGATGGTATTTGTACAAACACTAGTTACTAGTATATTATTAGCTACAACATGATAGCAAATTAATGTTATAACATCTTAGCATTTTACCTAAGTTAACTTATATATAGATTGTGATCTCCACTACTGAGAATCTATTCCCTACACTAAATCAGGTATCTCCTAATGGATAAATCTTGGATTAACACCCCAAGATTATCACCGGAGTACATGACTGGCTTAGAAAGCTTCCTGAATTTTGCTTTCTCCAACAACAATGACGGAGAGCAAATAGTCTGTCCATGTCCAAAATGTGGGGTTGGTTACCAAAATCATCACTGAACTTTGAGCAAATAACCCGTCAGTCACTGAACTCAGAAAAATATCCTAGTGAACACTGGACTTCGGCACATTAACCCAGCAGTGACTTCCGTCCATGGACGTCCAAACGGCCGTTAGTCAGCTTACATGGACAGTCCAATTGGGATTCCATGTCACCCACCTAGTCTATGTGGCAAATATTTGCCCAATCAACCCTACCCATGTAACCAAAACCCAAACCAAAATACCCAAACCCAAACCCAATCTCACTTTTTCTCCCTTCTCTCCTCCTTCTCCTCCACCCTCTAACCTCCACTCTCGGCCGCCCACCTTCCCCCATCGGTGGAGCAGAGTAGAGAATTGAAGCGGGTTTCCAATCTCTATTCAATTAGGTTGTAGAATTTTTGAATTGTCCGATTAAGTCCCACTCCATTCTCAAGTCCCACCCTCGCACTTTTCTGCAACTCCATTTCCTCCTGCAATCTCTACATTTGTTTCTTCCCCCAGACGATGCAATTGCCGTGAATCAATGAGCTCACAGGCGGCCAAATCCTCGGCTAGAAATGCTAAACCTACGCCCCAAACCCAACAACCAATTAAACTCTCCACCGCCTTTAACCTCCACCGCCGCCGTCTTCAGCTCAACCGACGAAAATTGGTTGCCGGCTCTCTCCTCTGTTTCACCATTGAACTGTGATGATGGTGGATTGAATCAGAGGTCAAGGAAGAGGAAGCTCGACCAGATCGGTGGAGTAGAGGAGGGAATCGACAATAGTAGATCTGAATCGGAGAATCGGAGGTGATGGAGGAGGGAATCGACGATAGTAGATCTGAATCGGAGAATCGGAGGTAGTGAGGTCTGGTGGGGATGTTCGTCGGTGGTCTGGTGGGATGGCCGCCGGTGGTCTTGGTGGGGATGTTCATCGGTGGTTTGGTAGGGATGGCCGCCGGTGGTCTTGGTGGGGATGTTCGTCGGTGGTTTGGTGGGGATGGCCGCCGGTGGTTTGGTGGGGATGGACGCCGGTGGTCAGGAGGGGATGGTCGGCGGTGCTATGGTGGGTAAGGCCACCGGTGGTTTGGTGGGGATGGTCGTCGGTGGTCAGGAGGGGATGGTCGGCAGTGCTATGGTGGGTAATTGAGAGAAGAGAGGTGGTAAAAGGTGGGTAATTGGGTTGGGTAATAGGGTTTGGGTTTAGGTTTAGGTTTGGGTTGCTTATGTGGCTTTTAAATGACGTGGCGACCTACGTGGCAGATCCACATAAGCTGACTAACGGAATTTTGGATGTCCGTAGACGGTAGTGACTGCTAGGATAATGGGTGGAAGTCCGGTGATGACTAGGATATTTTTCTGAGTTCAGTGACTGGCGGGTTATTTGCTCAAAGTTCAGTGATGATTTAGGTAACCAACCCCCAAAATGTGGATTCAAGAAATGGCTGTGTAGAGATGATGTCTACGAGCATTTACTGCGCAAGCCATTTCCGCCAGGATATACTGTTTGGGATCGACATGGAGAACGACATGGAGCGTGTATCTATGGATCTTCTTCTAGGAGTGCACATACAATAGTGCATGAAAATGATCATACTAGATCACTTCGTTCAATGGTTAATGATGCTTTTGGTGTCGTTACTGAGGAGGTCCACAAGACTGCTACTGAAGTACTTGCTAATGAAGATGTTAACAAGGAAGGTCAAATGAATGAAGAAATTTCTATGAGGGAAGATAATGACACCAGCATCCCCGATGATATACAAGAGCCGGTTGATGATGACAATGTAAATTTGAGGAATTTACTAAAAGATGGAGAAACAGTATTATACGAAGGATGTAAGAAGTTCTCCAAATTATCTTTCATTCTGAGACTTTATCATATCAAGGGGATGCATAACATCAGCGATAAAGCAATATCAATGATCATTGAGTTGCTGCATGAAGCTTTTGAGTTTGCCAACATACCGCCAACAGGATATAGTGCAAAGAAAATGATCAATCGGCTTGGGCTGGGATACACGAAAATTCATGCATGTGTGAATGATTGTATGTTGTATTGGGGTAATGACATAGATGAGACGAGTTGCAGGATTTGCAAGCAGTCTAGATACAAGGATGGTGGTGTTGATGATGACGTAGTTGATGGAAGCAAAAAGAAGAAACTTAAGGGCATGAAAATATATTGATACTTTCCAATAATTCTGAGGTTGCAAAGATTGTTCATGTGCCCTATAACAACTGAGATTATGGTGTGGCATTCTATAGAGAGAAGTGCTAATGGAATGTTGCGGCATCCAAGAGATGATCAAGCGTGGGTTGACTTTGACACTAGGTATCCTGGGTTTGCTTCAGATCCGAGAAATGTTAGACTTGGTCTTGCTACTGTTGGCTTTAATCATTTTGGGAATATGAGCCTTAGTCACATCACATGGCCAATTGTACTAATGCCATATAACACGCCTCCGTGGGAATGCATAAAGTCAACAGGTATGATATTGTCTGGTATCATTCCGAGGAAGAAAGCTCCTGGAAATGATATCGATGTCTACCTACAACCTTTAGTTGATGAGCTGAAAATGTTATGGGAAGGCGTAGAAGCATACGATTCAGTGAAGAAAGAATCATTCACGTTGAGAGCAGCGCTAATGTGGACAATTAGTGATTTCCCTAGACTCAGTTTATTAGTTAAGTGGAACACTTATACAGGATAGACTTGCCCCACTTGTAATCTAGACCAGGAACCATTGCGTTTGGTGGGGAGTGGGAAGAATTGTTTCATAGGAAGTCGGCGTTTCTTGCCTGCAGAACATCCTTGGAGATTACAAAAATCCAAATTCAATGGTGATGTTGATTTAAGAGAGCCAACCAAACTCTTATCTGGCTCTGAAATTTTGCAGCAGGTTGAGAACATCAATGTTACTTTTGGGAAGACGAAGGAGAGTGAACCGCCTAGGAAGAAAGCAAGAGGTGATGAAGGAAACAAAAAAAGCAGAACAATGGAAGAAGAAGAGTTGTTTCTTTCAGTTACCTTATTGGGAGTTCAATAAGTTGCGACACAATCTAGATGTTATGCACATAGAGAAGAATGTGTGCGATAATATCCTATACACTTTGATAAATGAGAAAGATCGAAGTAAGGATCACCTGAAAGCAAGGATGGATTTGAAAATGATGAAAATCAGAAAGGAGCTTTGGCCAAGACCAGATGGGAAAACTTGTCCAGTAGCTTTATACACAACGGGTAAATGAGAAATTCAAACAATGCTTAAAACCTTGGAAAATATTGTTGTACCAGATGGATACTCAAGCAATATATCTCGTTGTGTTGATCTGGAGAACATAAAGATATTAGGGTTGAAAACTCATAATTGTCATATATTAATGCATGAACTTCTACCATTGTCCATCCGGAATGTGTTGCCCACACAGGTCTCATCGGTCTTAGTGGAATTTTGTTCATGCCTGAAGCAATTATGCTTGAAAGTGGTTCATGTTGATGGGTTGGATACGCTACAACAATGAATTGTTGTAGCTCTATGTCGTTTGGAGATGATATTCCCCCGTCCTTTTTCACAGTAATGGTTCATCTAGTGGTCCATCTAGTTGAAGAAGTTAGACTCGGGGGACCGGTCTATTACCGTTGGATGTACCCTATAGAAAGGTACGATATAACAATAGGTTACATGTTATGCGTTTACTTTATTATTTTACTAATAAAAAATTCCTTGACGAAATTAGATTTCTTGGGAAGATGAAATCTTTTGTCAGAAATCGATCCCAGCCAGAAGGTTCAATTGCGGAAGTTTGGATTTCTGAGGAGATTATTACATTCGCCTCCTTATACTACGAAGATGGAGTTGAAACTCGCTTCAACCGTGGGTCTCGACTCCATGATCAAGTTAGAGATGAATCACGTGGCATATCCAGGTTCCCTTCAATTCGACGTCATGTTGGTGGCGAACACCCCTATAAGTTAAACGATATGGAGTGGTTATAAGCACACCGACATGTCCTTATAGGGGCCAACGAAGTCATCCCTTTTCTATATAGTAAGTACATTACTGAACTGAACTTATGGTGTGACTATTATTCTATTTTAATTCTTCTCGTGTGTGTTAATGGGGAATTACTAGGGAGTTCCAAGCAATCACAAAACAATGACTACGAGGAAGATCAACAGCTGAAGTTGAAAAAGCTGTACATAGAGACTTTGTGCAATGGTTTAGGAGTCGAGTAAGTATACTATGCGCTTCATTAACCTTTGCATGATGACAACTTTCCTTCATTTAGTTTGTGATACAGTATTATTTTTACTATCATTTCACAGATACTAGATGATACCCATGTAGTACATTCGAATAATCTAAGATTGTTGGCGCGAGGACCTTCTCGACAAGCATTATTGATGCGTCTCATTATTGGCGTATTCATCTTCTCATTAGACAACATTTTTGGTGATTTATCTGCCCGATTTGCATGGTTTTGAAGGATTTTCGTTCCCCTTGGCCCCTTGGGGCCGTTTTATGTGTTTTGCACATTTTTGGTTCATTTTAGGTGGTCCATGACGATTGGGGACGAGCATGCGAGACTAGAGAGACCGATGAGAGGAGCTGCTAGGAACTTCAAGACACACAACGTGTTTTTATAAGAAACACGGCGTGTGTTACACACAACACGGCGTGTTCTACATAAAACACGGCGTGTGTTGCAAGAAACACGCCGTGTTTCTTCCTCTGACGAAAAAATCCCAGTTTTAATTCAGTCGTGGAAAGAGAAAAACACACAATATTTCATTCTTCTTTCTTCCTCGACGAACCAGACACTCTCGGAGGGAGAACTCGGAGCTTTGAAGTGACGATTGAGCAAGAGGAAGCGAGGATTAACTCAGGAGATTCTAGGATTCATCAAGATTAGGTTTTCTCGGAGTAAGATGTTTTCTTCTCCAGTTTGCTTCTTCTCTGTTTCTGCGATTTCTTCTGTAATGATGTCGAGCTAAACTCTTAGGGTTGTTTAGATTAGATGAAGCGTCAGCTAGGATTTTGTATGGATGATTTCAGGTTACTATAACCCGTTTATGTTAATCGATGATCTTTCAGACTTAGATGCGATTTCTCCTAAACCCTAATTTAAGCTTTTTGATTATGGCAACTTGATCAATTGTTAGTTTCTGAGTTTATCTTTGAATTGCGGGTCTGACCATGAACGCATTTCATTCTAGAGTTTAGGAGGTCGTTAGGTTCTCCAATAGCTTGACCATAGGATTGTCAGAACCTAATCTCTTTGCATGATCTTGTGGCATTTCACTGTTCTTGTTCGTTCTTGATTTCTTGCAAGTTAGCTTGACCATAAGAGCTTGTAGGTTTGATAGAATAGAATCTCTACGGCCTGACCATGGAGTAGAGATTACAAAAAGGAAATGTCGAGTCATCTAGTCTGTTGAATTCTTCGGTTGCATAGTTTCATCCATCTTAACCGAACTAGCGTGGATTTGAGTCTGAACAACCGCCTTAGTCTATCTTTGAAACCCCAATCTGCTTTACTTGCTTGTTTGATTAAATTGCATTTTTAGTCTACTTAGTTCATTCACAACCAAATTCTCAAACCAAAACGAAACCTCGATAAGTTTTGACACACATTTCTGAGTAATAGGGAAAGGAAGACCCTTGGGGAAAACGATCTATTTGGAGCAATCCATTGAGTAAAACTAGTGTGCGATAATTTGTGCATCAATTACATTTTACAGGTTACGACGTGAATGGTTATCGTTTCCGTACAGTTGGTCATGATAAGGGTCTCAGTACTCAGAATAGTGGTGTGTACGGAAACTATGAAACTCATAGTTATAACCGTCTCCGACCCGACTGAAACCATAAATCAGAGTCTTTTTCTTACCTAGGGGGTTCGAATCCAATCCTCGTCTTTTATTGTTCTAAAACTTGTTTTCCTCCTACTTTGTAGTCTTTCAACCTTGTTTTATTTTCCTAATCTCCAGTTAGTTTTAGTCATAATTCGTGGAACCTTAACCACAACTCTGTTTAATTTGATTAACCATAGCACAATTTGAGTAGGTATAGCTTAAAGACTCTTTGGAATACGACCCAGTCTGCTTAGGTAGATTGATTATATTTGAACCATGTTCTACAATGATCAAAATTCAATCTTGATGACCCCTTAAATCATCCTTCAAAGTTTCATAATAGGTTGTTAATATGAACTAGACGTAGGTACGAGTCCCATTATTGTATTACAGGGTGGGAGTTTGGGATGCTCCCGAGGTAGTTTGGTGCATAGTTAAGCCCAATGGGTTCACTTAGTTTCAATATGAAATTGACCCCCTCCTAGTTCTCTTCTTGCAATTAATGAAGTTGGTTGGATTCGTGACTAATTAGTGAGGTTGGTGGTGATCGATAAAGATCGAGGATCCAAGGTGAGAGAGAACTCTCGAAATGGCATAACTGAACGAGATGACATCAAAACTCTCGAAATGGCCACAGATCAGATGAGAGAGAAACCAGATTTTCACCCTCCTTCTCATAACTGAACGAGATGGCATTAAAAATGTTGATTACAAGCCAAGGATTATCGTCTGAATGCAAACTACCTATGTCACCCCCAAACGCCCTTTACTAATAGGATCGTTTGATGCATGGATAAAAGCACAATCAAACTCTACCCCACTACTAATACAAGCATGGATAAAATGGACACCACTACCAATAATATTAATTTTAACATTTGGACCCACCAAAGCGAGAGACCGCCATTGTTGCTGATTGGGTCTTCATAGTGAAAGTTGGCATAATCTAGTTCAACCCCTCTTCTTTTCCGCGAAGCTCCTCTACATTTCCATTTCCATAAGAAAGATGATCGAGGGGTGAATAGAGCATGAGAGACCTATCTCGTAAATTATTATTTGAGAGAGGGAACCTCGCACCTCTACAATTCTAGCTTATAACTCTCATTCATGGCGAGGTTGCATCTGGGTGGACACCGACTACTCAAAAGTAGACTGTGAATGTCAACAAAATTTCTGGCGAGTTCGAAACTTTAATACTTTACTTTGTCAACCCCTTTACTATCTCTATCCTTCTTCTTAAGTTTTTGACAATTGTTGTTTGGAATGGGGAAAACCTTAAGAGAATTGAGGTTAAGTTGTTGAGCCACTAACTGGTCATCTCCCGTGATATTCCTTTTTTTTTTTTTTGCATGAGCATGAAAAAGCTCATCTGATCCCACCAGGCCCTATGGGAACATGTATAAACCTAGGTCGAAGAAAGGGCCAGGCTCAAGCTGAGGTAAGGACCCATGATGTGGGCCTTTAAAGTCTGGATGGGAATGAAAGCCTGAAGGAGGGATTCGTTAAGAGGCTTGTTGCAGCAGTTGTAAGGAGAGGTCCAAAAAAATTCTGGTTTTTATGGACCATACCTCTGGTGCTTAAGTTCTCGGTCTGAAGAAAAGGAACATGGGCCCAAAGTTCCATGATAGGGTTGTTGGGGTTAGCAAAACCCTGGTGGAAGATTCAAGGACATGGGAGAGACATGAAGGGATGCTGCCGCAAAATCTTCAAATTAACCCATCATGTTTAAGGGGTGATTAGGGGTTTTGTTTGCTCTAGATTGAGAGGTTGGAGTCAACTTAGGGAAAAACATATGTAGAGTGGGAGTTATGAGCCTTGGAGAGTTCGTACTGCTATTCAAATCGAGGAGGAACGACTTAGGGGCTCTGACAGGGACTAGGGGAAAGGTCAGAGAGATATGAGACTATTGGATAATGGTAGGGGTTAGTCGTTCCTAGGAGGGGAGACCTGGCCCGGGGATGAGGGTGTGCCCACTATTATTGCCAATAATGGAATCTGATTCCTTTTTCGAAGAAGACTCCGTGAAGACTTCCACCTTCAAAGGATGGTTTGGACTCTCCCAAAGAAGTGTCAGGTAAGCCATTAGCAAGGTCTTCCTCACGCCAGTCTTAAAGGTCAATCAGATGACCTAACTAGCCATAGTAGAGGTAGAAGGCCCAAATCCTTTCGTATTTGAACGAAAATTTATGTTCCTTCCCTTCTAGTAACTCAAGATTGCAAGAGGTGGTTAATGGATCAACCACTGTAACTTCAACCAAAACTTTCATTGCTCTGCTTCGTTTGCTTTCTCCAAGCCGGCTGGTTCAATTTCAACCAAGGAAGGGAAGTAATGATCGTCTTCACCATCTTAAAAGACCGGAGGTGGGATGGGTTATCCATCACATGAACCCACTATGGAATATTTTTGAAGCAAGTTTGGTCAACTCTTCCAAAACCATCCTATAAATTCAAGCTCAGTGGCATTCCAGAGACCACATAAGGTTGGTGCCTCGAAGCTTTGTTTCTTCTCGATGAGGAAGGTAAACACGTACATATTGGTCTTGTTTTCCACTTCCCTTATGCCGGTTTGACCGAGATGTTGCCATGCCTTCCTGATAATGCCGATAACAACTCCTAAGGATATTTTTTGTGCTAGGCATCAGTTAACTAGGTACAAATGAACATTACTACTAGTAAATTCTTGGGAATGAGAGATCACAATCTGATTCCAAAATCCAAAGAACCTTTGGTAGGGGGAGGGTTGACATTGATCCGAGCCATGAGGATTCAGTGGTTGTGAACATGGGGGTAGATAAAGATCTTGGAGACAAGATGCCAAAGTCTTTTGATAGAGAAAACCTTCTTAACAAGGCGAAAAGGAAAAAGTGATGGGGTTTGACCTCATGAGCTTTCCATCTATCATAGATGGTTGATAAGAGAAATTCAATGTCAACTGAGGGATTGAAACCGATTTTCCAACAGATCTAGATTGAAATTTTAGTGGCTTGATGTCTTATTTCTTTAAGTTTCCTTGGTCTTCTTCTCAGTCATTAGCTTGGGGTTATTGCCATGGTCATAAATGAGGATGTACTGAGGCTGACGCCTCCTATAAACTATGGATAAAGAGAGTAAGTATGTTGATAACAAGAAGAGGATTATAAGGGTAGTGAGAAAGAAGGATGCACATAGAATAATAGGAGGATGGCTTTTCCAAATCTCATGGAGATAATTCAAACTCCAAAGACTATGTCGCTAATGAGGTTCTAGAGAGAGGACAGAGAGAAACATCTCTCTAAACATCACAAAAAAAATTGTAAATAAATAGTTTATTTGTTGATTTTTGAGTAAGTTTGTGAAATAGTAACCTTTTATTTTTTTTTTGAGGTCATTGCTATATCAATATATATGATATTCATAAAAAAATTAGATTAAACAAAGCAAAACGACGACGTTGAGATCCTTCTCTGTTAGTCTGCTGCCTCGTTTGCCGATCTCTTCCTTTTCTCTCCCATATTTCTCGATTTACTTGCTCAACTCACCGGCGCAGAAATCCTCTTTTCCGCTTTTCCTTAATCTTCTTCTATTCCTAATTTAATCATAAATTCCGAAATCCAACTTCTTCTCTCAAATCCCTAATTCGGCGACCGCCCTTTTCAATCCTGCTGGTAGCTTCATTTGATTTCAAGTGTTGCCTTCATCAAGCTCCGTTGATTTGAAGTGTTGCAATTGGTATAGCTTAACACCACTAGATTGTTTGGATTATTGCGAATCGCCCTTCAGCAGCTCAGTTCAGAAGCCGGCTGCGCCAGATCAAGACTTGTCCGTAGACTCCAATTATCGAAACTTAGCTTAAGGGAGCTGAAGGTCGTTATTAACTTGCCTGAACTTTTTTCCCTAGTTAATTTTAGTATGTTTTTATCAGGTTTCATGATTAGAGGTACTGACTACTTCCAGGCTTTATTGATATGATCCGGCCTTTTTGTTGCTTTCAGCTATTGTGAAATTTATTTATTTTTGTTTATTTCCAATCTTCCGTTGGAATTCGTTGAAGTTCAATTGAGTGCTGTGGCGGTTGATTTGTTTACTTGCTGCTATAATTTCAGGCAAAACACAGACAATGCACTGTTATGATAAATTCACCAGATTGTGGTTAGCTATATTTACTTTGGTTGATTCTATGTGGATGTAAATGCAATTGAACCTTGGTTTCTGCGCGAAAACTTTGCTACCACAGGTCTTTTCAAATTTGGAAAGATGGCTAGTGTTACTTATTTGAGAATCTTGTTGACCATTTAAATTAATGCCAATCTGATAGTAGATTGCATTGATTAACTGCTTGAACATGAAGGTTCAAGCCTATAATATATGCTTCCTGATTTAAAAATTTTTAGAGTTATTCTGCATCTCTTATTGGGTTTACTTGAACTTTAGTGATTGAAGTATTTCTTGTCCCTTTTTGTTTAGTCCTATCTTAATCACAGTTTGGATCACACACTTATCTGGAGGTCTTGAGATTATTAACGATGAGATTGTTGGCGAGTGAACTTTAACTTGGGTTTTCATTATTCAAATCTCTTGTTTGCAGGTGGTGAACATTGACCTTTGAATCTGGGACTGGCCTTTATGTGCTGCACTGGTACAATTTGTCATGCATTGTTGTATCTATTGGGTTCATGACACAGGGAATGTGAGAAAACCTATATGATGGCTACATCCAGTAAGTTTGATACATCTTCTGGTAGCCCAGATAGGCCAGTATACAATAGTGGGCTTCGTGGGTCCCACATAGTCGCACAGTTGGATAAATCAGGTAGTTTTCGGGATAGCATGGAGTGTCCTGCGCTTTCCCCTCTCCCAAACATGACGAGAAGTAGTTCTGTAGTAGCACAGGGAGATGTGAAGAGTTTCCTCCAATGCTTGCGTTTTGACCCAAAAAATGTTGCTGCAGACCATAGGGCTAGTCGTCAAGGGATTTTAGACACTTAAACAGTGCCCTTAATATTTCAGTGGAAAATTCTCAATCTGTTTCATCGAAAGGAAAAGTTCCACAAAGTCTCATACCTGAGGAAGTAAAGAGAGTCAGGGTTAATCTCCGTGAATGTTCTGTGAAAGCAAGGTAAGTTTTCTTGATGCTTATTTCTATATATTCAGACTTCTTCTGTAATGGTTTAACTAGTAGATGACATATGTTCACAATGACAGGGAGCGGATGAAGATCTTTAGTGAAGCTCTATCTGTGTTTAACAAGTTTTTCCCAAGTGCACCGTCAAAGAAGAGATCTAGATCAGAAAGTATGTCAAGTGACCGTTCCAGTACCTTATTATCTAGTGAACGTTCAGTTATTGGACAAAGCCTCAGTAAGATGGGACTTCAGAATCATGGCATGACCTGCAGCTTAGAGCCAGAACAGCTGAAGTCTCAAGACCGGATCAAAAGTGTTGTTCCAAACAAGCGTACTCGTACTTCTTTGGTGGATGTGAGGGTTTGTATTTTACTTGAACTTTGTTGTATCAAATGAATAGTGTGTGTGCCTTTACACTAGTAGTACTTTATTTTTCTGATCCCCAAGTCACCTTTCAGATATCTACTCATATTCTTTATAAAATGATAGTCTGTGTTTATTTGCTTCTCCTTTTACCAAATAGGATACTGATTTTGTACTGTTAAAATGTTAGCTGTTCTTGTCAAAAAAAAAAAAAAATGTTAGCTGTTATAATTTCTGGATGTTCCATGTAACTTTAACAAGTTTCATATGTGGCTTTAAGGGAGATATGTCCTTTCTTGCATGTAGCTTCTTTAACTGGGAAAGTGGCTTTTATTTTAATCTGCAGAGCAATGCACTCCTAAGGACATCTGGTACTGCAGATAAAGACAGGGAAGCACCAAAGCTCACCATGAATGGCACAGTTCAGGTTGATGAGCGAACATTATCAATTGGTGTTGATGGCTGGGAGAAGACAAAAATGAAGAAAAAACGTTCTGGAATAAAACCTGATGTTTCTTTATCTTCAGTCTCTACCAAACCCTCTGATTTATTATATCGAGATCCTAAACAGGGGCTGCAACAGAGAGCTGTTAGTGATGGCCGTTCAAGGTTGAATGGTGAAGGTCATGGATTTAGGTAGTCAACTGATGTTTGTTTATTTGTTTTGGTGCATACATGCTTAACCAAGTTGTTAATGTTGCTTGGTTGATGCACTAATATTGCAAACTTCTTATCCCTTCTTCCTTTTGTTCTTTTCAACCTAGTTCATAAATGTCTATCAATTACTCATTCTTATTATACGGGAGCCCGAAAGGTGATGGAAGTCGGAAAGTCATTTGTGCATGATATTGGTGATTTTATACAAACCTCAGTCTCTTTGTTGTTTCATTTGGTTGTCATCTTGTGAGTTGCGTGGTCTCCACTAGTGTTGGCAGTCTAGGAAGATTTGAAGCATCTTGGCGTAATATTCTCATGATATTGTGATGAACATAAAACTGATTTGAATTTTTGATCGTGCATACAGGTTCAATATGGATGACTTGTATCATCGTGCATACCTTGTCGTATGTGCAAAATTCTTAGGATAAGACATGAAATAGTTTCAGTTACAAATTCATTCAAGTGGATGACTTGTATCATGTTGGAATGTTGTTAAGTTCTGGAGATGATCGTAGTGGAGATGAAACTCACTTTAGGTGTTTGAATCATTCACAGGCTGTCTAAAATTTATCAGATGTAATTGTGTATGCTAGATGTTCAACTGTCAGTTTTCAGTTTGATGTGCTATCTCAATTCTGTTTGATTTATCATTTAATTGCAAAGTTCACTGTTTTATCTTCTCTTTGACATGCAATATTTGAGTGATTACTGATTCATATTTATATTTGAACTTTCAGGTCAGGAGTTACTAATGCTGGATGCGTTGGAAAATCGGATGGCGTCTCCCAGTTACCAGGCATAGGCGTACGCTCATCCATCCCCAGGACAGACCTAGAGAATGGGTCTGTTTTAAATGATAGGAGAGAGCGCCCAGTTAGTTCAGATAAGGAAAAGGCAAATATTAGAAGTTTTAACAAGTATGTAACATGCCTGATATTCCACTCCTTTAGTAATTTGTTTATTTGTTTATTTTGTTCAGTTCTCCTTTTCTCTCTTGGTTGATCGCTCACAAGAGAACATGATGAGCGGGGAAATTTTATTATTATTTGACGTATGGCTGTTTTAATGCACTGAAATGCTTTATTATCTACGTTGTTCAGGTCAAATGTCCGTGACGATTCCAACTCGGGTAGTCCTACTTCGAGCACAAAAGTGAATCAATCCATTCGGGCTCCTCGTTCAGGTTCTGGTGTTGCACCTAAATTGTCGCCAGTTGTGCACAGGACAACTGCTTCTCATGATTTGGAGATTTCTCTTTGTTCCAACAAGCCACCTGTTGTTGGAGCTAATCATCGTAAACGCACAGCTTCTAATTGTTCATCATCTCCACCCGTTGCCCAGTGGGCTGGGCAGAGGCCGCAAAAGATTTCCCGAACAGCAAGAAGAACAAATTTGATGCCTATAGTTTCGAGTAATGATGAGGGTGCAGTTGTAGATACTGTCTCTGATGTCTCAGTTAATGAAACTGCGGTAGGACATCCCAGGCGTTTGTCTAGTAGCTCTCCTCAGCAGGTAAAACTAAAAAGCGAGCCCTTATCATCTGCTGCGTTATCTGAAAGTGAAGAGTCGGGAGCTCCTGAAATCAAATCCAAGGTCAAACCCAAAAGGTCTGATGAAGTAGATGAAATGTCCGGTGTTCAGAAAGTATCAAGTCTAGGTATGCCATTGAGGAAGAATAAGCTGATGGGAGGAGAAGACCTAGGAGATGGCGTGCGAAGGCAAGGAAGGACTGGGCGCACTTTTTCCTCCTCAAGGTCTCCTTTGCCCATGGGTATGGAGAAGCTTGGTATTGTTGGTCCAGTGAAACAGATTCGCAGTGCAAGAGCTGGTTCTGATAAAAATGAAAGGTAACATTTGATTCTTAATTTTATCTGTTGCTCAGACCTTTTTGATGTCTTGATTATTGCTGGATTATTTTTATCTGACTCTGACAGTTGTATTTAATTCTTTGTTTAGCAAACTAGGTCGTCCACCAACAAGAAAACTTTCCGATCGAAAATCCTACACACGCCAAAAGCATACAGTGGTTAATGCAACATTAGATTGTCCTGGTACTTTGTGCAGTATTCTTACGTAAATATAATTAAAGCTATGACAGCCTAGATTTTATATTATTGTTGCCGGCCTGTATTGACTTTTGGCTTGATCATTTTAGTTGGCTCCGGCGATGGGCATGAAGAACTACTAGCTGCTGCAAGTGCTGCTATTAGTCATGGTAAAAACAGTGAGCAAAACGGCTTTCTCATTTTATTATTATTTAATAATAGTACATCTATTTATACACAGGTCTGTAGGTCAGAGAAGTGACTTCTTACTATTCTGTAGTTATCTCTTGAGCTAGGTTAATTATCTAGTAATATCATCTAACTACCAGTATTTATCTCTAATTAAATACATGTTTATCCTAACTGTAATACCCTCTGTATTCCTAGAAATGATAATGTGGCACCATTCTTTCATTTGCCATGTAAGCTTCACCATTTTTTCTGCTTGTATTATTTATTCACTTAACATTGTCTTTGTTTCAGCATCTCAAGTGTTGTCTAGTTCATTTTGGAGGCAAATGGAACAATTTTTTGGCTACATAGCTGATGTGGACCTCAATTATTTCAAACAGCCGGTAAGATATTGGTGTTGTTCTTCATCTATATAACATGTTGTAACTGTGAAATAATTTCTACTTTGTTGTATGTTTACTAATTTGTTTTTTAGCAGGAAAACCTCGTATCATCACCTGTACTGATTTCCTCTAATGCCAACAAATTTAGTAACATCTGTAATGGATATGGATTGATTGAACAGGAGAGGGAAGTCGGTTGTGTCACAGAAGCAAATTGTTTTGAGCTTCATCTAGGACAGTCTATGCCTGGTACAGGCGATAGTCCTCTTTGCCAGATGCTTTTAGCAGCTATAATCTCAGAGGAAGACTGTCGCCATGTAGATGAAGACAATGAATTAGGTGCATATTCAACCGGATTCGAACTGGAAGGGGTGTTGGGTTTTAGTGGGTTGGATCACCTGGATAGTTTCCAGACCTCTACACGTGCTGTATATAATGAATACAAAGTGACGACAAAACGGGAGCATGATTCTCCAGAAATTAATGTATTGGGTGTCCCAAAGGCGTGTACTTACTCAAACTACATTCATTCCGCAAACGGTGGGCTTTCTGATCCGACACCAGTGCCATTAGCAGCTTCAGAATTCCAGTACGACTACATGCATTTAAATGAAAAGTTGCTTCTGGAGGTTCAAAGCATTGGAATATTTCCAGAATCAGTAGTAAGTTTCTTGACAGGGAGTTCTTATGTTTATAATTCCTTTTATTTCTGTCAAATATTTTCTTGTGATGTTTGTCTTGTATATTTGTACTCAATCTGGCTAACATAGTAGTAACATGTTAGTTTTGCAGTCATTTTGCTAATTAATTCTCCGATGGCACACCGTTTTCTTTCATTTCAGGCCAGCATGCATTCAGAGGATAATGCAATCACAGTGGACATCTGTAAGTTGGAGGAACAGCACACCGAACAGGTATTCTTTAGTTTTTTTTAGCTCTGTCCGAGCAATTATCAAGTTCTACACATTCATTTTTGAAAAAATTCCGAGCATCTTTTGAATTACCCGGACTGCATAGTTTGTTGCTACTTCTGTTTTGTTTGCTTTGTTTACCAGACACTAGAAGTTGATCAAGTCAATTTTCTAATTGTATGGTAGGAAAGATCAAAATTTGCTAGTAGAAAAGAAATCCTACGGAATCGTTTGGATCTGTGATTCAGGTCAGAGGAAATTAGAAATATAAAAAGAGATTTGAACTGGACGAGATTGGAGTTGAAATATGTAAAAGAGATTTGAACTAGAAGAGATTGAAGTTGGCTAAGCTATTTCATAACTAGATTGTTTGGATAGGTAGGTTGGCAAAATTGCGGCTTGAGAGATTTGGGAAAATAGCATTTTGCCCCCTCTACTTTGCCAACTTAACAAATAGGCCCCTATACTATAAATCACTCTTTTTACCCATCCTACTTTGACCGCTTTGCTATTTGGGTCCTTTCGTTTTAACTTTTTACCCATCCTACTTTGACGCTTTGCTATTGGGTCCTTTCGTTTAACTTTTGTTTTCGTGACGTTAATTGATGCGCATTCAGTACACCACGTTATCACCAATAGTCATGTATTAGATTACTAAGCGTTTTTTATTGATTATTGAGAATATAAGTATATATACATAGATAGGATGAAATCGAGGTATGAAATATGTGGTTTTAATACTCTTCATATTTCACCATACTCTTCGTGATACCTCCTCAATTTACCTCCATAACCAACCTTTCATCTCCTACCTCCAATATCTCTTTTTGTCGTTGTGTGGATGTGTCCATATTTAATGTTAAGAAGACGAAAGTTAAAATAGGAGGACTAAAATGACAAAGTAGTCAAAGTAGGAGGGATAAAATGAGCTATTTATAGTATGGGGGCTATTTGTTAAGTTGGTAAAGTAGGGTGGGCCAAAGTGCTATTTTCCCATAAAAAGAAATTAGAAGTGTTTAATGACCAAATCACCCCCAATTTATTTCACTGAGAAGAAGAAATTCCCTTCTGTTATGTCTCCTCTTTTTTCCCCTTCTTTATTTCTTCTTCTTTGTCTCTACTCGTTCTTTCAAACAAATTCATCAACATTGACATGGTTTGAATCTACCAAAACTCCCTCACATTCAAAATCTATCCAATTAACAAAAACTCAAATCCAGGAAAACTCTATCATGCTAAACTTCATCACCAACCAATGAAAACTCTGACAACATTCACAAATTCATCAATATTAACACCAATCCAGTATTCTTAGATAACCAAATCGGCTAACACTTGATGAAATCACTACTCGGATCATAGAAGTAAACTTGGTAGCCTTGCAAATATCTCTCTTGGTCCCACCGGAAGATTTCAAATATTCAATAATCTCTAGCATCTTTTGATGTCCAAATGGTGCATTTTGGCTCAAATCTCCAACTTGGTGGTTTGGTGTCCTAATCTCTTGAAATCACCAACGAAATCACAGATCAATACCTAAACTGACTGTGTAAGAATCTTGCAAACAAATTTTCACACAAAATAATTTGGAGGATCTCCAAAGAGTCATACCCCCGAATGGTATTTTTTTGTATCTTTCAAGTGCAAGCTGAAGCCATACCTCCTTTAAGCAGAAGAAAAGAGATAATCTTAGGGGGGACTTCACTAACCAAATAAGGAGTCATCTAAAAGTAGGAAAATATGCTCAAACAAAAGAATGTATAGTGATAATAAAACAAAACTGATTACCAACAATAATCAAATATATAAGTAATAAAATTATCGAATTCCTTTGGTTTGTTGCAGTTCCCCTTCCCAGTAGTCCCAACCCAGTGGCCTGATGATCAAGTATTGATATTTTGACTGAGAGGTCACTAGTTCAATTCTCAAGTACACCACTTGGAGAATACTTTTATGTTAGGCCATTTATTGAATTTTGTATTTAGATAGTTACAAACCCCACGTTCATTAACTATGGAAAGAAAAACAATACAATGAAGACTCTAAACCTACTCCAAAAGATGACTTTTTTCACAAATTAAGTTGATTTAACTCTACTCCTCACACAACCGTTAGCATTTTTTTAATGAATTAAGGGTTTCCGTTAGCAGCTTTTAATTAGGTCAAGGATTGAATAAATCTCTGCCTACTGAGTCAGGAATAAACCAACTCCTAGTAAATAAATCAACTTCTTGTTTCCTTGTAGAACTTGAAAACCACATAACTGAAAGTTGTTCCTTAACAGGCTAGAAAGAATCAATAAAAATAAAATGACCTAAGCTACACAGATGAAAACTCTCAACATTAATCTCCTAATTATGTTGTATCAGATGCTATTGATTCGTCACATATTCCATGTCCTCTATAAATTTACTTTATACCGTTATATGTTGTTGGCTTGCAATAGATGTTGAAGAAGAAAGCTTTGCTTGATTCATTGTTGAAAGCTGCCTCGGAAACAAAAGAAATTCAAAAGAAGTAAGAGCAGCTTTCCTTGTCCAAATGAAATACCTTATCCTAACCGTTTCCACTGTTACCTTATTGTGGATTCAAACTGTTCTATGTTTTATTAGGGAATTTGAGCAACGCGCTTATGACAAGCTCACTACAATGGCTTACAAGAAATACATGGTAATTTTCATACCTAACAGTCAATTTATAGCCATAGAGGATAATCAAGTTAAATCACATCTGTAAGTTGTAATGAAGAAGTGATGAACTGAGACAGGACTTCAAAAGCTAATTGTATTATATAAATCAGTTTGCTGGATGGATGCATAATGTGTGGTTCCAACTCTTGCATCTGACCCTATAGATGTGATCCTTTGAGATCATGTTCAATTGGTTAATGGTGGCTGAATGTCATTGGGTGGTGGGGGAATGGCCGTTGGATTCCATCATGTGCTGAGCTTCTTTTGTATTAATAAACAATATTTCTTTGTCTAATAGGCTTGCTGCGGATCGACTGGAGGGAAGAATTCCAGCAACAAAATGGTCAAGCAAGCCACCTTAGCATTTGTTAAGCGTATGTTGGAGCAATGCCATAATTTTGAAGATGCTGGCAAGGGGTGCTTCAGTGAACCCATGTTTAAAGAACTGTTCCTCTCTGGTCCACAAATAGTGGATAGCGAATCTGCTAAACCATTGGATGTTGTCTCAAGCCGAATGTTGGATTCTAGAGTTTCAGGTACTTCTATAAATTAGGAATTGTCAATTTTATTTATCATTATTTGTGGTTCTCAAAGGTAGTCATGATAAATTTCCTTGTTATTGCATATGCTTTTGCTTTCTTCTGGTCATCTGGACTGTTTTTTATCTTCTTTTCAGCTTCCACTATGTCGCAGCTAAGTCCTCAAACTCCAAGGGTCTGTCAGAATGGGGATGACTATGGTGTTAATTCCTGCGACATGCTTTCACCTGTAAATCGTGGATATGGTAAAGAGGCTGCATGGTCAAATAGGGTGAAGAAAAGGGAATTATTGCTTGAAGATGTTGGTGGTGGCACCATTGGTACCTCATCCGGGGGTTCTTTGTCAAATGGTATAAAAGGAAAAAGGAGTGAGAGAGACAGGGAGGGAAAGGGACACAACAGAGAGATATTATCGAGGAATGGTACAAATAGAAGTGGTCGGCCGGCACTGTCAAACACTAGAGGAGAAAGGAAATCAAAAGCAAAGCCCAAGCAGAAAACAACACAATCCGTTTCTGTGAATGGTCTTCTAGGCAAGACAGAACATCCTAAACCAACAGTGCCCTCTGAGTCTAAGTTGACCCAGAAAGCAAACAGCAATGCCAACGTTAAAGATGGGTTTGGTTTGGATGTGCTTGATGATCCCGATTCTCTTGATTTATCCAATCTGCTACCAGGAATAGATGATGATGGCCAAGGACAGGATCTAGGTTCATGGTTAAATATTGATGATGATGGGTTACAAGACGATGATTTCATGGGTCTAGGGATTCCAATGGATGATATATCAGACTTGAATATGATGGTTTGACGTCTTCCTCTGTATAGTCTTGTTCATTATACTCTTGACAAACAAACATAAGTAATGTTATAAGAAGGGTGACCATTTGCTTGTATGGTCTTTTTGCTGCCAGTCTACAGTTAGGTTATATAGATTCTTTTAGGCTTCACAGGAATTTCAAATGAGTTTCCATTCCTTTTTTTTTTGTATTAAGTTAGTGACTTCGACTGTAAAGATTTAGTTCAATGTTTAAGGTAGCATGTTCCAGTGTTTACATGTACAGCTACACTGTATCCTGACTGTATCTTTTACATATCAGAGAACAGTGTCATTGTACATACATTTTATGTATTCAATAAAATGAGTTTTTCATTCAGTATATTTGTTTCAGATGATTTAACTCATTTTGGATTTTCCCGCAGATGTTATTTCTTTCATGGTAAAATTTTATTCTACTAGATTTGCTTTACTAACTTTTTGTAGGAGCAGGTGTTGCAGTGACATTTCACTAAGTTACTAAAGTATTCTTCTGGCAGCAAAGAAGTGCCCTGCAGATGTGAAGATTCAAATACCGACTCTGCACATACTTTCCTTCGCTGAATATTTTTTATTTTGCAGTGCGAGGTCATTCCCTGTATCTTGTTATTGTTCAGGTCCTATTTTCTTCTCACTTGTTCCTTATGTAGTTATATTTTGCATGTATGATGAGATATCCGGGTTAGCTTAAATGATGTTTCATGTTGAGTGTATGTTTAGCTAATATGTGGTGACCACTGTTTGGGTCCCGTAGCTGATAACCTAGCTGCATTTCTGAGTAATATTATGATGTCAGAAGGGTATTATGTTCAATGATGTCTCTTGCTTTGTGTCTGCAGCATCAGGAACCTCTGCTGATCATTATAGCTTCTCTCTGGTCCGATTGAATCATTCCTGAGGTAAAATACTTATCCCTTGTGGTCTGCATACTTGTTGCTATCGTTCACAGCGACTTTGGTGTTTAAATTTACTACAGGACTGAAAATCTTGCCCTGTTGTCCCCTTTTCATGTGCATACTTTCTTCTAGCCTTTTCTCTCTCTCAAATTAGGATGTAAACTACACAAAGTAGATGGTGAAAATGAGTATTGCAAGGCGTCAGTCTGCAAAATTGGAACCCTCAACTTTGGGGTTACATACTGCCTTGCATCC
Source organism: Linum lewisii (assembly GCA_034768395.1). Classification (NCBI taxonomy): domain Eukaryota; kingdom Viridiplantae; phylum Streptophyta; class Magnoliopsida; order Malpighiales; family Linaceae; genus Linum; species Linum lewisii. The sequence goes on from CM068297.1 coordinate 13,817,650, forward strand.
CCCTGGACCACAAGACCATAGGTGCTTCCTTATAGACTTTGATAATCAATCAAATCAATTAACCAAATGGGAAATTATCATGATCAGTCAGTGAGTATAGGTAAGTCGCCATACATTGTTCATTCGGAAATTATTTTCTTACCTCACTGTGGTAAGCTCTAGTATTGCTGACTTGTTCTTTAGTGAAGCAGATAATGAGTCGGTACTTAATGCTACTGTTACCTGTTAGAATATTCATTATTAATGTGTATCATTAGGTGTATATTAGCTGACAGAGTGCTCTATTTAGGGAGATGATTATAGTAATTAGCATATATTCGAATTCCTGATTTGTAGGGATTGAGTTAGAAGAAGACAGGCTACACCTCTGCTTACCCTATCTTCTGTATATACTTAGTATCTCCTACAGCAGTAGATGAATAAGAAAGAAACTGATCCGGATTTACATATATTTATTTCAAATGCTGTTGTAGCCCATTTTGGAGTTGCCCTCTCTTATTCTTTAGGTGATTTTTCTGTCACGGGAGAACAAACTATTATAGGTTTTTAAATTCATTTGTAAAAGAAAAATTTAGCATTATCAACCTCTTTTAGGCTTTTAGCAGTAGGGGATGGAGTGACATCCTAAGGTTCTATCTAAAGTACACCCTTGGCAGAAATGTAGTGACGAAAATGTGAATTGTAGCAGGGGTGGTTGCAGTGACATTCCGAGGTTCTATCTGAAGTATATTTCTGGCTGCAGTGAAGTGTACTGAATTATGTGTAGATTCAAATGCCGACTCTCCACACAGTACTGCTTACTGCTTACTTTAAGACTTTAGGTTTTGTAGTGTGTGGGCATGCTTAGGCAAGGTAACTTTAAGGTTTTGGTAATATCTTTCTCGTTTCTTCATTCTTGCTTCTATTGAGGTGTTACATGGCTGTCACTTGTTTCTAGTTATGTGATCTGTAATCTGTATATCAACAATCCACGAGATGTCCAGGTTAGTTTGAATCATGTTTCACATCGTATCCATTATGAGCTAATTGTGGTGGCCGCCTGTGCGGGTCTGTAATTGACAGCCTCCATGCCTGTTTAAGTAACAGTTATGATTTCAGCAAGTGAATTCTGCTCATTGGTGGCCTGTTCTCCGTGCAGGAATAGCATTTCTGGTCCACTTGAATCATGAATGAAAATATGCGAGGTAATATAGTTGTCCCTTGTGGTCTGAATGCCGCGGGTCCTTTCTTGTTCTTTTGTTGACAACGCTGTCAATGTCTTAAGCTGACCATTGGATTGGATTGTTGCTCTGTTGTCCTTTTCCGTGTGCATACTTCCTTCCAAACTTGATACTCAATCAAGTCAATATGCGAACATTACTGGTTGTCAAGAAAGCTGGGAAATGAATAATTATGGGATGTCAGTGAGTATAAGGTGCCACTCATTAAGGACCCACAATCCACTCACAAATGAGCCCCCAAGGGGGCTTCAGCACCCTAATATTTGCCGTTTACATGCAAATGAATTTGTACTACTAGCTTTTGTTATTTTCTCTGGCAATTGTTTATGATAGGTTGTTAGTTGTCACTTGTCTGTTACCCACAATTTGATTCTGTGTTATTTTTAGATGAATGGAATGGATTAGTGACTGATATTATTATTCCCAGCCACTTATGAGGACAGTAGTAGTGGATTAGACTTCAATTATCTCATGCTTATGGTCATGTCATGGTTTTCTTTGGCTTCTTTCTCCACTCAATCCTTTTTTCAATCGCTATACTATCATTGGTTTATGGGTTGATTGTTGTTATGGTCCCCATTCATTGTTAATTGTTCCCTGTTTTTGAGATTCAGACTCCGAAGATGGCGAGTGGAAGTCCCATTTCAGCCTTGTCCGAGGATTGCTAGTGGTGGGGGAATGCCTATGTTTTCAGGCAGTTAACGCAGGCGGTTTACAATGGTTATCCACATCAATTTAACCAAGACAGAACTCTTACCTTGGATTGGAAAATCTTAGGCGCTGTTCGTTGTTGTTTATAAATTTGTACAACAGATAGTCCTGAAGAATCATAGGAGCATGGCCGGGTCGACGTTGTTGATGGTTGTGTTTTCAGGTGGGATTTCCGTCTTTCACTTTTGCATCAAGACTTTTGGTTGGTCACTAGAATGTTGGTGTTGCACCAATAGGTCGAACTTGGATTTACGACTAACTTTTACCTCTTGGATGGGATGTTCTTCCGTGCTACTCCCTTCCCCTTCCCCTCCTACTCCCTCTCCACTCTTGCCCCCTCCGTTGCTTGACCTCCAACCCCTATCCGCCTAAAGATCAACTATGTCAAGAGCAATGATGGCCGCTACGGGAGGGACAATTGGTCTAGTCGTTGAAGTGACTGCCTTATGATGGACCCGGAGGACTCCTTCCCACTTTGCCTGTTGACATTTCCCTATTCGGCACCCCTCTTCAATCACCTCAAGATAAATGTGGATGGAGCGGTTGCAACAGGTTCCGGTAGCACTGGATTGGTGGTCCGGGACTTGCCAGGCGGGCAGCTCTTCGCGACAGGTATCTCTTACCCTGGTATAACTGCTCCTTTTATTCTAGAACTTTTGGCAGCTAGGGATGCTTGTGCACTCTGTCTTTCAATGGGGTGGCAAGAAGTGGATATTGAAGGGGATGCTACTCAAGTCCAGCAGGCGGTCTCCGCGCGACACAAATGTATGCTCGAGACGGTGGCTCCTTAGTTGGCGATATTGTACTCTATCTGGACGCTCTTCCCCAGCTAAGATTGCAGTCGGTTCCTCGTCAATCTTTTATGACACCCATTATGTGGCTTGCCAAGCGCTTCGTTGCCTTCCAAGCCAAAGAGTGGTTAGCCTTTCGGCTTGGGTGGGCACTTAATATCTATTTTTGTTTGGTTGTCTCATTTTCTCCTGCGGAGTTATCTACGGCAAAAAAAAAAAAAAAAAGTTGGGTACAATGTTTGTTAATCACTATTAAGAATTGATGGATCCGGTAGCTTTAGGAATGACAATTATGAAAATTTGGACTAGAACTTTTTTAGAGCAAATAATATCCTATATGTGATCGATATGAGATAAGGATGAGTATTTGATCAAGTTCATGTTATATTCTTATTTTTAATGGGCTCATGATCCTTATTTTAATTTTTTTTTTTAAGTTTTGACGAACCAACCAAGGTTTCATTCATCAAAATAATTTTATTTCATTAGTAGTGAGTCTTTTTAGTGTTGACTTTATTTGTCTGCAAATGTTTCAAGAGAATTGTAATTTCGTTTTCCATTTGCCTTGAACATACTTTTGTCCCGAATCAAAATTTTTGTTACAGATATTTAGAAGTTGTATTAATTTAGAAGATATCACTCATTTCAAAAGTTTGTTTGAACAAAAAGTACAATTGTGTATGTTCTCTTTTGCAATAATCATGAATGGATCTTTTTATTTTATTATATAATTGAGCTTAATTAATTTTTAAAAATTCTAAAATTAATCAAAATATCCAATTTAAATATTATATGTAATTTTTGTATTTAATAAAATATTATATGATCATTTAAAATTAGAAGATATGATTTAAAATTCTTCCCTTAATAATAGGATATTAATGGATCACATTATTTTGTTTCTTCTTATTTTAAATTATTTATTAAATTTAACAATTAATAAATAAAATTTAGATATTCTTTGAACACGGAAAAGTTTGGAAGGATCTAGCACCAACCCTTTTCAAGGGTTGGAAGTGTTCCAACCTTTTCTCAGTCATTAGATCACCCTTTGAGGCTTAAGATCCGGACCCAACTATTTTTGGTTGGACCACTTCCAACCAATTGACAGGAGGGGCAAACTTGGAATAAAAAAATAAACCCTATCCCCTCCCCCCCGCACTTTTCCCCTTCCAAACTTGGCTAAGAAAGAATCAAATCTAACTATTTTCTCCACCACTTTTCTCTATTTCATTTGATTGTTTGTTAATTTTGCAGCTGTGGCATGTACCCAGATCTGATCGATGCAGTCACCACCTCCACCCAGACCATGAACGTCATCGTTGCTCCGGCTATGGGATTCGAGATGTCGGAGATGAGCTTCGGTGCCGAGAATGACTGCAAGTGTGGATCCAACTGCACCTGAACCAACAGCAGCGGTGACGGGGACGGAGCAGCGGTGAGGAGCACGCGAAGTCGGAGCGTCGTCGGAGCAGCGGCAAGGGTGGAACGTCGTCGGAGCAGCGGCAAGGGTGGAACGTCGTCTTCGGGCAACGACGAGGTCAGAGCGACATTGGAGCAGCGATGCGAGCGTCGGAGGAGGATCACAACGTCGGCGACCAGAGCACGGCGGCCGGAGGAGCGGTGGAGGAAGGCGACAGATTTCAAGGTTGAAGAAGAGTGGCTATTTTGTCATATGGGTAAGTTCAGTGACTTATTTGTAATTACAAAAAGTTGAGGATTTAATAATTATTAAAAACTGCAGTCTATTGAGTGGAACTGGGCAGCTTTGTTTTGTGCTCATTTTTGTTTTCTGTTTTGTTGGGTGATCTACTCTCCTTTATGCTGGAAATATGATTTCAGTGTATATCTGTGTCCTTGTTTTATTTTTTTATTTTTTTTCTGTTTTCTTTGTTATTTTTTTTGTCCTTATTTGCATTCTTAACTAGTTAATTCGGTTGGTTAACTAGTTAACAATTTGATAATTAATTAACTCGATTGGTTAACAAGTTAACAAAAATAACTAGTTATCAAGTAAAAAAATTGTTAACTAGTTATTTAGATCATGATGTTAACTTGTTAACTCGATTAGTTAACTAGTTACTAATAAAATAACTAGTTAACTAATCTGGTTGTATAACGATGTGTTAACTAGTTATCAATCTAAATATCATCGTTAACTAGTTATCTAAGATATAATGTTAATTTGTTAACTCGATAAGTTATTTAGATAACTCGATTAATTAACTAGTTATCACCTAAAATTTTGTTAACTAATTATAAGGTTAAAAAAACACTGTTAACTAGTTAGCATAAAAAAGGTGTTAACAAGTTTTTTTGAAAAAAAATTGAAAGAAAAAAAAATCTCCGGCGACGTTGGCTGGCCGCCGGAGATTCACCGGCGGGTCACTAAATATTAATATATTTAAATCTAAATATAAAAATTAAATAGTATGTGTAAAGTCCTAAATACCCCTAACAATCTAGACCATTGGATTGGTCAAAAGATCAAAGTATGATCTAATGGCTGAAAAAAGGTTGAAAGGCTTCCAACCTTGGAAAAGGTTGGAGCCTGATCTCAAGCCCACCCTTTGACCCTTTGACCAATCCAATGGTCTAGATTGTTAGGAGTATTTAGGACATTACACACATAATTTAATTATTATATTAGAATTAAATAATTAATATTCTCAGGGGACCACCAGTGACTCTCTGGTGGCCGGCCACCGTCGCCAGTGACTTTTTCGGCGACCGGTCGCCTGCGAATTTTCCGACGAGATTTCGGCGAAATTTTTTTTTGAACTTTTTTTTTCAAAAAAACTAGTTAACACTTTTTTTGCTATTAACTAGTTAACAGTGTTTTTTTAACTGATAACAAGCTAACATGGTTTTTACCTGATAACTAGTTAACATCGTTTTTTGTTTGATAACTAGTTAACAAAAATTTAGTTGATTACTAGTTATCAAAATTAGTTAACTAGTTAACACATTTTTTGCTGTTAATTTTTTTTAACTGATAACTAGTTAACATGGTTTTTATTTGATAAAAAGTTAACAACGTTTTCCTGTACAGAGTGAAGGACAATATTCTTTGGGATATTAAAGTCCCTGTTCAAGCTGCTTGGATCTGCTTGGATCTGCAAACGAATTCTGAAACTAAGGCAAAAGTTCAGATTGTTTATCTCAGTTAGCTCGGATGGGAGATGGCTTTGGGGTGGAAAGGAGATGGAGCGATACTCTGTGGCCAGGGTTTGGTCCTCCATTAGGCCTTCCTCCTCATTAGTTGACTGGTCGGATTTCATTTGGAGGGGGCCATCCATTCCTAGAATAAATTTTCCTTCGTGGCTTCTCTTTTGGGACAGGTACGTACACGTTCAGGGTGGATGTTGCAAAATGGGGCCTTACTACTAACATTTCATGTCTCTGCTGTGATGCTGGGATCGATTCAAGGGAGCATCTATTTCTTTCTTGCCCGTTCTCTGTTACTATATGAGCTGAGCTCCTCCCTTCTTGGCCCTCTGCCTCTTCGTGGGATGATGAGATGGTGAGGGTAATCAGTAATAGCAGTTCCAGTAAGGTTGAGGCTTTGGTGGATCGCCTGAAATGGAAATCCATTATGATTGGAGTGTGGATCGAGCGGTGTAATAGAGCTCATGGTAGCCCTAGTACCAGCGAGACTCAGCTCATTAAAAAGCTGAAGGCTGATATTTTGTGTGTTTGCTCTAAGCCTAATCATGAGAAGTTCTTAAGTATGTTGTAATTGGTTGGGGTATGCCTCTTGTCCTCATGTAATTGTGAACCATACACTGTCTCTTTGAGAGATATCCATTTTGATGAATAAAATTCTTACCTATTCATAAAAAAAAACTTGTTATCAACATTAGTTAACTAGTTATCAAATTAACATAATTAGTTAATGATGTGTGAATTTCAACTCACAACATTCAAGGTCGTTTCCACGAGGGCTCTCTCAATTGCCACTACTCATACGGTTCATGGACGGTCTATTCATTTAAAAGGAGTTTGGTTTGAAAGCAACGAAATCAAAAACATAAACGAAACTATAGCAAGAAAGTAAAGTGGTGCAAAACAAAGATAAAGGAGGTTCACTTGGAAAGTTAGCTTCATCATGCTCAAGAGGAACAAATTCACAAACAAGCCAAACATGATCGAGGTTGCAATCGAATGACCACGCAAATCCCTTCTATAGACTCAATGCACTCTCGTAGCACTAAGTTCCTGTCCTAGAACCACTCAACTTAGGCTCTCGCTCTCAAGCTAAGTGACTAAGGATGCATTAAAGGTGTTTGATGAAATGCCAAGCTACAAAACCCTCTCCTATGACTCTATGACCACTAGGCTAGACACCACACTCTCATGTCAACGTCCTAACACTAAGAGAATCATCAAAAGACTAATCAAAGTTCAATTGAATGAAAAACCTAATGCACACCAAGTGTTCGATAAAATGCACAAGAGAGAAATCATGCAACTATGGTTGAATTGAGATGATCTAGTCTCTTAGAACACACTCTCTTCAATCCCTAGACCTACAATCCATGTAATCTAAGCACTCTCATGCATTACATCACAAAGAATAGACCAAATCAAGCAAACATGGCAATCAATGGAATTAACAACAAGTCTAGAGATCATCTTCTTACATCCAAGATCAATCATAGCATGTTTACACAATTAACCTCCATCATAGCACAACTATCTATCAATCCAAGGAAACCTAGGAAATCAGCCACACATGGCCAAGGGTACAAAAGAGAAAGAAAGAGAGATGGTCACCAAGAGCTCCATGACAATCCTCTTCTTGCAAGCTCCTCTCCCAAGGATGTGGACTTCAATCCAAGTTCCTTTACTTGGAGTTGCACCTTGCTCTAGGGTTGTGGATTGGAGATGAGGAGAAAAGTGATTGAGAAGTTGAGAGAAAAGGGTTTTGATGAAGGTGTGAAATCTGAATTATGACTTCTCCCTCTTTTAATTTCGGCTGCCTCCTTTAAATAGTCTGCTGATTTCTCTTGATTTTTTTGGCAAAAACTCCTTCAGTTTTCGCCAAAAATTCCTTTGAAAATCACCGACTAGCCTTGACTTTTCTTCATAGGTTTTCGGCGAAAACTCTGGAAGTTTTCACCGAAAACTTCTTCACACTTCTGCTTCAGAATTACGGATTTCCACTGTTTGCAAATGGATGATAGTTAAGTTCTCGCCGAAAACTCCTTCAGAAATGCTGCATTTTTTCCAATCTTGCCAAGGCCATAACTCCTCCGTCCTAGCTCCGATTGACCTCCTGTTTGATCCTACGTGCTCCTTGTCACCAGTACTTCGATGCCATCTCCTGAAAATGCATAGAAAACATCCAATAGACCAAGAATTTGGCTCCAAAGTGGCAACCGGACAACGAATGGACACTTTGCACAAAACTTCAATTAAAGCATATTAAGCATGGCATTTAAGGATCAAATACGGGCACTTCATAGGTCAATCATAAGCTCAAAATGCACTAAATAAAGTCACATCAGTTAACTAGATAACTTATCGAGTTAACTAGTTAACATCATGACTAAGAAAACTATTTAACATTTTTTAAAGATGATAACTAGTTAACCAATCGAGTTAACTAGTTAACATTTCTTAAAGATGATAACTAGTTAACCAATCGAGTTAACTAGTTAACATCATGACTAAGATAACTAGTTAACATTTTTTAAAGATGATAACTAGTTAACCAATCGAGTTAACTAGTTAACCAATCGAGTTAACTAGTTATCCAATCGGGTTAACTAGTTATCCAATCGTGTTAACTAGTTAACCAACCGAGTTAACTAGTTAACAAATAACAGTTATTTTTGTTAACTAGTTAACCAACCGAGTTAACTAGTTAACTTATCAAGCTAACTATAAACCATGAGTCATGAGTTGGCAAAAAACGCCTACTACGGCACTACCAAAAGCAAGAACAGAACCAGCATTCAACCCAAACAAATGCTGAAAACAATCAACATCATCATCTACACATCATCATCATCGTCAAAAAATAATGCCACAGCCAAAAAGATTGAACATAACCGACACCTCCAGGTAATTGACCATGATTAAAGCCCGCTATGGATGAGATGTTGATTATGGAACCTCCCAGCTTCGCATCAAAATTGAGGAGCAGATTACAATCAAAAGTTATTCAAAATAAGCTCAGAAGAACCAATGAACAAAATTAGGGTTCTGGGTTTTGACAAATGAATGTGCATTAGAAATCATTGATATTTGAACTACAGATTGTTCAACAACCATGGACAAGAAGAAACACAACAACAACAATAACAAAACATCACCAAATCACACATTAGCCAAAAAATCAAACAACCCCTAACTATGAAATCAACTCACCAATTCTCCCCACATTGTCTCTCCCACTAACAAACACCTTAACAGCATCCCTAACATCACACCACCATAATCAAACCCACTATCAAAGAACTTCCACAATTCCTTAAGCTCCACATCCCCTGCATCTCCCACAAACTGCCTCAGATCCCACATTGACCGTTTTGCTGAGAACATCATTGATATTTTTCTCTAAAAAAAAACATAATTGGCTGAATATACACAAACCACTAGTGAACCCTAAGTCTCGATCAATCTAGAGGAGGACGGAAGTTAGGGCACCGGCGGCGACGGCTTTGGGACTTGGGAGAAGCCGAGAAGATTTATAGGATTGAAAAAACAGAGGGAAAGAAGAGATATTAGTCCAAGGCAAGGATCGAACCCGGAGGAAAGCATCCATCACGTCAAACGACTTGTACCACCTCCGGCGGATTCCTCTCCAGCTCCTCGGAGACAGACCTGAAACCTCGGCCACAGATGCAGCTTCCTTATGTAGAGCGCCTTCATGATCCTCTCAGTCTTATGAATCCGGCAACCATCGAAGGCGGCCTGTCAATGAACGCGCGGACGTAGACTGGCCGATTTAGGTTTCACGATCGGGACGATAAAAGCTTCGATCGAGGTCTCGGATAGTAGCCGCCGACGGCCGATGTGACGAGGATTGGGGATGAGGATGGTGCTTTCTTTTTTCAGTTTTGTAATTTGTTGATTTGGAAGGTAACAGAAAAGTGGGATAGCGGCGGTGAAGAAGATGAACAGAGGAGGGTTAGGGTTATTTTTTCAAAATACCGAAATTACCCCTCCGAGTATCGGGGTTGGACCGGTCCAACCTTTGGAGGTTAGATTCGGATCCGGAGCCGAGATGTTTAGGGAAAATTATCTCCCATTTAAGCGTAACTTCGAATAATTAATAATGTATATTTGAATGTCCAAGGCTTAGGATCTGCGTCCAAACCTTTCCGGTTTGGACGTGGATCCAACCAAAACCTCAGGGTCATTTTCGTCCGTGCATAAAAAATCTAAATCTAAATCTAAATCCCCCTCCCCGTTGAGTTCACCTCCGCCCATCTCCGTTCGGGAGCCAAGTTCAGTGCCGACAAAGCTCCAAATGGACTGGATGAACATGGGCGGGTGAGAGGAAAATCGACATCGTGGACATCGAGAAGGGAGTTTCATATGGCCGGCAACGAATGGAAGAATGGAAGTGGCGGTCGAAGCTCACAGAGACAACATGTAGGTCGGCCAAAATTGGCGACGAGTGATGCAGGGGAAGGGAGTTTTGTGGCCGGAAACTTAGGTCTCGGATCGGAGTTGAGCTGGGGAGCTTCGTCGCTTCGTCGGCCGTCGCTGATCGATCCATGAGAAGAAGGGGAAGAAAGCACTGGGTCGGAAATAAGGTTGAAGGAGATAGATATTTTGGTCTTTAATAATTTAGTCATGTAATTTTAACTAATTTCAGTTAGATCACTTATTTTATATAATTGACAGTTTATGAATTTTTTTGTCATTTTGTATGTGAGCATTGTTAGAAAATAACTTTGTAACTATAATGTGGTCATTGAATAACATGTTAATTAGTTCATATAATTAGTTAATTAATTATAAATGTTCACTAGTAATTGGCTAAATAACCTGTTAATTAACTAGTTATATGATCACGGGGCTTTTCACTAAAATAAATAAATAAAATTAACTATTAACCTAAATAAATACCATTGAAAACTATTGATATTTGTAATTATAAACGCCCCAGGCCTAGGCGATATCGCCCCAACCCCTGTAAAAGCCAACCAGCCGGAGTTAATTCGGGCCAACCGCCCGATTAAATGTTGGGGTTTCCGATCACAGACGATATCGCCCCTGTCATAGGCGATATCGCCCCTATCATAGGCGAGATCGCCCAACGTCTTTGGAAGAAACGCATCTGATTGGGCGATCTCGCCTGGCCCCCTATAAATACCCCTTCCACCCCACCATTCCCACACACCATTCACTTGCCTAAGGAGCCAAGGTAAGTCTCCTTCCTCTTTTTTTTTTTGTTGTAGAACTATTTAGTTTATTGTTTTTAGGTTAGAGAATTAGTTTAGGATTTAGGTTAGAGAATTAGTTTAGGGTTATTATGGTAGATAATTTTTTCAAAGTGATTTATTAACACTGTCATATTGACGTTATAGGATTTTTATAAAACGGAGATGACCTTTTTTCGCACCGTTACACAAGGTACGTAGTACATACATTATTTATTGTTCTTATGTCATTGTGAACCATGTCATTCTTTATGGATAGGTTAGAGAATTATGTTAGAGAATTAGTATGATTTTGAGGTTAGCGAATTAGTATAATATTGAAGTTAGACAATTAGTATAATTTTGAGGTTAGAGAACTAGTATACTTTTGAGGTTAGAGAATTAGTCTAACTTAGTTTTCCTAACAATTTACTATACAATAGATGTCGAACTATGGATGGGCTGAACCGTTGGTTGATCGGACTCCCGATGGCGTTAGGCCTCAACCTGGTGATTGTTCTCTATTGTGGGGGGGGGGGGGGGGAACAAGCATAGGGCTACTTTAGTGTGGCGTGACCCTCAGGCGTGCAAGGAGCTGAAGTTGCGACAGCGTAGTTCTTGCTTGGAGTGGAGTTCAGAGTACGAGGGATTCTTGAGAGAGTGTCGACTCCTCCCTGTTGTTCATTTACTCGGTTCCACACCGTGTAAGGAGCTCGTCACAACATTGATTGAGAGGTGGCGGCCAGAGACGAACACATTTCACCTGATACAGGGCGAGGCGACGATCACTTTGGAGGATGTTGAGGTACTTACGGGTCTTCCTACCGATGGAGTTCCAGTTACCGTAGCGGTGGACAGACGTCCTCCGAGTGTTATATGTGAGGAGTTGTTGGGTGTCCAACCCCCAGCTGGGAGTTGTACGGGACAGTCAGTGAAGATCTCGTGGGTGAAGGGAATGTTTGATCGTCTACCGGCTGGTGCTCCAGCAGATGTTATCCGCTACGCACGAGCCTACACTTGGGTTCTTCTTGGCGCCATTCTACTAGCTGACCGGATTGGAGACTTGATACTGGTTCATCTACTCCGACTTATTGGCGACTCTCGGGTTGCATCCACGTTCAGTTGGGGTAGTGCGGTACTAGCATGGCTGTATAAGGCCATGGGGAGGGCGGCCTTCTTCACGGCTGGGAGTCATAGGGGTACAGGTGACTTGGGAGGATTCACCTTGCTGGTCCAGCTCTGGGCCTTGGAGAGATTCCTGCGGATAGCTGATTGCTACGTAGCAGGTGGTGACCCACCAGATGTTGACACCATTCCTCGTGGTGTGCGCTGGATGTCTGTCATCCGGCGCCATCAGCATCGCGTGGCTATGAAGCTCGAGGACATACGCTACGCACTTGACCGGTCCACGAGTTATTGGTTAGGAATCTTAACCTCCTCTAAGTACTCTCTCATTTTCTTAATTCTTCCTTATAACATATTTATTAATTCTCTAGTGGATGTCGTACGCCTTCCGCGAGGAGGATTATGTGTTGTCCGCCATCTGAGTTGGAATGACCCCCCGAGAAATCGGAGAAGTGAGACGGCTCCTCTTTCATCAAGGCGTACAACTCGGCAACTTCGAAAAATGGGTTGACGCGAACTAAGTCGTATATGACTTGTACACCGTTGTCGTCTGATATCGGCCTAGAAACGAAATGCGACAGATTTCCCTCAGAACTGTATATCGGCATTCTCCAGACAAATGACTGGATTATCTGATCCGCTCCAAGACCCATTTTCCGCCGAAACACGGTAACCACACTATCATAGGTCGCTCGCTTGGTCATCTTCAGACGGACATTATTTCCCCCTTCGTAGGATAAGCCGGTCCAATCCTGGACGATACGGCCCCCCAGAAAACTTGGATCCGGAATTCTCGTGACAAAGTGTGGTCGGCCATTTTAGAATTTTAATGCTTTCGATTTGGTGACTCTCCCCTGAAACTAACAAGGATTTAAAGGCTCGTTAGTTGCCCAGGCTTTAGGCGATATCGCCCAGGCCTTAGGTGAGATCGCCCAGGCCCTAGGCGAGATCACATAAAGCTTGGCTATTTTCGGACCCGTGACTCTGACACTGGTCAGGAATCTAATCACGAAATCGTTTCAGAGTCACGGGTGGCTTTTACAGGGGTTGGGGCGATATCGTCTGGGGCCTGGGCGATATCGCCTAGGCCTGGGGCGTTTATAATTACAAATATCAATAATTTTCAATGGTATTTATTTAGGTTAATAGTTAATTTTTTTTATTTATTTTAGTGAAAAGCCCTATGATCACGATGTTAACTAGTTAATTCGATAAGTTAACCAGTTATCAACTAAAAATCTTGTTAACTAGTTATCTAAATCATGATATTAACTAATTATAAACTAATAATTCACATGTTAACTAGTTATCTAATCATGATGTTATTTAGTTGTCAAATAATCTTGTTAACTAGTTACCTAATTATGATGTTAATTAGTTAACTCGATAAATTAACTAGTTAACTAAATTTGATAACTACTTATCAACTAACAAATTTGTTAACTAGTTATCTGATGATGATGTTAACTAATTTTGGAAACGAGTTAACTAATTTTATAACTAGTTATCATCTTGAAAATGTTAACTAGTTATCTAAATCATAATTTTAACTAGTTAACAACTTTATGACTAGTTAACTCGATTCGATAACCAGTTAATAACAAAGTAACTAGTTAACTAAATTTGATAATTTGTTATCAACTAAAAATTGTTAACTAGTTATCAAAATCATGATGTTAACTAGTTAACTAGTTAACTCGGCTGGTTAACTAACTAGTTAACTCGACTGGTTAACTAGTTAACAACTAAAAAAATTGTTAACTAGTTATCTAAATCATTATATTAACTAGTTTACTCGATTAGTTAACTAGTTACTAATAAAATAACTATTTAACTAATTTTGATAACTAGTTAACTACTTCGGATAACTAGTTATATGTTAAAAAACACATGTTAACTGGTTATCTAATTTCAAAAACCAGTACAAAGAACCGGTCATACTAATTTTAAAAATAAAAAGTTATGTATTTGATTAGTTATTAATTAATAAATTGGTATCAGAATGTAATAATCCTAATTTATATATTTTTATAAAAAACCCTAACTAGATCCAGCCGCCTGTCAAAAAAATTTCGATCAAACCATCTTCATCCTCTTCTTCTTTTGCATACTCTTTGCCTCTTCAATCTTTTTCAACGAAAATTTAATAAAAGATGAAGCTTTTGGAATATATATTTGATGAGAGCACCAACTGCAGCAACCTCCGATGAAATAGGGCTGCACCAAGCTTTTGAAATTGGCCGCCTCCGATGATTGACGAGGGTTGTCGGCCGGCCGACCGGCCGAAGAAGTAAGATAGAAGAGAAGGGAGAAACGCCGAAATAAAGTAGAAGAAGAAGACGGAACAAGGAGTTGTGTTTTCTGCCGTCTCCGTTGATTGACGAGGGCTGTCGGCGCCTCCGATTCAATTGTTTTTTAATTTCTGTAAGTTAAACGACACATAAGTGCTGAACTGCCGAGTCGGCCGGAAAAGTTTTTTTTTTCTTTGTCAAAAAAAAAATTTCAAAATTTTTTTTTTCCTAAAAAATTAGGTAACACATTTTTTTACTGTTAACTAGTTAACAGTGTTTTTTAAAGGCCTAATACACAAATCTAGCCAAATCTTTTGAGAAAATGTCAAATCTAGTCAAACCTTTTATCGTGACACAAATCCGGCCAAACCTAAAATAAATGAGTCAAATCTATCCATTTGACTGGTTTGACCGCTAACGGTGACGGCCCCTTTTCGTGAAGACGTTAGTTCTGCCAGCTGGGATGCCACGTAGTCAAGTTGACAATAAATTTATGTCCGCGTCGGCTGCCACGTCGTTAAGCAACTATCGCCGTCAACCCTTCCTTCTATCCGCCGTCTGAAATCTGACCTCTCAATCAAAAGAAAGGCCCGTATGTGCTTCGATTCGCTTCGTACTCGCCTTCCGCGAAACAGTCACATCGTTCTCCTCCTCCTCGTCCTCCTTCGTCTCCACCGCTCATAGACGAGCGCAGAGCTTCGACAAGCTCAACCTTCTCCCGCCACCGCC
The DNA here is from genome assembly GCA_034768395.1 of Linum lewisii. Lineage (NCBI taxonomy): Eukaryota > Viridiplantae > Streptophyta > Magnoliopsida > Malpighiales > Linaceae > Linum > Linum lewisii. The sequence continues at coordinate 13,832,895 of CM068297.1, forward strand.
ACCGCTGCCGCAGAAGAAGAAATTCGCGATGATTATGACCACTCCTCCACCGGATGCCGCCGAGGATCAATCGTCGAAGCCATCCAAGTCATTCTGGGGATTCAAGAGGAGCACCAGCCTGAACAATTACGACCCGGAGAAAACCCTAATTTCTTCCCTTCCGTCGCTTCTCTCTCGGAGCAAATCTACAAGATCGGTCCCGGTTCCCAAGAAGTCGTCTCAAAAGAATGAAATTCACCACCACCGGAAACCGATCCCCCACTCGTCGAAATCATCATCATCTTCATCATCATCGTCGTAGTCTAGTTATGCGTATTCGTTCACTCAGAAGCCGCCATTGAAGAAGAAGAACTCGTACGACGGCGGCGGGGGAGGTGGAGGAGGAGGAGGGGGTTTTCTTCGTCTCATGCTCATAATCAGTATCTTAACGGGACAACTAGGTCAGTCCGGTGCTGAACGATCCGGGGATCTCGAAAGGGACGACGAATCTGTTTGGGTTAGGCTCGATCTTTTGTGGCATGCTACGTGGAATTGAACTGGTTATGTATTTGCCAACTCAGTCCACGTCATTGGGTAGTACTTAACAGACAAACGGAGAGACGGAAAAATGGACGGAAAAAACCAAAGTGGCGGATTTCGGTTTTTCGAAAGGTTTGGCTAGATTTGACATTTTCTCAAAAGGTTTGCCTAGATTTGTGTATTAGGCCTTTTTTAAATGATAACTAGTTAACATCATTTTTTAGTTGATAACTAGTTAACAAAAATTAGTTAACACATTTTTTTTGCTGTTAACTAGTTAATAGTGTTTTTTTAACTAATAACTAGGTAATATGATATTTATCTGATAACTAGTTAACAAAGGTTTTTGTTTGATAATATGTTAACATATTTAGGACTTATTATCAACATTAGTAAACTAGTTATCAGATTAAGATAATTAGTTAACTAGATAACTTATCGAGTTAACTAGTTAACATCATGACTAAGATAACTAGTTTACATTTTTTTAAGTTGTTAATTAGTTATCTAATCAAGTTAATTAGTCAACTAATGTTGATAACAAGTTATCACCTAAATAACTAGTTAACAGATTTTAACCTGATAACTTGTTAACGAATAATCATATAATCAAAATTTTAACGCGATTTTTTGTTAACAAGTTATCTAACTAGTTATGTTATTGTTACCTAGTTAACAGTTTTAGGCGATAACATGTTATCAACATTAGTTAACTAGTTATCAAAATTAGTTAACAGGGTATTCCGATGTTAACTAGTTAACGAATTACCATAATTAGTTAACTAGATAACTTATCGAGTTAACTAGTTAACATCATGACTAAGATAACTAGTTAACATTTTTTAAAGATGATAACTAGTTAACTTATTAACTAGTTATCTAAACTAGTTAACATGTTCTTTTTGCTGATAACTAGTTAACGGTTTTTTATTGTTAACTAGTTAATATGTTATAGCAGATAACTAGTTAACTGAACTAGTTAACATGTTATTTTGCTGACCAACTTATATAGTTATAGGTTATTTCAATATGTTCAAAATTTTATAAAATAATAAAATAAAATATCAAACTGTTAATAACATATTTTTAAGTGACTGAAAATGTTAACTTTTATTTTTTAGTGACTGAAAATGTTAATTTGTATTTTTCAGTGACTGAAAATGTTAACTTTAAAAGTTAACATTTTCAGCAAAGTGATAGGATCGGCCGCCATCGTCGATTCTGTTGCCGCCGATCTTAGGCAACGACCCCGGGATTGGGGTAAGTTGGAGGGAAAGCCGGCGGATGGTGGCGGCGGCTCTTCCGATTCCATCGGTTCGGCGACATTTTTTTCAGCTGAAAATCGGAACCATCGCAAGCCATGGCGGAGCTCCGGTGGAATCATCGCAAGCCATGGGAAGGCGGCAGCGTCTTCGTGGTGGGCGGTGAAGTCGATGGCGGTGGTGGTGCAGGAGATGGGTGGGAGGGTGATGTTTTGATGGTGGCGGGAGCCGAAGAGGTAGGAGGAGAGGTCGAGCGGGACGTCGGCGGCGGAGATGAAAAGGTCGGTTGCGGAGTGGGCTGCTGTCTTAAAAAAAATGGTTTAATGACTTTTTGTAAAATACCTATTATACCCCTCCGTTGATTTGGTTTGGACCGGCCCAACCTTTAAAGGTTGGATCCGGATCCGGAGCCAAAATCTTGGACGCTGATCTCTTGCCGAATGTCCAAGATTTTGGCTCCGGATCCGGACCCAACCTTAAATTTTAGTTTATTATTTTGTATCTTTACTTTAAACTATTTAATTTCTCAATTAAGTAACATGTTTATTTGACATGTTCACCTAAATAAATAAATTAATTAAACTATTTACACAAATAAATACGTTCTCAAACTAATTACAAATATAGTAATTTTTACCCAACTATAGGGCGAAAATTACCCAGAACTTGATCTGACCAAATTTGTGATTGATCGAACCGAGAAAATCAATAAAAAAAACCCAAGTGGGCGAGCAAATTCGCCAACACAAATAATTTCCATTGTTTAAACAATGTATGTGTTCACTATAAATTATTATTTTAAATTTTCATAATTAACTTAATTAATTTCAAAATACACTTGAAATGTTTTTTAGTTGTAAATTAAAAATTGAATTCTAAAATTATATTATAATTTCGTCCATATTATAAAAATGAAAAAAAAAGTTACTTTTAAAAAATTTATAATCCATATTTTAAAATTGCAGACAGGGATTATGGGAAATTCTCCCAATATTAGTTCTACTTATGAAACCCCACTCCCAACAAACCATTAACCTCAAATCCTAACAGCCTTTTCATCTCCCAATAGGGGTGGCAAACGGGTGGGTCGGGGACGGGTTTGGTATATCCGATCCCCGCCTGTTTACTTGGCAGGTTTTACCCGTACCCACCCGGCCAAGCCAATTGGGTACAATTTCGAAACCATCCACACCCACTCTCAGGTGGATGGGTTTGCCGGGTAATTCCCGGTCAGCAATTTTAAGAACAAAACTCAAAAGGCTCAATCAAACCAAAAGCCGAAAACTGTAATTCTGAAACTCAAACAAACCAATAGCTCAACTGAATAACGTACGCATTAAACAAATAATAACTAAAGAAGGTTCTGCAAATACAACTGTAATTCGATTCATGGACGGTTGAATAAGGGCAAAGACTTTAAAAGTGTTGCACAAATGAAACCAATGAAACTAAAGAATATTAAAGAATAGTTATATACCAATGAAACTATACCGTGGACGGGTTGCCTATATCCGATGCCCGCCCGCCGCCCGCAATTAACGGGTTCCGAGTTTGCCCGAACCCGGAAAAAGCCCAATCCGGGTGGGTTTTGGGTGGGTACCCATTATCTTGGGTCAAACTGCCAAGCCTACCCAATATACCAAAATCCTAACAACTTGTGTTATGCTGATTTTTCTCATAACCCTAACTACACTCTATTTATTTATATAATCAATTCACAACATCTCCCTCTTCATAAGTTCTTCTCCGTGCTCTGTGATTCATGAACACCATGTTATCTCTCTCATGAACATTGAACACCAGGTAATCAACTTCACTCCACATTGCACATCTTTTGGCTTCATTCCAGTGAAGACTAGTCTCTGATATTGATGTTAAATCGTTGCTCCACCAGCCGCTTCTCCTCCCTCTTAACTCGTCCTAACTCCCCAGCAACCTCTCACTTTTCTAGATCTAACATATAACGTTGGAAGACAAAATGGAAATAAGCCCATGCTTAATCAAGCTTCCACTCCACAACAAAATAAGATAGCCAAGTGTTTACAAGACCAACACGTGCCTTTGTTTTCAAAGCCCTAATTTTGTAATTCAATACGCACACACATATTTCTAAAATAGTTGTTTCCAAATTGTTATCATAGTCATACTAATAAAATATTTGAATCTTATTATGATAATTCGTATTTGTAATCAATTTTGTTCAAGGGTTTAATCATAAATGGTATGGTTGACAATTCATATTTCGTGTATTAGATATAGGTTTGTGGATGGTCAATATATTGAATGTTTGTTCTTACTCATCCATTCTAGACATTATTCTAACATATTGTGCGGTTCACAATTTTGTTCAGATGCATGCACAATGTGACTCTCGTACATAATTTAGGACGTCTTTGTCACATGTGCGAGAAATGGCTACAAAGCGTGACGCTATTGCAAATTAGATGTGGAGTGATGAGTATGCTAGTGATTAGTCGAGTTTGGACGAGTGTTACATGTGATTCACTAGAATTCTAGAAGTATGCATAATTAGCAGTTATCTAAACCGGACCGGTAAAACCGGGAACCGGACTAAGATCCGGTCAGCCTCTAAAACAACAGCGGCTGAATGAGCCTCTGGAATCCGGTCGAACCGGACAAACCAGATAAACCGGTCGACCCGGTATTCACGGTTTTCTGCGGTTCCTCAGCCTTATCAGTCCTTCACACTTCAGCTCTTCAACCACTTCAACACTGTAACCCTTCCTCTCGCCGCACAGTTCGACCGCTGTCCATCTTCTTCTTCATCCGCTGCCGGCAGCCAAGGCCTCATCCGACGTCCATTCTTCTTGTGGTAAGTTTTCGATTTTGATTATCATAAACGTTAAGGTTACTGATTTCTGTATGCTAATGTTATTTAGATTCAACGATTTGACAATTTCCAGATCATCTCGACCCAAAATCCATCTCCACTTGCTCTTATGGCTCCACCGCCTCTGCCAAATCAAGCATCTCCGACTACGATGTGACGACGGAGTTGACGCCATCGCCGAGTGGAAGATGTCGTCGATTGAAGAGTAGAAGAAGAAGTTGTAAGAAGAGAAGAAGAAAAGAAGAAAGAAGAGGTGAATAGCAGCGCGGAAGATTAGATGGGTAGGGTTCCTAAGAGTTATTAATATATAATGTTCAAATTATGATTTAGTACCTAAATTTTCTCATAATACTATAATGATACCAATATTTATTTATTATTTATAAATTTACATAGACCGGTTTTAATACCGGGTTTTACGGTTTGATTTCGGTCGGACCTCAAACCCTTGAACCTCTTGATGGACCGGTTTGATGTCCGGTCCGATCTTGACAACACTGATAATTAGTTATCAACTTGAGTAATGAACACAATTATTATTATGAAATTATATAATTTCACAATTTACAAAATACCAAGTGAACAACATTTTAATTATGAATTATAATTACCTAAATTTTAAAATTCACCCAATTATATAATTTTAGATAATTTATAGTGAACATGGCCGTAGTCTCTTTTTTTTTTTAATGAAATGTTGTATTTTATCTATCCACAAAGGGGAAGCACCTTATAACAGATTACATAAATTTGCATTTGAGACCCAGTTATAAGGGAGGTTGTCTATTAGTGCTTCTTTTGCCACCCAGTCGACTGCTCGATTGAGTCCTTTTGATACATAAGTTGTGCAATTATCCCTAAATTACAAAATGGTCACTAAACTAGATAACTTAACAAAATGATCATTGATATTTGAATTTAAATAATGAGTTTGATCGGCTCACGACATCGTAATTTTAAATTCGGATAAACGTAATTATGATCACATTCACCTGTATTCTAAATTATGATCACATTCGCCTGTATTCTAAATTATGTATATATGTACATGCATATTTTCCTTATACACGTTATACAATTTCTTGCTCATCACACCTCCACACACATACATATATACGAGGGTTTTTGTAGCACTTTTGGATGGATATGTAGCCCCAATGGCACTTTCCCAAAATATGTCCATATAGGGGCAAATGCGGAGCGCAGCGAGCGCCTAGCTCACTAGTGAGCGTCGCGCTCGCTGCAGATTAGCCGTTAGCCCTTGACCGTTGGTAGCCGTTAGCCGACCGTTGCCTTTGAAACCCTAGTGAGCGCCGCGCTGGTTGAGTTGCCAAGTCCATATGCTATATAAATCCCTTTGGACCTTCATTCTTCACACCTCAATCATCATTCTCACAATCTTCTAAAGGTATTCTCTCCGAATTTGGTTAGTTTTTACGGCAGCATCTTGAAGCAATTTCGGAATATGGCCTCTTCGAGTCGTCGTAAGTGAAATGGAGTTTTCGTTTGCATTTCAGTTCTTCCTCTTTTGTTTTGCTGCACTAATTACTGCTATCATTCAGTTTCAGATTTTGAAAGGATAATGTACAAGATGAAGAAGCATGAAGACGAGGACCTGTTCGTTTATGAAGGAGGCCTCGTCCAATGCAAGTGCGGGTTACGGGCAACAAGGTCTATTGCCTACAATCTAGAGCGCTATTTCGGGTGCCCTCTCGAGAAGGAGGGTAAGAGTTGTGGCTTTTACGAGAAACTAGAGGTGCGTGAGGCTGTGGACGCGGTGACTAAGGAGAAGGATGAGGTTATCGAGAGGCAGAGAACCTCGATTCGGCGTCTCAGAGAATGGGTGAAGGGTCTCGAGTCCCACAACTCAGTGCTGCAGGGTTATATCAATGCCCTGGTTAAGGGGAGTGGGTTTTCTAAACGTGACTAGAATAGAAAGAGTACGGAAGGGGATAAAGTGGTTGTTGTTATGTTTTAATTGTTAGGTTTATGTTGTTTTGTTGTTTTGTTGTAATCTTTCAGTGTTGGAGGGTTGGGGTCTCCCTTGTCACTCATTGTATCCCTTTGTTACATTTGGAGAAATCGAAGAACTTATGTTGGGTTGTTTGTTTTCAAGTTCATTCAAGCATATTTTAAATAAACAAGTCGATGAAAAGCAAAGATAAAGTTCATTAAAACTGGAAGGAAAACGACATAGAACACAGTACAAGGGTAATACAACACAACGACATAGAAGACAATGAAAACGGATTAACCATTCCTTGATGGGTTGGGATTTCTGTTGCTTTGCTTTGCCCGTGTGCAAGTCCTTCTGTTGTGGCCAGCCTCATTGCAGTAGCTGCAATGAGGCTCAATCTCTTCGACCCAGTCCATCTCGTTATATATGCGTGAATGGCGTGGCCTACCGAATTTCCTAATTCTTCCATGGTCGGGAACGAAATGCAACCCTCCATGTGGAATCAAGTCTTTTCTGCCCCCAATTGGGTGGAAACTCCTACCGTATATATGACTCACAGTCTCCAGCTTGTAATGGTCGTTAACGTAGTAGAACGAATCTTGATGAGCATGTCGAATGGCTGCCATGGCGTGTTAACATGGCATTTTTTTCTGTTGGAACTTTCCGCAGATGCATGACCCGTCGTGGTCGTCGTAATACAGATTCACTGTCTGCGTATTATTCCCCCTCCCATTTGACATATTTGGCGCAGTTTGCACATCGAACAACCCATTCTCGTAGTCGTAGGTCCTTACTACATGGTTATATGACTTGTTCAGTCGTTTCCCCATCCGCTTGAGACACAGCTTGGTCCATATTGCCCCAGTCTCCACTTCTTCCCTAATCCTGGTCCGTCGATCATCAAAGTATCCAACAAGCCTGTAGAAGGTGGCCTCCACATGAGCTGCGATGGGGAGTGCACGGACTTCCTTGAACGCCTCATTGACACTCTCTGCAATGTTCGATGTCATATTATTCCACTGTGTCCCATCGTAGCTGGAATCAACAGCTCTCGACCAATACAGTTGATCCTTAGTTACCCAATCAGCAAGGCCCAGTTCCATTCTAGCGTTTGTTCTAATGAATGATCTGACCCCCTTTTCGAATTTCCTCATGGAGGATTTTTTACCTGCAAGGTCACACAATGGAGGAGGTTTAGTAAGCAATGATAGGTTGGAAATAAAATAGTGAAATGTTTAATGAGACCTACATAGTGCTGTCAAGCGATGCTTCATTGGTGGACACTTTGCCTTGGCGTAGTGCGTATGCACCCGCGCCAATGTCATCCATTACGGATCTTACCCTTCGAATGCCTGATTCCATCATGTTTGTCTGATATGACACAAACTTTGTGTCTGTCGGTTACGAACTCTTGAATGCAATTGAAGAACCACTCCAAGTTTTCTTGATTTTCCACGCTTACAATGGCGAATGCAACAATGAAGATGTTCTTGTTTCCATCAAACGAACTAGCAATAAGCAATGTATGGTTGTATTTTCCAGTAATGAAAGTGCCATCCACGATAAGCACAGGCGGACAGTGCTTGAATCCTTCTATGCTAGGACCGAAACTCCAAAAAACTCGTTCGAACTGAAGAGCAGTACCTCTTGTTTGTGAAGCAACGGGAACTGTGACGAAATCCACTTGTGTACCGGGGTTCCATTCCTGGATTGCCTTCAATACTGTCGGCAATTCATTGTATGATCCTTCTAGTCGCTGTAGATTTGCTCCATGGCCCGTTGCTTTCCGGTCCATGCTTTCTTCTACGATATGTTCCATCCGAACCCATTCAAAACCTCAGCCTGGAGCTGTTTGATCCTAGCGTGAGGCGTCACTTTCACGAGATGGAAAATGGCATCAGCTACAACTTGGACATCTAGCTGCTTCGGGCTAATGTTGTCCATACTCCCTTCGCATGTATGAAATGGGTTTAGTTGTCGAACGGTCCACATTCCGCTTTCATCGGTAGTGAGTCTGATTCTCCAATGACATCCGTTGTGCTTGTAGCCAGCACATTTGAGCTCTAGATTTGCCTTCTTAGACCTTGTCGTTGTCAGCATTTGAGCTCACAATGGCATGCGCGAAATAATCTTCTCCTCTGGTGGCCACGTCCTCTTCTCGTGAATCCGTCGAGCTAATGACAGATGTCTCTCTAGAGCCCACACCTGCATCACCGCCATCCACCCTCCAATGTCCCCAATGTGATCAGCTGTGGTGCCGCTCTCTATCCGAAATGCGGTACGACCGAGCTCTCTATACATCCACGATAGTGCGGCCGCCTCCCCACACAAACTCTCTGATGACACTCGATTTGACGTGATTATCAGCCTCATTTAAGCGACATTTCCTTGCTTAAGACATGGTTTTTAGGGTAGAATAGCGAATATTCAATCAATTGCTCTATCTCGTGCCATTTGTGTTACTTTGGCCCGTTTCGGGTCTATTTGATGGTTTTCTAGTGTTTCTATGTTAGCACAAGTTTTTGCCATCAAATAAGTAGCCAAGAACGTGTCTAAGGCGTTGGAACCTCGAGGAACCACACCGGAATCGATCCAAGGAGTCAATCAAGTCAAACCAAACCCTGCCCCATTTTACACTGAAGTTTTCGGCGAAAACTCATGAAAAAATCGACAGAGTTTACAAAGGCAACTTTTCGGCGAAAACACTAAGTTTTCACCGAAAACTCGGCGTCCAAAAATCACAGGAGAATTCAGCCGGCGATCAATCATTTTACAAAGGAATTTTCGGCGAAAACTCGAGCACATTTTCGGCGAAAATTCCAGGCAAAATTCGGCGGTATTAGGGTTAAGTATAAATACTTAACCGGCGGCCCAAAATCAGAGATATACTTCATACTTCCTAATTACACAAGACAACTAATACAAAATACTTCAAGGATTCTCAAGAGTTCTGGAGTAGAGTTAGAGTTCGAAGAGCGAGGAAGAGATCGTGACGCCATCCCTTTCATCTTGAAGACTTGGAGCTAGGATTGTAGCTTACCGGAGATCGAAGTTCTGCCGGAGACATCTTAATTAGGTTTTTCAGATCCTTTTCTGTTCTTCCTCTGTTCAAGATGAACTCTATCTTTGTCTTTGATTCTTTTGTGAAAAACATGTAGTTAAACTCGTAGAGCTTAGACTAGATGAACCCTAAGTGACCCAGGGCTTTAAAGCGGTCACGGATCGGCAGTGATTAGATTCAAGGTTCAATCAGTTTCTCTTTCATGTTTGATTTGTTTTTCATTGTTCATGTTTCTTGTCTGGATTGATCACCTAGATTAGATTCTTGTTAAGCTAAGGATAGAAGCGAACGCTCGCCTTACTTTAAAACATCAAATCGAAAAATTAACCTAATCATTGGAGTGTGCCTTTCGTAGGAACCAGTTAGGGTTAATCCACTGCAAGAGTAACTCATAAATCATTAGTAATTGCACCAGTTAAGTTAAGTCGTTGCGAGAGGCGACCGTACCCGGGCGGCTAATTAATCTTGGTAGCTAGATCGGATAGAGTGAACGTTCACCAGTCTTAAACCTAAGGGTAAGGAGTTATGGTGGTGTCTTAGAATTGATTGAACGAGAATCGAAATCCGCTGATCTGTTGATTGCCAATACTCTGGTGAACGAAGGGGGATTCAAAGTCTAAGCTTGTCTGTCATCTTTGTTTTCAACCAATCTTTCAATTTGTTTTCAGTTTTTTTTTTTTTAATTTTCGTGCATTTCTTAGAATTAGAAGTCGTGGAACTCACACCACGCACAAAGTGTTTAATCTGAGTAATTTGCCTTTATATTTGAGTAATCAATCATTAGAAGACCCGTGGAATACGATCTACCCTAGCTTCCAGCTTGGTAGTATTTGACTGAACCCGCACAACGACGGTTCATCACTCTCCAACACCATGAAGGTCCGCGAGCAAAGGGAGAAAGAAGAGGTGAGCATACGCCCCTGAGCGATCAGCGAATACACAGCTGCCCAAGAAGTCTATGATGTACGCCCGATAATACTGATGTATCTTCGCAGTATCGTCGTCTCTAATAACGCCCTCCCTGTAGGCGAAGTTGCTACGCAACCAAGTCATCTTGATTCTCCCCGAGTTGAGATCAGATGTAGCTGGCGTCTTCCCCAGTAGACTGCTGATGACACTCGATTTGACGTGATTATCAGCCTCATTTAAGCGACATTTCCTTGCTTAAGACATGGTTTTTAGCGTAGAATAATGAATATTCAATCGATTGCCCTATCTTGTGCCATTTGTGTTACCTTGGCCCGTTTCGGGTCTATTTGATGGTTTTCTAGTATTTTCATGTTAGCACAGGTGTTCGCCATCAAATATGGTAGCCAAGGACGTGTCTAAGGCACTGGAACCCCGAGGAATCACACCCGCATCAGCCAGAAAAGTCATTCAACCCAAAAGAATTCCTGCCCCATTTACGCATATATTTTCGGCGAAAATACCCTTAGGTTTTCGCCGAAAATGAAAGAAGAAATCCACTGTCCCGATCAAGAGGAAGTTTTTGGCGAAAACCTTGGGAGTTTTCGCCGAAAACCCTAACCCGAATCAACCAGGAGAAGTAGACGGATGAAGCCACATTTGAGAAGATATTTTCGCCGAAAATATTCTTGGATTTTCGGTGAAAATCATAGGGGAAAAGCAGAAATTGCCCGTTAGGTATAAATACTGAAACGCACGCCTAAATAGGGAGATGAGATTTCACACAGTTTTTACAACACACACGAGACGAAAAATCCCAAGATGGAGAAATAGAGAGAACGAGTGGATAGAGTTCGAGGAGCGAGGAACGGATCGTGACGCCATCCATCCATCTCGGAGAGCCAGTGCTAGGAGTTGGAAATCCAGCAGATTGAAGCTGCCAAGAGTCGTTGAAATTAGGTTTTACAGTTCTTCTCTGTCTTTCCTACCTGAGATGTATTCTCTGTCTGTCTTCGATTCTTCTGTATTGAATATGAGTAGCTAAACTCGTATAGCTTAGATTAGATGAACCCTAAGTGACCCAGGGCTTTAAAGCGGTCACGGATCGGCGGTGATTAGATTCGAAATTCATTCAGTTTCTTCTTTATGTTTGACTTGTTCTTTGTTCTTTGTGTTTCTTGTCTGGTTTGACCACCTAGATTAGATTCTTGTTAAGCTAAGGATAGAAGCAAACGCTCGCCTTACTTTAGAACATCAAGTTGAACAATTAACCTTATAATTGGAGTGTGCCTTCCGTAGGAACCGATTAGGGTTAATCCACTGCAAGAGTAACTCACAAATCGTTAGAATTTGCACCAGTTAAGTTAAGTCATTGCGAGAGGCGACCGTACCCGGGCGACTAATTAATCGTGGTAGCTAGATCGGATAGAGCGAATGTTCGCCAGTCTTAAACCTAAGGGTCAGGAGTTATGGTGGTGTCTGAGAACTGAATGAACTAGAATTGAAAAGTGCTGATCTGTTGATTGCCTATGCCTTGGTGATCTAAGGGGGATTCGAAATCTAAGTTTGTCTGTCTTCTGTCTTAGTCAATCAATCAATCGTTAACTCGCTTTAATTTCATTTCAACCTGTCTTTACAATTTTAGTATAAAAATCGTGGAACTCACACCACGCACTAAGTGTTTACCCTCGAATTTAATTGTCAACACATTTGAGTAAGGAAGTGAGAGGAGACCCGTGGAATATGATCTACCCTAGCTTCACAGCTTGGTAGTTATTTGATTGACCGCTATTCTGCAGACCATCAAATTGGCGCTGTTGCTGGGGACTCTTCTATTTCGTTGAAAGAAGAGTTGGCATTTATATTCTTCTACCTTTCCATATTTCATTTCCATCACACTTCGATTTTACATCGGTTGTGTTTGTTTTTTGTTCCTTGCAGATCATAGCAGGTACAGAAACGGATCACTTCCGTTCCATCTTCCTTTACCGCAATGGCTGCTCCTAAGAGTATTGCGGACTACAGTAAGCCACGTGCATCCAACTTTCGATCTTCCATCACCGTGCTTTCTAATGACGATGATCCTGATTATGAGATTAAGATTCCTCTCCTAGAACTAATCTCTAGGGACATACAATTCGAAGGAAGACCAGATGATAACCCCTGCACACATATAGATGACTTTCTGGCTGTCTGTGACACTTTCAAGTCTGGGAACCTCAACAAGAACACTTTATATCTCCGGGCATTTCCATTCTCTCTCCGAGGTGCAGCTAAGCATTGGCTTGGAAGCAAACCACCAGGTCATTACACTAACTGGGAGGCGTTAGCCCAAGATTTTGTTGAGGAATACTTTCCTCTCGCAAGGACAACTGCTTATAAAGACCGCATCTCCAGATTCACTCAGAGAGAAGATGCAAGCCTGTATGACACTTGGAATGAATTCCAATCTCTTCTCTTCAACTTTCCTCACCATGGGTATGAACAAAGACATCTGGCTGAATTCTTTGCTCGTGGTATGCGCGAAGAATCCGCAAATTGGGTCAACTCCCTAGCTGGCGGAGATTGCACCGCCCTTACTCCTCAGGATGCTCTTCTGCATTTCGCTAGCTGTGCTTCAAAATCTAGAAACTGGGAGAGGCAAAGAGAAGGAACCAAGAGTCAGAGTCAGATGAGTGTTGCAGAGCAGATCAAAGCGGAAGTTCAGAAACATCTACAAGCAGTTGGTATCCCTCTCGATCCCCCGTCAGCTACCATCTTTTCGGTTGACTGTGGATGGTGTGGATCCTGTGTGCTCATAACGGTGGAAGCTGCCTCAACTTCGGCACAACAGAAGTCTGGTCTACAGAAGAGATAAACTTCATTGATCAGGGCTTCGCTAACAATCAGAAAGGCTATGCCGGTTACAGAAACTACGTGCCACGGAACCAGAGCAACCAGTTAGTAGATCCTTATCATAGACCTCCGGGATTCATCGGAGGACAACACCAGTTTCAAGCAAAGCCGTACTACAATAGAGACATAGACTATGAGAAGAAGTTCGATCAGATTATGAGCAGACTTGACGACCACGACATTCAATTAAAAGCTCAAGCTGCACTCAATCAAGGACAGAGAGCTCAGAGCCAGAGAATAGAGGATGCTATAAGCAATATGACTAAACTCTTTACTAGCAATCCTCTCCTTAATTCAGCAGCATTTCAAGCAGACTCCGGTGCAAAGAGCGAACACGCTCAAGCTATTACCACCAGGAGCGACAAGCAAACAACTGATCCCAAGGCTCCGGAACCTGACGTGATACCAGATACCAGTGCCGCCATGGATATGCCAGAGATTGAAGATATCAGAGAAGAGGAAGAAGAAGCATCTGCTCCTCATCCTCCTCCCAAGACAGCTCCTGAGCCTGTCTTGGCGCCATATGTACCTTGGATCCCTTTCCCGAAGGCTGCAATGAGCAAAGCCAAGGATCATGACACTCAGTATAAGAAGTGGTACAATGTTCTTAAAACTGCAGAGATCAAGATACTAGTGATAGAAGCTGTAGAAATTATACCACCACTGGGGAAGTTCTTTAAAGACCTAGTGAAGAAAGTGAAGAACGGAGAGGCGTACTCTGTCACGCTTACTAATGAATGCGCTTCTATTCTTGGTGCGCCATCTCCCATAAGACAGCCGCCACCACCCCCAGCTAAGTGTTCTGATCACGGTCCTTTTACATTACCGTGCATTATTAATGGCATTAGAATTGATCGCAGTCTGGCTGATTCTGGTGCTTCTATTAATGTTATGCCTGTTTATCTATATGAGAAGCTGAATCTAGGGCAGTTAAAACCGATTACTCTGCATCTAGTGTTAGCCGATAGGTCTGTTAAATTACCTAGGGGGATAATAGAAGGTGTAGCTGTCTGCTATGGTCCGTTTACTATAATTGCAGATTTTTTTGTTCTAGATACTCGCGAGTCGGACGGAACACTTATCCTAGGTCGACATTTCTTAGCAACTGCTGGTGCAAACATTAACTGTAAACAAGGCCTGTTAACTTTGAGTGTAGGACAGGAGAGTGTTGCATTCCGCATTAAAGATAGCATGTGATACTCTGTTGTTCAAGATGATAACTGTTATACTGTTGATCCCTTAGAGTTGGCCTCGGCCAATTTCGTTACTAATGCCTTATCTAGTGATCTGCCAGAGTTGTGTTAGATTTCAGGGATTGACAATGCATTAGAAGATCCAGAGCAGCGCCTATGGTAGGATGAGTTAGACGAGCAGAAGGCGACATTCACACCCATCACTGCGCCTGCACACATCGAGCCAGCGTCGAGTCGGATTACTACCTCATACGAGAATCGGTGAGAACTCACTTTGAAGGAGCTGCCTGATCACCTAGAATACGCATTTCTGGGGAAGGACTGCCAGTTACCAGTTATCATCAATTCGAATCTATCTCCCGAGCAGAAAGAGCAACTGATCAGGCTACTCAAGAAGCATGTCAGAGCTATTGCCTGGCAGTTAGCTGACATCAGAGGCATCTCTGAAACCTTCTGCAAACATCGGATAGTCGTTGATGAAGAATTCAAACCAGTCAGACAACCACAACGCCGACTTAACCCTCTGATGCAGGAAGTTGTAAAGAAGGAAGTACTCAAGCTTCTAGATGTCGGTATCATCTATCCTATTGCCGACAGTCATTGGGTCAGTCCGACTCAAGTCGTTCCGAAGAAAGGAGGAATCACCGTCATCCCTAATCCAAAGGGTGAGCTCATCCCGACTCGCACGATTACCGGATGGAGAGTCTGTATCGATTACCGACGACTCAATGATGCCACGAAGAAGGACCACTTTCCACTGCCGTTCATTGATCAGATGCTTGAACGATTGGCTGGTCATGAATACTACTGTTTCTTAGACGGGATGTCCGGTTACTTCCAGATTCCCATCGAGCTTGATGATCAAGAGAAGGCGACTTTCACCTGCCCGTTTGGTACGTTTGCCTATCGTCGTATTCCTTTTGGTTTATGTAATGCTCCCGCTACCTTTCATAGATGCATGCTTGCTATATTTGGAGATCTGGTAGAGAATGTGGTGGAGGTATTCATGGATGACTTTTCCGTCTATGGAGATTCATTTTCAAAGTGTCTGGCCAATCTAGACAAGGTACTAGCTCGTTGTGAGGAAACCAACCTAGCTCTTAGTTGGGAGAAATGTCACTTCATGGTTACCAAAGGTATTGTTCTGGGCCATAGGATCTCTAAGACCGGTATAGAAGTTGATCGTGCCAAGCTTGAGACCATCGCTAGCTTACCACTGCCGACCTCAGTTAAGACAGTTCAAAGTTTCCTCGGTCATGCTGGATTCTACCGAAGATTCATCAGAGACTTCTCCAAGATCACTCTTCCAATGACGAAGCTTCTTGAGAAAGATGTTCCTTTCGTATTTGATAAAGCTTGTCTTGAATCCTTTGAGACTTTGAAGACTCAACTCACCACCGCACCGATCCTTATTGCACCAGACTGGAATCTTCCATTCGAGATTATGTGCGATGCTAGTGACTTCGCCGTTGGCGCGGTTCTTGGTCAGAGGAAGGAGAAGAGATTTCATCCTATTTACTTTGCTAGTAAGACACTCAATGATGCTCAGAGAAACTACACTACCACGGAGAAAGAGCTTCTGGCCATCGTTTTCTCCTTTGACAAGTTCAGACAGTACCTGGTTCTTTCACATACCATTGTCTACACAGATCATGCTGCCCTGCGCCATCTATTAGCCAAGCAGGACTCAAAGCCACGTCTCATCCGATGGATCCTTCTCCTCCAAGAGTTTGACATAGAAATTAAAGACAAGAAAGGAGCAGAGAACTAGCGGCGGATCATCTTTCCCGACTGGAGGAATCACAAACAGGTAAGTCTACTACCCCTATCAATGATTCCTTCCCTAACGAGCTGTTGCGTGTGGAAACGTATGAACAGGTTAACAGCATAGCTATCGAGCCCTGGGCAATCCCTCACGCTCAAGATTTGAGTAATGCAACCGACTCGGAGGAACCATGGTATGCAACCCTGGCTAATTACCTCTCTCACGGCATTGTACCCCCTGAGCTGGATTTCAATGCACGCAAGAAGCTCTTTAAAGAAGCCAAGTCATACTTCTGGGATGAGCCATTCTCATACCGCATTAGTATTGACGGGATGATCCGGAGATGTGTCTCTTACATCGAAGCAGCTGACATCATGCGAAAATGCCATGAAGGACAGTTCGTAGACACTTCGGAGGCAACCGCACTGCGAGAAAGGTACTCGAAACAGGTTTCTATTGGCCTTCAATCTTGAGTGATTGTGATGCTTTTGCTCGACGTTGTGATGCGTGCCAGCGATCAGGTAACATCTCTAACCGTAATGAGATGCCCCAAATTGTTTCTTTAACTGTTGAAATTTTTGATGTTTGGGGAATTGATTTTATGGGACCGTTCACACCCTCCAACGAAACAAGTACATCCTTGTAGCCGTTGATTATGTTTCTAAGTGGGCCGAAGCGGAAGCTCTACCCACTAATGATTAAGAGTGGTGGGTCGGTTCCTTACCCGTCTTTTCACACGTTTTGGTTCACCACGCTTCATCATAAGCGATAGGGGTACCCACTTCCATGGACAATTCGACCGGTGTGCAAACGTTTTGGCGTCACCCACCGTATGTCCACAACTTATCATCCTCAAGCGAATGGTCAAACGGAAGTGACGAACCATGAGCTCAAGCAGATTCTTGATAGGACAGTTGGCCGGTCCCTCAAGGACTGGTCATCTAAGCTCAATGATGCCTTATGGGCTTATCGAACTGCCTACAAGACTCCCATCGGTACCTCACCGTATCAGCTGGTCTACGGCAAGGCATGTCATTTGCCAGTTGAGCTTGAGCACAAGGCATTATGGGCTAACAAAGAGTTGAACATGAGCTCTGCAGTAGCAGGTAATATGCGTCACGACCAGATCGCTGAGCTTGAGGAGCACCGACTCCACGCATATGAGAGCACGAAGTTATACAAAGAGCGCACAAAGAAAATTCATGACTCTCAATTGAAGACGATCAAGCAGTTCTACCCCGGAGATGAAGTCCTCTTATATAACTCTCGATTGAAGCTCTTCCCGGGTAAACTGAAGTCCCGTTGGTCCGGCCCTTATACCGTGGTGCGGCAGGCATCTTTAGGCAGTGTCCTAATCAAATTGCATGACCAAAAGCCGTTTATGGTTACCGGGCATAGGCTTAAGAAGTATCTGCAAGGACTAGCTGTCTCCTCCATCGACGTGCACTACTTTGCTTTAGAATCATGACACAAATCCAGGTATCGTCTGGCTCACGGACGTTAAACAAGAGCACTTCATGGGAGGCAACCCACAGCTGGAGTCAATTGTCTTCATTTTGAGTCATTCATGTTTGAAAAAAAAAAAACACTGCCGGCCATTTTCAAATGAATTTTCGGCAAAAATTCACCCATATTTTCGCCAAAAATTCCTGTTAAAACCGACCTGTTTCTCCTGTTTCTACTTCTCGACCGAAAATACCACCTTTTCGCCAAAAATATTTCTTCATTTAAACTGAGGTTTTCGCCAAAAATTCCTTAGTTTTTTCGGCGAAAATTTGCCCTTTTTCACCGGTATTTAAGGCCCCCTTCGGTTTTTGTTTTCGCGAAAATCAAATTCCCCCATCCAAAAATTTCCCACAAGAACGAACAGACACTCTCTCTGTTCACCGCCGCCGCCTCCTTGTCCACCGACCAGTCACCGCCGCTTCATTAGCTAGCCGCCGACGCCCTTCTCCCTTGCCTAGCCCTCGGTTAAAACCCTATAATCGGAGCTTTTCGGCTCCGGCTCCTCCCGACCTTGTTTTCAAGCTCTTTTCGTCGTTTTCCCAGGTTTCCAATCGTTTTCTCGAGTCATGTCTTCACGGTTAGTTGTTCAGCCCTTGATTGTGCATCTTCTGGCTTTTTGACTTTCAGTTTTTGGCATGGTTGACTTTGGTTGACTTTTTGGTTCTCCCTCGATTTTCATGATTGCTATGTCGGTGTCAATTGGCTAGGTTCTGGCATTCCTTTGTGACCTTTTAAGGCTCGTGACTTGTTGTCTGTGCAATCGTGTTAATGAATCATTCCATTCCTCATGCTTGCTTAATTGATTGACAGCTCTTTATTGCTATATCTCGATTCGGTGATCTCTCGATTTTATTTGCTTGCCCCCGCTTGTCAACCTAAGTGTGGGGTAGGATTCTTGTCTTCTGATGCTGGTCTTTCCTGAGTTGTGTTTTACAGGGCTCCCAAACGTTTTAAGACTACCAGTACAGATAGAGCGCAGCGATCCTCAACTCACCAGAACCGGACACCATCCTCCCGACCACCCGCACCAGCTGCACCAACATCGACGGCTGTGGCTATCATCCCTGAGGATGCACCAACCCCTGTGACTCCTATCTCATCTATTCCTGCACCTGGCAATGGGGCCCTACATCCTTTCATCGCTGCTCTGGAGCCGCACCATCTAGAGGTCTTTCAGAAGATCAAAGACATTCCTCCGGCTAAGGTGGCAGTTCTTTCTCTAGACAATCTCAAGGCGCACAATCCGGCTTGGCACTCTACCATCGACACTGCCCTTCATAAAGCCGGTTTACGAGTGTTGACCGCTCATGGCTCCCCCTACCCCCTTGTCGCTCTTCAAGAGTTCTGGAGTTCGTTCCGGCGCCTCACCCCGAAGCCCATATGTGAGCAGAAATTTGTATCATTTCGCCTCGGTGGTGTTCTCCACGAGAAGTCCATTCAAGAGTTCGGCCACCTACTGGATCCGCACGTCAACCTCGACACCACATTAGCTGGCTTCAACGACACATACTCCATCACGAGTGCTCCTTACCCAGACGTGTGGAGATGGGCCTCCTGCGAAGATGAGATCTCACCTATCGTCAACCCCACGGTCGGTGACATCTTTCACCCTATTCTTAAGTTCTTGCATTATGTTTGGGTGCAATCTCTGTGTTATTGCAGCAAGACGAGCCGTCACCATGTTTCTTTGGAGGAGCTCGTATTATTCCGTGCTGTAGACGAGGATGCCAACCTGCATCCCGGATGGTGGCTTGCACGATTCTTTCACAAGCGCACTACCGCCAAGAAGCTTCCTTCTGAGCTTCCAGGAGGTCCTTTCATTTCAATTCTGATCGACAATCTCCAGCTCGGTGACAAATGGGGCCCCGACATTCCTCGTGTCCCGGTTGAGCATATAGGTGTTGAACGGCCATAGCACGGGGCATCGACCTTTAAGCGGATTTTGAGCATTGCACGTCGCTCCCTCACCGCATTCCCCAGTCAGTTGACCGCCCGCCGTCGCGAGCGCAAATCACCGCGGAGATGAATGAGAGGCTGACGCGTATTGAGAGGCGGCAGCTAGACTACTCGGCTGGTTCGCTTCAATGGCAGAAGGACCAAGTAGCACATGAAGAGACTCAGAACGAGCGTTGGTCCATTCTCCAGCAATTCATGGTCGACCAGTCTGCCAGACACACGGATGATATCGCATGGCGACAGCAGCTGGAGCAGCGGCTTGGCATTTCACCTCTCCCGACCCCGCCTCCACCCCCACCCTCAGAACAGTGATCAGGTTGTTTCTTTCCCTTCCATTTCTTTTCTTTCTTCTTTTCGGATCTCGATCCACTTTTATTCTGTGTGAATCTGGGGCACTTGTCCCGGTATCCTTTTGTTCTTTTTGTTGTTTGTGTTTTGTAGGATTTTGAGTAGCAGCTCTGCTCCGCCCCGGACTCTTCATGCTCGACCACTACACCGCCCATCCCCTTTCAGGTTCCTCGTATCTCTCTCCTTTAGTTTGGTCCTGTGAGGACACAGAACAATCTAAGTGTGGGGTAGGATGTTAGAGAACCATGCATGATCTTGATTGCCTATATCTTTGTGTGCCTCGTGATTCCATTTCAGTCTCTCTAGCATTAGAATGGCTCAGTTCTTGATTCTTGATGTTAAGTTGTTGTTCAAACTTTCATAATGATGCTTAGACTGCTTAACCTAGAACTTGAGAACCAACTTGTATACTTTGATGCTAAATTGCCTGGTCAGAACAGAATTTTAAAATCACACTTGTAGTTTGTAGCCTTGATTGCATGAAAATGACCGAATCCGACTAGCAAACAAACTGTGAGCTTTTGATCCATTGCACGTAACTTGCAATTTCAATTCTTTTTGAGTGGTTTTCTGTTTGCATGAATGAGTTAGAATTTGCATGAGACCTACTCGAGACCACACGATGACACGAGTTCTAGAATGATAGGGGCACCCAGATTCAGCTACTAAGCCAGATAGCTTACCTAACGATAAAATCCATTAGGTGTAGACCCTTGAGCTTGGCCTGTTCTTTCGGTTCGATAATACATTACAGCCATTTCTCATTCTTTCATTCCCCGTTGATCCCCTGTGGTTGTAGTTCTAGATTGACCTACCGGAAGTCGGTTTGTGGTAACCTGCCTATAGTCATTAAACAGGTGGTCTCAGCTATTATGTCCAGACGTGTAAACCCCTCTAGCAACTAAAAGAAAAATCGGCACAAAAGAAAAAAAATAGAAAAAAAAGAAGAAAAGAAGCAAGTTTCGAAACAAAATAAAATGAAGAAAAATCAGAAAAGCCGAAAAGGTTTCAAGTTTTAGTTCAATAAAACGTTCTTCTCCCTACAAATGGAAGAACGAAGTCAAAAGAAAAGTCAGAAAAAAATTGTGCAAAGAAAAATAATAAAAGTGCTAGGTTGCTTGAGGGTGTCATAGGACGAGCGTTCATTATTCCACCCGTGTCTGGTTAGACGGTAGGAAGCCGCAGATTAGATTCGAGGGAAGTTAGTCGAAAGCTACACCGCACAAAGCCATCATCATACATTCCCATCATCCATCGCATCATAAACCCAAGTAGTGTAGAATTCGTTACAGTCCTAGCAGGGAAGTCCTTCTTGACTAGTTACTCGTGTTATCACAGTGGTGGAGATGTGGTTGAATTGTAAACTTATGACAGAATTCAGTAACAGAAAATGATTGAGAGCAGAAACACGTCCTTAAACACAGAGAGTGAGAGTTCCCATTGTACTAAATATATCCTGTGTGAGGAGTCTGGTCGGTCGGGTCAAATTCGTGTATAATTGGTTGCTACTACTTGTCGTGTGCAGTATTAGTGAGACTAGGTTGTGTGGCTGATCAGTATGCATGTTAGGTTTCTTGTTCTAGGATCTATCTGTCTAATAATTCATTGTGTTTGATTGAACTCCAATTTAATAGATCCTGTCATTTGTGAATTTGAGTGTGTTCTAGTTCAGTTTGCTTGAGGACAAGCAAAAGCTTAAGTGTGGGGTATTTTGATGACACTCGATTTGACGTGATTATCAGCCTCATTTAAGCGACATTTCCTTGCTTAAGACATGGTTTTTAGCGTAGAATAATGAATATTCAATCGATTGCCCTATCTTGTGCCATTTGTGTTACCTTGGCCCGTTTCGGGTCTATTTGATGGTTTTCTAGTATTTTCATGTTAGCACAGGTGTTCGCCATCAAATATGGTAGCCAAGGACGTGTCTAAGGCACTGGAACCCCGAGGAATCACACCCGCATCAGCCAAAAAAGTCATTCAACCCAAAAGAATTCCTGCCCCATTTACACATATATTTTCGGCGAAAATACCCTTGGGTTTTCGCCGAAAATGAAAGAAGAAATCCACTGTCCCGATCAAGAGGAAGTTTTCGGCGAAAACCTTGGGAGTTTTTGCCGAAAACCCTAACTCGAATCAACCAGGAGAAGCAGACGGATGAAGCCACATTTGAGAAGATATTTTCGCCGAAAATATTCTTGGATTTTCGGCGAAAATCATAGGGGAAAAGCAGAAATTGCCGGTTAGGTATAAATACTGAAACGCACGCCTAAATAGGGAGATGAGATTTCACACAGTTTTTACAACACACACGGGACGAAAAATCCCAAGACGGGGAAATAGAGAGAACGAGTGGATAGAGTTCGAGGAGCGAGGAACGGATCGTGACGCCATCCATCCATCTCGGAGAGCCAGTGCTAGGAGTTGGAAATCCAGCAGATTGAAGCTGCCAGGAGTCGTCGAAATTAGGTTTTACAGTTCTTCTCTGTCTTTCCTACCTGAGATGTATTCTCTGTCTGTCTTCGATTCTTCTGTATTGAATATGAGTAGCTAAACTCGTATAGCTTAGATTAGATGAACCCTAAGTGACCAGGGCTTTAAAGCGGTCACGGATCGGCAGTGATTTGATTCGAAATTCATTCAGTTTCTTCTTCATGTTTGACTTGTTCTTTGTTCTTTGTGTTTTTTGTCTGGTTTGGCCACCTAGATTAGATTCTTGTTAAGCTAAGGATAGAAGCGAACGCTCGCCTTGCTTTAGAACATCAAGTTGAACAATTAACCTTATAATTGGAGTGTGCCTTCCGTAGGAACCGATTAGGATTAATCCACTGCAAGAGTAACTCACAAATCGTTAGAATTTGCACCAGTTAAGTTAAGTCGTTGTGAGAGGCGACCGTTGGCGACTAATTAATCGTGGTAGCTAGATCGGATAGAGCGAACGTTCGCCAGTCTTAAACCTAAGGGTCAGGAGTTATGGTGGTGTCTGGGAACTGAATGAACTAGAATTGAAAAGCGCTAATCTGTTGATTGCCTATGCCTTGGTGATCTAAGGGGGATTCGAAATCTAAGCTTGTCTGTCTTCTGTCTTAGTCAATCAATCAATCGTTAACTCGCTTTAATTTCATTTCAATCCTGTCTTTACAATTTTAGTATAGAAATCGTGGAACTCACACCACGCACTAAGTGTTTACCCTCGAATTTAATTGTCAACACATTTGAGTAAGGAAGTAGAGGAGACCCGTGGAATACGATCTACCCTAGCTTCACAGCTTGGTAGTTATTTGATTGACCGCTATTCTGCAGACCATCAACTGCCCACGTAAGCCGCAAGCTCCTCATTCGTAATAGGAATGAGGTTATCTGAAGTGACAGGAAGACCATCTACGGACAATCTAGTGATGAAGTGTATGTCCTCAAGCGTGATGGTCGCCTCGCCATGGTAGAGATGAAAGGTGTTGGTCTCTGGACTCCACCTCTCGATCAGAGCAGTTATGAGCTCTGGATCGGGGGTTAGTCGCAGGACACCCCTAATCTGCTCTAAACCCATCTCTACAACTCGAACCTAGGATCGTAGTCTACGATCTTCTTAGAATGACGAATGTTAAGTGTCATGTGTAGTTCCTAATTTTTATACGAACACATGGGGGGCAGTAATTAGTAACCTAACATAATTCTAATAATCTAATAACATAAGTAATTATAATCACATAATTATAACATAATTGTATATCAATAATTAACTAACATAATAATTGCATATTTAATTACATAGCATGCATATTAAAAACATGGTCATTATTAACAACTAAAGACGTTTACATATTTATACTAATTAGTAATTTTATAAAACTAATTATATTCATACTAACCTCGACGTCGAAAACTAGAGCCGCGCGATGTCGATCACCATCCCCCCACAAAATGCTCGGGTCGCTCGGGCCAACGGATACGCCCTCGGAAACATTTCCGAAAATGTAGTCCATCTACGTTCAAACATCTATACGTCACAAACCATACCAATGATGAACTAATAGAAAACTAAAGAAGATTGAGGGATGAGTTTTACCTAATCACGAATGAGGATGAGGAGCGAAAGTCAAATGCTTGCTTTCGATTGCTTTGGTCACAATAGCTACAAACGCAATTACAAGATCAAATTAGTAATAAAGTTAATCAAAAATACTAAAAACTAACCAAATTCGGATTGATGGGAGAGAATAATACCTTGAGAAGATTGAGTGAATGAGGATTGAGGTGTGAAGAATCAAAGGCCAAAGGGTGTTTATATAGCATCTGGACTTGGCAACTCAACTAGCGCCGCGCTAACTAGCCAGCGCGCTCACTTGGATTTCAAATGCAACGGTCTGCTAACGGCTACTTCAACGGTCAAGTGGCCACGTGGCGCGGCGCATGTAACGGGCATTTTTGGAATCTGCAGCCAGCGCAGCGTTCACTGGTGAGCGTGGCGCTTACTGGTGGGCGCGGCGCTCACTGCACTCCGCATTTGCCCCTATATGGACATATTTTGGGAAAGTGTCATTGGGGCTACATATTTATCCAAAATTGCCCCCAAAACTACAAGACCCTATATACGATTCCTCATTTATGCTTTGTTAATCCACCACATCATTAATTACCAAAATCTTTACAACGAATCACTCAAAATTCAACAAAAAAAAAACTGACCAATGGTGATAGAGTTAGTTAGGATGATTAGTAAGAAGTTAGTTGGAAATGGAAAGTAAATCAAAGTTGAAACTAACAATGGGACAGGTAGGAGGCTACCCATAACCTTTATTTCCCAGTTCATGAGGCTCACATTGATTGCCTCTCCTTCAGGCAACTCTCCATTCCTCTCTGCTCTAAACTCTTTTAACTTAACACCTTCCTTCTGGTCATTTCCAAGTTCCCTTTTTGCTTTTTTTCTTTTTATTCCTCTTCATCTCTGTGCATGTATTTCACATCCGTGTCTTCCTCCCCCCCCCCCCCCCCCCCCCATTGCTTTCATCACTTGCTTGGACATCTGGTATTTATCCGGAAGATACCAAAAGAGTTAGTTGAGATACTGGGGAATTTCCTCCACCTGTTTTTAACTTTTATTCTATATATATATATATATATATATATATAACAAACACCAGTTGGCTTAATTGCTTTCCTTCATTCAGTTTTACTCTTCCAAATCTCTCAACCACTTCTCACTTTAACTTTAGTAGCCAAGGCAGCCAAAGGGCATCCCCAGTTTCTTCTCTGTATCCCGCTTGTGATTGGGATGACAAAATCTGCAGAGGAAATGCATCTCTCAGCAGCAGCTGATCCATTCAATATAAGCAAGCTCCTTTGCAGCAGGGGATCAAACTTGCTACCGAGGAATCATATTATTTCTACTTGTTACAGCGACCTGTTTCCTTCCCAGCACAACCAACTCAAGGTTGGCGATGAACCAACTGATCGACAACGAGGTCAGGATGATCAAACTAGCAGTAACAAGACTTCACATGAAATGGGGTTATGGGGGATGACATCTATCTGTGGAAGGAGACCCGAGATGGAAGATGCGCTTGCTGCAGTTCCAAGATTCTTGAGGATTCCTTCTGCTCAAACCACCCATTTCTTTGGTGTGTACGACGGACATGGCGGCTCTCAGGTATGAATGATATTAATATGCTGTAAGTGATTGATTGATAAGCAATGTCTGTCTTAAACCTGAATCAGGGATTCTACAAATTTTCCATGCAGGTAGCTAACTACTGCAGTAAGCGAATCCACGAGGCACTGGCAGAGGAGATAGAGCTACTGAAAGCAGATTTATGCAGTAGAGATGATTGGCAGAAGCCACTTGAAAGAGCCTTGTTCAATTGTTTCCTGAAAGTGGATGCCGAGATCAGTGGAACCACCACCAATGATATCAAACGAAACAATGAAGCTGTGGATGTTGTAGCCCCTGAGACCGTGGGCTCAACTGCAGTTGTCGCCTTGGTTTGCAGGACCCACATCGTGGCTGCAAACTGCGGTGACTCCAGAGCAGTTCTCTGTCGTGGCAAACAAGTCGTGCCACTCTCTGTGGACCACAAAGTAAGTCCGTCCTCTCTCTCACAGTCACATTTCCTTTCTACGAGAGCTGGGAGTAATGAATTTTCTGGCCTTATGCAGCCTGATAGAGAAGATGAATATGCAAGAATAGAAGCAGCAGGAGGCAAGGTGATCCAATGGAACGGAGCACGCGTTCTTGGTGTTCTTGCAATGTCAAGATCCTTAGGTAACCACCTACTTCTTACTCACTCTCTTTACCCATAATACCTTGTGCTCTTTTTCTCAGAAAAGACTTGAGAAACTGAAATGGAAACTCTCCGGTGTTGGTTTCAGGTGACAGATACTTGAAACCCTGGATTATACCAGACCCAGAAGTGAGAATCGTTGACAGAGCAAAAGAAGACGAGTGCCTAATTTTAGCAAGTGATGGGCTGTGGGATGTGATCACAAACGAGGAGGCTTGCGAGCTTGCGAGGAAAACAATCCTGCTGTGGCACAGAAGAAGTAACAATCGTGGTCGTAGTAGCCACTGCCAAACCACACCAGACTATGAAATGAAGGCTGGCGGTGAGGCACAAATGGGAACTGACGCTGCTTCGCAAGCTGCAGCAGAGTCACTGTCAAACCTTGCTCTCCAAAGGGGAAGCAAAGACAATATAACGGTCATTGTGGTGGACCTGAAAGCTCAGAGGAAATTCAAGAAGAAGAAACTAAACGTAGCATAATAATCTCTTACCTTTCTTTAGTTTTAGCTGTGAGACATGGAATGAAATGATTTGTTTTCCCATCTTTTTGGATATACTTTTCCTGGTTCCACCATGTTTCTCCTACAATGTGCAGTAGGATCTACAGCAGGCAGCAAAGCAATTTTTGCCTTGGGATATACATACATAAACAAGATACTGGTTGTTTCATATTACATTAAGAAATGCAGAAAACAGCCACAACTTCAGAGTCAGGGCACCATCAACACTAGTAAATACAAACGTGTTCTGTTACATACGAGAGAGTCGGAACAAAGCTACACTTTTCACACAATAGCTTTCAAGCTACCATAGTCAGATACACAGCAGCAAAGAGGTTTTACACTAGACAAAATCTTCAAGCTACTGGATACAGGGTTGAAGTGTCTTGGCATCTATGTGGCAAACTGTGATGGCAGCCAATGAGGTTACCTTGTTGCATTTGCAGCTTCTTCGTACTATACATAAATCACATTAACTTCCCTTGAGCTGTGTTCAATCTCCGATCTGCTCGCAGGTAGTATATCTAATCAAAACTGAGTAACTTGCATCCAAGCCAACCATATGTGCTTTTACCATCTACTGACTGATTGATCACTCAAAAGCACAGGGAAACGATAATTGTCGTTGTAGAAAGAAGGCACAGCATTTTTGAATGCATAAAAGCTTCTGTAGAAATGCTGAACATCCCCATGAGGCAGGACCTGTGTTCTGGACAGAACTTTATATATAGTTCAGAGTATTTCACTGTGATTGATATACTCTGAACTTTTATTATAGATCAAGGAAAGGCTCCACCGAGCGAGTTGTCTACGTGGCAAAGTAAGAGAGTTCAATCAGACTTTAGAGCTCAAATCCATATGTATGCAAAATGACATTTAGCTGCCTACAGAATGAAGGATGTGATTCCCAATTAATCAATAGGAGACAACAAGATGCAGTGCATAGTTTTGTTGGAACAAATTTAGACAGCAGGTTCATAAGGCAGAGTTGGCCAAGTAGTGGACTCACCAGAAACTTAAAATGTGGCAAGAGGTGATCCCACATTCTTGAAGTAAGACGAAAGATCTATATGAAGGTCTTCATACAAGTTCATAAACGGATGCGCCTGGCATTGCAGAACAAATGAACGAATCGAGTCAAAATATTCTCAGTATAGAATTCAGCCAGGTGAAAAGAACAGAAAAAACAAGAGGACGTTGCACGTACCATAAGTTTAAGTGCTGGCAGTCTGGCTTCTGGGTCTTTTTGAACGCTGAAAAACAATAGTATAACAATGAGGGATTTATCTACCAGTCTTGTAGCTAAAACAAACACAAGACTGTGCCACCGAAAAGAAGATCTAAGGAAATCGGAAAAAGGAGTCGAGATGGAACGTCATAGGTCAGAAGATATCAAGTAGTTTATATAGAATAAGTCTATTATCTGAAGCACAAAATAATAAACTGACAATTTTATGAACAAAGTGTATTAAATGTTTGATCAGAACGCAAGCATTACCATGCAGATATAAATGAGCAAAATTCTGAAGAAAAATGACCAGAAGGTAAACAAGGAGGT
Source organism: Linum lewisii (assembly GCA_034768395.1). Lineage (NCBI taxonomy): Eukaryota > Viridiplantae > Streptophyta > Magnoliopsida > Malpighiales > Linaceae > Linum > Linum lewisii. The sequence continues at coordinate 13,861,450 of CM068297.1, forward strand.
GGTTGCTCAACGATGGCTTCCATAAGCTCATATACATTAGTCCAGTCTTCGTCTTTCTCTGAAGGGGTATATGGAAAATGACCTGTCGCACATTCTATCAAAACTAACCCGAAGCTCCAGATATCACTTCTATAGTCATATTTTCCTCCGTTTATTCTCTCTGGCTGCAACAGGAAAACGCATCTTAGCAATGTACGAGTTTGTACCAAGCACTGGCATTTGTCAGAAGACCAACTAGAATGACTGGTTAACATTGTCCCATAGTCCAAACGTGATGAAGTTACTTACAGACATATAGTTTACGTGCCAACAAAAGTATTTGCTTGTCCTGTGCTACTTTGCATTATTGCGCTCACGCCAAAGTCAGTTATCTTGACTTCTCCTCTATGATTTATTAACAAATTTGAAGGCTTCATGTCTCTGTGGATAACATGTTTCTCGTGATGAAGATACAACAAGCCCTGTAGTACCTGAATCATCAGGGAAGAATCTGGAATAAGGAATGGAATATCACCTGACAAAAGATTATACTGCCGATGAGTAAGTAGAAGCACAACTGCATCCTACCTGCTTACAGATAGCAGCAATGTATGGTTCAGGAATAGTTCGAACGTTTCTCAGAAAATCTGCCAGGGATCCACCATCCATGTACTCCAAGATAATGGAAACGGCACCATTATCATAGAAAGATTGATAGCACATAACAACGTGGGGACATTGTGCTGATTGATTAATTTTCAGTTCCTTACCAATTGCCTTGCGTGCAGACTCCTCGATATTCATTTGTATAACCTATAAACATGAATAGTTAGCTAAAGGGAGATATAATAATTAAGGCAAACACATAGAGTGACACGAATAATTTAAGCTCAGCAGTAAGTTAACAACAATAACCATCTCCAGACAATGGCAATGCAGAAGACGAGCTAGACTGGAGCAGTTCAACCATCTTGCAGATTACAAGCCATTATAAAATTAGATGATCATTCTTCGTACTACCGAATCATTGATTTGATAACATAGAAAAAAAAAAACTAAAAAGCGTCTAGTTTATTTGATTGCATGCTAGAATAGGGCAGAAGCTTGGTCATAATCTAGTTCTATTAATGTGAATCACTGATACCAACTCCGAGCAGACTCAAGTGTATGGTCGACTGCAGAAGAATGCTGTAAAAAGCAATATCGGTGAATTGGAAGAACCTTCAATGCGAAAAACTGGCCGGTCCATTTGTGCTGCACCAGCTGAACAGTACCGCCATTTCCCTTTCCGATGACCTTGATGGTGTCTATATCTGCTAAACTCAACTGGTTTTCGTCGGGACGAATTGGAGGCGGCTGAAAAAAAAAAGACGGCGAAAGGAAATCCAATAAATAATCGCCATGATTAACGAAACGGACGGTCTGAACGTTGTAAGAACACAAATTCTGATCCAATTTTCAGAAGAAGAAATTGCAAAGAGAGAAACACGTACGACGTCAGTTTCATTTTGAGAGACAATCCTTACTCCGGCACGATTGACGAGTAGATCTCCGTCCCTAAACGTACCGCTTTGGGTTCTGGAAGCAAGATCAGCTCTTAAGCTAATGCTCAGACCAAACAAACAAACAAACAAACAAGTGCGTAAGGAAATGAAGGAAGCAGAGGATTAGTTACAGGAACTTGGCAAATGAAACTTCATCAGGAGGAGGAAGAGAAAGCTTGAGGTTGAGGTTAGTGTTTAAGCTCTTCTTGTTCATGACTGCGTTTATTGAGTAAGTCGGCCGTAGACGTCCCCCTCTGGCGGCGCCGGAAGTAGGAGGCGAAGGATAATGGAGAACCAGAGTTTTACTTTGGTTATCCAATTTTGATTGAGAAATGGAGAAAGGAAGGAAGAACGACCACCAACTAAAAACGACGACTAGTCAGCCATTACGGGTTACAGGGTAGCTCGTTCGCAATTTCGTCCTAGTTTCTTTTCGCTTTTGGGGTTAAGTGAGTGGGTCCAACTCCCAAGTTCATTCTTTGCTCGACTAATACATTGATCTACTCGAAACTTTCAAAAATATGTCTATTTTCAAAAATTGAATTAGGCTGAATGTGTTTTTCAATCTGAGATTTTGTGGTTCTTTTTAATTCTAATTCATCTAGCTAGAATTACTCGGTTTTTTACTTTTGATGTTAAGTTGACTTCAATTTTTCACAATTATGCTTAGACTGCTTAACTTAGAACATGTAACCAACATGCCTGCATTGATGCTAAATGAACATGGTCAGAACAAAAATTAGAATCACACTTGTAGTGTCACCTTGAATTGCACGAAAATGACTCGAGTCCGACTAACAGCCAATTGTGAGCTTTTGATCCGTTGCACATAACTAGCAACTATTATTCTTTTTTAGTGACTTTCTCGTACTTTGAATGAGTTAGAATTTTCATGAGACCTATTCGAGACCACACGATAACACGAGTACTAGGATGATAGAGGCACCTAGAATTGCTACTTAAACCAGAAGCCATCCCGATATTAATCCCTCTAGGTGTAAACCTTTGTTTTTTTTGCCTGTTCTTTCGGTTTGATATTACATTACAGCAATTTTGCATGTTTATGTTCACCCTGTTGATGTTCGAGATTAGCTAACCGGAAGTCGGTCTATGGTGACTTGCCTATAGCCAGTAAACCGGTCAAGTAGTAGTTAGAAAGTTCAAATCGTTCTTCTCTCTACATAAGGAAGAACAAAAGCAATAAGTAAATGTAGAAAGAAAAATTCAGAAAAAAATATAAAAGTGCTAAGTTGCTTGAGGGTATCCTAGGACGAGCGTACATTATTCTATTCCGAGTCTAGCTAGATGGTCGGAATCCATATATTTTGATTCGAGGGAGGTTAGTCGATTGCTACAACCGCACCATATCCTTCATCATCACTCATCCCTTCATCCATTCATCATAAGCCCTTGTAGTGTAGGATCGTTACAGTCCCTTGCAAAGTCCTTTTGACTAGTTTCTCGTATTGTCACCGTGGTGGAGATTGTGGTCGAAATGCAAACCTATGACAAAATTCGGTCGAGAAAGTGATTGAGAGCATAAACACGTCCCTAAACACAGAGTGTGAGAGCTCCCCCATTTTACTAAATATTTTATGTGTGAAGAAGTCTGGTCGGTTCAGTCGGCATTGTGCATGATTGGTGATTGCTACTTGCTGTGTGCAAAGATTAGTGAGACCGGTTTGTTTGGTTGATGTGTATGCATGTCTAGGTTAATTGTTTTAAGTGTAACGGTGTAAATGTCATTGTTAGAAATTGAATCTTAATTTAATTGATCTTGTCATCTATGGACTTATTCTGACACAGTCTTTCCATCCCGGAGTTGATCGGAGCTAAGAGTGAAGATTTATCGAGATTGAAGCTTCGTGGAATCGTCAAAATTAGGTTTTTCATATTTCCTATGTTCTTCCTTTGTATGATGAATTCTTTTGTTGTTTTCGATTCTCTTATTTCAAACATGAGTAGCTAAACTTGTTAAACTTATATTAGATTAACCCTAAGTGACCCGGGGCTTTAAAGGGGTCACAGATCGGCGGTAATTAGATCTTAATTCAGACAGTTTTAATTCATAATTGATTTGTTTTTAATTTGTGTTTCTTTTCTAACTTGATCACCTAGATTAGTTTCGTGTTCAAATAAGGATAGTTGGCAAACGTCCGCCTTGTTTTAGAACTTCAAATCAATTAATTAACCTATTCAATGGAATCATGCCTCTCGTAGGAACCGTTTAGGGTTAATCCGTTTCTAGAACAGCTCATTAAAATCAATCAGGTGCACCAATTAGTTATCTGTTGCAGAAGTGAACGCACAGACGGTTAATTAATCTTGGTAGTTAGTTCGATAGAGGGAACGATCGCAGACTTAGACCTAAGGGTATGTAGCTGTGACGGTGTCTAAGAACAAAATGAGTTAGCATTAAAAGTCGTCGGTTTTGTGATCGCTAATGTCATGGTAATCTTAGGGGGATTCAAGTCTAAGCTTTTGTATGTCTTTCGTAAACAACCTTAATCAATTTGTCTCTTAATTTTAATTCCAATTTCCTCGCATAATAGTTTAGAAGTCGTGGAACTCACACCACGCAACTTGAATTAAACCTGAATTCTTGCTTACTTCTTTGAGTAAACAATTAGAAGAATCTCATAGAATACGATCTATCCGACTTTAGTGGGATAGTATTTGATACCCTGTTCTGCATGTTATCAGTTACACTCATCCAAGGAGCAAATGGAAAAGATGGGTCTCTCTGCATTGGTGCTTGGAGCTTATGTATACACACGATTCACATAAACACCAATATACTTGTCCCAACTATATACTAAAGAAGAAGAATAAAAAAAATTAAAAACATGAGGATTTCCCTTCTGATCTTTGTCATCATATTTGCAAGTCATCTTCATCATGTCCAAGGAGAGCCCCAACCGCCTGACGCACAACCTAACAACGTCGACATCAGTACTAGTGATCATCGGCGTGTTCAATGGGAAGAACCTCCACCGTCACCAAAGCTACTTGAAGCTTTGACGGCTAATTATCGTGTCCAATGGGAGGAGCCGCCACCGTCACCAAAGCTACCTGAAAATTGTACTGCTAATCATCGTGTTTAATGGGAAGAACCTCCACCATCACAAAAGCTGCCATAATTTTTTACTGTTAATCATCATGTCCAATGTGAGGAGCCGCCACAATTTGGCTACTGGCAACGGTCGTGGGTCTCAGCCAATGGTATTGACCTTCATCCGGGTAGAGTACTGAAATGCAAGCTTTCCATCACTTCGATGTCCATTTCTCATCTCAATGACTCACAATTGGAATTGGGGTGTTACAAGTCCCCCTACAGGAGTTTCATCCTAAAACCTGAATGAGCCTTAAGAAGCCAAAACTTAAATCAAGAGAAGGAAGGAACCATTACCTCTAAATTAGGCATCCACGAGCTCGAGATACCGATATTGCATAGCTTCTTATTCCTCCAGACCACCTTAACCATCTAAATGTTATTGCTCCACATTTTGCGAACCTGATGGTCCTTTATTTGTACTGGTTCCTCATAGGTGAGGTCCCCTTCCAACTCTACTTCATCTGGAAAAATCACTTGACCAAGTCTCCGTATGTGCTTCCCCATAATGCTAACATGGAACACAGTGAATTCTTTGTAGTTCTCCCGAAAAAGTTAACTCGTATAACACTGGCCCTATACTTTCCTAATTATTTCATAAGGATCAATGAAACGGGGAGCTAGCTTCCCTTTCCTGCCGAACCTCATAACTCCTTTTTAAGGTGACACCTTTAGAAATACTTTGTCGCCCACCTCAAACTGAACTTACCAAGCTCTACCATCGACATACTACTTCTACCTGTTTTGCGCCACCCCATGTTTAGCTTAGATAAGTCGTATTGTACTTGTTCTCTCCTCTACCAACTCAGAACCAGTAACCTGGCTTTCAACCTCCTCATTCCAACACAAGTGAGTCTTTTCCTCCCGTACAATGCCTCAAACAGTATTACCCCGATAGGTTGCGGTAACAGTTTTTGTAAGAAAACTCTACCAAGGGATAAAGTTGTTCCTAGTCCTCAAACTCCAGAGCACACGAACTTAACAACTCTTTGATAGTCAAGATAGTCCATTCGGACTAACCATCTATTTGGGGGGTGATATGCAATAGAGAAGTTTATCCTAGTACAAATCATTGTATCAAACTATACCAAAAGTGGGAGGTAAGACTGGTATTCTTGTCAAACACGATGGATCTAGGCACCATATGCAACCTCATCATATGATCTAAACACAATCGAGCTAGCTCCGCCATGTCCAATTTAAATTTGATGGGAATAAAGTGTGCCACCTTAGTCAACCTATCCACTATGACCCAGACTACATCCTTACCTCCCACTAAAAAGAACCCACTCACGAAATCCATTATGATATCATCAAACTTCCAAACTGAAATAAGCGATGACTGAAAGAGACCACCCAAAGCCTTATGTTATACCTTGGTCTGTTGACACGCCAATAAACCTAACACATGTTTTTCCACTGCTTTTTTCATACCCGACCACCAGTAATGAGGATTTATGGTATGATACATTTTGGTAGTACTAAGATACACAACGTACACAAATGAGTGAGCCTCACCCAAAAAAATCTCGCCGTAACTTCTGGACATCCAGAACACATATCATGTCCCGCATCACATATTCATTATAAAAGGAGAAAAGCCTCTTCTTGCCCGCTTGTAATTCCTCTCTCCCATCTTTCATGTTATAATCCTCTAGTCGTGCTTGTAGGGTCCTATCATTCAGTAATGGCCTCAGAGTCAACTTTGCCAGTAACCTCTTGTTCTCATCCATGGTCAACTCTGCTCCCGTTTCCCTAAATTTTAGCAACTCATGTAACTTCTCATTCCTGCTTAGAGCATCTGCCACCACATTCACCTTTTTTGGGTGATACGCTATCACACAATTATAATCCTTTAGAAGCTCAAACCTTCTCCTTTGTTTATTGTTTAACTCCTTTTGAACCGTTATTTACTTCAAACTCTTATGATCTTTAATAACTACACATATAGGTAGGGGAGCCACACCTTCAAGGCAAATATCACTTTCAACAGTTTAAGATCATGCACTATGTAGTTCACATCATGCGACTTCAACTATCTAGATGAATAAACAACCACCTTACCATTCTGCAGTGAACACAACCAAAACCTTGATAAGACGCATCGTTGTACACCACATATTCACCTCCACAAACTGGTAAGGAGGTAACCGACGTAGTAGTTTGTTGCTTCTTAAACTCCTCAAAAGTCTCATGGAAACCTTGCTCCATGTATACCAGACATCCTTCCTCACCATCTTAGTCAAGGGTGTTGTTATCTTAGAGAACCCTTTGATAAATATCTTGTAATACACTGTCAAGCCCAGAAAGCTGCTAAACTCAGACACATTATCCAGTGGTGCCCACTTCACCAATGCTTCCACCTTCTTACGATATACTTTGATCCCCTTGCTAGTGATTAGGTGTCCAAGAAACAAAACCTCTCGCAACCAAAACTCACACTTAAATAACTTGGCAACATTTATTTCCCTAAGCATGGCTAGCACCAACCTCAAGTGTTGAGTATGCTATTTGTTAATCTTGGAGTACACAAATATTTCATCAATGAACACAATGATGAACTCGTCAAGGTACTCACGGAACACCTTGTTCATCAAGGCCATGAAAGAATCGTGGGAATTAGTCAAACTGAAAGGTGTCACCAGAATCATAATGCTCATACCTGGTGCAAAAAGTCATCTAAGGAATACCTTCATCAGCCACTCTCAACTAATGATAACTAGATTGTAGATAAATGTTGAAAAGTGCTTCAGAACACTTAATATTTTAAGTCCTAAGTGTTATGTTAGTAGCTGTCATAGCAGTTTAGTTTTATGATGTCTACGGCTGCTTAGAGCAGTTATTAGTGGCAGTTACATTAGCAAGTTTGAAGTTTCATATGTAAGTTGTGGGATAATTCTCTGTTGTTTTTTTTAGATAAGTTTGTATGCATAAAGTATTAACTGAGCTGATAACTTCTCAGCACTAAACCCTGATTTCTTTGTGCTACATTCATCAATCTCACAATTAACAAACATCAACATCTGGTATCAGAGCGTTCTTCTTGTTGGGATCTGTGTTATGGATAGTGAACCAGGTTTTTCAGCAATAGCTCCACCTGTGTTTAATGGTGATAATTATCAGTTTTGGGCCGTAAGAATGGAGGCTTACTTGGAGGCTCTAGATCTGTGGGAAGCAGTGGAGGATGACTATGAAATCCCACCACTACCAAACAACCCGACGATGGCTCAGATCAAAAGCCATAAGGAGAAGAAAACAAGGAAAGCTAAGGCCAAAGCTGTTCTGTTTGCTGGTGTCTCTCAGATGATTTTCACCAGGGTTGCTGCGATCAAAACAGCAAGAGAAATCTGGGAATATTTGAAGAGAGAATATGCAGGTGATGAGCGAATACGTGGAATGAAAGTTCTCAATCTTATTAGAGGTTTTGAATTGCAAAAGATGAAGGATGATGAAACAGCAAAGGAGTATTCTGAAAGGCTCCTTGATATAGCAAACAAAGTGAAACTCTTAGGTACAGACTTTCCAGATACTAGGATTGTTGAGAAGATTCTAGTTACTGTGCCAGAGAAGTATGAGGCTTCGATTACCACATTGGAGAACACAAAAGATCTGTCCAAAATAACCCTGTCAGAATTGCTGAATTCACTGCAGGCTCAAGAACAACGAAGACTGATGCGACATGAAACTACCATTGAAGGCGCACTGATGGTCAAACATCAACAAGGTCCAAAGATACAGAAGGAGAATGTTGAGGAATCAAGTTCTCAGTTTTCCACTGGTTCAAGTAGCATTGCACAAGGTAGAAGGGGAGGAGGTCATCGAAAGGGATTTCCCCCGTGCAAGCATTGTGGAAAATATGGTCACCCATCTGCAAGATGTTGGAAGAGACCAGATGCCAAATGCATTATCTGCAATACAATGGGCCATGAAGCTCCAGTTTGCAGGAGCAGATTTCAGAAGCAAGATGCAGAAGCCAAAGTTGCAGAACCTGAGATGGAGGAAGAAGATCTTTTTATGGCTAGTTGCCTACCATCTAAGGTATCTTCAGAATCATGGCTAATAGATAGTGGATGCACTCATCATATGTCCCATGATAAAGCTTTGTTTAGAGATTTAATTCCCACTGATATGTTGAAAGTAAGAATTGGCAATGGCACTTATCTAGAAGTAAAAGGGAAAGGTACTATTGCCTTGACAACTGGATCTGGAACAAGGACAATTTCTGATGTCTTGTTTGTTCCTGATATTGATCAAAATCTCTTGAGTGTCACTCAATTGATGTGCAAAGGCTACAAGCTTTACTTTGAGGACAAGTTCTGTCACATCTACGATCAAGCAGGAAAGGAAATTTTGCGTGTGAAAATGCAAGGAAAAAGCTTTTCGTTTGATCTGGGTGAAGAGAACCATGTAGCTTATCCAAGTCAAGTGGATACAACTGAGATTTGGCACAGAAGGCTCGGACATTGTCACTTGAGACGCATGCTGAATATCAAAAGGACTGAAGCAGCTAAGGGTTTACCTGATTTGGCTGAAGAGCTCCCAAATTGTCCAGCTTGTCAATTTGGTAAACTTAATAGGAAATCTTTTCCTACATCAACCTGGAGAGCTACTCAGAAGCTTCAACTGATTCATACTGATGTGGGCGGACCTCAAGGAACTCCTTCACTCAATCAAAGTCTATATTATATTCTTTTTATAGATGACTTCACTAGAATGGGTTGGATCTACTTCATGAAGTTCAAGTCAGAAGTAGCTGGGGTGTTCTGGAGGTTTAAGAAGCTTGTTGAGAATCAAAGTGGCTGCAAAATCCAAACTTTGAGGTCAGACAATGGGACAGAATACACCTCAAGAGAATTTAATAGATTCTGTGACGAATCAGGCATTGAGCATCAATTTACTACTCCTTACACACCACAACAGAATGGTGTAAGTGAGCGAAGGAATCGTTATGTTATGGAGATGACAAGGTGCATGTTACATCAGAAAAATTTGCCCAAGTCTTTTTGGGCTGAAGCTGCAAACACTGCAGTGTTCATTCAAAATCGGTTGCCAAGTGTTTCCATTGGCGACAAAACTCCATATGAAGCCTGGTTTGGTTCATCACCCTCCTTAAAATTCTTGAAGGTTTTTGGCTGTCTATGCTTTGTTCATATTCCTCGTGTCAAACGAGATAAACTTGATAAAAAGGCCTCTCCTGGAATCTTTGTTGGGTATAGTACTTTGTCTAAAGGTTATAAAGTATATTTTCCCCAAACTGGGAAAGTGGAGATTTCAAGAGACGTGCATTTTGTGGAGGAGGAGCAATGGAGCTGGAGTTCCTCCCAAGTGGAAGACTCCCATTACCTATTCCTGTTTCTGATCACTGGAATAGTGATGACGAGCTGATAGATGATCAGCCTGTGAGGGGTACAAGGTCGCTGTCTGACATCTATCAACGGTGTCATGTTGCTGTGTGTGAGCCTGAAAATTTTACAGAAGCTTGCAAGGATACTAAGTGGCGAGCAGCAATGGAAGAGGAAATGGCTATGATCGAAAAGAACAATACTTGGATTCTCGTTAACAGACCTGCTGATAGGAAGATAATTGGCTTGAAGTGGGTTTTCAGAACAAAGTTGAATGCTGACAATTCAGTAAACAAGTTTAAAGCTAGACTTGTTGTTAAGGGCTATGCTCAAGTGTTCGGAGTTGATTATTCAGAGACCTTCGCTCCTGTAGCTAGACTCGATACTATCAGGTTGTTGTTGGCTCTGGTAGCTCAGAAAGGCTGGATAGTGTATCAGTTGGACGTCAAGTCTGCTTTCTTAAATGGTCTGTTGCAGGAGGAAATTTTTGTGGAACAACCAGATGGATTTGCAGTAGCTGGAAAAGAAGATAAGGTATATCTGCTTAAGAAAGCTTTATATGGACTAAAACAAGCACCAAAAGCTTGGTATAATAGGATTGATGAGCATCTGATGAGTTTGGGGTTCACAAGGAGTTTGTCAGAGGTCACCTTGTATACTAAGCAGGAAAATAATCATATTCTGATTATATCTCTTTATGTGGATGATCTACTTGTAACAGGAGATGACATTGCAATGGTGGAAGTGTTTAAAAGGGAAATGATGAAGGAATTTGAGATGACAGATCTTGGACAAATGGCCTACTTCCTAGGAATGGAGATTAAGCAAAAACCATATGAAGTGACTGTGAGTCAAAAGAAGTATGCAAAGGAGATACTAAAGAAGTTTCAGTTAGAGGATTGCAAACCCTATAACACACCTATGGCAGTAAAAGAAAAACTCAGCAAGGAAGATGGAGCAGAAAAGGCTGATGAGTGTCATTACAGAAGCTTGATTGGTTGTCTAATGTATTTGACTGCAACAAGGCCAGATATCTTATATCCAGTAAGTCTTCTATCTCGATTCATGCATAGTCCAAGTGAGATACATTTAAGAGCTGCCAAGAGAGTTCTGAGATATATCAAAGGAACTGTAAACTATGGAGTGAAGTTTGAAAGGTGTGAAAAGCTCCAACTAAAAGGTTTCTCAGATAGTGATTGGGCTGGTTCGGTGGATGACATGAGGAGCACCTCGGGATATTGTTTCACTTTTGGATCGGGTATATTCTCATGGAGTTCTAAGAAACAAGAGGTGATAGCTCAGTCAACTGCTGAAGCTGAGTTTGTTGCTGCCACAACAGCAACTAATCAAGCTTTGTGGCTGAGGAAACTACTCACTGATTTGAGTTTGGAGGTCAACGACAGCACAAAGATATATGTGGATAATCAGGCTGCAATTGCTATCTCAAAGAATGCAGTGTTCCATGGGAGAACCAAGCATTTCAACATCAAACTGTTCTTTCTTCGAGAGGTGCAGCATTCAGGCCAAGTGAAGCTGATGTTTTGCAAAACAGAAGATCAACTAGCTGACCTGTTTACAAAGCCACTTTCAGCTGACAAGTTGGGGTTATTGAGGAAACTAATTGGAGTTGACAGTGTTTGAAGCAAGGAGGAGTGCTGAAAAGTGCTTCAGAACACTTAATATTTTAAGTCCTAAGTGTTATGTTAGTAGCTGTCATAGCAGTTTAGTTTTATGATGTCTACGGCTGCTTAGAGCAGTTATTAGTGGCAGTTACATTAGCAAGTTTGAAGTTTCATATGTAAGTTGTGGGATAATTCTCTGTTGTTTTTTTTAGATAAGTTTGTATGCATAAAGTATTAACTGAGCTGATAACTTCTCAGCACTAAACCCTGATTTCTTTGTGCTACATTCATCAATCTCACAATTAACAAACATCAACAATAAATCTCGGAGAAGGCATAAACTCCTTGTAGTTGATCAAAGATATCTTAAATTCTTGGCAATGGATACTTGATCTTCACTATAACTTCATATAATCTATGCACATACGCATACTACCATCCTCCTTCTTCACAAAAATGCATATTCATCCCAAGGGACACACTAGGGTGGATGATACCTTTGTCAAGAAATTCCTTCAACTTCTCTTTGAACTCCTTAACCTCCACTAGGCCATCTTGTAAGGTACTATCGAGATAAGTTCCATCTTGTAAGGAAACATCTTTCTCCGGTGAAACACGAAGAAGGTCCTTAGGAAACACATCCAATAACTCTTGCACCAACTTCAGATCTTCCACCTTCCTTGATACTTCAACTAAATCATGTGTCATGAAGGCTTTACACTCCTTTCAACAACTTGTAATCCTTCATATCCAACATAAACAAATAGTTGTACCATTCCCTCTGCTTTAAACCCTTGAGGGTCACCTTTTCCTTGCTAGGAGACACCAATTCTTGCAATTGACTATCGCCCCATGGCATGACTGCCAATACATCCCTAGTATGATGTTAAAATCATTGAAAGGAAGAAACATGAGGTCAACATCAAAACTAATACCCTCTATCTGTAACCCCATCCCCTTTACCACCGAGTCTAGCACAAGATTTCTACTCAGTGGAGTACTAACCCAAACTTTTTATATAGTCAACTAGGTTCACTATGCAATAAGTAAGCAACAATAGAAAATACAAACAAATGGGTAGAACGCGTACCGAACATAGTATAAAAAGGTATATGAGCAAAGGTGATAATACCTATAATTGTAGTAGTTAATTCAACCACACTTCAAAATTTTAGGCGGATTGAGAATTCTCTAATGACTAATGACCAATCTGATTTTTCATGAGCAGACTAAGCATGTCGAGATTAACTTTTATTTATTTATTCTGGGAACATGTCGCCTAATGTGGGATTAATCCATAGAAGATTTCTACCCGTGATAAAGTGACCGACTAGTTCACTAAATGACTTGGTGCATATTGGTTTCATGTTCTTTTGTCCAACGTTGACAATCAGAACCATCACGTCTACGATTTAACTCTTAGGATGGTTAACGATATATAATTTTATCTACTTGTGTTTTTCTTTTGTCAGTTTCTAGGATGATATTCACGATCTTTGATTTTATCTTCTTTTTAATGAATAGGATTTTATATAAAATCTCAAAAGTTGGCAAGAAAAAAAAACCTTTTATAGCCTTTTGTATATAAGGCAAATTATCAATGGTTTAAAAAACTTTAATGAGAAATGGATATCACAATGAATGCTGGAACGTTTTTGTACGTTACACTCATCCAAGGAGCAAAATGGAAATGATGGGTCTCTATGTATTGGTTCTTGGAGCCTATATATACACACAATGCACATAAACACCAATATACTTGTCTCAACTGTATACTAAAGAAGAATAAAAAAAAAATGAAAAACATGAGGATTTCCCTTGTGATCTTTGTCATCATGTTTGCTACTCATCTTTATCATGTCCAAGGAGAGCCCCAACCGTCTGACGCACAACCTAACAACGCCGACATCAGTACTAGCGATCATCATCGTGTTCAATGGGAAGAACCTCCACCGTCACCAAAACTACCTGAAGCTTTGACTGTTAATTATCATGTTCAATGGGAGGAGCCGCCACCGTCACCAAAGCTACCTGAAGATTTTACTACTAATCATCGTGTTCAATGGGAAGAACCTCCACCGTCACCAAAGCTACCAGAATCTTTTACTGCTAATCATCATGTCCAATGGGAGGAGCTGCCACCGTCACCAAAGCTACCTGAAGCTTTTACTACTAATCATCGTGTCCAATGGGAGGAGCCACCACCGTCACCAAAGCTACCTGAAGCTTTTACTGCTAATCATCGTGTCCAATGGGAGGAGCCGCCACCATCACCAAAGCTACCTAAGCTTTTACTGTTAATCATCGTGCCCAATGGGAGGAGCCGCCACCGTCACCAAAACTACCAATATATGGTCGAAATTAATGTGTAATAAGTTGTTTGTACCTTTCCATCGTTAACGATAAAGCAGTCCATTATGAACCAAAATTTAATGGAATCTCTAATACATCTTTAACTGCACTCTCATACTTCAACTATGGTAGGAACATTACGCGCACAAAGCGTTAATTTTTATCTACGATCAAGCAATTCCAAAATTCCAAGTATATAATCATAAATTTAATCGGCAACTGACGGATAAAAAAGAAGAACATTATGCACACCTAATAGCAGCATATGCTCAATATAGTCAAGTAATCAAAATACCACTTAACTAGTTGACCACATGATTATATGAATCCGCGAGTATGCCGATATAAGAGTTGTCACGAAATAAATAATGGATCAGATTAAGTAGAAATGTAAAAAATTGAGATTTTATTTCATTTAAAATCACCAATTTGTACCATGGACAAAATATCATTGGCTAATAGAGGAGGCTGTAGAATTTGAAAGTTCGATGGAAGCAAAACTAATTTAATAGTGCCCAATATCTTCTAAACTTCTTCTCCCTTTGACCATTTGGCCAAGTTTGTCAAAAGCCCTTATCAATGGATAAACTGATCTCCATCTTTGTTTTGATTCTACAGTCTTAGTCTCCTTCGAATGAGGATGTCAATGGGTCAAAAACATTGGTAGTCACCTAATTCTATAGTGTTAGTCTCCTTCGTTTTGTAACAGAGCACTCATGTATGTTTAAACAAGGTAACCAAGCAATTATTTTGGTCACTTTTGATGACAATTTTGGCCAAATTGACAGCTAAACATGCAACATCATCAAATATAATATCTTTTAATCTCCCTTATCGACTCGGTTGAACCCTCAAAATAAACTGATCCAACTCAAAAACCAAACCAATACCTACAAAAATGGCTAACCCAAACATAGATGAGTGTTTTGTTACAAAACCAAACCAATACCTACAAAAATGCCCCCATATAGACTATATCATGCGTACTTTTCTGTGCTCTGAAGTGCCATGTACTACCAATTCCTGGGATGAGAATGTTCGTTATTATGTTGCTACTTTTAAGGGCTCTTCGGACAAATTCAAAGTTGGACGTGTGTGATATGGAGATCAATAATAAGCAACATTTGGTATGAGCGATGGAGGAGATTTGCTAGAGAAAGGAAGAGTTTGACACTCGATTTTGGTTAAGCGGATAACGTTTGAGTATCATTGTAGAGTTGATGTCCCTAAAAGTCAGAGTTTTGATTCTCTCTGATAGTTTGTTTGCGTTACTCTCTAACTGAATTGACACCTCGCTGAGAAGGAGATATTGACGTGAAGGAGTTTGGTTTAGCGGCTAGCTTTTGTTCTGTGCTCTTTGTTGTTTTGCTTGCCTTCTTTCTAACCGATTTGGACACCTCTTTATGAGGAGATATTGACGTGTAGAGAGGTATAGCTTTTGGCTTTTGTGTCAGTTGTTTTCTCCTGTTCTTGGATTGTAGAGCCTAATTGTCCAGTTGATCTTTCTACTAGTTCATTTGATGAATGAAAATGCTAATTATTCATAAAAAAATATTGGAATTATTTTATAGAATGGAAAAATTCGCGAGAGAGACTAATCTCTACGCCATTCATTTTTATAATGAAAATCTAAGGGTTAAGAATAGATGAGTATTATAATATTTTGCTTTTAAACATCCTCTATTAATTAACTATTCTTACTTTCTTTAATTATTATTTTAGTATTATAATTAGATATGAGCGCTTCACTCTTCTCCCCATCCGCCCATACATCAGCATTGAAGGCGTCCATTTTATCCACGATGGAGACCATCTCCTGCGTGAGTTGTCCCGGTGAATACCTGATGATTTGTTGGTCCTGCTATTACGAAATAATGGTTCCAATATTACGAATCAATCATTTAAAGTGTACTAATCAGACTTATGTATACGATTAAATAATACCACTGATGTTGGTTGTTGTACTTCGGTCCTTGCCACTGATGACTGTTCTACTTCTTTTCTGGGCACTAACGTTTGCACTTCTCCTTTTCTTTCCACTATGGGTGTACACCTTATTCGTTTAATAGGGTGGTTTTCGTAGGGAGACTTTATGTACATAGACCGCAACTTGATCCTTTTCGATGCCGACCATGCCTTCTTCTTCTCACCCTGTAAAAAACATTATTACCAATTACAAACTAAATACTAAAACAAAATAATGGCATCTAAAAAAAATAAAAATTTACATTAGAGGCTCATACTTCATCCAAATTAAAACTTGAAAATGTAAGTAAAATCCATATCAGGTTATTGTGTATCAACCCCCATGTGATGCGGGCCTACAAATGTTCAACCTTTACGAACGCCCACATTACGAAACTAATCCTAAAGTATTACGAAAAATATCCTCAACCTATTACGAAACATGATAAAAACCCTATACGAATCATAGCATCCAACTATACCGTTGTATCCTCCTTACCCTTCTTCGTCTCCATTTCAGCTCTCGAATCGGTAATTGGTACCTCCTCCTATTGCTGAGAAGAAGTCTCTGGTTGCTTATCTTGCTGACATGCTTCATCTTCTACAACTTCCTTCCCAATCTCTACTGAGTCATCGCCATCCTTCTCATCATTTGTGGCGTTCTTCCCCCTACTCTTTTCAGCTTCAGTTGCACCCAGAATCTTGTTCACCACTTCCTCCTTCTCAATAAGATTTTCACCTCCGTCCCCATCCCCCTGATGCTTCAGCACTCTCCTTCTGCTTCTCCACCACCTTCTCTTTTCTTACCGGCTGCCCCCTCTTGTCAATACCCTTCTTCGAGGCCCACTCTTCTTCACCTCTTTGTCCTCAGCCTGATAGACCTTGTCCATCCCAACATCACCTTCCTTTGACTTAGTGCGGGACCTCTCCCTGCGGAGAACAGATTCATAGTTAACCGTCTTCTTCTTCTTACTAGGCTTCATCTTGGCCATAGCCTTGTTGATGTCTGTTAATACCTTGCCAAGACAAGATCATCAACTATCTCGTGCTCCAATGATACGCTCCGCTCAGGAGCAGCTGCAATGCGATCATCGCATTGCTGCTTCTGCTCCATTAGGGTGGCAAGAGCACCCCTGTAGAAATTGACGTGTGTCTCCAGCCAGTCCCTCCTCTCCTCGACCTGTGGTAAAAAAATAATATGAAAGATATTGCGTAACATATTAATACACCGTCAACGAAGACAAGCAGAACAAACCCAAAACCGAACACGAACATATATGTAAAAGGTATTACGAAAAATGATCTAAAGTAATACGAAAACATATACTACACAATCTAAAACCAAAAAAGATCAAGTTCTACGATATTTCATACCTGTCCAATGACATGTGATCGATGTCGAGTCTAGTGAAAGGCATTGTGGAGGGATAGGCACCCTCGGGCTGCAGCTGCAACCTCCCCCTTCCTCCTTCCTCTTATCCTTCTTCCTTGGATCTTCTTTCCTCAACTTCTTCATTGGTTGGGAAGACTGCCTTCCTCACCCAATTGCTTCTTCGTGTGCACCACGGGGGTATTGACTAGGCGAGGGGCAGGGATCCTGACTTCCTCAGACTCAGGGTGCCATTCAACAATGATGCCTTTGTCCAAGCCCCCGATCGCTTCAGCCTTGCCGTGTGCTGTTTGACGGCTTGCTAAGTCCAGTTCTTTGCCGTCGGTCTGAGCTTGGGGACTGAGTCACCCTTAAGCCCCACCATATCAACAAAGAATAGCTGCGTATGGGAAAATGTAATACTAAGTTCATCCCCACGAAATACAAAGTACACAAAACACGTAATACTATGCTGAAAACATACGACAAACTAATAAATACGTACCATGATAAGACAAATGTTAGCCTCGATGTATCCTTTATCGGACCGTCCAACTTCACGGAACGTCTCCAGCAGGAATGAGCACCAGTTGTATTCCTCCACACTACGGGCGTTACGACCGTAGATAACCCCCAAGTAGGACAATGGGATTCTCTGACCGGATCTTGGGTGTAAGATGTTGCCGACCAACACCATGAAGAACAGACTAAACCACTTGTCGTCGTCGGTGGTTTTCGACAACTGATTCTCGAGATCACCTAACCCGACTGTGGTCGCCTTGCCCCTCTAAATCCCCAGATGCCGAGACCAGACCCTAACATCTTAAGTAGGGTATCTCAACTAATCGAAAACAGACGCTGGGCCCCTAGGTAGGCCATATATTCTTTGAATATGATCTTCAATCAATGTGACCTGAGCACCTGGCCTCAAGGTAAGGGTGAGGTTAAGAAATCAAAGCTCTTAATGAGCCACTTCATCTGGTCACAATTAAACTGTTTGACATACAAGAATTCCACAAACCCTAATCCCCTTTCCTCCAACATACTTTTACGTTGTGGGGAACTACCCACCCATATATTGCGCATCCTTACAAGACTGCACCTCCATTGTGTCAGACGCTCTTGCTCCAGTAGACCTCGTTGAGGGTGATTTACTTGAGGTTGTTGAAGTTGTTGAGGTTGCTTCTCGATTTCCTCTCTGTTTTCTTCCATTGTTTGTATTACGAATAGGATGATCTACTCCACAATAAGCTTGTTAACTATTGTAACTATTAAGAAGCAGTGACGAATAGGGGGTGAAGTATTACTTAGAAAGAGAGAGAGTCCTGACTTTAGATATAATAAGCAGGGTATAACTTTTGAAAACTCTACGATTAATTCAAGGTTTTTATATCAGCCGAAAAGACAATACTGAATCGACGCGATGGCTGCACGGTTAACTATACGAAAACTCTACAGTTGCAAACTTCCCTACCTGTGACGCGCTCGCATACGAATACTATCTTATTATTTTATTATTTGTATTTTCGGCATCGGATAACTATTATTAGTTTTTATATCCGGGTAAATTGGGATTCTGAGGGAGGGTATTTATTCAGCAAAGTCATCAATAACAGATAAGCATAAACAATCATCGTCATCTTCGTGTGACCTAGGGGAGCCGCCGTCCTTTAAACGGCTAGGGGAGTAGCTTCCTTCAAAAGCCAACCTTCTTCATCTTCTATAATCGATATCCACCATTCCTCGATTTACCCACCTTCGTAAAGTGACTCACACCATCGATAATTCACAAGATTCTCCTTGGGGAGATCATATTTGGGGTCCTCGAAGCTCTACCGTTACTCGCTCGAATTCGGCTCGTAACACGGTGGTATCAGAGCCGTCGACAACCATGGACAATCGCCTCGCCAAGCTGGAACAAGATGGGGAAGCCAACACGGCATCCATTCGTGCCCTACAGGAAGTCGTGACAACCCTAAGCACACAAAGCGCGGCAAATTTCACACAACACACCGAGAACTTTGCCGCGATCAACACCCAGCTAGATCGCCTGAATCAAACCCTAGCAGCCTTAGCCGATCGACAGGTCGACCGACTGGTGCTACCACCACCTCCCGGGCCTCGGGTGAAGCTGTCGTTTCCTTGGTTTGCGGCAGGTACTGACCCGGTTGTTTGGGTCTCACAGGCTGAGCAATTCTTTGACTATCACCAAACTCCGGAGGCGGATAAGGCTCTTCTAGCATCGATACACCTCGACAGTGAAGCGCAACTATGGCTACAAGTCACTCAGGATAACGGCCAGCGGCTGTCTTGGGAAGGGTTGAAGGATGGGATTCACTCCCGATTTGGGGCTACTCCGTACGAAAATAATTTTAGAGCGTTGTCAAAGCTCCAACAAACCGAGACTGTTAGAGATTATCAATAAGAGTTTGAACGTTTATTGGTCCGAATAGGCCAACTGGCCGTTCCCCATCAGGTTGATTGCTTTATAAGTGGCTTACGACCAGAGATAAGAACCGACGTCCAAGTAGCCGGACCACAAACTCTATGGCTACTATTGGGTTGGCGCGACTATATGAGGCCAAGGTTAATGCTCCGAGTTTGGCGCTCCTGCCAGCGGCCAATCCACCGGGAAGGTTAGTGTCGGACCCAAATCGAAGGTTACCGCTTAAGCGACTCTCGCCAGCAGAGATGAAGGAACGACGAGATAAGGGGCTTTGTTATAACTGTGATGAGTTCTTCGGCCCTGGACATCGCTGCAAGAAATTGTTTACGATGGAGATTGTAACTGAGGACGAGCAACCACCCCTCATTGACTTGGCAGATGGCGATCCCAAATGCATGGAAATATCCATGCAAGATCTAAATGGAATTAAGGGGTATGATACTATGAAGCTCTACGGTGACGTTCGGGGAAGACGAGTTCTCGCTCTTATTGATACGGGTAGCACTCATAACTTTATGAGTTATCGCTTGGCTGAACGCATAGCGATGGTGCTGGAATCTGGCACTCGTTTCTCGGTACGTGTCGGTAACGGAGAGCTCGTCCATAACAGTGTGCGATGTTCCCAAATTTCTATTTCATTTGGAGTTATGTACTCCTTTGTGAATTTTCATTTATTACCTTTGTCTGGGTATGATGTTGTTCTGGGAATTCAATGGCTACGAGAGTTGGGTCCGATCACGTGGGACTTCATGAGTTTGTCAATGGAATTTTATTGGAAGGGACGTGCTATTTTTTTATATGGGTTACAAACCCCGGATGACAGGTTGGTGGACGAATACTCGGTTTCTAGGGAAGTTCGTCGCGTTGGGGAAGGGATGGTGCTATATATGATCGACTCTTCGAGTGAATTGAGCTCATCATCAGAGGATGATGACTCCTACCTTCGGCCGATATTGGAGGAGTATGCTGACTTATTTAAGGAACCCACAACCCTACCACCACAATGAATACATGATCATCATATTCCGATGGTCTCGGGAAGTTCTCCTGTGAACTTGAGGCCGTATCGTTATCCACAATATCTGAAGAAAGAGATTGAGCAGCTCATTAGTGGATTACTATCCACGGGTGTCATCAGGCATAGCAATAGCCCTTACTCGTCCCCGGTACTCATGGTGAAGAAATCAGATGGATGTGGCGCATGTGTGTTGACTACCGCAACCTCAATCAGTTGACGATAAAAGATAAATTTCCCATCCCGATAATCGACGAGCTCCTTGATGAGTTACATGGGGCTGTGATTTTCACCAAGCTTGATTTGCGGTCGGGTTATTACCAGATTCGGGTGGTGGCCGAGGATATCAAAAAACTGCTTTTTGGACACACCAAGGCCACTATGAGTTCCTGGTCATGCCGTTTGGATTAACGAATGCTCCATCTACTTTTCAAGCTCTGATGAACGACGTCTTTCGTCCATTGTTGCGAAGGTGTGTCTTAGTTTTCTTTGACGATATATTGATTTATAGTCGTTCATGGTCTGAGTACTTGAAACACTTGGAAGCTGTGTTTGAGATTCTCCGCAAGAATGAATTATATGTCAAGAAATCAAAATGTTCATTCTTTACAAACAAGGTGCAATATTTGGGTCATGTCATCAGTAAGAGTGGTGTGGCAGTGGACAATACAAAAATTGAGGCTATGCTTGTGTGGCCGACCCCAAGAAATATCAAAGCTTTAAGGGATTTCTTGGCTTAACGGGTTACTATTGGAAGTTCGTTGCGAACTACGGGACTATTGCAAGTCCTTTGACCCGACTATTGAAGAAAGGTCAGTTTTCTTGGTGCGAGGAAGCTTAAGAAGCGTTTGAACAGCTGAAATTCGCCATGACCAAAGCTCCGGTTTTGGCACTACCAAATTTTGAGCTACCCTTTGAAATCGAGTGTGACGCTTGTGGGACGGGTATTGGGGCGGTTTTGATGCAGTCTAGACAGCCGATTACGTACTTCAGCCAAGCATTGCAGGGACGTTCACTCTTATTGTCCATATACGAGAAGGAGATGTTGGCTTTGGTGCTGTCGGTCAAACGTTGGAGGCCATATTTGCTCGGTCGACAATTTGTGGTGAGAACGGACCAACGAAGCCTTAAGTATTTGCTAGAGCAGAAAATTACCACACCGATGCAAGAACGGTGGTTAACAAAACTCTTTGGGTATGATTTTGTTATCGAATACAAAAAAGGGAGTGAGAATCTGGCGGCTGATGCCTCGTCCCGACAACACGACTCGACAACGTTCATGGCTATTTCTACACCGATTGCCTCATGGATAGACACAGTATTAGAAGAGATAAACGGTTTCGCCGAGTTAAGGGAGTTGAGGCAGAAGGTTATGGATGGGGAATTGAGTGACGATTGGCGAGTTAAGCATGGCTTGTTATACAAAAAAGGGAGAATTTATTTACTACCTACGTCATCATTGATTCCCACAATTTTGGGGGAAATACATGGTTCAACTCATGAGGGAAGCTATAAGACTTTACAACGTCTCAAAGAAGTCTTTATTTGGCCGAAGATGAAAGAAGCTGTGAGGAAATTCATTAGAGAATGCTTGGTTTGTCAACAAAATAAATTAGAAAATCTGAAGCCAGCCGGACTACTAAGTCCTTTGCCGATTCCTCATGTTATTTGGCAAGACATTTCATTAGACTTTGTGGAAGGACTTCCTAAATCAGGTGGAAAAAACTGTCGTGTTGGTGGTTGTGGATCGTCTCTCAAAGATGTCACATTTCATTGCGATTAACCACCCTTACACAGCGGTCTCAGTTGCAGAGATAATGTTCAAGGAGGTGTTTAAGCTATATGGGTTGCCCACAACCATCGTAAGTGATCGAGACGCCACATTTACTAGCTTATATTGGCAGGAGTTGTTTCGTTTACAAGAGACTAGCTTTAATATGAGCTCAGCGTATCATCCACAAACCGACGGACAGACTGAGGCAGTTAACAAACAAATGGAGATGTACCTTCGTTGTTTCACCAGAGATCGGCCGAGGGATTGGGTGAAATGGCTTCCGTGGGCAGAATATTGCTATAACACAGGGGTTCATACTACTACAGGTAAGAGCCCATATGAGATTGTATATGGAAGACCACCTCCTACCTTACTTACTTATATTCCTGGAACGGCGGATGTGGCGGCCGTGGACATGGCACTCCGAGATCGAGACGAGGTGGTGAGAGAATTGCGAGATCGCATTAAGAAAGCACAAGAACGGATGAAGAAGTTCTACAATGCCGGACGGACGGAGCGGGAATTTGATATGGGGAGCTGGGTTTATGTCTGAATAAACCCATTTCGACAAAGTACATTGGCAAGGCAACGTCACCACAAGTTAGCACCTCGCTACTACGGGCCGTACAAAATCGTGGAGCGCATTGGGAAGGTGGCTTACAAGCTGGATCTTCCGGCTGACGCAAGGGTACACCCTGTCTATCATGTTTCCAGTCTGAAAGCAGCTAGCGGGGACGCAGCAACAGTTGTTCCTGCTCCACCACCTGTAAATGGAGAGGAATGGGTAGTTCAGCCACAAGCTTTGCTGGATAGGCGTTTTCATCGGGGCAAAGAGGAAGTACTGGTTCATTGGAGTCATACGACGCCAGCCGATGCAACTTGGGAGGATTGGGTCGCATTGCAGCTGCAATTCCCTGACATTCGTGAGGACACGAATGCTTCGAAGGCGGATGGTATGTGACGCGGTCGATACGAATACTATCTTATTATTTTATTATTTGTATTTTCGGCATCAGATAACTATTATTAGTTTTTATATCCGGGTAAAATTGGGATTCTGAGGGAGGGTATTTATTCAGCAAAGTCATCAATAACAGATAAGCATAAACAATCATCGTCATCTTCGTGTGACCTAGGGGAGCCGCCGTCCTTTAAACGGCTAGGGAAGTACTTCCTTCAAAAGCCAACCTTCTTCATCTTCTATAATCGATATCCACCATTCCTCGATTTACCCACCTTCGTAAAGCGACTCACACCATCGATAATTCACGAGATTCTCCTTGGGGAGATCATATTTGGGGGTCCTCGAAGCTCTACCGTTACTCGCTCGAATTCGGCTCGTAACACTACCCCCCCTATTGCCCCCATTCCCACCAATTAGACTGGCCATGCGAAAAACCTAAAATATCCCTAAAAGCAATCTCAACTCCGAAAATCAATCTCGTCTATCTAATTGTGGGTCCATACTAATGAACGGTCACGATGTCGTTCAGCACGGATTCACCAGCAATCCGGTTCGGCACCTGATTATTTTCCGGAGTGAAGGAAGGCAAATCAAATATATTTGAATAGGAAATATTAGAAAATATTTTCTGTGATGTATTATTATTTAAAAAAAAAAAATAAGTCGACAAACGTGGACGTGAGGACTAAACTCCGTTGAGATATGGGGCCGTCGGCGTCGGCGTGCAGCTTTCCTTTTCCCGGGCGGTTCGATGTCACTTTATTAGCTTTAATTGATGATTATTATTTGGATTTAATATTGTTTATGTAGTGGTCAATTCGGTTGGCTAGTTTTCTCTACAAATACAAATCAGTAGGAAGTCATTGTCCACATGGAAAAGAAAGAAGCCACTCATCAAGAGTCCTTACATGAGGACACTCTTTATAGCCGTTAGATGATGATTCTAATCTAATTGTGGGGAACCAGGTATGGGTAAAAGGAGAAAATGAGGTAATTAATTAAAAGTAAAACCAAAACGTGAATTAAAAAAATCGTACCAATTAAAAAATTTACCCTAATACCCATTTCATATCAACCAATAAATATCTATTTAATAAATTAAAGGTATAGATTAATGTCCTTATATAAGGACACTTAGATGGTCCTCACATTAGTAATTGCCGAACAAAAGACGCAACAACTGTCAATCATTCTTTCTCACCTTTAATTTTTTTTTTCTTTGAAACCGTATAATACGACTAATTGATTTATTAGTCCAAAATAATAATAAAATATTAAAGGAGAGAAGCCTTTGCCTGGGCACTGGGCAGCCCGGGTGAGTCAGAGTCAGAATCAGAGTCTTGTTCGTTCGGTATCTCCCACCGGCCACCAACAGCCGGCTCTGCTCATCAATCATCATCTTCATTCTGCCGTCCAAACCTAACAACCTTTCTTCACAACTCCGCAATCCGGCCACTTCATCTCCTACGTATTCTCCTTTGCCAAGTTACTCTTCAATCTCCCTCTTTTTTCACTTATTTTTCGATGATTATGCTTGACTTCATCATTTCTTTTATTCTCATGGCTGCTTCAAATCCAATTCTCTGTATTCAGTTTCCAATACTCGATCCTTCATACTGTAGTCACAGTTTCTGGAACTGAAGACCGATCCCCTCTCTCCTCTTTCCAGGGATTCGTTTTGGGAGTTTCAAATCTGGCCGAATCACTCTCAACTCACCCACTCATCATCATGGATACAAGTACAGCACCTTTCTCTACATTCCAACATTCAAATACTCAGATTCTAACCCTGTATGTATATGAATGGTTCTAATCTAGCCAGCATAGTCAAATTGAACTATTTTCAATCTGGCAACAAATTGGTTTATCTATCTATCTATCCATCGATGTATGTAGCTCCGGTCCATTAATGTGAGATTTGTCCTCATCCTGATCAGCGCTTCTACGGTGCTGCAGATGCTGAGTTTGACCAGAAAGAGAGTTTAATGAGTGGAATGGAGCTGGTGAAACCCCCCACTGATCATAAACATCTAGATCTCAAAAGACCAGCTGCTGCTAGACACCATTCACTATTCAGAGGTCATCTTTCTATACCTTCCTCCTGTGTATCCCAACATTTATTACATTTTCTAATGTGGAAACCATTGCAGGGCAACAATCGCCAGCAGATGCTTGGGAGCATGGAGGAAAGGGTAAGTACACCCTCATCAGAGATCCTGAGGATTTCCTAGCTTCATTTGACAAGCCCCTTCCTTGCTTTGGATGTGGGATCGGATGGTTCTCGTGAGTATATATCCCCTCTTGTCCTCGATCAATTTCAATGTTTGAACTATCGATTTCGACATACATACATACATGTTCGTTCTCCTCGATTCTATTAGTCATTGGTACTGATTGTCGTCTCCCATGTACCGGTGTCCAGGTTCCTTTCCGGGTTTATGTTCCCAGTAATGTGGTACTATGCAACAATCCTTTACTTTGGGAATTACTACCGCAAAGACCCAAGGGAAAGAGCAGGTCTTGCTGCTGCAGCAATTGCTGTAAGTTGCTTTACATTACAATCTTTTAGCTTTTAGTACTGTTATAACCAGATTGATTTAGTATGTTCTTGTTTGTTTGGGGGTTTTGCAGGCAATGGGTTGCTCTCTTCTGCTGGTGCTCATACTAGCTTATCGTCTTCTCTTTAACCGTTTATGAGTTTACAAAGTTGCTGCAGAAGGGAAGGGGAGGATGGCGCAAAGGGAGCATGTACATTACATTACTAGTCCATACAATACAAACTTGAATTGTAAAGCATCACTTTCCAAGTTCCATCACAAAAGTTTTCTGTTTTTGATTCATCTCTTATCCTCGCCAATTGTATTGTTCGAATTTGGTATTTGAAATGTAAATTGAGAGTGATTTATATTTATACAGCTATAATGGTCTCACCTAACTAGTCCTAATTAGAGGGGGGGAATCGGGTTGGGCCGGGCTAACCGAGCTTCTGGGTCTCCGGGTGGCAATTTATCAACTCGGACCTGACCCGGACTAAACATGTAGGCCCGAAGCCTGGCAATTTATCACTTTCTCAGTCTTCATGTCCGTTTTTTTTTTTTGCTTCCTCATAAACCCTAACTGCTCTTCCTCTCTAACAAATTATCCCTCTCAAGAGATTACAAAAAAAAAAAAAATCCTCTTCTTCCTTTTTATCATGGTATATCAGTGGAGTCGCAGATTTCAAATTTTTATCATCGGAAGACTCTGAAGATTAAGTGGGAGATTGGTGGCCTAGCGTCGTACAACAATCTTTCGATGACTAGAAAATGGTCAAGAGAGTTTACCGATGTCATCGCCAGTGTCATTTCTCTTTTCTTTTACCCAACACTGTGAATGAACCACGTCATTAAGGCTGGTAAGTGGTAACCGTCTTCCAATCTCCTTTGTAGGCCATGATTTCTCCCTTCAGATCCAGCAACAACAACTCGTTGTTGATCACCATATTTCTCCATATCCAAGCTCCGGTTGTGCTGAGTGATGATATATGGTTGATGATGATTATTGTAATGATTGAAATTACAATTTGTGTCACTGTTGTTGATGTTGTTAACAGTTTGGGATTTTTCCATATTCCCAAAGTTTAAATGTTTTGAGGAATCAGTACACCTGTTGACGAACCGAGCCGAGTCGAGCTTTGCCCACTTCGAGCTCGGCTCGTTTGGATAAAACTCGGGCTCAAGCTCGTGTCAAGCTAACATAATCGAGCTCGAGCTCGGCTTGGCAAATCTTTTTTTGCTCGAGCTCGACTCGGCTAGACGTTAGCAAGCCTTAATGAGATCGAGCTCAGCTCCAGCTCGTTTGCAAGGATTCAAGCTCGAGCTTGAGAGATCGGCTTGGGCTCGAGATTGGCTCGTTAGCAAGCCTTAACGAGTTCAAACTTGGCTCGAGCTCATATGCAAGGTTCCGACTCGAGTTTAAGAGCTTGGCTCGGGTCGAGATTGACTTGATTTTACTTTATTCAATCTGACCGTAAACTATAAAGTATAAAATCACTATAACTTACTAATATTAAACTATAAATTATAAATAAACTAATAATAAACTATGTTACATTACCATAACTCATTTTTCTGAATTATACTTATCATTAATTTGTAGGCATATTCAAAAATTAAAATGAATAAAAGATCTATAATTCGTAATAATAATCAAACCAAAATCAGCCATTTCACGAGCCAATATCGAGCCAGCTCGCGAGCTTCTCCGCGAGCCATTTAAAAAGCTCATTAATGAGCCATCTCGAGCTACTCAACGAACTTTTAGCGATCCTTAACGAGCCAGCTCGCGAGCTTTGTAAATCGAGCTTACAAGCTAGCCGAGCTGGCATGAGCTCGAGCTCGACTCGTTTGTAATCGAGCCGGCTCGCTAGCCAGCTCGTGAAAGGTCAAACCGAGTTCCAATCAAGCCTTTTCCGAACCGATCGTCAAGCTGCTCGCGAGCGACTTAATTCGTCAATAACCCTAGTAATCAGTAAGAAAAAAAATATTGTTGGAATAACATAAAAAATATAAGTTGGTCGTCTAATAACTAGTTTTATGAGCTAAATAAATAGTTAATAGCAAGTTTTAGATTGGTTTTCCTTCCCTCCCTAGTTCTGGAACCTCCGACGCCAAACATGTTGGCGAAGAATTCTGTCGATTACCAGACTTGAAGGACTTCATCTTCTCCGTGTTTCCTATTCCTAGAAGGACTTGGAAACACGGGTGGCGCTCTGTGGCATTGGTTTTCCTAATCAGGAAAGAAATCCTGATCACGGGTGGATTGCTGGGAGCCGTCGGATTTTGGGGCACGGTGCTGGGTGTCGTGTCTTGGGTGACCTCCTTGAATCCTTACTTGGACTGGGATTCAGGGAGGTTTGTCCTTGAACATTAGGGAATCCTTATAGCTGAAGGATTCCTGAAAAGCACAGCTGGAAAAATGCGCCGGTCCTGTTCGCGCCTCGTACGAGCTCCAACTTCGACCCTGCGCCTGGGCGTGTATCGGCTCCAGGCTCTTGGTCAGCTTGGCCCTGTGCTCGGTCATTGGGTCCTGGCTGGGTGTCAGCATCATTTCAGGGGCGTCTTTAAGCTCTGGCACTTCAGTGATAAACCTCTGATCGTCCTCTTCATGGCCACCTTTGCTCCATGACTCCATGTACGAATTGATAAGGTTCTTGAAGGCTTTGACTTGACTCCGGGTCAGGGGCAGCTCCGGCCGTGTACATGGCACGGTTGGCTTATCATTCCCCTCTTCTTGAGAGGGATCCAGCCTCGAATCCGGATCTGCATAGATGTCATCATAATAGGGAGTTAAGTCAGCAACATTAAACGTGACTCTAACTCCATATGAATTAGGAAGATCAAGAACATAAGCATTATTGTTAATTCTTTGAAGAACAGTATAGGGTCCATCCCCTCTAAGCAGCAGCTTGGACTTCTTTTGCTCAGGAAATCTGTCTTTCCTAAAGTGGATCCACATTTGGTCGCCAACTTCAAAGATTTTCTCCTTTCTTCCTTTGTTTGCATTGCGAATGTATTGAGTCGTTCTCTTCTCAATGTTGGCCTTGGCCTTCTCGTGTAATTTTCGAACTTACTCAGCCATCTTTCTTCCATCTGTATCTAAGAACTCATGTATAGGCAGTGGTGATAAATCCAAGGGGGTTAAGGGGTTAAATCCATAAACAAGTTCAAATGGTGAATATTGGGTGGCGGAATGGACAGTCCTGTTGTATGAAAATTCTACGTGTGGCAAACAATCCTCCCAAGTTTTTATGTTGGATTTAATGAAAACCCTAAGCATTTGAGACAAGGATCTATTCACTACTTCAGTTTGGCCATTCGTTTGTGGGTGGCAAGTGGTTGAAAACATGAGTTTAGTGCCTAACTTAGCCCACAAAGTTTTTCAAAAGTAACTTAAAGACTTTGAGTTCCTATCCGAAACTATGGACTTGAGAACTCCATGCAACCTAACTATTTCTCTAAAGAATAGGTCAGTAATGTAGGATGCATCATCAGCTTTGTGGCATGCAATGAAATTAGCCATCTTAGAAAATCGATCGACTACCACAAAGATGGAATCCCTACCCTTCCCAGTTTTAGGCAATCCTAACACAAAATCCATAGATAAATCAACCCAAGGATGCCCAGGAATAGGTGAAGGGGTGTATACCCATAGGGTTGAAGATGTGACTTAGCTCGTTGGCATTTAGAGCACAGAGCAATGAGCTTCTCCACATCATGGACGCATTGATGAACCGCCGGTCGTTGTTCGGACGTTCAACCAAATAACTAACAAAGCTAACAAGCTAGGGTAGATCGTATTCCACGGGTCTTCTATGATTGACTACTCAAATATACTCGGATTTAAACACTTCGTGCGTGGTGTGAGTTCCACGACTTCTACTTCTAAGAAATGCAGAGAAATTAAAAATTGAAACTAAAGACAGATTGAAAATTGGTTGATTAAAACAGAGGTGACAGACGAACTTAGACTTTGAATCCCCCTTCGTTCCCCAGAGCATAGGCAATCAACAGATCAGCGGATTTCAATTCTCATTCAATCAATTCTAAGACACCACCATAACTCTTTACCCTTAGGTTTAAGACCGGCGAACGTTCGCTCTATCCGTTCTAGCTACCAAGATTAATTAGTCGCCCGGGTACGGTCGCCTCTCGCAACGACTTAACTTAATTGGTGGAATTACTAACGATTTATGAGTTACTCTTGCAATGGATTAACCCTAACCGGTTCCTACAAAAGGCACGCTCCAATTATAAGGTTAATTGTTCAATTTGATGTTCTAAAGTAAGGCGAGCGTTCGCTTCTATCCTTAGCTTAACAAGAATCTAATCTAGGTGATCAATCCAGACAAGAAACATGCACAATGAAGAACAAACCAAACATGAAAGAGAAACTGATTGAACTTCGAATCTAATCACCGCCGATCCGTGACCGCTTTAAAGCCCTGGGTCACTTAGGGTTCATCTAGTCTAAGCTCTAAGAGTTTAGCTACACATATTCATTACGAAAGAATCAAAGACAAAGAAAGAGTTCATCATATAGAGGAAGAACAGAAAAGAATCTGAAAAACCTAATTAAGACGACTCCGGCAGAACTTCGATCTTCCGGTAGACTGCAATCCTAGCTCCGAGTCTTCGAGATGGAAGGGATGGCGTCACGATCTCTTTCCGGCTCTTCGAACTCTAACTCTCTGCTCCAGAACTTGAGAGGATTCTCTAAATTCTGATTATGGAAAAGTATGTTATGTTCTGGTCCCTCCGTATTGGGCCGCCGATTAAGTATTTATACTTAACCCTAACTCAGCCGGATTTTGACTAATATTTTCGCCGAAAATATTGAAGAATTTTCGGCGAAAATTCCTTTGTAATTGGATGGTCCGCCGGCTGATTTCTCCTGTAAATTTCGGTCCCATAGTTTTCGGTCGAAAACTTAACATTTTCGCCGAAAACTTCCTTCAGATGGCATCAGTGATTTTGTGCTGATATTTTCGCCGAAAATGCTAGGGTATTTTCGGCGAAAATTCCTTTGTAAACCGGGCAGGAATTGTTTCGACTTGATTGGCTCCTTGGATCGATTCCGGTGCAATTCCTCGAGGTTCCAACGCCTTAGACACATCATTGGCTACTTTATTTGACGGCAAAAACCTGTGCTAACATAAAAACACTAGAAAACCATCAAATAGACCCGAAACGGGCCAAGGTAACACAAATGGCACGAGATAGGGCAATTGATTGAATATTCGTTATTCTACCCTAAAAACCATGTCTTAAGCAAGGAAATGTCGCTTAAATGAGGCTGATAATCACGTCAAATCGAGTGTCATCAAAATACCCCACAGTTAAGCTTTTGCTTGTCCTCAAGCAAACTGAATAGAAACGCTCATGTTCACAAATGATATGATCGATTAAATTGGAGTTCAATCAAACACAATGAATTATTAGACAGATAGATCCTAGAACAAGAAACCTAACATGCATACAGATCAGCCAACACAACCTGGTCTCACTAATAAAATGCACACGACAAGTAGTAGCAACCAATTATGCACGAATTTGACCTGACCGACCAGACTCCTCACACAGGATATATTTAGTACAATGGGAACTCTCACTCTCTGTGTTTAAGGACGTGTTTTTGCTCTCAATCATTTTCTGTTACTGAATTCTGTCATAAGTTTGCAATTCAACCACATCTCCACCACTGTGATAACACGAGTAACTAGTCAAGAAGGACTTCCTGCTAGGACTGTAACGAATTCTACACTACTTGGGTTTATGATGCGATGGATGATGGGAATGTATGATGATGGCTTTGTGCGGTGTAGCTTTCGACTAACTTCCCTCGAATCTAGCCTATGGCTTCCTACCGTCTAACCAGACATCGGGTGGAATAATGAACGCTCGTCCTATGATACCCTCAAGCAACCTAGCACTTTTTATTTTTCTTTACACATTTTTTCTGACTTTTCTTTTGACTTCGTTCTTCCATTTGTAGGGAGAAGAATGTTTTATTGAACTAAAAACTTTAAACCTTTTGGCTTTTCTGATTTTCTTCTTTTTATTTTTTCGAAACTTGCTTCTTTTCTTCTTTTTTTCTATTTTTTTCTTCTTTTGTGCCGATTTTTCTTTTAGTTGCTAGAGGGGTTTACATGTCTGGACATAATAGCTAAGACCGCCTGTTTAATGGCTATAGGTAGGTTACCACAAATCGACTTCCGGTAGGTCAATCTAGAACTAAACCACAGGGGATCAAGCGGGGAAATGAAGGAATGGGAAATGGCTGTAATGTATTATCGAATCGAAAGAACAGGCCAAGCTCAAGGGTCTACACCTAATGGATTTTATCGTTAGGTAGGCTATATGGCTTAGTAGCTGAATCTAGGTGCCCCTATCATTCTAGAACTCGTGTCATCGTGTGGTCTTGAGTAGGTCTCATGCAAATTCTAACTCATTCAAGCAAACAGAAAACCACTCAAAAAGAATTGAAATTGCAAGTTACGTGCAATGGATCAAAAGCTCACAGTTGGTTTGCTAGTCGGATTCGGTCATTTTCATGCAATCAAGGCTACAAACTACAAGTGTGATTTTAAAATTCTGTTCTGACCAGGCAATTTAGCATCAAAGTATACAAGTTGGTTCTCAAGTTCTAGGTTAAGCAGTCTAAGCATCATTATGAAAGTTTGAACAACAACTTAACATAAAAAATCAAGAACTGAGTCATTCTAATGCTAGAGAGACTGGAATGGAATCACGAGGCACACAGAAAACACAATCAAGGGCAATCAAGTTCATGCAAGATTCTCTAGCATCCTACCCCACACTTAAATCGGACTGTGTCCTCACAGGACTAATTCTAGAGTTCAGAGTGAAGTAGAAGAACCTGGACCGAGATGGTTGGCGTAGGGGATGAGCACGGGTCCTCGGAGCGGAGGGAATCTACCCAAGCAAGCAAAGGGAATCTCCCTACTGCCTACAAAACAAAAACAAATGAAACATAAAAAGGAAACCGGGACAAGTGTCCCGGATCCACACAGAAAAAAGTTGGATGGAAATCCGAAAAGAATAAATAAAAAGAAAGGACAAGGAAAAGGAATACAACCTGGTCACTACTGGTCAGGTGGGCCGGGAGGTGGAAAGTGGAGGAATTCGCCGAGCTGACGTTGCCACTCCATCTGTGCCTCATACCGCCTATCAGCGCGGTGCATATGCTGCTGCATAGTAGTCCATCTCGCCTCTTGAGTGGCGTTGTCGGTGATGTGCCACTCCTGCAGTCGCTCATACAGCTCACCAATGTCCGCGGGGTGCGGTCGGTGCTGAGGGTGAGGCGCCTGGTATGGATCGGGGATGACCGGCGGCGGCTGGTGTACATACCCTGCCTGATGATGTGGCGAGGGTATATGGTCATGAATCTCTGGCTGCGGCTGGGGCTGCTCCTGCTCAGAATCATCTTCTTCCTCTGACTCGTCCTCATCTTCGAGAGGAGGATCCGCTGCTACCAGGGGGCTGATGTCCAGATCGAGGTTGTACTCGACCGCCAAATCTCCTCCAATGGTACGTACTCTGCGGCGTGGGATGTTCGGGCCATATTCTTGGCTGAGGCCGAAGGAGATGATGAGTCGGCCCACAAAGTTGCCTCCCAGGAGTGAGCGGGGGTGACCTGATCTCTGAGTCTTCTTGCGGAGTAGGCGGGCAAGTACCCATCCGGGATGAAGAGGATATCTCTCCCGGATGGCGCGAAGAAGAAGAAGCTCGTCCTTGCTGATATGATGGCGGTCCTTCTCTGGAGCATATAAAAGCGATCTACGCCAAACCATATGAATGTATCGAAAGAAAGGGTGGGAGATCGACTTAACTGAGTTATGGTCCCCGAGGTGATCACCGGGCACTCCAGTCATGTGGCTCCAGATCGCATGGTACTCCTCGTCGTCGTCGTCCCAACCGAGGTGATGACCGTGGTAATGCTCGTAGGGGATGCCTAGATGAGCTGCAAACTCATCATATGTGAGCTCCCTGTGCACCCCGCCTAGATAGAAGGTAACAACCTTCCTGTGCTGCCTCCTCTTGTGCTCGTCCAGCTCGAATGTCGCCCAAAACTCCTGGAGAGCGATGTCTGGGAAGTCGGCGGCGAGCGTGGTCAGCTCCAGCAAGCCGGAATGGGTCAGTGCATCGATCATGTTCCGGTACCAGTCATCATCGTGCTTGGAGCGACTCCATGGAAAGAGGGCGAACATCAGCTCCACGGGTGTGCTCAAACCGCTGGTAGCGTGCAAAGTAGTGCGGGGGTAGGCGAGCAACGGTGCGGTGGTACCCAGCACGGTCAGGGAAAGCTGGTGGAGGGCCCTGAACGGCGGGGTGTGAGGGAGCGGGGGCTCCGGAGCTCGAGGCACCATCAAGTCGTGCCTTGGTCCTGCGCTCAAAAGTGGTGTTCCTAAACAAGAAAACAGACCCGATTAGTCAAACTAAAACCCTACCCCACACTTAGTCGAAAAACTCAATTTCACAAAGAAATGAGGAAAACCGAGTGGGGGTAAGCCTTATAAGATTAACCGGTAATCATGAACAATAAAATACATGCTCAGGAACAGCCTAAACGGATTAGCACAATCAGAGTTAAGAAGTCAAACCGACATTCAAAAAGTCAACATAATAGAACATTGAACCCTAATCATGGCAAGACTATCACAAGGCGGTATAATATGTCTCAGATGGCAAACACAATGATCTGAACGAGAATGAGCACATAGGGCAGCCAAATGATCAAAAACAGTTTACGGTCAAACCGACATTTCTCAAAAGTCAACATAATAAGGAATAGGACTTAGGCATAGCAACACATGATCAAACGATATGAAAATTAAGCACGGTACTCCCTAAGCATGCTAGAACAGTTCAACAAGTTCAGCTAACCTAGTTCACACGAAATCAGTCGGCACGCAAATCGAGGCAAACCGAAAAGTCAACCAAAAGTCACCCCCGACGAAATTCAGCATCCAATATGCCAAAAGATTCGCAATGAAAAGTTCTACAACTTACCTTGAAGCCATGGATGCTAAAAGTGAACGGATTGGGAGAAATCGGAGAAAAAGCGCAAGTTTTAGGGTTTGGGTGAACTGGAGCTGTAGAGCTCCGATTCGGCTGTTCTAGGGCTTAAAATGATCGGAAATAGGAGGGGAAGGGTGTGGCGGCGGCGGTCGGCTTTGGTCGGGGCGTCGATGTAAGGTGGCGTCGGCGGTTTTCGAAAAGGAAGACAGGGGGAAAGCTTTTTTTTCGGGTTTGGTTTGAAAATAGAAAGTGAGAGAGAGAGGGTGAAAATCCAGATTTAAAGTGAATAGTTGTTTGATTTTCAAAGAGATTTTCGGCGAAAATAGGAAGAAATTTTCGCTGAAAATTTTAGTTAAAAGTACTGCCGGTTTTCAAAAGAAATTTTCGCCGAAAACATTAAGAAATTTTCGCCGAAAATGTGAAACAGTAACGTTTGGAAAACTCTGTGGGATTTCAAAGAGAATTTTCGCCGAAAATATGGGTTGTTTTCGCCGAAAATATTGAACTCTACGATTGAAAATATTTTCGCAATCCCGGAAAACTTCAGAAAATCACAGTTAAATCCACAAAAATCGGAAAGACCTCAAACGACTTGCAACTGACACTATGACATACAGACTACACACGAAAAATATAAAATCAAACAAACTGACACTTTTGGCTCCCCCGAACCGACGCTAAAACACTAAGGTTGACACAAATAAAAAACGGACTCCAGCCGTGGGCTGCCTCCCACGAAGCGCTCTTTTATTAACGTCCTTGAGCTGGACGATACCTAGACGGTGTTAGGAGACATCCCAACTCAGACTCTCCTTAATGCTAGCATCGGAGTTCATAAAGTAGAGCTTCGGGGCTTCTCTGGTGAGCATGAATTTCTTCCCGTTCGCGATGTAAGAGCTTGGTACGCCTGTCGGGAAGGTGGTCAGTGATCGTGAATGGTCCGAACAGTTCTGTCAAGGGATCAACTTCCACAAGGAAGACAGTGGACGGAATGAGAATGATCGGCTCCTTCTTTTCTTTAACTTCCGGCTTGATATCACCAGGATCGGTGATCGTCAGTATTTCCTTAGGAGATGCTTTTTCCTTCTCCTTCCATACTTGTTCCGGCGCCGGTAGCTTGGAACGAATTGGTGGTGCGGCTGGCTCGGTAGAAAGTGGCGGCACAACGGGTCTCCAGACCATGTGAGTCTTCGTCTTCTTATTCTTTCCCCGAGGTCTGCTAGGTTTTGTGCTCGATGGCTTAGAAGAGGCTTGCAGTTCCTTCTTCTTTGGCGGTTTTGGAGGGGCAGATTTCGGTTTCTGCACGGTAATCTGTCCAGCACCTGCAACAGCAATTGATCTAGGCACACTAGAAGAGACATCAGTAACGGAGTTGACCGGAGTCAATTCCACAGTTTCAACAGCTAAATAGTGAAAGTCTTCATTCTTAGGATTATATTTCATTCCGTCTTTAAGGCGGAACGTGACAGTTTCTTTACCAACTCTCAAAGTTAAAGAACCATTTGGAACGTTAATTTGCATTCCAGTAGTAGCCATGAAAGGTCGTCCTATGAGAATGGTAGAATCATCCTTACTAGTGTCAATGATAACAAAGTCAGCTAAGAACGTGAAAAGACCACATTTAGTCACAACGTCTTTGATTTCTCCCCTAGGGGTTTTAAGTGATCTATCTGCAAAGATAAGTTGCATACTAGGCGGTTCAAGTTCTCCTAGGTTCAATTTTTCATATAGACTCATAGGCATAACATTAACAGACGCGCCCAGATCAACCAAACAACGTTCTATCTTAATATCATTAATGACAAGAGCTAGAGTGAAAGAACCAGGATCAGAGCACTTAGCTGGATATGGAGAGGATGGTTTCTTGATACGAGCATCAGGATATCCTTCTTTATTCCCCTTCATGCCAGTCTCGATCCTTGCATTCGGCAGCAATGCTCTTGGAAAAGGAGGCTTCACGACGTACGGTGCAAGAGGAGGATCCTCCTCTTGGGCGTCACTTGCAGTGCTTCCTTCTTCTTTGGAGATTCAGCGATCCTGCGTAAAACAGCACAAGCATCAGCAGATAAGCTTGGAAATTTTCTAACAAATACCATCTTGGCTTGCTCCTTTCTCGGATTCGGCTCTGTCTGGCTCGGAAGTTGGCCAAATGGTCGACCAGATGCTAGCATGCTCGAGATGTTGTTCACAGCTTGCTCAATTCTTTGTCCGGCTGCTATCTGTTCCTGATTGAGAAGAGCTTGAGCTTTAAACTGACTGTCATGATCGTCGAGTCTGGTGATGATCTGACTAAGCTTCTTGTCCAGGTCACTGACATTGTTTTCCTTCTGGTACTGCTGCCCTGGATAGGTGTTATTCAAATATTGATTCTGGCGATTGCCAGGAGCAGTTCCATAGTTACCCGGATTGCGGTGCGGCGGCTGTAGACACCTACCGGGGGTGGTTAGGCTTCTAATCCTGAGCTGGACCAGCCGTGCGATTATTCTGGTTCTGGTTATGGTTGGCGCCAGCATTGTAGGGAGGTCTGTCTTGATAGTTCCCTTGCTGCCTGAAGTTGCGGTAGCCAGCATAACCATTTTGATTATTAACGAAGCCTTGTTGAACAAAATTTACCTCTTCGGCGGACCAGACTTCTGTCTTACCAAAATTCTGGCATCGCCTCCATTATGTGCGCAAGCTACACACCATTCGCAATCGGCAACATAGACAGAAGCTGCCGGCGTTTGACTGGTGTGGTAGAATTCTTCAAATGCTTTTCTGCTTCGGCCTTGATAGCTGCTTCGAGATCGAGCTTGCCCCTTGATCCTTCAGATTGTCGTTCCCAGTTTCTTGACTTGGAAGCACAGTTTGCGAAGTGAAGAAGAGCAGCTTCAGGTGTGAGCGTAGTGCAATCCCCTTCAGCTAGAGAATTGACCCACTTGGCAGATTCTTCTCGAAGACCTCGAGCAAAGATTTCAGCTAACTGCCTTTGCTCGAATCCATGATGAGGGCAGTTGTAGAGGAGTTCTTGGAATCGATTCCAAGTATCATATAAGCTTTCTCCTTCTTTCTGGGAGAATCTGGCAATGCTGTCCTTGATGGCTGTTGTTCTGGCAGGAGGAAAGTATTCTTTAACGAAGTCCTGGGCCAGAGTATCCCAATTAGTGTAATATCCAGGTGGTTTGCCAGTAAGCCACCTCTTAGCGGCGCCTTTTAGAGAGAACGGGAAAGCTCTCAAACAAAGAGTATTCTTGTCGAGGTTTCCGTTCTTAAAAGTGCTGCAGAGATCAAGGAAGTCTGCAAGATGAGTGCACAGATTGTCTAGGGGCCTGCCTTCGAACCGTAGATCCCTAAAGATCATAGTCAAGAATGGAATCTTGATCTATAGTCAGGATCTCCTTCAATGCGCGGTACGGCAATGGCAGATCGAACGCTAGTCGCGCTCGGCTTGTTGTAATCGGCTAGACTTTTCTGTGCAGGCGGCGGTGGTGGATTTCCGCCTGGTGGTGGTGGTGGTGGTAGTTGATCAGTCATGGTAGGAGATGGAGGAGGTGAAAGTGACTCGGTGTATGAAACAGATGTAGGTGACGATAAAGGTGAAGATGAGGGACTATCCTTCAGTTCCTCAATCTTAATCGGAGTGACGGGTGGAGGTGGATTGATTCTGCTTCTCCTTGGAATCTGTGATTGTCGAGGTGGAGCAGAACTGCTTGGTCTCTCTATACTCTTAGCCTTGTCGGTTTGAGAGCGAGTCCAAGGGCGGCGATGCATACACCTGTGACAAACCTACAAATAACAAAAACAAACAAAAACCAGTGTAAAATCAAAGTGGGTGGAAAAGTGAAAGATGGAAAATAGAAGAATAAATTGCCAGTTCTTCTTTCAAACAATCGAAAGAAGTCCCCGGCAACGGCGCCAATTTGATGAACCGCCCGGTCGTTGTTCAGACGTTCAACCAAATAACTAACAAAGCTAACAAGCTAGGGTAGATCGTATTCCACGGGTCTTCTATGATTGACTACTCAAATAAGCTGGCAAATTACTCGGATTTAAACACTTCGTGCGTGGTGTGAGTTCCACGACTTCTACTTCTAAGAAATGCAGAGAAATTAAAAATTGAAACTAAAGACATATTAGAAATTGGTTGATTAAAACAGAGGTGACAGACGAACTTAGACTTTGAATCCCCCTTCGTTCCCCAGAGCATACGCAATCAACAGATCAGCGGATTTCGATTCTCATTCAATCAATTCTAAGACACCACCATAACTCCTTACCCTTAGGTTTAAGACCGCGAACGTTCGCTCTATCCGTTCTAGCTACCAAGATTAATTAGTCGCCCGGGTACGGTCGCCTCTCGCAACGACTTAACTTAATTGGTGGAATTACTAACGATTTATGAGTTACTCTTGCAAGGATTAACCCTAACCGGTTCCTACGAAAGGCACGCTCCAATTATAAGGTTAATTGTTCAATTTGATGTTCTAAAGTAAGGCGAGCGTTCGCTTCTATCCTTAGCTTAACAAGAATCTAATCTAGGTGATCAATCCAGACAAGAAACATGCACAATGAAGAACAAACCAAACATGAAAGAGAAACTGATTGAACT
The DNA here is from genome assembly GCA_034768395.1 of Linum lewisii. Lineage (NCBI taxonomy): Eukaryota > Viridiplantae > Streptophyta > Magnoliopsida > Malpighiales > Linaceae > Linum > Linum lewisii. Next base: position 13,901,101 of record CM068297.1, read on the forward strand.
TCGAATCTAATCACCGCCGATCCGTGACCGCTTTAAAGCCCTGGGTCACTTAGGGTTCATCTAGTCTAAGCTCTAAGAGTTTAGCTACACATATTCATTACGAAAGAATCAAAGACAAAGAAAGAGTTCATCATATAGAGGAAGAACAGAAAAGAATCTGAAAAACCTAATTAAGACGACTCCGGCAAAACTTCGATCTTCCGGTAGACTGCAATCCTAGCTCCGAGTCTTCGAAATGGAAGGGATGGCGTCACGATCTGTTTTCGGCTCTTCGAACTCTAACTCTCTGCTCCAGAACTTGAGAGGATTCTCTAAATTCTGATTATGGAAAAGTATGTTATGTTCCGGTCCCTCCGTATTGGGCCGCCGGTTAAGTATTTATACTTAACCCTAACTCAGCTGGATTTTGACTAATATTTTCGCCGAAAATATTGAAGAATTTTCGGTGAAAATTCCTTTGTAATTGGATGGTCCGCCGGCTGATTTCTCCTGTAAATTTTGGTCCCATAGTTTTCGGTCGAAAACTTAACATTTTCGCCGAAAACTTCCTTCAGACGGCATCAGTGATTTTGTGCTGATATTTTCGCCGAAAATGCTAGGGTATTTTCGGCAAAAATTCCTTTGTAAACCGGGCAGGAATTGTTTCGACTTGATTGGCTCATTGGATCGATTCCGGTGCAATTCCTCGAGGTTCCAACGCCTTAGACATGTCCTTGGCTACTTTATTTGACGGCAAAAACCTGTGCTAACATAAAAACACTAGAAAACCATCAAATAGACCCGAAACGGGCCAAGGTAACACAAATGGCACGAGATAGGGCAATTGATTGAATATTCGTTATTCTACCCTAAAAACCATGTCTTAAGCAAGGAAATGTCGCTTAAATGAGGCTGATAATCACGTCAAATCGAGTGTCATCACGCATCTTAGGCCAATAAAAGTGGTCCTTAATGCAGGCCACGCGTGTGGTCAAATAACTATCGAATCTAAGTTAATCGAATCTCTCGAGGTTTCTTCTGATCGTCTACTCAAAGAAGCTGGTAAATTACTCAGGTTTAAACAGGTTGTGCGTGGTGTGAGTTCCACAACTTCTAATCTATAAAGCGAAGAAAATGAAATGAAATTAAAAGAGAGATTGGTTGGTTGGTTGACTAACAAATTTGAAAGACAAGCTTAGACTCGAATCCCCTAAGATCATCAGGACATTGGCAATCACAAAATCGGTGACTTTCAATCCTAATTAATTCAGTTCTTAGACACCACCATAACTCGTTACCCTTAGGTCTAAGTTCCACGAACGTTCACTCTATCAGATCTAACTACCAAGATTAATTAACCGTCCGTGCGTTAACTTCTACAACAGAGAACTAACTGGTGCAATTAATTAAGATTAATGAGTTACTCTAGAAGCGGATTAATCGTAAATGGTTCCTACGAAAGGCACACTCCATTGAATATGTTAATTGATTGATTTGATGTTCTTAAGTAAGGCGGACGTTCGCCACTATCCTTAGCTTAACACGAATCCAATCTAGGTGATCAGGCTAGACAAGAAACACAGGAAACGAAGAACAAATCAAAGCGGTCACGATCGACGGTAATTAAATTCAGATTCAGACAGTTTCTCTTGCATGTTTGATTGTTCTTCATTGCCTGTGTTTCTTTTCTAGTTTGATTACCTAGAATAGATTCTTGTTAAGCTGAGGATAGTAGCGAATGTTCGCCTCACTTTAGAACATCAAATCAACAATTAATCTATTCAATGGAGTAGGCCTTTCGTAGGAACCATTTAGGATTAATCCACTGCTAGAGTAACTCATAAATCACTATTAATCGCGCCAATTAGTTTTCCGTTGCAGAAGAGAACACACGGACGGTAATTAATCTTAGGAGTTAGATCAGATAGAGCGAACGTTCGCCAGTCTTAAACCTAAGGGTTAGGAGTTATGGTGGTGTCTGAGAACTGAATGAATCGGGATTGAAAACCGCTGGTCTTGTGATCGCCAATGTTCTGGTGATCTTAGGGGGATTCGAAATATAAGCTTGTCTGTCGTCCTGTCAAGTCAATCAACTTTTCAATTTGCTTTCTGTTTTCATTTTGAATTTTCCTGCTTCATAGATTAGAAGTCGTAGAACTCACACCACGCACAACGTGTTTAAACTTGAGTAATTTGTCAGCTCATTTGAGTAGACGATTAGAAGAGACTTGTGGAATACGATCTACCTCGTTTCTAGCTTGGTAGTTATTTGACGAAACGCATTACAACGTTCATCACCCATACAAGAAGCGGTTAGGGCCGAGGCATTTTTCTAGCCATGCCTTTGGGAGGTTTCTCAAGCCTAGGTACATCACAATGTTCAAGTACAAAACTCCCCAAACCTAGGCCAATTTGAAACCAAGAAAATACCAAGCCAGAGCATGATGCTGATACTGGGCCGAGACAAGAGCCCCAAGCCGAGCCTAGCACCGAGCCACGGCCCCAGGCCAACTCCTATGAGCCCTAGGGCCAAGCCCCTACCTAGAGACACCCTTGAGGCATTCCTAGAGGCCAGCCAAAGACAGAAGACTGAAGTCCTGTCCAGAATACTCAAAGGCCTTGGGCTGAGCCAGATGCAAGAGCCGGGCCGACACCCGGGCACGAGCCAGAGGCGAATTGAGCCGAGCCAACAATCCGCCCGTGCTTTCCAGAATTTTTTGATGCCCAAGTACTCCCTATGCTACCAGGACAAACCTCCAACAAGCCTTGTTGGATTCAGAGAAGGAATGAAGGATGGCCAGAATGATCCGGCACACACACACTCTCCCAGCGTGCCCAGGAAATCCGACCGTGGTCCGGATTCCGCTCCAGATCAGGAAAACTTGATGCCACGCGCTGAAGGATCATGTTTCCAAGTCCTATTAGGATTAGGAAACATGGAGATGCATAATCCGAGTCAGATTCAGATTTTCACACCACATCCATCTTCGATCCGGATTATGGTTTTATCCAGATTAGGGTTTCGCCAGATTTGTCGGATTAGCCGGTTTAGTGTTTTCTTCCTATTTAGCATTTTAAGTGTTTTATTCGGACTTCCTTTCTATTTGTCGATTGTTTAGGAATATTTTAAGACTTCTAGAATTAGAATAAGAGTAGGATTCAGAGAACTCACTACAAGAAAATTACCTCCTAACATCGAAACTCTAACAGTGGACAGGAATCCGCTGTCAGATATACTATCTAACAACGGATTTTTTAAAATCTACTATTAGCTAACACGAACACATATACTCTATTAGGTATTCGCTGTTAGAATGAAAATTGAGCAGGCGCCAAAATATCTCGCCTCCGGGAATGCAAAATTTTGGGGGAAAACCTAACAGCGGACATTATCGATGATGTGAAAATCCATGTGCCCACCCCCAGCCAATCCGTGTGTTTTTTTATTTTATTTACTTATTTTATTTTTCTTTCCATTTTTTATGCAGTAAATATGCGGAATTGGAGGAGAAGAAGAAGAAAAAGGAAGGAGGAGAAGAAGGATAAGAGAAAAGGAAGGAGAAGGAGAAAGAAGAAGAAGAAGAATGGTATAAGATAAAGAAGGAAAAGGAAGAAGAAGAAGAACGATAAAAGATGAAGAAGGAGAAGGAAGAAGAAGGAGAAGAATGAAGAAAAAGAAGAAGGATATATAATAGAGATTAATCAAGATCTGGAATAGAGAAAGAAGAAGAAGAAAAAGAAGGAAGGAGAAGAAAGAAGAAGGAAGAAGAAGAGGAAGAACATGATGCAGAAACCTGCTCCGGCGAGCAGGTTTCTGAATTTTTTTTAAAATCTGATCCGAACTCTAACAACAGATTTTATCCGCTCTAATAAGTTTAATCCGCTGTTAGATTTAACAGCGGATATAAAGCTGTCCAATGTTAGGTTTAACGGTGGTCGCGTATCCGCTGTTAGATAGGCTTACGTTAGTCAACCAAACAGCGGGCACACATCCGCCATTAGAATTGCTAACAGCGGCTTGTCCGCTGTTAGACTGAATAAAAAATCCACTGTTAAACCTCCTTTTTCTTGTAGTGGCTCGTTCTGAATCCCTCACTATAAATAAAGGCATTTAGCCTATGTTTGTAATCAGACTTCGATTAAATAAATTTCAAAACACACGTTCTTTGTTTCCTTCAAGCTTTTGCTCTTTGTTGCTTAACTTAAGGTTTGTTTTATCATCTAGGGTATTCACCCCTTGGTGTGGCACCTTCGACTGGACACTTAGGGCTCTTAGCTCTTTATAGCTAATGGGTCCAAGTACTTTCCATCTAGGTTTCATAGGTTCGACTTTTTTGTTTTGTTATTCAGCTTGCGATGGTTAGGGTCATCTGCCCACGATTGCAGTAGTTCACATCATGACCCGATAGCCCAAGCCAACGTGGCCACCCTGGCTGACGCGGATAGCACACCCGACATGGACACTACGTCCGCCACAGATACCATCATGGACACCCTGTCCATCATGGATACCGTGCCCCATCGGAAGTAGGAGTTGGATACTGACGAGAGCATGAAAGCAATAGCCAGTCGACACTGGCCCGATCCCCAGCCCGAACCCCGGCCCGAGCCCCAGCACGGCCATGACACGAGTCACCACTCGAGCCATTGAACGAGCCTTGACCGTGCCCCAGCACGAGGGCCCATACCAGGTTCGACACGGCCCGACACCCCCACCTCGAGCCCGGCTACACGTCCCAGCGCCACCCGAAGCGTACGCCACATCCCGGAAGCACTGCCAGACCCCACTAAGAGGTTCTTAGCCGCGTCCCGACGCATTTTAAGTGCCCAACCAGCAGAAGAAGGATGGGAACAGAGGGACAACCTCTTTCATACGAGGTGCGTGATCCAGGGAAAGGTTTGTAGTATGGTGAACGATGGAGGAAGCTGTACCAATGCCGCGAGCATATAGTTGGTGGAAGGATTAGGGATTCCTACACAAAAACACCCTAACTCCTACAAGCTTCATTGGCTCAGTAATTGTGGAGAGCTAAAGGTCACACGACAGGTTCAACTTCCTTTTAACATTGGACGATACACTGATGTTGTTTTATGTGATGTAGTACCCATGGAGGCCCATATACTTCCTGTAGATAAAAAAGTGAGCCAAGAAGTAAAAGAGAGAGAGCTCAAGAAACGAGAGAAGGAAAGAGTGAGCCTTTGAGTGCAAAAACTGAAAATAAAATAATTAAAGAGCTAAAAAAAAGTAAGGGTGAGAGGAGAGAAAAGCTGTTAGCCATACATAGTGAGATCAAACAAACCCTAATCTCTAGAAAATCCCTCGTGGTCTTTCTCTATAAGGAATGTTTGATTTCTAACCCTAACACTTCTCTGCCTAGTGTTGTTGCTTCTCTTCTACAGGAATTCGATGACGTGTTCCCTGAAGAAATTCCAAGTGGGCTGCCACCACTTAGAGGAATTGAACACCAAATCGACTTGGTGCCCTGAGCAGCCTTGCCAAACAAGGCAGCCTATAGAACGAATCCTGAAGAAACCAAGAAGATTCAGAAGCAAGTAGAGGAGTTGATGGACAAGGGATATGTGAGGGAGAGCATGAGCCATTGTGCCGTACCAGTCATCCTTGTGCCAAAGAAGGAAGGAACTTGGAGGATGTGTGTCGACTGCCGTGCCATAAGTATCGACACCCTATCCCTAGGTTAGATGATATGCTTGATGAATTGCATGGTGCTACTATCTTCTCAAAAATTGATTTAAAGTCAGGCTATCACCAAATCTGAATGAAGGAAGGTGATGAATGGAAAACTGTCTCTAAAACTAAGCTAGGTCTATACGAATGGATGATCATGCCTTTTGGCTTATATAATGCACCTAGTACCTTCATGAGGTTAATGAATCAAGTCCTTAGGTCATTCATAGGGGAAATTGTGGTGGTTTATTTCGACGATATTCTGATTTATTCCAAAACCCTAGAAGATCTCCTAAAGCACTTAAAATTTGTCCTAGAAACCCTTAGGAAGAAACAATTATATGCTAACATGGCTAAGTGCACCTTTTGTACAGATCACCTTGTCTTTCTTGGTTTTGTTGTTAGCTCAGCAGGTATTAGGGTTGATGAGGACAAGATAGAAGCCATCAAATCTTAGCCAACACCCCAAAACATCACGAATGTTAGGAGTTTTCATGGGCATGCTAGTGGCAGACGCCCTCTTTCGAAAGTATGCCCTAATCTCTATCATTAGTACTAAATTCATCATCTTCGAATACATTAAGGAATAATATGCTACTGACCTTGATTTCAAGGACATCTTCGAAGCTTGTGAGCAGGGAGGATTTGAAATTTTTTACAAACAGGATGGCTACCTATTCAAGGAGTCCAAGCTTTGCCTACCTAACCATTCGTGCAAGACTATCTTTGTGAGTGATTTCAGCACTATTGTTGCCCCTCTCACGGCTATCATCAAGAAGAACACCCCGTTCAAGTGGGGGACAGCCCAACAAGAGACCTTTGATGCCTTGAAGAAGAAACTCACTGAAGCACCACCACTCATGCTGCCCGACTTCATTAAGCCTTTTGAAGTTGAATGTGATGCCTCTGAAGTGAGAATTAGAGTCGTCCTCATGCAAGAGAAGCGGCCCATAGCTTATTTTAGTGAGAAATTGAGTGGAGCCACACTCAATTATCCGACGTATAACAAAGAACTCTATGCCTTGGTAAGAGCCCTCAAGACGTGGCAACATTACTTGTGGCCCAAGGAGTTCATCATCCACACCGACCATGAATCTCTCCAGTATTTGAGAGCTCAACACAAGCTCAACAAGAGGCATGCTAGTGGCAGACGCCCTCTTTCGAAGGTATGCCCTAATCTCTATCATTAGTACTAAATTCATCGTCTTCGAATACATTAAGGAATAATATGCTACTGACCTTGATTTCAAGGACATCTTCGAAGCTTGTGAGCAGGGAGGATTTGAAAATTTTTTACAAACAGGATGGCTACCTATTCAAGGAGTCCAAGCTTTGCCTACCTAACCATTCGTGCAGGACTATCTTGATACTAGAAGCTCATGGAGGAGGGCTCATGGGGAACTTTGGAGTTTCCAAGACTGTGGTGATGACACTAGATTTGACGTGATTATTAGCCCCATTTAAGCGATATTTCCTAGCTTGAAACACGGTTTTAAGGGTAGTTTAGGGTGTTTTCACTCAATTGCACTATTTCCTATCGATTTGGTTACTTTGGCCCATTTCGGGTCTATTTGATGTATTTTCTAGTGTCTCGTTGAGTACACAGGTTTATGCCGTCAAATAAGGAGCCATTCGACGTGTTCGGGAAGCAATGGAACCTTGAGGAGTGAACCGGAATCAATCCAGAATCAAACTGGTCAAAGCACCTGCCCAACACTAATATTCTCGGCGAACACCAATTCAAACCTGTTGGTTTGGGTATTTGAATTAGTTGGGAACGGTGCAAAATAACGAAGAATAAAAATTATTAGTTTCATTTCGTCCTAGAATCCATTCAATAACTAATCAAAACTCTCGTCGAAGGAAAGAAGCAGCTTGTGAAGATGATCTCGGCGAGAAACATTCAAAGTTCTTACCGAGAACTTATGAAGGAAACATCAGAAAGACTTGTCGAGAATGCTGAATTATATTACATATAAGTTCTCAGCGAGAACTTAGGATTCTCGCCGAGAACTCCCCTGTTTTCCAGCACTGAATCGGAAAACCTATATAAGGAGGAGTGGCGCAAGTCAGACAGACATTATTCACTATTCATACACTTTTCATAATCGAGACTTCAGAGCTGAGAGAGGGAGTTTAGAGAGCATCGAAGAGTTCCCAGAGATATCTTGACACCATCTTCCCACCTCGGAGTGCTCGAAGCTAGGAGTGAAGATTGCCAGAGTTCGAAGCTTCGCCGGAGTCGTCAGAATTAGGTTTTACAGTTTCTATCTGTTCTCCTTTTGTATGATGAACTCCTCCATTGCTTTTGATTCTTCTATTATCAACATGAGTAGCTAAACTCGTTTAAAATTAGATTAGATGAACCCTAAGTGACCCGGGGCTTTAAAGCAGTCACGGATCAGCGGTAATTAAATTCAGACAGTTTCTCTTGCATGTTTGATTGTTCTTCATTCCCTGTGTTTCTTTTCTAGCTTGATTACCTAGACTAGATTCTTGTTAAGCTGAGGATAGTAGCGAATGTTCGCCTCACATTAGAACATCAAATCAACAATTAATCTAATCAATGGAGTAGGCCTTTCATAGGAACCATTTAGAATTAATCCACTGCTAGAGTAACTCATAAATCACTAGTAATCAAAAAACCTAATTTTGATACAAGAAAATCGAAAACAAACAAAGAATACATCTCAGGTAGGAAGAATAGAAAAGAACTGTAAAACCTAATTTTGATGAATCTGTGAAGCTTCAATCTCCGGAATCTTCAACTCCTAGCTCCGAGCACTCCGAGTTGGAAAGATGGCATCACGATCTCTCCGGGAACTCCGAGGATGCTCTCAACTCTCTCTCAACTTTCAAAGTCTGGAAATTAATTCATGGAAAAGTCTCTCAGATTTATGGTAGTCGGTTTGCTTAAATAGGGTTTCTCCAAAACCAGCTGGGAAAGGGAGGACTTCTCGCGAGAACTTTGAAAGTTCTCGCTGAGAACTTCAGTTCAATAGCCTTCTGTGTGTAACACCCCAATTTTATGAAATGTAAAACGACAACGTGTCCCGGGACAGACGATGACTCAAAGGTTGAAAAATACAACTTTGACCAACTACTTTCAAACCAACCATAAAACTAGGGTATTAACCGTCAAACATTTTGATGACACTCGATTTGACGTGATTATCAGCCTCATTTAAGCGACATTTCCTTGCTTAAGACATGGTTTTTAGGGTAGAATAACGAATATTCAATCAATTGCCCTATCTCGTGCCATTTGTGTTACCTTGGCCCGTTTCGGGTCTATTTGATGGTTTTCTAGTGTTTTTATGTTAGCACAGGTTTTTGCCGTCAAATAAAGTAGCCAAGGACGTGTCTAAGGCGTTGGAACCTCGAGGAATTGCACCGGAATCGATCCAAGGAGCCAATCAAGTCGAAACAATTCCTGCCCCGGTTTACAAAGGAGTTTTCGCCGAAAATACCTCAGCATTTTCGGCGAAAATATGTTCACAAATCCACTGATGACAACTGCAGAGAGTTTTCGACGAAAATACAAAGTTTTCGCCGAAAAACTATTGGACCGAAAATTACAGAAGAAATCAACCGGCGGGCTCCCCATTTACACCAAGATTTTCGGCGAAAATACCCTAGTATTTTCGGCAAAATATCAGGCAAAATCCGACTGAATTAGGGTTAAGTATAAATACTTAACCGGCGGCCCAAAATCAGAGATACGTCTCAGACAATACTTTTCATAATCATAATTCCAAGGATTCTCAAGAGTTCTGGAGCAAAGAGTTAGAGTTCGAAGAGCCGGAAAGAGATCGTGACGCCATCCCTTCCATCTCGAAGACTCGGAGCTAGGATTGCAGTTTACCGAAGATCGAAGTCTGCCAGAGTCGTCTTAATTAGGTTTTTCAGATTCTTTTATGTTCTTCCTCTGGATGATAAACTCTTTCTTTGTCTTTGATTCTTTTGTGATAAACATGAGTAGCTAAACTCTTAGAGCTTAAACTAGATGAACCCTAAGTGACCTAGGGCTTTAAAGCGATCACGGATCGGCGGTGATTAGATTCGAAGTTCAATCAGTTTCTCTTTCATGTTTGATTTGTTCTTCATTGTTCATGTTTCTTGTCTGGATTGATCACCTAGATTAGATTCTTGTTAAGCTAAGGATAGAAGCGAACGCTCGCCTTACTTTAAAACATCAAATTGAACAATTAACCTTATAATTGGAGCGTGCCTTTCGTAGGAACCGGTTAGGGTTAATCCACTGCAAGAGTAACTCATAAATTATTAGTAATTCCACCAGTTAAGTTAAGTCATTGCGAGAGGCGACCGTATCCGGGCGACTAATTAATCTTGGTAGCTAGAACGGATAGAGCGAACGTTCGCCGGTCTTAAACCTAAGGGTAAGGAGTTATGGTGGTGTCTTAGAATTGATTGAATGAGAATCGAAATCCGCTGATCTGTTGATTGCCAATGCTCTGGGGACACTACAAAAAAACGAGAGTTTAGCGCCGGTTGAAACCGCGCTTTAGCGTCGGTCATTGACCGACGCTAAAATATTTAGCGTCGCTTACAAGAAGCGACGCTAAAAGTAGCGACACTAAATTTTAGCGTCGGTTCTTCCACGACCGACGCTAATATTAAACCACGACCGACGCTAATTTTGAGCTGACCGAAATGAATCGCTGACCAACCCAATTTTTTTTTGTTTTCAGATTTGGTCACTCCATTTTCCAGTTATGCATCTTGGTCACTAAGATTTATTAGGTCATCCTTTTGGTCACTTAAATTTATTATGTCATATTTTTTTGGTGCTTTTAGATTTATTAGGTCTTTTTTTTTGTGCTGGCGGCGGCAACGGTGGCAGCGACGACAGCGGCGACGATGGTGGTGACGATGGCGGCGACGGCAGTGGCGATGGCAGCGATGACGGAGAAGAGGAGAAGAAGAGGAAGAAGAGGAAGATGAAGAAGAGGAAGAAGGTGGATCTGGAGATCTAGAAAAGGAAGTAGAGGAACAGGAAGAAGAAAGAGGAAGAAGAGGAAGGCTGGTCAGAAAAAGGGAAGAGGAAGAAGAAGGCTGGAGGAGGAAGAAGAAAGAGGAAGAAGAAGAATGAAGGTCAGAAAAATGGAAGAGGAAGAAGAAGGCTGGAGGAGGAAGAAGGAAGAAAATGGAGGAAGGAGAAGGAAGAAAATGGAAGAGGAAGAAGAAGGTTGGAGGAGGAAGAAGGAAGAAAATGGAGGAGGAAGAAGGAAGAAAATGGAAGAGGAAGAAGAAGGTTGGAGGAGGAAGAAGGAAAAAAATGGAGGAGGAAGAAGGAAGAAAATGGAAGAGGAAGAAGAAGGTTGGAGGAGGAAGAAGAAGGCTGAGAGAGATGAGATTAGGGTTAGGGTGGCGGCTGTTTTAGCGTCGGTCGGTAACCAACGCTAAAACATGTCGGTAACCGACGCTAAAGCTGGTTGGCTTCGTTTCCGACCGAAAACCAAATTTAGCGTCGGTTATCGACATGTTTTAGCGTCGGTCGATAAGCGACCGACGCTAAACCCTTGGTCAAACGCGAGTCAAGGGTTTAGCGTCGGTTCCTCACTGACCGACGCTAAATACTTCCCCTCCGAGCGACGCTAAAGGCCTTTTTTTGTAGTGGGAACGAAGGGGGATTCAAAGTCTAAGTTCGTCTGTCATCTCTGTTTTAATCAACCAATTTCCATTCTGTTCTTAGTTTCAATTTTTAATTTTTCTGCATTTCTTAGAATTAGAAGTCGTGGAACTCACACCACGCACGAAGTGCTTAAACCTGAGTAATTTGCTAGTTTATATGAGTAGTCAATCATTAGAAGACCCGTGGAATACGATCTACCCTAGCTTGTTAGCTTTGTTAGTTATTTGATTGAACGCACGCACAACGACTGCGGTTCATCACATTTACAGCGGAATTGGGCCCAACGACTTGAGAGCAATTCTCAAAGTCGCCATTACACCGTCTCATGATCCACTGCTCCGGCACGCCTTAAGAAACTCCGGTGGCCCGTTGCTTGTCCAGGAAATTCCTGCAAAACTGGTGGGTGGCTCGGGGTCAGTCCATTATCATGAATATTCCGTATAAACATGAATAAACACATTTAATGGAATTAACAACGCAAACTAGTAATTCCATAGTCATCCTCCCGTAACGGAGATTACCGTTACCATCTATCGAATGACTTGACACAAGGAATATTAATCTAATATTCCAAACACGACCTATATGTGAAATATTAACACACATAATCACAAGTCAATAAGACATCACATGAGCTATTCCAATAGTACCACACAACATCGAGATCAACTCGATCAACTTTCATCAACCAATAGGGCGTCCCCTCTTCCCGCCTAGCTAACCTCTACGCCATCATCGATAAGGCTTACTTCTGAGCCTGTAATAGGGACTTCACAAGAGTCGCTATTCTTCCCGACTACCATGAATCGATTGGGGCTATCAATACCCAACTCCCATCATCCGGTCGGGGCTAATTCTACCCAACTCTTATCATCCGGTTGGGGCTATATGTACTCATCTATCGTGAATCGATTGGGGCTAACAATACCAACTCCCATCACCCGGTAGGAACCCGTATCCATCGATGCTCCCGGCGGAGGACTAGCTAGCGAGGCTTTACTTTCCACCTGTATACACAAGGTGCCAAACATCATCAGGTACATCACGGTTTAACCATAACCTATCGAATCAAACATAATTAGGTATAAAACCAATGGTTCCGGAAAGATGGAACTTTCCGTAGAAACGACACCTTGTTGTCAAAACCAAGACTTTCCGTCTCAATTTCCAGGTAAGTAGGGGAGTCACTCGGACTACTTAAGTCCCTCTAACCTTAGGCATCATAACTTTATAAACCGGAATTAATGAGGATCCGCGTCACTCATTACTCTGAACAACTAAGAAACAACAGTTAGTCATCCAAATCATCAAGGTATTATAGTAACTACAAGTAATAGATTTATAGTTTATATGGATTTAACAATCCATCACGTCATCCATTGGTTTAACTAACCACCAAAGCAATCGAAGCCACATCGTTTCACATGCGATCTTATTCCGAGTTAAATCTAACCCTCGGAAGATAGCTGATTTGAATAGGAGTTATGGGTGAGATATAAGTCCTCGTAATAATATCATAACAATCATTACGTCATACTAAGGAATTAATATTCCCTAAGGAGTATAACACTTACCCAATAATCCAACACTTCTATTCATCCGATAAATCCAATATTCCGTGTTAAGGTGATTACCGGAGCTCATTTCCAAAATAATTGGAATGGAAATACTTAATTAAACAATTTTAGTTAATGGAATGTAAATTAACTAATAAAAATATTAGGAATTTACCCCCTTAAGCCAGCCCACCTATAAATCGAGTCGGTTGACTTGGAAATCGGTTTCGTAGCTTGAATCGGATGGAAATAAGGAGTTAACGAACCGTCGTAACTACCGGGCCAAATTGTACTAGCTGAAAAGTTAGTTGGGCCAAATCTGTCACCATTTAAAGTTTAGGATTAAACTAAGAGAATAGAATATATGAGGGGCCAAACTGTCAAAGACTAATAGGCTTGGACCCCGATAGTAATTAAATTAAATTGGAGGACTGAACTGTCACCTATAGAATTTGGGTGACCAAACTGCAACTATTCCATCTTCTTCATTTTGCAGGAGACTACACCCTCCTTTTGGAAAAACTCCGGTGAAGCTCCGATTCCCCTATTTTTCGCACGAAACTACCTTTTGAAGGTTGGAAAAGATTTCCATGCTTAAGACGATGTCGAGTTTGTATTTTCCAAGGATTTGGCATGTTTGGAACGCTCCGCCGCAACTCTCGTCGGAGCTACGACGGTGAGGTTCCGTGACTCAAAGTCGAAGGCTTGTTGGCTTTTACAGCCGACTCCGAAGCCTCTCGATGCCATCTGGAGTACCCAAAAGTCAAGGTCACGAGAAAGAAAGGAGTGAAAGGTCGGTTCTTAGTGTGGTCGATGGGGTAACTCCATTTTGTCGTTACTCAGGCCAATAATGGAGGTGGAGAGCTGTGAATTCAAGATGTGATAATTTACAATCATCAAAACCCGACCAACATCCATTATATGAAGGATTGGTCATGCTTGGAACAGAGAAGCGGCGGCGGCTTCTGCTAATTGGAGAAGGAGATGCTGATGTGGGGGTGACGTCACTATGATGTCATCAGCTATCAAAACTACGTCGTTTTGAAGAAAGACTGAAAATTAATAAAAATAAAGGATTTGCTAGAGCAGGGACTTGAACTTGTGACCTTTAGGTTGTTGGTTTAGTTCCTCAACCAACTCAGCCAAGCAGAATTCTTGACTTCCATGCAACCGTGTTCCATTAACCCTTACCCGCCTTCCTTTGGAATCTGAGTTTAACCAAATTATAAAACCATTTGATTAACGAGGTCTACCGTATCGAACACTTCACGCTATACCGCAAGAGTCGAGTCGGTCGCATAACCTCTCGCTCCGCCTTTCATGAGTGAACTTAACTTGTCTCGAAATCATTTAATCATCAATTTACGGTCATTTCTCAAACGTATGGAATAAAATTCAAAAAAAATTTGGTTCGGAGATTCGGGGTGTAACACTGTGTCGCCTGTTTGCAAAACTCTTCGGCGAGAACTTTGAGAGTTCTCGCCGAGAACTTCTTCTTTGATTCTCCTGGAAGTTCTGTGTTCAAACTCCTCAGCGAGAATTATGAAAGTTCTCGCCGAAAACTTCGGTGTTGGCAGGGAGGTGTTTGGTTTCTGACTTGTATGATTTCTGGATCGACTTCGGGCTTTTCTTCGAGGTTCCTTCTCTTCCCGAGCACGTCCGTGACTACGTTATTAATGACAAAAACCTGTGCATTCACAAAGCACTAGAAAACACATCAAATAGACCCATAACGGGCCAACATAACCAAAATGGTAAGAAATGGAGCAATCGAGTGAAAACACCTTAAACTACCCTAAAAATTGTGACTCAATCAAGGAAATGTCACTTAAATGAGGCTGATAATCACGTGAAATCGAGTGTCATCAAATACCCCATATTTAAGCTTTTGCTTGTCCTCAAGCAAACTGAACTAGAACGCACTCAGATTCACAAATGACAAGATCGATCAACTTAAGATTCAAGCCTTCACAATGAATTATTAAACCGCTACTCCTAGAACAAATGACCTAACATGCATACACGTCAACCAAACAACCTGGTCTCACTAATTATCTGCACTCAACAAGGAGCAATCACCAATCAAGCACAAATCCGACCTAACCAACTAGACTCCTCACACAGATAATATTTAGTACAAGGGGGACTCTCGCACTCTGTGTTTAGGGACGTGTTTCTGCTCTCAATCACTTTCTCGCCGAAGTATGTCATAAGTTTGCAAGGGACTGTATCGATTCCTACACAACAAGGGTTTATGATGAATGGATGATGGGATGAATGATGGAATTGGCTTTGGTGCGGCATAGCTTTCGACTAACTTCCCTCGAATCTAGCTTATGGCTACCTACCGTCTAACCAGACACGGGTGGAATAGTGTATGCTCGTCCTATGATACCCTCAAGCAACCTAGCACTTTATTTTGCATTTTTTCTATTTCTGAATTTTTCTGACTTTTTCTTTACATTTTCTATGACTTCGTTCTTCCATATGTAGGGAGAAGAACGTTATTGACTATACTACTAAACTTTGTTCGAACTTTTTCTATTTTTCTCTTCTTTTTCGATTTTTCTTTCTTTTTTTTCTTCTCTTTTTTTTCTTAGTGCCATATTTTTAGTTGCTGAAGGGGTGGGTTATTAAGACCACGTTTATGGCTATAGGCAGGTTAACCACAACGACTTCATGTTGGCTAATTAGACTATACTGGTAGGATTTTCACAAACCGACTTCATGTAGGCAATCTAATACTACTGGGTGTATTTCATGCATATGATCCTATGATTGACCTATGTTTTCCCCGTATTTGATCCCTTTATATCATGATTTATGTGCTTCTGAGCCACTTTGCGCATTTTATACTGTTGCTGCCTGGGGGTCACTTGTGGCCCCATTTGATATGTCTTCTAGTTTTATTTGTGCATTTTAGGGATACCATGATTGTAGAGGTGAAAAGGAATCCATAGGATCAAACAGGAGCTTCATCGGAGTTCGAACGAGGGAGATACGAGCGTTGCAAAATTGCAATTTCTCTGTTTGCACCGTGCATCACCCGTGCAGGGGTGCACGGCGTGCACTGTCCCCTGCACTATAAAAACTCACGTTTTTTTACTATTTTGGGGCATTCTTTCATCTCCCTTGAACCCCAAACATATACCCATAAACCCTAGGGCGCATTTTTGGAGCAATTTGGAGCCATTGGAGCTAGGATTGAAGCCAACAAACCTTGGGAGAAGTGCTACAAGTGGAGAAGTGAAGATCATCACAAAGATTCATCCATGGTGTGCTTGGTGACCATTCTTCTTTCTCTTCTCTTTACTCCCTTGGCCATGTGTGGCTAAGTTTCTAGGGTGCATCTTGGATGGGTAGATTAGTTGTGCCATGATAGAGGCATGATTGTATAGATTGGCCATGATTGATCTTGGTTGTATGAGGATGATTTCTAGACTTGTTCTTAATGCCATTTTTATGCCATGTTTGCTTGATTTGGTCTATTCAATGTGATTTGATGCATGAGAGTGCTAGGATTGCATGGATTGTAGGTCTAAGGATTGTAGTGAGTGTGTTCTAAGACATTAGATCATCTTGTTTCAACCATAGTTGCATGATTTCTCTCTTAGACATTTTATCGAACACTTGGTGTGCACTTGGTTTTTCATGCAATTGAGCTTTAATAGGTCTTTTGGTGATTCTCTTAGTGTTAAGACATTGATATGAGAGTGTTGTGCCTACCCTTATGGTCATAGAGTTCTAGGAGAGGGTTTTGTGACTTGGCATTTCATCAAACACTTAGAGTGCATCCTTAGTCACTTAGCTTGAGAGCGAGAGTCTAAGTTGAGTGGTGCTAGGATAGGGATTTGGTGCTACGAGAGTGCATTGAGTCTATAGAAGTGAATTGCATGGTCTTCCGATTGCAAACTCAACCTTGATTGGCTTGTTTGTTCAATTAGTCCTCTTGAGCATGATGAAACTATCCTTCCAAGTGAACCTCCTTTGTCTTTTATTTGAACCACTTTGCTCTCTTGTTTAATCTTTGTTAGTATTGTTAGCCTTTGCCTTTATTTCTGAATTTCTTATTCAAACCAAAACCAATTTCAAATGTCTAGACCGTCTATGAGAAGTGTGAGTATTAGCCATTGAGAGAACCCATGGAATACGACCTTGATTGTTAATAATCGAACTTCCATAGTTGATTATTGGCACGTCAAGTTTTTGGCGCCGTTGCCGGGGACTTTCTCAATCCTAAGAAAGCATTTAGTAGTGGACCGATCTATTCACTTCCTTCCGTTTTAGTTTTGCTTCTTTGTTATTTGTTTGTTTGGTTTTGTTATCCCGCATTGTCGTGTTACTTTGGTGTCTTGTTGAGCTTGTGTGTAGGTACCTTGTGCTAGTGTATGAGTCGATTCCAAGCACAACCTCAATGCCTCGAGCAAGTTATTGATCCACCAACCCGTTCTCTACCTCATTTAGTTCATGGGAGCAAGATTCCTAGTGGGATGAATCCGTGGCATGGAAATCATGGGTATGGTACCTATCAAGGTTGAAATCCTTCTCCAAACCCATACTATGATCATCAACCATCATCCAACTACTACCAAGGGACTTATGAGGGAGATCGTCAATGGTGGGGTCAAGATGAACAAGCTTCAACACTAAGGTGGATTGAACAATGTCCCTCTCCACCTTCACTCTACCATCAAATCTTGCCAGAGTATCATCAAGAGGAGTTCACAAGCCATGAACAACATTCTCCACCGCTTTCCATACTAGAAGGGCTCTTGAAGATGGTGGAAGAAAGTGAGCATCCTCAAGAGGAGTTCATGAGCCATGAGCAACACTTTCCACCTTCTTCCATGCTAGAGGAGATCTTGAAAATTGCGGATGAAAATGTGGTTCGGATTAATCACATGGCTCAAACTATGAAGCTCATGAAAGAAGTCTTAGAGAGTGAAAGTTGGCCCAACAAGATGGAGCATGTTTATGATGATGAGGATGATACTTGTGAATCCGAAGAGCTTGACATGGAAGAAGATTTGGTAGTAGAGGAGATTGAAGGACACATTCTTCCCGATGACACACCGAGCGACTATGGGGCATGGAAAGAAGAATCAAGGAGGCTTGAGGATGATGACACTTTAGAGGAGGTGAGACATGATGTGAAGACTCTTCAAGAAGAGGTTGCACCTAGAGTGGAGCACTTGAGTTTACAACATCAACCTTTGATTGTGGTGCAACCAACGAGACGAAGAGTACTCTTCAATCTTCTTGCTTGGTCATGAACTACTTGTGCCAAGAGACTAGGGACACATGCATCTCGACCCCTCCTAAGGTAGTCATGAGAGTGGAGCCGCATCTACTTGACTCTAAGGACTCCTTGGATGACATTTTCAACTTGGAGAGAATGGAGATCAATTGCGATGCCATACCGTACTCCCTCTTCCTTCATCAAGTTTCTCAATCCAAGGGTAGGAAGCCATGTCAAGGTAACATTTGGCACTCAAGCTTAGCGCATTGGTCATTCTACCCTTTGCTTATATCGTTACTTGGAGCTCAACTTTCGTCTTGGAAGACACTACTTTCCATTAAGGAGGTGTTAAGTTGGACACCATAACATAGGTATCGTCGAGCTAGAGACGTTAAAGAAGCGCTTCATGGGAGGCACCCCATGGTATCTTTACTTTTTCGCTTTTGTGTTTTTGTGTTATTTTAGCTCTTTGAATAAGGTTTGGCAAGAACTTGGGAATCACTCTTCACCAAGGACCTTATGGGACTCTCTACTACCACTCCCCTCTCCTATGCTTTTCTCTACCAACGCGGTAATCTCGTTCGACCTTACTCCCTCTCTCTCTTGACCATTGAGGACAATGCTCATGCTAGTCGTAGGGGGAATTTGAGGTTTGGTATGATTGTTTGTGGTAGAAATATAATTGTGCCCTATGATAGTGGATGTCTTGTGCTAGGTAACATGCTTATTTGTGTCTTTGTAACTCTGCCTTAGCATGTTGTTTTCATGTTGTTTGATCCACTATCACCTCTTTTGCTTGTTAAATGCTTAACTCGAGTAAACTCTATTTGTTTTGACAAGCCACGTGATTGTATGGTGAGAACATGCGTGATAGCTGGAGTTTTTCAATGTAAAGTGTGAACTGGTTTTATTCCAATGCTTTTTAAACCCTTTCACAACAAGTCTGAAACTAGTCTTTGTTAAATATGCGGTCCAGTAACTTGACAAAGTGTTCTTATCTTCGATAGGTACCATTTTTGTGTAGTGTTCAGAGTCGGTCGAAGTTTCCTGGAGTCTAGGACATAGGGTAGGAAAGTGAGGTTTACAATGTGTGAGTAAGATGACATTTGTGTCCAAATGAGCGATAGACGTGCGTAGGAGCCGCTTGGTTGAGATCCACCACGAGCTGGCAATACGTTGCCCGCCCATTGCTTAGTCCCCAAAGGGGAAGTCTCAGTGTGGCATTCTCCTTCTCAACCCCTCCAGGCGTAGGTAGCGTTTAGGATAACGCGGTCCCCAATGGGGCTGGCTGCTCCGTACCTGCACGGGTCTCCCAATGCTCCTACTGGTAAGACAAAAGAGTCTAGTAAAAAACTTGCTTTCTGAAGTTGCTACCAATAGAAAGACCAAAAGCCAAGAAAAAGTGAGTTGTGGGAAGAAAAAGAGGGGGTAGAATTGTAATAGCCTAGAGTCCTTTCATAAAAGCCAAAAAATCTAAAAGTGTGAGGATGAGTGTACTACCCCCTCCGCACATGTTGACCAATGTCGGCCGGACCCATTACTTTCCCTCCGTTCATGTGTAGGATCCAGGAATAAGTGAACCGTCCAGTAACCGATGCTTTTGTCAAGTTGTTCGACCTTATGTCTAGTAAGATCTAGTTTGGTTTTTGTTGTGAAAAAAGGTTTTTGGTGAGATTTTGGGATCCTTTACCTTGCTTAAACTCGGGCTATCAAAATGTGGTTCAACGAGCTTAAAGATCTTTTGGCTTGTTTAAATGGTTAGTGCGTTAGTGTAAGTATTTGCTTGCTTGAGGACAAGCTTCGGGTTAGTCATAGGGAGTTTGATGTGATATTATTTCATGCATTATGAGCCTACTATTGACCTATGTTTTCCCCGTATTTGATCCCTTTTATATCATGATTTCTGTGCTTCTGAGTTACTTTGCGCATTTTACACTGTTGCTGCGCGGGGGTCACTTGTGGCCCCATTTGATATGCCTTCTAGTTGTATTTGTGCATTTTTCAGGGAATGACTTGATAGTAGAGGTGAAAAGGAATCCATAGGATCAAACGGGAGCTTAATCGGGGTTCGGACGAAGGGAGATACGAGAGTTGCAAAATTGTAATTTCTCTGTTTGCACCGTGCACCACCCGTGCAGAGGTGCACGCGTGCACTGTCCCCTGCACTATAAAAACTCACGTTTTTTTTACTATTTTAGGGCATTCTTTCATCTCCCTTGAACCCCAAACACATACCCACGAACCCATAAACCCTAGAGCGCATTTTTGGAGAAATTTGGAGCCATTGGAGCTAGGATTGAAGCCAACAAACCTTGGGAGAAGTGCTACAAGTGGAGAAGTGAAGATCATCACAAAGATTCATCCATGGTGTTCTTGGTGACCATTCTTCTTTCTCTTCTCTTTACTCCCTTGGCCATGTGTGGCTAAGTTTCTAGGGTGCATCTTGGATGGGTAGATTAGTTGTGCCATGATAGAGGCATGATTGTATTGATTGGCCATGATTGATCTTGGTTGTATGAGGATGATTTCTAGACTTGTTCTTAATGCCATTTTTATGTCATGTTTGCTTGATTTGGTCTATTCAATGTGATTTGATGCATGAGAGTGCTAGGATTGCATGGATTGTAGGTCTAGGGATTGAAGTGAGTGTGTTCTAAGACATTAAATCATCTTATTTCAACCATAGTTGCATGATTTCTCTCTTAGACATTTTATCGAACACTTGGTGTGCACCTGTTTTTTCATGCAATTGAGCTTTAATAGGTCTTTTGGTGATTCTCTTAGTGTTAAGACTTTTATATGAGAGTGTTGTGCCTACCCTTGTGGTCATAGAGTTCTAAGAGAGGTTTTTGTGACTTGGCATTTCATCAAACACTTAGAGTGCATCCTTAGTCACTTAGCTTGAGAGCGAGAGCCTAAGTTGAGTTGTGCTAGGATAAGGATTTGGTGCTACAAGAGTGCATTGAGTCTATAGAAGTGCATTGCATGGTCATCCGATTGCAAACTCAACCTTGATTGGCTTGTTTGTTCAATTAGTCCTCTTGAGCATGATGAAACTATCCTTCCAAGTGAACCTCCTTTGTCTTTTATTTGAACCACTTTGCTCTCTTGTTTAATCTTTGTTAGTATTGTTAGCCTGCCTTTATTTCTGAATTTCTTATTCAAACCAAAACCAATTTCAAATGTCTAGACCGTCTATGAGAAGTGTGAGTATTAGCCATTGAGAGATCCCCATGGAATACGACCTTGATTGTTAATAATCGAACTTCCATAGTTGATTATTGGCATGTCAACTACCACAGGGGATTAACGGGGTGATGAAAAACATGGGAAATGGTTGTAATGTATAACGAACCAAAAGAAGGGCCAAGCTCAAGGGTTTACACCTAATGGATTTATCGTTAGGTTGGCTTCTGGTTTAGTAGCTGATTCTAGGTGCCTCTATCTTCCTAGAACTCGTGTCATCGTGTGATCTCGAATAGGTCTCATGCAAATTCTAACTCATTCAAGGTACGAGAAAGCCACTAAAAAATAATTGAAATTGCAAGCTACGTGCAATAGATCAAAAGCTCACTATTGGTTTGCTAGTCGAATTCGGTCATTTTCATGCAATCAAGTTGAAATACTACAAGCGTGATAAAATTTTCTGTTCTGACCAGGCAATAAAGCATCAATGCAGGTTCTAGGTTAAGCAGTCTAAGCATCATTATGAAAGATTGAAGAACAACTTAACATCAAAAGTCAAGAATCGAGTAATTCTATGCCAGAGGAATGAATTAGGCCACGAAATCACAGAAAATCACACAAGATCATGCAAACATGCAAATTCTAACTCCTACCCCATACTTAAATTGTTATGTGTCCTCACAGGAGTAAATTAGGAAAGAGATATGCGGAGAACCTGGAACGAGATGGTCGGTGTAGGGGATGAACACGAATAGTCTGGAGTGGAGCGGAGTAGCTACAAAAGTTCATACAAAACAAAAACAACAAAAAGATCAAAAGGAAACTGGGAAAAGTGTCCCGGATCCACATAGAATAAAATTCGAAACGAAGAAGGTTAGGGAAAATTTTTGAAAATATTTTAACTCTGTTTTTGAAAATTTTCAAAAAAAATTCTGACAGAACTAAAGTTCTCGCCGAGAAGTTTGAAGTTCTCGGCGAAAACTTATTTGAAAACAGAACAGAGGGTTTTGACGAGAAAAGGCAGACCTTAAAAAGCCAAAGTTCTCGGTGAGAACTTTGAAGTTTTCATCGAGAACCTGTTTGAAAACAATTTGAAAACCAGAAACTTTGGAAACACTTTCTCGCCGAGAATTTGGTAGTTCTCGGCGAGGAGTTTTGACCTGACAAAAATAAAACAGACGAAAAAAACTAAAATTGACACTTTGGCTCCCTTAACCCAACTCGAACGAAGAAAAACTAACTCAACAAAATTTAAAACGAACTCCAGCTGTGGGTTGCCTCCTATGAAGCGCTCTTGCTTAACGTCCTTGAGCCGGACGATACCTGGTTATTGACCCCAACTCAAGAGCTCCTTGAAGTCAATCACTTTCTTCAAGGTCAGTGGTTGAGTGCCAAATAACACTCCAGAAGGATGAAGATGCAGCCGGTAATGCTCCAGTAGATCGTGGTTTTGTTTGGATGACCTGTTCTTCTCGAATTCTCCTACTGGAGGAGGAAAGAGGTAGTATGGTGTGGCACAAGCAATGAGCTCAGTCTTCTCCACCTGATGGTCATCCAGGGGTCTCTCAGGATCGAGTATGTATACTTCCAAATCCATGACCTTATCGCTTTCCACGTGCTCATCTCTGGCTTGAACTACAAGTTGGTTCGGAGAAGGGTAGGTGAGGATATCTCCTCAATTTCTATGTGCTCCTCTTCAGCTTCAACTTCAGGATGGATAGGATCTATGTCTTCATCAACCACCTCTGTTAGTGATTCTTCATCGGATACATCTAGCTCACAAAAGTCATGAGCTAGATCAACATGTTCATCCTCTACCAACTCTTGAATATCTTCTTCTATAAGTTGATTGGATTGCTTGAACTCGACATCCACCGTAAGATGAGCTTGTAGTATGGAAGTGATATTCTCCAAGAGGGATTCTATTCTCGCCGTCCGTTGTTGATTTTGATGAGCCTGTAGATCTATCTCTTGGTGACCTTGGTGGTGGTGTGTAGCTTCTGGCTCTTGCCATGGCGGCAAGGGGTGAAGGTTCCTCATACCAGCTTGTCGTAGGTGGTTGTTCATTCCATCCTTGGTTATCTTCAACATATGGTTCTTCATTGATGTACAACCCTAGATACTGGTCATACCACCTGTTGTCCTGCATCTCAAAACTCAGAAGCACTGCCCATGTAAATCATGAAAAGATGGGGGGAAAATAAATGATAAGATGGAAAGGTAGAAGAATAAAATGCCAACTCTTCTTTCAAACAATATAGAAGAGTCCCCGGCAATGGCGCCAATTTGATGAATGTTGTAATGCATTTCGTCAAATAACTACCAAGCTAGAAACGAGGTAAATCCATCTACTCAAATGAGTTGACAAATTACTCAAGTTTAAACATGTTGTGCGTGGTGTGAGTTCCATGACTTCTAATCTATGAAGCAGGAAAATTGAAATGAAAACAGAAAGCAAATTGAAAGGTTGATTGACTTGACAGGATGACAGACAAGCTTAGATTTCGAATCCCCCTAAGATCACCAGAACATTGGCGATCACAAGACCAACGGTTTTCAATCCCGATTCATTCAGTTCTCAGACACCACCATAACTCCTGACCCTTAGGTTTAAGACTGGCAAACGTTCGCTCTATCCGATCTAACTCCCAAGATTAATTACCGTCTGTGCGTTCGCTTCTGCAACAGAAAACTAACTGGCGCGATTACTAGTGATTTATGAGTTACTCTAGCAGTGGATTAATCATAAATGGTTCCTACGAAAGGCCTACTCCATTGAATAGATTAATTGTTGATTTGATGTTCTAAAGTGAGGCGAACGTTTGTGTAACATCCATACCAAATCGACCCGAGTTTACCCGTGGTCGAACCGGTATGAGTGTCACTTGAAGATACAGCAATAAAATAGAATGAAGAACAACACTGAAAAATGAAGTAAAACGTAAATCAAGAGTACGTCGGAAGCGCTTCCATTAAATAAAACCGAGTACAAACTGAAATCCGAAATCCAAAACTCATATGATTACAAAATTCCCAACCAAATGTGTCAACTGAAACATAAAACCAAAACAATGGTCACTCCAAAGTAGTCTACTAATCTTCACTTCAGAAGTCCAACCTGCAACTTCACTGAACTCAACCGAACACCTGAACTTCGACTCACTCTCACTACCACGCGAACCTGAAAAGAGAAACTCGGGGGGATCAATTTCCTATTGAAATTGAGTGAACCCACTGGGTTTAACTATGCGCCGAACCTAGCCTGAAAGAGTGATTCCAAACTCCGCACACACACCAACAGTGGAACCAGACACATCCATTCATATTTTAGTTCCTAACAATAAGCTAGGCGACCACATAAGGTTCAATTCTGATTCAACATCCACAAACACTACAACAGACGGACGATTTAGTGGCAGGCCGCGTCGTGCTTTGTGGCAGGCAGCCTGCCACTAAACACAGTGCTTACTCGCAGGCGGGGCCTGCCACTAAGCACGACGCGGCCTGCGAGTAAAGCAGCTGCGAGGAAGCCCAACACGTGGCAGGCCCCGCCTGCGAGTAAGCTACTCGCAGGCAGGTGGTTAGTGGCAGGCGCCTGCCACTAAGCTTAGTGGCAGGCAGGTGGTTAGTGGCAGGCCATTGGTTAGTGGCAGGCGCCTACCACTAAGCTTAGTGGCAGGCGCGTGGTTAGTGGCAGGCCGCCTGCCACTAATATTAGTCACTTAAGTTTATGATTATTACTGTCTAGTCACTAAATTTCTGTTTTTTCATGTGTCATTCCCGTTGTTTCTAGGCAGTCACTTAACTTTCTGATTATTGTTATCTGGTCACTAAATTTCTGATCTTTTTGTTTCATCCCTTTTCGTTTATAGGTAGTCACTCAACTTTTTTATCATTGCTATATGGTCACTAAATTTCTAGTTATCCCAATCGTTTCATCCCCATCTTGAAACCCTATGTCAATGGTGGTTTCAGATACATGAACTAAGTCGCCTTCCTGAAAAAGCTCCTCACATGTCAATTTTTGGCCTTAACAATCCATCTTTATAGTCTATGAACTTCTTCACCAGTGCAGAGAGATTGTGTGTTGTGGGCTTAGATTTGGAAGAAATGGGTTTCAATTGGGAGAGATCAGATGGTTTATTGGATTTAACGAGGGCTCTCGAGAAGGAGGAGGAAGAAGAAGATGCGGAAGAGCGGGAAGAATGGTAGGAATTGTAGCGGGACGCCATTAATGATGTGAAGAAGAAAATAAAGATGAGAGTTTTGATTGAAGAGGATGGGAATCAAGGAAGTGAAGCGGAGGAATTTGAGGAAGAAGAAGAAAAATGGAAAGAAAGATATATGGAGGCGCGGAAGGAGGATTTGTTTCAGCGAAAGTGAATTTCATAGGAGCAGACAAGCTAGTGGCAGGCCGGGCTTACTCACAGGCGCCTGCCACAAGCTAGTGGCAGGCCGGGCTTACTCGCAGGCCGCCTGCCACAAGCTAGTGGCAGGCCGGGCTTACTCGCAGGCCGCCTGCCACTAGCTAGTGGCAGACCGCGCTTACTCGCAGGCCGCCTGCCACTAACAGCTGGCAGGCCTGCTGTTACTTGCAGCCCACAAGGCTGCCTGCCACTAAGCCCACCCCGCCTGCCACTAGCTTAGTGGCAGGCAGCCCGTTCGCCTGCGAGTAAATCATCTTTATGTTGTAGTGAAATCACGATAACATTAGTACACGAGAAATCAACATGCATAAGCTCGACATCATACCACAACCAGCTCATCATAATAACAAAGATCATCATTCCTACAGTTCACCATTACCTCACATACATACGATTTAGCATTACATCACATACAAGCAGTTTAGCATCACAAGACAGGTTTTCATCAATGCACACACATGCATCCATATTCATACACATTTACACATACACCGCATTCCCCTTTCAATTATCTAAGTGATCACACAGGTACACTCCTCAAACCAATGCCCAGAACTCACAATCTCAACAGTATAACCCAAATCATCAATTCACAAATACAACAATATAACCAAAATCATGAAGCACACGGCTGAGCCTTACATCACAATACATCTCACTATCACTAACAACACTTCCACTCACACATCAACCACACCACTAGCATTGCATAGATTCACAATTACCAACATCCTTAATCATAAACCATCCAACCCCTAACTCACATCTCAGCACGACAACCCAATTCACAACACATCACAAGGCACTTCAAAAACACATCTAATACACACATCAAACACAAAACACACACGCATCTCATTTCCATTATCTATGTGAGTTCATTAGGCGCCATAAGGAGTTGTTCCCCCACTACCCTACCGGCCAGATGCACCTCCCTACCGCATGGGAGGTCCTCGTGCTCCCCTACCGCATGGGGAACAAGTCATAATTTCTACAATTCTACAATATCACTCCCCGTCAGGAGACTAATCTACTAGTCCGTCGGTAGGCCCTAACCACCAGTTTGTCGGTGGGTGAAACACAATTCTATGGGGTAACATTGGCTCCTTTCAGTTCTATCATTTTAGTCCCATTAACACAATCATAACAATTACACACACCCACTAAACAATTTCATTTAACCAAATCCATTCACTCAATTCCACTTCCCAATTCCATGTACCAATTCCATACACCAATTCCACTTCACAATTTCACAACACGGTTACACAACATAATTACACTCAACCAATTCCACGTATCAAATCCATGTTACAACTCTACACTAAACCACAACCAACAACTATTGGTACAATTACAGAAATTCAGTTCATCCCATTCCATCCAATCTCACATTCCTAGTTCAAATTCATTAGCCATCATCTTTCATCCCAATCCCCACATCACACATCAATTGGCACAAACATAAGACAGTAATCACAAGTTAGTTATTCAGTTTTACTCTAAAGGTTTCATGCAAGACCTAGTTCTATTCCAAGTCCAGTTTCAACTCCTCACTCCCATTTCTAGCCACCTAGTCAACCGTACAGTCACACAAGTCAACCACACGTATAGACAAGTCGATCATCCACTCAAACAAGTCAACTCAACAACACAAAATGACAACAATTACATTAATGCCAATTTACCATTTCTACTTCCCAGTTTAAGCAAATCCTAAATTAAATTACATAGTCCGTCAAATTCATTTGACTCGATGTCCACTCATAAATCATCCAATCCTGACATCATAGTTCTCCTCATACATTTCCCAAAACACATTCAAGACTCCAACCTTAATGCAATAGCCACATGTCACGTTATCAGTCACCATCACGCATAGCATCAATTTCACTCAAATCAATCCCACAACATCAATCAACCAATTCATGTAATCACACCGCAATTCCACTACTCAATTCCATTAACCGATTTTATGTCATAAACCAACACCCCAATCACATCATAGACCCCTCATTACACATATCATCCATATCACCCAAATCAACACATAGCATACACTTCATCCCAACATACATATCATCAACTCATCCAATCTCACATTCACAATCACATTCCACTACATACAACATTTCACATAACACAAATAGTTTAAGGGTAAACAGCTAACTCAACGGCCACCCCCACCTACAAGTACAAGGGTAGCCATGCCGTGAGTCTCAGGGTTACTCTCCTGTTCATCCTTCATAGGACGACCCCACATTGGCAGGGCCATCCACCTGTTTATCATTTATAGGACGACCCCACATTGGCAGGACCACCCTCCTACAACCACAACTGACAATAGCAGAGTATGCATATACAATTTGACATGATCACAACCCATCCCTCTTACACTCATTACTACATCCGATCAGTTTATCATCATTATTAATTATTTCCCAAATCAAACACATCACAAAAAACCCACAATCATCAACCAATCCATCAATTAACAAACATCTAACAATCATCAAACATCATATTTCACAGAACAGTCAATTGTAGAACAATTTTCCCATTTTACTCTCTTTCAATTTCCATGCAAATCCTACATTCAACTAAGTCAGAATTGTAACTCCTCATGCCGACCATTACTACCTATCGTACGCCAAACCCTCACTTGACAAGAAGACGAGACTCTAAAACAACTTCTAGAACTCGAACAGCCAAGCTCTCAGACACAAAAAAACGTAGCTCTTTCTTCTACCACTGACAGCTCCTTGATCTAAAATTCCCAAAACCCCTATCCTGAACGATGTACGATCTTTTTCCTCTCGTCACCACGAATGCGTAGCAAGAAATAGATCGCCAATTGGAGCTCCACAACTCCCAGAATCTAGGATTGAAGCTAGGGGGTTTTGGTTCGTGAAAGGGGTTTTCGGGAGGAAAGAGAGAGAGAAGTTGAGGATTTCCATCAAAAACCCATCTTTTATAGTCAGGTCATGATACACGGCATGAATTACAGATACACGGCGTGTATCATGATACACAGCGTGTATTTCTAATACACGGCCGTGTCTCATAGTCTGCCATCCTTGACAAATTTTCACGTACTCGCTTGTAACTTCAACCCGACTCAATTATGAACACCCCAGACTTCGATGGGGACTCAAGAACATTGTTTCCAACGTCTCAACACACCAAAATCGAGTTCCAAGCCGTTCTGTTGAGCGGGGATGTTACAGTTCGCTACTATCCTCAGCTTAACAAGAATCTAGTCTAGGTAATCAAGCTAGAAAAGAAACACAGGCAATGAAGAACAAATCAAATATGTAAGAGAAACTGTCTGAATCTGAATTTAATTACCGCCGATCCGTGACCACTTTAAAGCCCCGGGTCACTTAGGGTTCATCTAATCTAAGCTATACGAGTTTAGCTACCCATATTTGATACAAAAGAATCGAAAACAAACAAAGAATACATCTCAGGTAGGAAGAACAGAGAAGAACTGTGAGACCTAATTTCAATGAATCTATGAAGCTTCAATCTCCGGGATCTTCAACTCCTAGCTCCGAGCACTCTGAGGTGGAAAGATGGCGTCACGATCTCTCCGGGAACTCCGAGGATGCTCTCAACTCTCTCTCGAACTTTCAAAGTCTGGAAATTAATCAGTGGAAAAAGTCTCTCTGAATTATGGCCATCGGTTTGCTTAAATAGGGTTTCTCCAAAACTGGCTGGGAAAGGGAGGACTTCTCGGCGAGAACTTTGAAAGTTCTCGCCGAGAAATTCAGTTCAATAGCCTTCTGTGTCTCCTATTTGCAAAACTCTTTGGCGAGAACTTTGAGAGTTCTCGCCGAGAACTTCTTCTTTGATTCTCCTGGAAGTTCTGTGTTCAAACTCCTCAGCGAGAACTATGAAAGTTCTCGGCGAGAACTATGAAATTTCTCGACGAGAACTATGAAAGTTCTCGTCGAGAACTTCAGTGTTGGCAGGGAGGTGTTTGGTTTCTGACTTGTATGATTTCTGGATCGACTTCGAGTAATTCTTCGAGGTTCCTTCTCTTCCCGAGCACGTCTGTGGCTCGTTATTGATGGCAAAAACCTGTGCATTCACAAAGCACTAGAAAACACAACAAATAGACCCATAACGGGCCAAAGTAACCAAAATGGTAAGAAATAGAGCAATCGAGTGAAAACACCCTAAACTACCCTAAAAACCGTGTCTCAAGCAGGGAAATGTCGCTTAAATGAGGCTGATAATCACGTCAAATCGAGTGTCATCAATGGGTCCAGGCTTCGGCCCCGTACTGGTATCCCGTGTGGTTTCCATGGATAGGTGACCACTCCAGGCCTGGTGTCCGTGGTCATTTCATCCCCCTCTTCTTGAATAGGATTCGACCTTGAATCCTCCTATTTCCTCCTTTGAACTGGGATTGGGATTGAGGGAGGTTTGTCCTTGAACATTAGGGAATCTTTATAGCTGAAGGATTCCTTAAAATCACGGTTGGAAAAATGCGTCGGCCCTGTTCGCACCTCGTATGGGCTCCGGCTCGCCGTGCGCCTGGGCGTGTATCGGCTTCGGGCTCTTGGTAGGCTCGGCCTTGTGCTCGGTCATTGGGGTCTGGCTGGGTGTCAACATCATCCCATGAGCTTCTTTAAGCTCTAACACTTCAATGATCTTCGTCTCTTGGTGGGGCGCCGACATCAGCGCTGACATCGGCCCTGGGCCGGTACTGTCTCGGCCCGACAATAATGTTGGGGGTCGGATCGACATCAGCATCAAGGCTTGATGTTGGGGCTTCGGGGTTGGATCCTTCCTCTCCAATGAGGTATAGCCACTCCGGATAAACCTCTGATCATCCTCTTCATGGCCACTTTTGCTCCACGACTCCATGTACGAATTGATCCGGTTTTTGAAGGCTTTGACTTGGCTCCGGGTTAGGGGCAGCTCCGGTCGTGTCCAGAACACGGTTGGCTCATCAGTGGAGGACTACCTGGTGAGCAGTGACATACTTCCAACAACAGACGATGGTTGAAAGAAGATGGTGTTTGGAGGGAAGGCCGGTGACAATGACTATGGCTATGGTTACAGACGGTGTCCAATGACATATGTAACCGGAAATCATTGTGCTGGCCAGCAGTGATGAAAGTGTCATTTAAATGTTACAACAGTTTGTGACACTTATACATGTCATTTTAAATGTCGCAAAAAATACTCGCCAACAGTTATTGTAAGTTTCACAAAAACATAAGCAACACTACTTTAAACGACATTCACTACAAGAAAAAGATAATTTAACAGCAGCAGTTTAACAGCGGCCAGAATTTGGCCGCTGTTAAATTATAAAAAACGAGGAATTTAACAGCGGCTAAGTGGCCGCTGTTAAATTATGCAGTTTAACAGCGGCCTATGGCCGCCGTTAAAATACTGCGCTCTGATTGGCTGAAACATATTGACGCGGATAGCTCCCAAATTCTTTTGAACCGTTGATTTAATCTCAACGGTTCTTGTTCTTCTTCCTACAAACCCTACTCAATCTCTCTCTCCCTAACCACTAAACTCCCCGCCGCCGATCTTCTTCTCCCCGCCGCCGATCTTTTTCTTTTTCTCCCCGCTGCCGGTCATTCTTCTTCTTCTTTTGCTGCTTATGGGTTTTTCTTTTTCTTCTTCTTCTTCTTCTTCTTCTTCTTCTTCTTCTTCTTCTTCTTCTTCTTTTTCTTCTTCTTTGCTGATTCTTTTTCTTATTCTTCTTCTTCTGCTTCTTCTTCAATTCTTCTTCTTCTTTTTCTTCTTCTTCTTCTTTGCTAACAGCGGCCGGACTTCGAGAATCGAAGGGTTCCCCCCCATAGCCGTCGCCGTCACTGGTTTCGTCCCCTCATAGCGGCCGGAAGAAGAATCGCCGGAGCTAGCCGGAGCTCGCCGGAACAAAAGGAAGAGGAAGAAGAAGTATTGACGGAGGGAGGGGGAAGAAGAAGCAGCGACGGAAGAAGTAGTGACGGAGGGAGGGGGAAGAAGAAACAGGATCTGGACTATCGCCGGAGTTCCGGCTCAATCGCCGGAGCTCCGGCTATTACTTTAATCGGCGGAGTAATTTAACAGCGGCTATAGGCCGCTGTTAAATAAATCAATTTAACCGCGGCCTATTTAACGGCGGCAGTCGCGCTGTTAAATAATTTTAGCATTGGTCATTTTAACAGCGGCCTGCGGCCGCTGTTAAACGTTGTTTCTGCCGCTGTTAAATGCAGCGTTTTTTGTAGTGATTATTATGACACTTGGAAAAAAAAGTCGGTGGAAAACTTTAGCGACATTATTTACCTTTTTATGGACACATTTAAAAGGTCGCAAAAGCTTGTTTTTGTTGTTGTGTGATATCCTCCATGTCAGTCGGATGGAGAATTGGAGACCCAATGAGTTCGTTCTCGAGCAAAGACACACGCTGGATCATGAGAGCACGCCACCTCAAGAGGATGTAGGTCAGTTCCATCGATTAGTGGGACGGTTACTCTATCTCACGATCACTCGTCCTAATATTCAGTATGCAGTTAATTATTTGTGCCAATTCGTCAAATCTCCACAACAAGAACACATAGATGTTGTCAAACGCATCCTTCAATATATTAAATAGTCACCGGGATAGGGGGCTACATTTTCCTGCCAAGAATGATCTCACTCTTTCCGCTTACTGCGATGCAGACTGGGCCGGCTGGGGGTTATCATTAGTATACATAAAAGTAGAAAATAGTCGAACAAATGTTATCATTAGTATAGATACTCAAAACTATAACTGGTGAAAATAGGTATTAACTATTCAAACCTAACAAATCATAATGGACTAATACACAAATCTAGCCAAATCTTTCACAAAAGTGTTGATTCTATCCACTTCTTTTTTAGTGACATTTTTTCAGACCAAATATTTACGCCAAATCTAGCCAATAGCCGTTAGCGACGGTGCAAATGAAGACGATGTGGCATTCATTTGATCAGTCAATAGCATGCCACATAAGCTGACATGTCATGTTTTAATTATAAATATAACTAATAAACAAATAAAAATAATTTATGAGAATAAAAATGAGATTAAAACAAAAAAGTAACCAAAAAGCTCATGCCCATCATCACCTCCCTCAGTCTGGCTATGGATTTGAGAGTGATTCTCTCAGATCAATCTGAGAGAACGTGGGTCGTCGGATCTAGGCTGAAGTAATCCTACGGTTGAAAAATAGAAAATGAATACAGGGGCAAAAATGGAAAAGAAAATTTGGGACTTTTGGGGGAGATGAAAATGAGCGGGAAATGTTAGGAGAAGCTTCCCAAAGAAGATACTATTTATTTTTTATTTTTTAAGCAACTTAACATACACTTTACATGTTTCCCTACTTTTAATTTAATGCATATAACTAATTGTAGAGTGATCAAAATATTTTTTCTCATTCACAAATGTTGTTTGTTATAATTTTTCGAATCCAATGACATCAAGCTCGATATACTTTATTCAATTTTTTAAGAAATTTTTGAACTTGTACCCTAGTGTTATGCTTGTCTTATGATATCAATTTTTCATAACATAAGATAATGTTGATGTAAAATGAAAGAGGCAACATGTTATAACTTAGTTATAAAATAATCGATTACTAAATTTTATTTCTCACATATTTTCTTCTTCTTCTATCACGTGATTATTTAATTCTTCTTGTTTACTATTAATGATTTCTATGTCAATATTTTGTTATTGGCAAGTCCTCTTTTGCCATTGTTAATTTGTTATGATCCTATTATTTCGTTATTATGTTTCTTTTATGACATCGTTACATAAATATAACATACATATAACACTAACATAACATTTTGAAGCTTATGGTTTCTTTGTATAACTTATACAATTGTGTAAATGAATTGTTAGGTCCTCTTTATGTCATTGTCATGGTTTTGTTATGTCGTTATTATATTTCTTTTATGACATCGTTACATAAATATAACATGCATAATATATATATGGTGAACACTTCGGTGCACCCAGCTAGGTGGGTGCACTAAGTGCACCCGCTTGCGTGTCGCGATCTCATCCGTCCGTTCAATCAACGGATCTCAAGCCTTTGAATGAAATATGATTAAAATAATTAGTTTTATTATTATTTTACTCCACACGGGACATATTACATTTAAGTACCTATTATTACATGTAATATGTTTTGTGTGGAATAGAATAATAATAAAACTAATTAATTTAATCCTATTTTATTTAAAGGCTCGGGATCCGTTGATTGAACGAACGGATGAGATCGCGACACGCAAGCGGGTGCACTTAGTGCACCCACCTAGCTGGGTGCACCGGAGTGTTTTCCATATATAATATATATATATGGTGGCGACTACGGTACTCTCGGAGCATCACATGCTCCCCTCTGTTTGAACCATTCAAGGAGAATCTCATTCGTTCATTCGGAAGATGTAATCTGAGCCATCCATACATAAATTAATTTTATAATTTAAATAAATAGTAATTAAAATAACTAAAAGTTCACTCAACATATTTTATATAAATAAATAATCATAACTCTTTATTTTATGTTCAAATTAAATTTTTTTCCAGGCCAAATTAAATTATAATCATCATAATAACATCAAACACATTTCAAATACAAATATTTTGTAACTTGTTATATCACTTCATCCCTTTCAAACATCCATCCATACTTTTACTCAATCAAACTCACCCACCCATCTTAATCACTCATACCACCTGAGTAAAGAACAAACCTACCCACCATTTTTTCATTTCACCAAAACCCATCATCTCAGATTATTTTTCCTCATTCTCCCACCGTTTCTTCTCCTCCGTACCTTATCCTCTGTTTTCTGAAAACTCCTTCCCTGACGATACTTGCACTCATTGCAGTAGAGATTCGGCTGGCCGGCAGAGCAGAGAGTAGGTGAGGAATGGGAGGAGGGACTCCGGCTCCCAAGCTGAGGGTTTTGTCAAATGAAATCGAAAGAGATGCAGTCATGCAGATTAAGAGGATGGTTCAGCCAAGGGGAGATTTCTGGTGGTGCAATAAGGGAGAGGAAGCGAAGAGGTTCTCGACCATGTAAAAGAGGAGGGAAATTTCTTAAAGATCGAGGAATTTCTCAATTTTCAGGTGTGTTATCTCCTCGAATTTAACCACTTCGATGTTTTCAATTTGAAATTTCGAGCTTAGTGCAATTGTGGATGTGTGGCATTTAATTCCCGTTTTGTATACCGTACGACTCTACGGCGGCAGATCCACTCACCTTCCCTCTCCCGGTCTCCACTAAAACATCAAATTCCCATCGCTCTTGAGACTTGTCAAAGGAGGATGGCAGAGAGAGAGGTCATAGAGAGAGAGAGGTCAAAATATGTTGAGTGACCTTTTAGTTATTTTAATTACTATTTATTTAAATTATAAAATTAATTTATGTATGGATGGCTCATATTACATCTTCCGAAATGAACGAATGAGATTCTCCTTGAATGGTTCAAACAGAGGGGAGCATGTGATGCTTCGGGAGCACCGTAGTCGTTTCCATATATAATATATATATATATATATATATTATATATATACACCAAGCATGTATTATACATATAACATGCATAACATAGACGTAACATGTGTATAAAATGGGGATAAACACACAAAACAAATAACATACAACAATAGATTTGGAACTCATAACCACGAAAACCCAGATAGATCTAGATCTAGATTTAGATTTTTTCATACTTGATATATTCGGGTTTTTTAAGAGGGATGAAGGTTTAAGTAAAACTTAAATAAATAGACAAAAAAATAACATATAACATATAAATCAATCGCTCAGAACCATGAAAACTAAGCCATATAGATTTAGATTTAGATTTTTTCAAACTTTATAGATCCAATTTTTGTTCTGAAGAAGGTTGGAATTCCTTCTTAGTGTATATGAGACATGGAACAACTACATAAGTACCTTTTTTGTCGAAAAGGAGTGCTCCTCTTTGTTGGCTCTTCTGAATAATTCCATGTTTCTTCTAAGTAGCTTCATGTTTCTTCTAAGTAGCTTCATGTTTCGCCTTGGATAGCTTTTTCATTTTTGGTGGTAGAGCTTGAACAATAAAAGTGGTGAAGATGACACAAGATAATAAGAAGGTTAGAGAGAAGGGAAAGAATCAAGTGAGAGAAACTTTTTTTTATTTTGAAAGTGAGAGAGAGAAGAAGACTTTTGGTTTTTTATGTACATACTGAAATAATATTTGAATTTGAAAATAAACAAAAATGAAATATAGGTTAAAAAGTTCCCCAACTTGCCCCCCAATCCGTGTCAACCATCCGATTAGCATCATCACCGAAAAGAATTGTGAGCCGTCTGATCATGCTCTCAGATGTATCTGAGAGATGCTCTTAGAGTGATAGCCAAATTGCTCCTCCCTGGCTCCCTCTCTTCACCGCATCCCATCTCTCCAGATCAATATACAATGGAGTTAACCGGAATTTGACGAATCCATCGAATCCTTCTTCGACTACACCCGATTGAATCAACCCGCAACCCATCAACAACCCACCACTCCTTTTCATAAACCTATCTTCCCCATTATCACCACATACACACTCATCATCATCTTACTCAAAAGCAGGATGATTAAGAACACAATTAAGCAATTGTGTTTCTCTAAGTGCGTTTGTCAGAGACAAATGTTCCTCAATGGTATCATCCCCAAGCTCCAGATAAACTCCCATGGAAATGCTCTATAATTGTACTGCTCAACTTTACTACTCTCTAATTTCTTCATCCACCCGACCTTCCATTTTGCATTTTTCTAGCCGGCGGGTCTTCTCGTCTGCCTGCCGGAAGTCGTGGGAGGCGAGGTGGTGACGGAGGTGGGTTTGAGGAAGGTGGAGGAGAAGAGAGGAATGAAATTGGAAGAAGTGTGGTGGCTCGTCCATCAGCGGACTCTGAATCGCCTAATCATCTCCAATCTTGTTTTAGAAATTGATGGTGAAGATCGATTGGTCGACTCCTAGGTCGTTGATGTGGAAAATAAATTCCTCCGAGAGATCCTCCTTTCTTCTCCAGACCACCCGATTGACGCCGGCAAGGACAAGCCCAAACTTGTGCCAACTATTCTTGACGAACAAGAGACGAAAGTCCCATTCCAGATCTCTAGATCTGACGCTGGTTGCATCAGCGACTCGGCATCGATTGGGATTTCCCATCCGATGAGCTGGTTCTTCGTTCTTCTCACAGGGACTTTGCAAGGATATGTTTTTCTGGTGGTGGTTCTTATCACAGTTGAGGAGGTTAGCTTGGTTTTTTTATTATTATTAATTTAAGTTTATTATGATTTTTTAAAAGGTTGAGGTGGCAGCCTATGACGTGGCAAACATTGCCACATTCATTGACACGTTAGATTTGGGGGTTTAGGATCTGTTAACTTTAACGAAAAAGTTAATGAAAATCACACTTTTGGCTAATTCGGGATTTCTCATAGAAGTGGTTAGAATTGACATTCTTGCGGAATGTTTGGCTAGATTGGTGTATTAGTCCAATCATTATGAAGCTAATTATTAGTGTGTGTATAAGGAAGCTAAAACTTAATAAAATGGAGAAGACTGAAAAAAGAGAAAACCGCTAAAACTTAATAGTACAGAAGAGGGAAAATAGCACTTTGGCTCCCTCTATTTTGCCAACTTAACAAACAACCCCTACACTATAAATCGTTCTTTTCTCCCTTCTTATTTTGACCACTTTGTATTTTGGATCCTCCCATTTCAACTAACGTCTTCGTGCTTTCTATGTCTTTTTTTATGAATACTTTCTATGTCTTAATGATATCAGATTGTTAGATTGTCAATGACTATTAGGATATTTGAAGAGTCTATTATACTATGATGTTTGGCCTAGGTGAAGTGGTTCCAAAGAGAGCTATACTATTTTGTTGTGTAGTTTATATGTTGGTATGATTGAGAGAACTCTAGTCATGTGGATTGTAAGTGAACGGAACGAACAACAGTTGACATTAGTTCTAAATAAACCATTGAACAGATGATACTAGTTACAATGAGATGAGCTTGATGAGTTGTGGCATGTGTCACTCGAGATGAGAATGATAATAATTGATGAGAAATAGAAGATAAATGAAACTAAAAGAATCGTCAATCAACAAATTAATAAGAAAAAGTTAGCATCTTTAAAATAGAGGGTATTATCAAAATAAGCTTACTTAAGAGAAGAACTAGAGCATAGATAAGAGTAACCAAGAACATAAACAAAATTTTATGCTTCATGACAAAACGACCTCCTACAATCATGACATCATCATACACCAAAATAAAAATTCAGAAGACATGTTTGATACAAATTGAACATAAACTCACTAGTTTCATGGATAAAACGAAGAATACATGTTTGATTGAGGTCGAAAGAGAGGAACCCCCAGCTTAGTATATCCGTTAGAGAACTTATGAAAATGACGTTGGATTGTGAAGGAGGCAGCAGGCCGACGAGAGGGAGACATGCTATGAATTGAATTGAATTGAATTGGATTAGGTATTGAAAATTTCGACATTTTGGTTTGGGTTTGTTATTTTTTTCATATTTTTGTTGGTTTTTATAGATAAGATATTGGATTAGTTTTGGGTTTGAAAGACATGTTGAGTCTTTCAATTTGCTGACTAGATAGATCTAATGGTGTTCTGGACAAAAGTTGATTTTTGAACGACTCACATGTACATCAAAATATGAAGAGAAAACCCAAATTGGAAATTAAACGTAAGGTTCTTCTTATACATTGCCTAAATTTAAATTTAAGAGATAACAAATAGCACTAACCTATTGAACTCTCTCTTATATTGGGGATAGGTTAGGTCGTGGCTCCCAGAGAGAGACACATGTATAATGTATCATGTATCATGTATCATGTATCATTCGTATCATGTATCCGTCACCACTAATTGATACATCAACTGAACTGTAAGTGATATATAGTAGGTTAAATAGGAGGAGTAAAACTGAGCCTACCAATTCCAAAAGCAAAGGGCAAACCACCCTGTAGATGGAATGAATATATTTAGGGTGTGAGTTTGTGGGAGTCTTGCCACTACACAAACGTTACTTTAGTGCAACGAAAGTTAAGTAAGGTGGAGCCTAAACTCAAATGGTTAAATTACGAGTAAAGGAACCCTTTTTCATAACATCTACCAATAAAGCAAAACTTAAATTATTAATATTAATATTAATATAATAAAAAGAAGAAGAAAAGCAGAAATGGACCATGAAAGACAACAAAATGAAAGCTACTATCATTTTAAATGATTGATAATCATACCAAAACAAACCTAAAAAGAATAATTGTTAAACAACATATCCATGCTCCAAGGTAGGTACCCACTATATCGCTATATTTGCTATTTGCTCCAACAAGACATGATGTTGTTATATGTACCTAACAACCAAAAATAAGATTTTCCCAACCTTCTAACCACTGCACTACATACTCAATAATTATTGTATTTCAGCTCCAAATTTACTTATTAATAATTATTTATATAATATTTTTCACCCAAATATTTTGGGCCCTGAAATTTTGAGATCTTGTGCCAGAAACAGGTCGGTACACTCTCTAGCCCGGCCCTGACAGATGTGATTACTTAGTTAGTTGTTAAGAATAAAAAAAATTAATCAATTACCTAGAGAAAAACTCTACTAACACCAAGTCACAAAGATATATACTAGTTTATTTAACCACAAAATACGAACTTCTATTTGCACTTCATCAAATCACTTGAAAACTCATTTTTGGAAAGCGAACTAAAAGTTGAAAAATATCCAGCGTATTAACGCTACTAAAAAAATAGTGAATGTAACAATCAAATTGGAGACAAAATCAATTTAATGTCATCTCCATTTTTTATGAATAACCTCCAATATTCACTTACAAATCTACAATGACCAGCTCTGAAAACATCTCAAAAAGTTAATAATTCAATAATAAAGGTTGTTGATGTACCCAGCTCGGCTAGTGGACCAATAAAGTGGTTCATGGTTGTTGGTGGTCTTTGGTACGACTTGAGCTTCGTGTGGATGATTTCTTGTAAGGAAGACAACAAAGGATGTAGTTAGTGTTTTGTACGAGGGTATATGTGGGGTGAAAGCGTACAACAAGCTGGTAACAAATAAGCATTGGGGGGTTAACTCATTAGTGAGGGAGTAAGTTCACAACCTTTAGTGTGCAGTGTGAGGGCGTGTAATATCCGATGTGTGTTCCCAGTGTGTGTCGTGCCCTAGACTGAGTGGATGAATGGTATTATAGGGTCATGGTGACATGGGATAATTCTCCACGTGTCAGCCTTTGAGTAGAGCTACAATGGGTGGTGTCATCGTAAGTATCAGATGAGAGCTTACCTCGTATAGGGTCGTTGGTGTTAGTCCTGACAGAGTGGTTAACGACTGCAAGGTAGGACAAGCACCCTACTGATGATGGGACGTCGAAAAAATTTTCTTATCATCTCTATCAGAGCAACTCGTCAAAGCGAAGGGATGAATAGGGCGGATAAGGCCGCCCTGAGAACCTGGGGGCTTATGGCCCAGGGAACATAAGTTGCACACCACAAAACTCATTCTAATTGATGGAAGAATACCAAGTGTCAAATATGTGAGTAGAAGATGATCAGGGACTCCCCTGAGGGTGTGCCATTAGTTTTCTCTATATTTGATATTTATTATATATAATATGATATTAAGTTTATTTAGTTATATTAAATATATTATTTTACTTTTTTTTAATTGTTTAACAAATTTTAGACTATGAACGACAATGTTCTCGATTAAGGTGGGTATCTCAACACCCAAAATCTGCTCCATAAAAGGTAAGATTCGATGGGGTGTTTCATTATGGGTACAAGGTTGGACAGGTATACCTATCACGAATGGGTATTATTACTGTCCAAAACCAATGAGTATACCCGTCTCAAACAAGTCGAGTAAAGTTGACCCAAACATCAGATAATCATTTTAATAAAATCACATGATAAATTTGGGAACATGACCTTCAAAATTCATTAAACTGCGTATATTTATAGGATGTAAAATACAGTATAATGCTAAGCAAGTATAACACAATGGCTACCTAATAGCAACAGCAACCGCTCTTCATTTAAAAAATAATACCTAATTTCATTTTATATTCTAAGCAGAAAAATGATCCCTTTTTCGAACGCAACATTTTAAGACTCCTAAGCAAAAAAATATGGATAATCGTTTTAATGTACTATTCTATTAAAGCTAACCTTTTTAATCAAACGAGAAAGAAGATAGAGTCTTTTACGATCAAATACAAAATGTAAAGACAAAGTGTTTGTTTATATAATGCTTCCAATAGGTAATCCACTTAGAGTTATATAATTATAAATTATAAGCATATCATTATCATAACCCAATTATCAGATCTGATGTCGATTCTATCTCCACGTCCTCTTCGACCTCGATTTTGTCCTAGGCAGAGATTCGTGGCGGCTAGAATAGATATAAGTCGTTCTCAATTTGAGAATGACGGTGGATACAAAGTTTGATTAGGAGGAATCGAAGGAGGCTCGACGGCTGCACTGGTGTTGATTGTCGCTGGAGTCTGTAGTTGCTGCGGTGAGAGGACGGTTGAATACCCACACCTTTCTGACTACTCCCACGCCGGGGAGAATTTTGGCAGAAGGAAACAAGGGTTTGAAGAAGAAAGGGAGAGAAAAATAAAGGAAGGGAGGGGAAAGAAAAAAAATTGGAAATTAAATTAATAAAAATTCAGTTAATATGACGTGGGAGTCATGTCACACCCCACGTAAGTATTTGGACACTGTTAGCTAACTTCATCAAACCATATATGATGATTTTGTGCGAAAACTAACGGCATGACAATTTCAAAAACAATGTCATTAGTTCGTATCATTCTTGAAATTCAACAAACAATATGTACAGGGTCGTAATAAGTCAAAAAAGTTGTGTCGTGTGAGGTATTAGACCTTATTATAATTACACAAGTTATATCCTCAAACCTTCATTTGTCTTTTCACGACAGGGTGCAAGGCTCCAATCAAATATGGGAGCGGAACTTTAGCGAAAGTCTTTGGAGCTTCCCTTCCTTTAATCTCTTATACTCATCCTCTTCTATGCATTTGTGGACTCCTACATTAAAGTGCATCCAAAATTGAAGACAGGGAACCCTAATCGATTAGTCGAAATAAGAACATGATTGGCACCCTAATCAAAGCCAAAGTTGAAGCATAAATGGTGGTAAAGCTTCACTGAAATTTTACGGGAGAAATTAGTAGGGAGGGAGACCACATGGAAATTTTAGATTGATGAAGGAATAAAACTTTAAAAGGTTCATGTGGGTTTCAATTTTGAATTTATGAATATTTAAGGCTTAATTCCTTCAAATATCACGAATTATTGGTCATTGTTTCGCGTATATATCACCTATTGCCTATGTTTTTGGCGTCACGTGCTATTGGATTATGAGTTCCGCCTAATACGCCGTCTGTTTTGTTGGGTTTTCCGTCCAAAAATGTTAAGTGACCTGCGTAGCACACTGATGTGACTTTTTTAGTGCATACGTGGGCATTTTGAACCGGCCAACTCATGATTTTAGATTACAACCACCCAACCAACCCTATTTGTTTCAAACCTCCCACCGCCCAACTGACCGGTCTCCACCGCCACCGTAAATGCCGCCGTCTCTTAAATTGTAAATGGGTCAAATACTTAAGGACTTCCCGAAACTATAGAGTGGGTTACAAACTCGTCCTTAAACTTTAATCCGTTACAGAGTGGTCCTATTACTATGAAATGAGTTACAAAGTAGTCCTAATGATGTCATCAATGTACTTTTCCAGCCATTTTGCCATGTCACCATTGACATGACATCGAAAATATAATTTAAAATTCATCTTAAATTGATTCAAATCTAAAGTTATATCAATCTATAACTCACTAGATTTAGTTTTGAAGCAAAGTTTGTAAGGTAGATGAGTTTAAATTTAGATTTGAATCATATTGTTGAATTTTGAATTATGTTTTCGATGATGTGTCAATGGGGGTAAATTGCACCGGGTACCACCGAACTATTCATTAGGTTTAGTAGCAGCCACCTAACTAATTTTCTTGGTTCGGATACCACCGAACTCGAATTTTCTTGGTTCGGAGTACCACCTAACTAATTTCTTGGCTCGAATACCACTGAACTCTAATTATCTTGGCTCGGATACCACTGAACTCAAATTTTCTTGGCTCGGGATACCACCTAACCGAATTTGGTCGATGACCGAAATTGAATTCACCCAAAACCAATGACCATGACCGAATTCAAATGCTTCTACAGTCAACCGAGTAGACCGAGTCACTGGCCGGTTCCGGAAGAGACAGATCTGGAGAGAAAAGAAATGAATGAATATGGGAAGAAAGAAAAAATGATAAATCTCAAAAAAGGAAGAAGAAAAAGAAGAAGTAGATGAAAAGAACGTAAAGAAGAAGAAGAAGGCGATTTGGGAAGATGAACGGAAGAAGAAGAGCTCCAAATCAATTTTGTTAGAAGTCAAAGTCAGTTGTCGACGTTGAAAATTTGCAGGGAATCCAACTTGCAAAGAGATTTCTAGTGGCGGAAGTGCCTTTTGCTCCCTGCTGATTTGCATTCTCTGTAGTTGTGAATGTGTGACGACCGATTTTGGGTTTCAACGAAGCCGTCAGACTTGTTGTTGTCTGATCCGAAGCTGGGGGTGGGGAGGGGTTGGTCGGGAAGAGGAAGTTGACACTCATGCATCATCTGGAAAATAAGAAGAAGAACCGAAGAAGATATGTGAATAGGAAATTGAATTCAGTCGGTCATTTGGTCAGACCGAAAAAATAACCCAAATTTGCTAGCCCTATGTAGTGGTATTCGAGCCAAGAAATTAGTTAGGTGGCACTCCGAACCAAGGAAATTCGAGTTCAGTGGCATCCGAACCAAGGAAATTCGAGTTCAGTGGTATCCGAACCAAGAAAATTAGTTAGGTGACTGCTACTGAACCTAATGAATAGTTCGGTGGCATCCGGTGCAATTTACCCGTGTCAATGGTAACATGGCTGAAAAAGTACACTGATGACGTCATTAGAGCATCTACAATGGTCTTGAAATTTAAAGGTTTAACAAGTATGCCACGTCATTTTTTTTAAACACTCTAACTTATGAAGCTATTCCTACCATGGCATGAAACTTATAAAGCTTTATAACCTTTTAAATATTAATTAATAATATAATATGATTAAAATATTAAAGAAAAATAGCACTTTGCCCCTTAAACTTTGCCACTAGCTCTCTATATAAATACAATCTCCTAATTTGATCACTTTACATTTTGGGTCTTTCCAGTCTACTAATCATTTTCATGACGTCAATTGGTACGCATTCAGTACACCACACTAGCTCCAAGACCATGTATCAGCTGACTAAGT
Source organism: Linum lewisii (assembly GCA_034768395.1). Classification (NCBI taxonomy): domain Eukaryota; kingdom Viridiplantae; phylum Streptophyta; class Magnoliopsida; order Malpighiales; family Linaceae; genus Linum; species Linum lewisii. The sequence continues at coordinate 13,945,289 of CM068297.1, forward strand.
ATTTTATGATTGAGAATATAAGTATATATAATTGGTGAACAATCCGGTGCACCGAGTGCACCCGCTTGCGTTTATGCTATCTAGAGTCGTATTTTCATTGAATTGAACTTTTAAATCAATAGATTTAATCTTAATAAGTCTAAATTGAGCTTAGTTGAAATTTTTAGTTATCATAGTATAAGATTATACCTAATGTTCTTTAGGTTTCCTTCTATAGCGGTATTTTTTCCCAATATGATAGATCATCAGGTCTACCAAATTAGTTTTTCGTTCAAATCGCTCTATGTATCTTTTAACGACATGTAGATACTTATCCTCAAAAAAACAAGATTTTAAAAACATATTTATCTATCAAAACGCAAGCGGGTGCACCGGGTGCACCAGAATGTTTTCCATAATTACAAATTATGAAATCGACAAATAAATCGCCTAAAATATTAATAATATAATATAATTAAAATATTATTAAAATAATACATCCCTTTGAAGATAAACATGTTAAACTCAATTTAAATTAGGTATTTGATGGAATACTATCAAAAATGCAATCAATTAGACCAAACCTAAAATATATATATCTTCAATATATTATTCAAACCCTCATATCCCATGTATCCACACTATGAGTATTTCAATCCAGCAATGCAACAATAATATACACCGCAAAGTATGCCAACACCGCCTGCCGGTACAAGACCTGATGATATGGTGGAGTATATAGATGGATGAATGGAGGAAAACCAAAAGGACAGTGTTGATACCCAGCAGCAGCAAGCATTCAATTTTTTGAAATGAAAATCCCAATCTTACGGTTCCCTCATCTCTCTCTCTTTTTCCCAATAAATTCATCCCCCAACCCACCCATTCCAATCCTTCTTCTTCTTCTGCAAAGCCCCAACCTTCTCCAGTTCTGTACAGCAAAAACTCAAACACCATAGCAGACAAAGTGACAAACAACAACAATTATCCTCCATGCCCCGCCGTGACTCCCCGTCGCCTCTTCTCATCCATTCCTCCTCCTCCTCCTTACTCATCATCTTTTCACTTCTACTCCTCTTTTTCCTCCTCTCTTTCACCTCCCACAAACTCCTCCCTCCTCTCCCTCTCAAGAAAAGCTTGGACGCCCTCAACATCCTCCTCGTCTTCCTCGCCATCCTCTGCGGCGTCTTCGCCAAAAAACAAGACCACGATTCATCCTCCTCCTCCTCCCCCTCTTCTGCTACTCAACGACTCAAAGACCGCCACTCGCGATCAGGTTCCGATGGCTGGTTCAGATGTGATGCCACAACTCCTCCTGCAACTGGCGCTTCGACGAGGTTGAAGAGGACCAGCAACTCTTATCCAGATCTTAGGCAGCATTCCTTTTGGGAAACCGCCAATGATGATCGGTTCCACCGTTTCTTCGACGATTTTGAAATCACCAAGTACAACACTGCTTCTGCAACTCCTTTATCAATTTCGTCTCCTCCCCCCAATAGGAGGCAGGGAAGCGAATCGCAAGACTCTAACAATCCCAAGGAAATTCCATTTGATACTTTTGACCTTCGTTCGTTGAAGAAGCCTTCCCCTCCGCCGCCGCCACCACCACCTCCTCCTCTCACGCCACTGTCTACCAGTAAGAGGGAGAGAAGGGCATATAGTAGTACGGTCCCACGGAGACAGAGGCGGGATGATGATCAGGCGAATGTGCCAGCTCATGAAATTTACTTCTGGAAAATCCAAACTCCCTCGCGTACTCCACCTCCGCCTCCGCCTCCGCCGCCACGTCATCCACCATCAGAGCCGGTTGAAGCGCGATCGTATCAGTTAGAGCATAAACTGGGGAAACGCCAAAGGAAGAGGAAGAACACAACGAATGAGATAAAAATGGCACTAGCTTCTCTGTATAATCAAAGGAAAAGAAAACGGAAACAGAGAACCGAGAGCCATCAAGTGGAGGATTCAATTTCAGTTTTAGCTTGCAATCAGTCTTCCTCTCCGCCGCAACCAATACCTCCACTGTCACCCGCGCCGCCACCTCCTCCTCCGCCACCTCTTCCACAACCGTCAGTCTTCCATTCTCTTTTCAGAAAAGCAACCAAAACCAAGAGAATCTACTCATATTCCACTCCGCCGAAACCACCCCCACCTCCCCAGCCGCTCCTAGAGACGTCGCTCTCTTTTACGAAGAGGTGGTCCAAACGAAAGATCCAGGCATCGGCGCCACCACCAGAACCACCGTTTCCGCCGCTGATGAATCCAGTAGATCAGCCACTAAGGAGGAGGACGTTCGGTCGTCCGCCATTGCCGAAGAAACCATTGCCCGTGAGCAACAACTGGGAGCAGGAAAATGTGAATAATATAGGAGCGCAGTCTCCGTTAATTCCGATGCCGCCACCTCCACCACCGCCGCCGTTCAAGGTCCCGGCATTCAGGTTCGTAATGAGGGGCGATTTCGTGAAGGTCGGGAGCGGCCATAGCTCGCGATGCAGCTCACCAGACAGAGACGGGATGGAGAACGGGTACGAGAGTGGTGGAACCGGGTCGGTTGGTTGCCCGAGCCCAGACGTGAATGTGAAGGCGGACACATTTATTGCTAGGCTAAGAGATGGATGGAAACTGGAGAGGACTAATGGATAAAAGTTTGTAGGCCAAGGCCCACTGTTTTAATTAGGGCTGGGCCCACTATTTTAATTAGGGCTGGGCCCATATTTGAAAATGGCAAGGTGGCTAGGAAAATCAAGAATTGGTTCGTGCGTTCACTGTTTAGATTGTATAGAAATAGAAGAGAAGAGGCAGATAGCTTTGATTTTAAAGAGCTTTTAATATTTTAACCCGAATGATTGTCATTTTTTTGCTTGCTATTAATAGTGATGGTCAAATTTTTTTTTTTTTGGACTTTTCAGTGTCATTGACATAGGGAATGAATTCATGTCCAACAAAATCAGGTTGGAACGTTTCAACCTAATTGATTGAGAGAAGTAGTCTGTTATTTTAATGATTGGTCCGACATCTCGTTAAGGAACGTCACCAGTGGCGTCTTCAATTGCTAAAGAATTAGCCTTCAGCAACGGAACCACAAGATTTTATCTGGGTCGGTCGTGGAAGTTTATTCTCATATGGTGATGATGCAGTCATATACTCATTCATCGACCCGTCGAAAATTTCCTGCGTTATATTGAAGAATTTGCAAATTCCTGATGTTGATATAGCAAAAGGTTTTATGTCGATTTAATGGTGAAACCATATGACCCATGACATTTCATGGACCCTTGACCCATTGATGCAAATGTACTACATGATTAGGTAAATCACCAATCAAAAGAGATATAGAAATACAATGTTAAAATACCATTATTGTTTTTTTCGTTAATAGGCAATTTTTTTTTTTACCGTTGGTAGGCAATTTCATGGTTGTTTAGTGAATTATTAATAATTTACAAGTCCCTCATATATTGTTTTGTAATATTCGTAGGATGACCATAATGGCTCAGGATCCGGACCCAACCCTTTAAAGGTTGGGCCGGTCCAACCTAAAAACCGGAAGGGTAAAATCGGTATTTAGGAAAAAGTAAAGTAACCCTAAGCCTTCCTTTTGTCTTCTTCGATCCTTCCCTCCCAAAATATCACCGCCGCCCCCAAATTCAGCTCTTCCCTTCATCTTCAATCCTCCCTTAGCCGGCGTTCCTTAGCCGGGGTTTCTCTTCTCCCTTAGCCGTCGTTTCTCCGATTGTGGCTACAATCAGCGAGGATTTGATGAAGAAGAAGCAGAACAGCAGCAACAGTTTGATGGCGGAGGAGTACGAGGAGGAGAATCCGAGAAGGTGGTGGCGGATCCACGAGAAGGCGGTGGCGGAGAGAAGTGGCGATTCCAACGCTAGGTTTGCTTGGTACGACGGGTCCCGGGACGAGATCCGTCAGATCTTGAGCTTCGGTTTCAGTCGGTGTATCGGCAACGACGACGGAGGAGGAAACGGTCAACGACATACACACGGCGTCGTCGTTCATCTCTCCCCGATTTGTACTGGGTCCTTGTCGTCGAATCGGAACCGGAGCTGGAGCTCCGGTATCCATCCCCGGAAAATCATATGTACTGGTCGGGAAAATTTTTGAAGAAGAAGATGTAGAATTTTAGTTATTTATAATTTAGTCACTTGAGTTTAATCTATTTTTGTTAAGTCACTTACTTTTTGTTATTAACAATTTAGCAATTTTTGGGCCATTTTGAAAAAATTTATATATGAACATTGTTAGAAATTAACTTTGTAACTTAATAATGTGGTCGTTGAATAACATGTTAACTAGTTTATACAACTAGTTAACTAATTATAAATGTTAACTAGTTATGAGTTAAGATTTCCGGTTAACTAGTTATTTGGTAATGACGTTAACTAATTAGCAATGTAAGATAACTAGTTAACTAATTACTAACAAAATAACTAATTACACTAATTTGATAACGAGATAACTAATTTTGGTAACTAGTTATCAACTAAAATCTTGTTAACTAGTTATCCAGTCGTGATGTTAACTAGTTAACTCGATGATCATAATGTTAACAAGTTAACTCGATAAAGTTAACTAGTTAATAACAAACTAACTAGATACTAATTTTGAAAACTAATTAACTAATTTTTTGTTAACTAGTTATCTAAATCATGATGTTATCTAGTTATCAAATAATCTTGTTAACTAGTTATCCAATAATCTCGTTAACTAGTTACCCAATCACGATGTTAACAAAATAACTATTTATCAAGTAAAAAAATTGTTAACTAGTTATCTAAATCATGATGTTAACTAGTTATCTTTGTCATGATGTTAACTAGTTAACTCGATAAGTTATCTAGTTAACTAATTTTGATAACTATCAACTAAAAATCTTGTAAACTAGTTATCTAAATCATGATGTTAACTAGTTAAAATAACATGTTAACAAAAAATCTTGTTAACTAGTTATCAGGTTAAAATCTGTTAACAAGTTATCAAACAAAAAACATTGTTAACTAGTTATCAGTTTAAAAACCATGTTAACTAGTTATCAGTTAAAAAACACTGTTAACTAGTTAACAACAAAAAAACGATGTTAACAGAAAAAATGTGTTACCTAGTTTTTTTTAGGAAAAAAAAAAAATTTCGCCGGAATCTCGCCGGTCGCCGGCGACGGTGGCCGGCCGCCGGAGTCACCGATTGTCCCTGGAAAATATTAATTATTTAATTTAAATATAATAATTAAATTATGTGTGTAAAGTCCTAAATACCCCTAACAATCTAGACCATTGGATTGGTCAAATGGTCAAATGATGATCTAATGGCTGAGATTGGGTTGGACCGAATTCCAACCCAAGATTTGGTTGGAGCCTGATCTGCTACCTGACCATAACATACTAACATGTAGAAGAGTTGCCACTCTATCACAATATAAATGAAGTTTATACCTCATATCTTAAACATGTGGGCCTTGTTCGACATCCACCAGCTTGCAAACATGAGGTTAGAGTTAACGATCTAATTACTACATTAGTGGAGCGATAGAAGGTTAGAGACACATACTTTTCACATGTCGGAAGAAGAGTTCATGATGAATCTCCAAGATGTCTCCATCATTACTGGATTCATTACTAGGTAGAATGTATCAAATGATGGGATACAAATGACTATTGATTTTTAGGGCATCAATTCGAAGCACATAATCCTAAAATCAAAGTTTCAAAACTAAAGTTGTGGTGATTGACATAGACTTTTCATCAACTTTTTCCCCAACAAACCCATCTAGATGTACAATAGTTTGCTTGTGCTTACTTGTTGTGTCTTATTAGGTGAGTTTTGTTCTTCAATAAGTCTACATGATATGTGCACTTGATGTGGCTACCATTGTTTGCCAACTTTGTTGTCATAGTTCATTCTAAGATCTACAAGTTAAATATAACTTGGAGGTCTACTGTAACGAATTTGATCATCTAGTCCCCAACGAGGTAATATTTTAATTAAAACATATTATACCTAGTTGCAACCTTCTCATTAATTTTAATATAGTATGATATAATTTGAGATCAATTTCTAGAGGAGATTAATGTTTTGTGCAATTCGTAGAGTTCCTGGGTGGTTGAAATATCTTGGGATGCACGTGTCTCACTCATTTATTTTCATATTGTCGAATGGCACCTGTCAGATCTTGTGATGTGCTAATTTACTTTTCACTAACACATTGCAACAATAGTGGTGCCATCATGTATGAATAGGCGCACATAGATCTTTGGAAGGGAGAAAGTAACTAGGCTAAGGTATTATCAACAATATATATAGACATTGTTGGAGTACTCAACAATCTCTTTGCATTAACGGTACCCTTTGAGACAAGGATACAATGATGTGGATTTCACAAAATAGTGCAATGCATGCATTTGTGGTACATATTTCAACAATTATTATTTACATAAACTAACATATGATGATGTGGTGCTAGTGTGGTGATTCTTATCTCATGTCACAAAGAATGCATGTCTCTTTGACGACATGTACTAGTTCGAAAATTGATCAAGAGAGAACATGCTATTTTAGGAATTGATTTTCTACGATAACCTAGTATGGGCTAATGGTATTATGCTGAATGAGGTGATTCAGTACCGTGCTGAACAAGGGTATTTTGGTAAAATCATGTATTACGAATCTGACATGTGAACAGTAAAAATCTAACATAAAAAGTTACTATATAATTGAGAAACCACCATTATTTCTCTCTCTATTTTCAAAAATAAAAAATCTCCATTTCTCTCTCATTTTTCTCTCTCCTTTTCTCTCTCAATTTTTCATGAACAAATAGGAGATTTGTGTGTTTATTATGCCGGGAAATAGCACGTCGGGGGTGGATCTACGCATGAAAACGTCGGGAGAGTGCATACAACCCTCATAATGTGTATGAATCTTTGTATTTTCATATTTTTCGTGTTCTTTTCTTGTTTGATGGTGCCAAAAATTGATTCCGTAACATTTGGCTGAGATATGTTGGGTTTCGTAATGTCTGTAACCATTTCCGTAATACTTTCGTTATTGTTTTATAATATCAGTTTTTGTAATATTTTTTTATCAATTTTCATAATACTTTTGTAGCTGTTTCGTAACACTTTCGTGCTCTTCATGTTACTTTCGTAATCCTTTTTTTCTCTCAAATACTTTAATAACTTTTTCGTAACACTTTCGTGCTCTTCATGTTACTTTCGTAATACTTCCGTGTTGTTTCTCCCTCACATTCTCTCGTTTTCGTAATGTTTTCGTAGAAACAAGAAAAAAGAATGAAGAAGAAGAGGAAAGAAGAAGATTCTAGATCTGGAATAGAGAAAATAAGAAGAGAAGAAGAAGGAAGGAGAAGACGAAGAAGAAGAAGAATCTAGATCTGGAATAGAGAAAGAAGAAGAAGGAAGAAGAAAGAAGGAGAAAAAGAAGAAGAAGAATGAAGAAGAAGAAGAAGGAAGGAGAAGAAAGAAGAAGAAGAAAGATAATGTATTTCTTCCTCCATTTTCAAAACTCAAAATCATTCATTTTCCTCTCTTTTTCCCTTCTTTTTTTCCTTTTTTCTCAATAAAAACAAGTGTTACGAATTAAGTACCAAGTTTACATTCATTTCCCTCTCTTTTTCTCTCCTTTTTATTTTATTTTATTTTATACCCACATAACTAATACGAAAGTAATTCTCAAATGTTACGAAACATGGTATAAAACCATACGAATCAGTACCAAGTGTTACGAATTAAGTATCAAGTATTACATTCATTTTCCTCTCTTTTTCTCTGAGAAAAAGGAAGGAGAAGAAAGAAGAAGAAGAAAGAGAATGTGTTTCTCCCTCCATTTTCAAAATTCAAAATCATTCATTTCCCTCTTTTTTTGTCTCCTTTCTTTCTTTTTCTCAAGAATAACAAGTGTTACGAATTAAGTACAAAATATTACATTCATTTCCCTCTCTTTTTCTCTCCTTTTTTATTTTTATTTTATTTTATGCCCACATAACTAATACGAAAATAATTCTCACATGTTACGAAACATGCTATAAAACCATACGAACAAGTACCAAGTATTACGAATTAAGTACCAAGTATTACATTCATTTTCCTCTCTTTTTCTCTCCTTTTTCTTTTTTTTTTTCTATTTTATGCCCACATAACTAATACGAAAGTAATTCTCAAATGTTACGAAACATGATCCCAAACCCATACGAAACTTGCTATAACCCAATACGAAATTGGTTCTCAATACGTTACGAAACATGCTATAAAACCATACGAATCATGACTTGTACTTGAATCATTAGAAGAAAGAGAATAGAGAAGAAAGAAAAAGAAGAGGAAGAAGAAAGAGAATGTGTTTCTCCCTCCATTTTCAAAATTCAAAATCATTCATTTCCCTCTCTTTTTCTCTCCTTTTTTATTTCCCTCTCCTTTTTCCCTCCCCTTTTTTTCTCTCATGATACACAATTTTAGATTCTCTTCTTTTTTTGTTTCTCTCTCCTTTTTTCTCTCAACTACTTTCGTAGCTATTTCGTAACACTTTCGTGTTCTTCATGTTACTTTCGTAATACTTTCATGTTGTTTCTCCCTCCATTTTCAAAAATCAAAATCAATCATTTCCCTCTCTTTTTCTCTCCTTTTTTATTTTGGAATAGAGAAAGAAGAAGAAGGAAGGAGAAAGACGAAAAAGAAGGAAGGAGAAAGACGAAGAAGAAGGAAGGAGATCTGGAATAGAGAAAGAAGAAGAAGGAAGAAGAAGAAGAGAAGAAGAATCTAGAATCTAGATCTGGAATAGAGAAAGAAGAAGAAGAAGAAGAAGAAGAAGAAGAAGAAAGAAGAAGAAGAAGAAAAGAAGAAGAAGAAGAAGAAGAAGAAGAAGAAGAAGAAGAAGAAGAAGAAGAAAGAAGAAAAGAAGAAGGAAGGAGAAGAAAGAAGAAGAAGAAGAAGAATCTAGATCTGGAATAGAGAAAGAAGAAGAAGGAAGAAGAAAGAAGAAGGAAGAAGAAGAAAGAAGAAGAAGAAAGAAGAAGAAGAAGAAGAAGAAGGAAGGAGAAGAAAGAAGAAGAAGAAGAAGAAGAAGAGGAAGTATTACATGTGTATCATGACATCAAGTGTTACGAAATTAAGTAATATATACTCTAATAATTCGCAAAACATATACTTTGAGATCTTATTCGTATCAATTTGGACCATACTACGTAATAAGGGGGAGAAAATGGACAAGGGTTAGAACTTCAAGTAGAATACCCACATAACTAATACGAAAGTATATCTCAAACGTTACGAAACATGAACTCAAACCCATACGAAACTTGCTATAACCCAATACAAAATTAGTTCTCAAAATGTTACGAAATATGTCTCAAACGTTACGAAACATGTCTCAAACGTTACGAAACATGAACTCAAACCCATACGAAACTTGCTATAACCCAATACAAAATTGGTTTCAAAACGTTACGAAACATGTCTCAAACGTTACGAATCATGATTTGTACTTGAATTATTAGAAGAAAGAGAATAGAAAAATTGAGTATTATCTTTCCTACTTTTCAGTCACTTTCTCCATCACTTTAACACATGACGAGATTACTATTTTACCCTTCTGACACTCTCATTTATTATAGCCATTGATCTTGTGGGACCAAGCTCATGGATGGCTGAGATTTGATTCAGCACCATTCAGCACCATAATAGTCAGCACCTGACTAATTTCCTAATGAGTCAGCACCATATGGGAAAAAAAATCCCACCATTTTCAATCATTCCGTTACCAAACTTTGGATAAACGAAATGGCTAAACGGTAAATATATATAAATCAAGAGCTTAAACTGATACACTACTCTGTTTGGAGCTTTTCTGTATCACATGGTCTAGGGTTTCCTTTAGAAAGAACAGCGATGAAGCTCGCCGGTTTAAAATCCATCGACAGCGCCCACGATGAGTCCGTGTGGGCGGCAATATGGGTCCCCGCCACCACCAGTCGACCAGCGCTCCTCCTCACTGGCTCCCTCGACGAGACCGTCAAGATGTGGAAACCTGACGACCTCAAGCTGGAGCGGACCAATACCGGACACTGCCTCGGCGTCGTCTCCGTCGCCGCCCATCCCTCCGGCGTCATAGCTGCCTCCGCCTCTCTCGACAGCTTCGTCCGTGTCTTTGATGTTGATACCAACGCTACCATTGCTACTCTCGAAGCTCCTCCTTCCGAAGTCTGGCAAATGCAGTTCGATCCCAGGGTAAGGCTGAAACCTCTGAATTTATTCTACCCTTCTTTCTTCCTGCTTTCCGATTGGTATTTGAGCTTTGAGTGTATTGGAATTGTATCGGTTCTCTGCCAAAAATTGTTTAGTGGTCCTGCTGAAATTCTTTGTGTGGATTCTTTCGGTTTGAGCTAAGCAAGTTTATTGGCTGAGTTGGGTTATATGTGTACTTAGTGTTCTCCAAGTCATGTGTTCCTTCCTTCCACTTGCTGTCTTAAGGTCGTAGGAAGAAAAATTCATTGGTTTCGAGTCTGATAGGAATTAAGAGACACTAGAGCCCCAAAGGATTCATTGGATTTTAGGTTAAGCAAGGTGCAGAAACCAGAAACTTACTTCTTTGGGCTACTCGTGATCTACTAAAATCCCTAAGTTCAGTACCTCCTTCTATACTAACAATACAACCACATCCTTATCATGTAATTTATGCCTATGATGTTATTATGAACTATGCTGCACGGTTCGTAAGTAGTAACTGTCAATGAGATAACTTCGTGCATATGTTGTTTCCAAACTAGATTTTCTACCACCATTCAGTTTGTGGCTGTGATACTCGGACCACTTTCATGTATTTTCTCTATGAAATAACTTCGTGTAACAAGCATTTGTCTACCGCATCCAAGCAAGAGAAGAGGATGGCATGTCAATACTTGCACCAGGAAACATCTCGAAATCCTATCCACCTAATGCCTTGAGGGGATTGGGGGTGTTGATCACCATAGATCTATTAGAAAAAAGACGCATTTTTATGGTTCTTTTCTGCAATGATAGGATTCTTTGGTCAACAACATGTTCTAGTGTTAATGATGGTTTATAGGAGATTGGTTTTTTGTATGGAAAAACCATAGGGAATAGGTAATAAGAGTTTTCTTGGCTGTTTAGAATTCTTGGACCCAGAATTAGGAGACAGGTAAAGTTGTTGAATCAGATGTGCATTATTCTTTATATATTGTTTTTTTTAATGAATAATATGTGTGAGATTTTGTTTGAGTAAGATGTTATAATTATGACCCGTCAACATCTATTTTAAAAATCTTCCTCCTCATCACCCATATCTGGAAATCTTGGTCTAATCAATTCCTGTAATAATGCAAAATGGAAGGTATTAGATACCGGTAAAGTTCAAGCATCTGTTTCGAATTCCTTCACCGAAGTGAGAGTGAAATTCGTTTAGTTCAATAAGCTATTCAGTAGTCTTTTCTTTACCGGGTTTTAGATTTGTTGCGATTATGAGCTCTTAAACAATTCAAAAGAATTGGTACGATGAAAGTGATATGAATTAATTGTTTCAGTGTCTTGTTACTTGGTGCATGAAATTAGTTTTGGTTACTTATGTAATGATAAGAAAATTGTTTATACACACAGGGTACCAAACTTGCAGTTGCGGGTGGAGGTAGTGCTTCAGTCAAGGTATGGGACACATCCACATGGAAGCTGACTTCCACCTTGTCGATCCCTAGACCAGAAGTACCAAAGCCCTCTGATAAAAACACCAGCAAGAAGTTTGTACTATCTGTTGCGTGGAGCCCTGATGGTAAAAGAATTGCATGTGGCTCAATGGATGGAACCATCTCAGTTTTTGATGTTGCACGGGAGAAGTTTCTGCACCACCTAGAAGGGCATTCCATGCCAGTGCGATCTCTCGTGTATTCCCCAGTCGATCCACGGGTGCTATTCTCTGCATCGGATGATGCTCATGTTCATATGTATGACGCTGAAGGGAAAAACCTGGTATCAGCAATGTCAGGCCATTCGAGCTGGGTACTGAGTGTGGATGCGAGCCCAGATGGGGCTGCTATAGCCACGGGGTCAAGTGACAGAACGGTAAGGCTATGGGACCTCAGCATGAGGGCTGCTGTGCAGACGATGAGCAACCATACGGACCAAGTTTGGGCGGTGGCATTTCGGCCACCTGGTGGAACAGGAGTGCGAGCTGGGCGGCTTGCTAGTGTGTCTGATGACAAAAGCATATCACTGTACGATTACTCTTAAAGAAGCAGCATGTGAAGTAATATTGGTGTGTGTAAACTTCAATCAACTGGTCTCTCTTCACAGACATTGTTCAGTGTTTATGTTGAAGATGTTGTCTGTCGGAATACAGTTTTGGTGGGTTTTGTCTAGCGAAGTCGCTTCAGTTTCACCACTTTTCCCTTTACATTTGTGGAAAAAGCTGGCTTCGGTCTCGGAGTTTATTAGGAATTTAGGGATGGCAACGGGTTGGCCGTTGGATATTCTAACTCAATTGTTGTGAGAAATTAGTCAACATTGAGTGTTGATAAATGCCTAAATGGGTTGGGATCAAATATTTGCAAACTAGGATGATGGGATAAACTTTTGTTAAATAAACTAGGAACTTGGTCAGGAATAAATTTTGAGGAACTGGGTTTGGATGAGATTTCATGAACTAGGTCAGGCAAAATTATGGGAACTAAAGCAGATTATGGGTCCTGGATTTGGAAAAGGGTTATGATGACTTCGCCCTTTGGTCAAAGACTATGACTGTCGACGTTAATGGGGATTCCTGTTGGAATGGGCGGGTTAACTGGTGTGAGAACACTAGTAATTGTTCTCATATGAGAACATAGTTAATAACCATTAGATTAGGTACCAAGATCTAAAGGTTAAAATTAAAAGGGTAAATATGGAATTTTGGTACCTAATTAGGGTTTCTATTTTAACTACATATAGTCTCTCAGCCGCCTTTCAACCTTCTTCTTCTTCATGTCGTCTCTTCTTCTTCTTCCTTTCTCCACCAACGCGCTCCAAATCATAAAGCCCCCTCCGGCCAGCCACCTCCCTTTGCCCTTCTTCTTTACTGCCAGCAACCACCGAACCAACAAAAGCCACACCAGCTTTCATCACCCACCCCGCCGTCTTCGCAGAATCAAGCCAACCGGTCCCCTCAACCTCCGCTCGACGCCAGCCACCGAAGTCTCCTCCCTTCCTCTGTTCCGGCTTTAACCCATCGTCAACCTGAATCCATCCTCAAACGAACCACCCCCTGCTCCACCCAGCAAATCAACATGAAGCCTCCTCTGTTTCGTTTTTTCAAATTTCCTAATTTTTTCCTCGATTTCCTTGTTCGAATTTGGTTTGGTTTGTGGATATTTGTTGGGGGTAGAGTCGGCGATAGAGACGCGAGTCATGACAGAGCCGAAGGTGGAGAAGGAGGTCGGTGCTCCGGCTGGCGAGAAGGAAGTCGGCGCAACGACCTGCAGTGGTGCTGAGGGGGCGATTCCGATAATCGTTTCGTGGTTCATTAGTTGTTTGTATTAGTGTTGTTCCGAATTTCATATGATTGTACGACATCTTGTTCCGAATTTAATATGCTGGTACCACATCTTGTTCCGAATTTCATATGTTGGTACCACATCTTGTTCCAATCTAGTATATTAGGTACAGAGTTAATAAATTTGTTTCTTCTTCTGTACCTACGGAGTCGAATTAATAAATTTTGTTGATTTTGTGTTCCGATTTCACTGATTTTGGAACAAATTAAGTGTTGTTTCAAAATTGGAGCTCTTTTGTGTCCCGATTTCACTGATTTGGAACAAATTTCTTGTTTGCCTATTGATTCCATCATGGATAATATACTAAAATGTGTACCTATTATCCCAATTAGTAACATAAATGTGTACCTATTGTAAGAATTAGGAACATCAATGTGTACCTATTATAAGAATTAGGAACATAAATGTGTACCTATTATAAGAATTAGGAACATAAATATGTACCTATTATAAGAATTAGGAACATGTTCGTGCGAGGAAGGTTCCACGCAAATGTAATACTAATAGGTATCATGTACCTAAACAATTTACAGTAAAACTTGTAAATTCATGGTGAACAGATGCAATTTAGGAAAACCGTGTTGAGGAGAAGAATGTGGAGACAGAATCTCCAAAAAAATCATGGGATATTAAGTATTATATGATTTAATTAATGAAATTATTAAAATTACAAAGATGCCCATGTATTTTAAGCCATTAGATTAGATTAAAAGAATAAAAGGTGGAGATTGGTGTTCTCATGGTGAGAACAAAATAGATGTTCTCATACAAGATTTCCTGTGGAACGGGACTGTTATGGTTAAGTTCCGACCAAAAGTTATCTAACAAGACATACGACACATGAATTCTTTAGGGGTTGTTTGGTATGGGTGCTATTGAATTCAATAGCTAATTAATCATCAGTAACCATGTTTTTCTTGTCTTAATTAGCTAGCTAATGGGTGATAAATTAGGGGGGGTTTGAAATCATCCTCAATAGGAGGATTTCTCAAATGTAAGAGTGATATCTACAAACATATATAAGCATTTTAAATTTTTTCCTATTGCCACCTAGGATTCTCCATGCTTCTCCTTAATTGTAGGAAGGTAGCCAATCAATGAATTTAGATTTTAATTTATTTTGAATAAAATGATTTATTTATGGGTTAATACACCTTTTTACCCTCTACTATGCAAAGTTAACAAACATACTCCTCTACTATTTTCTAACCGATTTAACACCCTCTACTTTGAAAATTTTAACAAATATGCCCCTATGTTTAAGTTTTCATCTATTTTTCATTCGTTGTGTTGATTGTACGTGCCACGCCATATTATTTGTACACCTTATCGCTGTTTGGAATGTTCCCAATCGAAAATTATTTAAATTATAAAGAAAAATATAAAGGAATACCACAAAACCTCCGTACATAATAGTGATTATAATGTGCTTTTCCTTTATCTTTTCTTCTTAATTTAAATATTTTCACCTTGTGGACATCCCAATTAGCGATGTTGTGCACAAATAATATGATTTAGCATGTATAATCAACTCATTAGACGAAAAATAGATGAAAAGATAAATGGAGGGGCATATTTGTTAAACTTTTCAAAGTAGAGGGTGTTAAATCGGTTAGAAAATAGTAGAAGGGTACCTTTGTTAACTTTGCATAGTAGAGGGGCAAAAAGGTGTATTAATCCTTTATTTATTATAAAAGTGATAAATTTTAAGCAACTATGAGACTTGAACCCACAACCTCAAGGACTAAAGTATTGTGATTTAGCATCTAAGCTACATAAACTAATTTATAATTATGTTGAAACATTAAACCATATTTCTCCTCGACATTTTGTTGTACGAATTGAAGCACATTTCACCCTTAATGATTTGCAAATTCACTGATTTTATGATAACCAAAAGTTTATTGTAGAAATACACTAACAAGTTAAATAAAGAGTAGAGTGAAACAATGGTAATAATTCATTCATATAGTTTATTGACAGATGATGATACTTTGTTTAAATCGGGCTCTGTGTTGATATTTAATTAAGTGGAGACTAAAATGAAATAATTTATTTTTTTGCCACATATAATATCTTACATTATATACTCAAACATGTTACTTACCACTCTATGTATGCATATAGCACTAACATGTTTACACACGTGACGATAATGGTGAGAATAAGACATATAAACTTGATATTGATCGAAACATTCATATATGTTTGTTGATGTATTTGCTCACATAAATTCTTGAAAGACATTCAAGGTAACTGCGAATCGTAGATTACTTAAAAAATTAAAGCAAATCATTTATATGTGTTAAAGACATTCAAGCTAACTAAGTTATTGAATAATTTGGTCAAACATCAAGTTGTATAAATTAAAAATTATGAATATTTAGGAGAAATATTTTTCAGATAATATATCTATTGAGCTAGAATAAATTGGAAAAAAATTGGAGAAGTAAAGGAGGTTATGAGTAATTTACTATTAACAAATTCAGAGTGTTAATCGAGTTGAGTCAGTTTGAATTGAGCATATTTATCAAGCCTAAATATATTCATAAAATGATCTTTAGCATAGTCAACTAAGTTTTAATAGACCAGTTTTAAGGTTTCATTTCTCAAAATTATTATTTTTTGATAGTGTTGGTTTTTTGTAGTCTCGACTTTATTTGTTTGCAAATATTTCAAGAGAATTTCAATTTTGTTTTCTGTTTTCCTTAAACTTACTTTTGTTGGTAAATCAAATATTTTATTACAATTTTTTAAAGTCATATTGGTTTAGAAGACATGTACTCATTTGAAAAATTGTTTAAGAGAAGTAATAATTTTAAAAAATTGAGTTGCATAAATTTAAAAATTATGAATATTAAAAAGAAGTATTTGTAAATTAATATATATGTTGAGCTAGAGGAAATTGGAGAAATAAAATTGTACCTTAATAAGAGCAATGACAGTGAGGTCACAAGTGTGTAATAGTATTAGTTATGAAAATGTAAGTAAAGCGGGTTACAAGTCATTTACTATTAACAAATTCATAATATTGATCGAACGAGGTAGGTTGGATTGGGTATATATATTTCATCAAACATAGATATATTCATGTAATATGATCCTTATTTTCATATTCTTCTAAGTTTTAACAAGTCAATTGAGGTTTCATTTCTCAAAATGATTAGTTTTGGGGTTTTAGTCTCCACTTTATCTGTTTGCAAATGTTTTGAGAGAGTTGCAATTTCGTTTTCTTTTTGTTTCAAACTTACGTTTGTTGGTAAATCAAATATTTTGTTATACTTTTTTGAAGTTATATTGGTTAAGAAGACATCATTAATTTAAAAAGTTTGTTTAAAAGAAGTATAAACTAAAAAAATTGAGTTGCATAAATTTGAAAAATTATGAATATTTAAGAGAAGTATTTATCAATTTAAATATCTATTGAGCTAAAGAGAATTGGAAAAATAAGATTGTACCTTAATAAGAGCAATGACCAGTGAGGCCACGAGTGTGTAATAGTATTTACTATTAATAAATTCATAGTATTGACCCGGTTGAGTAATGTTGAATTAATCATATTTCATCAAACCTAAATATATCCATATAACATGATCCTTATTTTCATATATTTTTTTAAAGTTTTACCGGGCCAATTGATGTTTCATTACTCGAAATGATTTGTTTGGACAATGTTGAGTTTTTAGTCTTCTCTACTTTATTTGTTTGCAAAAGTTTTAAGAGAGTTGCAATTTCATTTTTTGTTTGTCTCGAACTTTCTTTTGTTGGTAAATCAAATATTTTGTTAATATTTTTTAAGTTATATTGGTTTTGAAGACATCATTCATTTGAAAAGTTTATTGAAAAGAAGTATAAATAAATAAAAAATTGAAATGCATAAATTTAAAAAATTATGAATATTTAAGATAGGTATTTGTCAATTAATATACGATATAGCTATTAAGCTAGAGAATTTTTTTATGAATTATTGAGCTAGAGAAATTGGAGAACTAAGACTGTACTTTAGTAAGAGCAGATCAGTGAGGTCATGAGTGTGTGATCGTAAGTAAAGTCTAATTTACAAATCATTTTCTATTTAAAAATTCAGAGTATTGATCGAGTTTACTCAAATTTAATTACGCATATTTCATCAAACCTAAATGTATTAAAAAAGATCCTTATTTTCATATTATTCTAAGTTTTAACGGGCCAATTGAGGTTCCATTATTCAATATGATTTTTTATATACAGTATTGGGTTTTTTAGTCTCTACTTTATTTTTTGTAAATGCTTCGAGAGAGATGCATTTTTGTTTTCTATTTCTCTCGAACTTACTTTTGCTGGTAAATCAAATATTTCGTTACAAATGTTTTGAAGTTATATTGGTTTAGAAGACATCATTCATTTGAAAAGTTTGTTATTATTTTTTATATTATTTCTCCTTTGCAATGATCATAAATGGACGTACTTCATTTTGGTATGTAATTAACTTCATTAATCTTAAAATATTCTAAAATTAATCACAATATTCCATTTAAATATTATGTTTATTTCGGTATTGTATAAAACATTATCTAGATATTTTTATATTTTTTACTTTAAACTATTTAACTTCTCAATTAAGTAAGACGTTAATTATTTTGACCCATTGATTTTTAGTTTAATTTAAATTCTGATATTTCAAAATTTTAGTTAGTCTATAGTTTGTTAAACATAATTTTAAATCTATCATTATACAAGATCGTTCCTCATTTACTAATTATACTAAATAAACAACTGAAATATCACATATCGGCCAACGGGCCGAAAAAATGCTATTCTCAAGTACGATTATATTTCCGGATAGTGGTAATCTGACCTTCTCATAATTCATCTCATCTAAGCACAGCTGTGAAACAGAGTTAACATGTATATGAAATGTTAGAGCGGGAAAAAACTTCAACAATATTCTCCACGGCCAAGACCCTTGACCAACCTTAAGGGACCAAACAGCGTGCCCCCTTAATACACACTTTGATAATTTTACAATCTACTATACATTAAAAAATTTCTAACACATTCAATAAATTTGTTCTCTAACATCGTCAATGGGCCTAATATACGATTTATTCAACATATTAAATCATTGGAAATTTTAAAATTAAAAGCATCCTAAATTGATGTAATATATGGTACTTCATCTACAATTTTAAATCGCCCCAAAATTAGTTTAACTAACCTTTCCACTTTGATAAATAAATCTAACTTTATATATAGATGTGAAATGAAAATAATATATTTTAACTAAATTGTTTTAGTTAAAATATATGATACTTAGACATATAATTTCACTATTGTTCTTTGGTTAGAATAACTAAGAATCTTATTGGCGATTATTTATTTAACTGATTTATTTAGGTTGTCAATAGTAAAGTGAGAGAAGAATCTCAAATTAGCCAATGGGCCGAAAAAACAATCTAGAATGCTTAGTAAGAGCAATGGTTAGTGAGGTCATGAGTGTATAAGAGTGTGATTCATGAAATCGTAAATAAAGTAGGTTTCATGTCATTAACTTTTACCAATTCAGAATATTGATCGAGCGAGCTGAGTCAATTTGAATTGAGCATAAATAAAGCGGATTATTATGTTGAAGTTGAACTACACCTAAACATACTTTTTTTAGACAACAGGCTAAACATAATTCTAAATTCACCTATTTACAAAATTATTCTTCATTTATTAATTATAACAAATAAAGTCGCCAACGGGCCGAGAAAATACTAGTTGGGATTAATGAACAAGTATGCCCTCCTTATTTTGGCTTATTGCATGCCCCTCATGATTACTTTCCTCTCACCTTCCTCCACCCCCTTGAGCGACCGAATAATCAGTTAACCAATTTTGGTCAATTAATCAGTTTTAGCCATCAACCTTAACCGAATTCTCACCCTAATTCTTAGTATCTCCTCCGGAAAACTTGCTTTTGTTTTGATGAATTGGGTTGAGTAATTGTATCATTCTGTTTAGTTTCATTCTTCAAGAATTGTTGTACTAACGAGCCAAGAACCGTAAACTTTTGTGTTCCTCACTCTACCATTGTTTCATTCTTACAAATTTTGAGGGCAAGCAAGTAATTACACAGTTGATTATCCCTTAGTAGATAACCTCCTAAACAAACAAGAATATTCTACAAAGTGACATTGAAACTCATTATCCCCTTAATAACTAGCTATCTTTAATATCATGGTATTCGAGATAGCGTTTACCAAACGACCCGGTGTAAACTAAATGCTCTAACCTGGTTTAAAATTGAAGCAGGCAGATCGGCCTGAGTGTTCATGCTACCAATGGTGCGATCCCGATCCCTACAGAAGAACATAGTGCTCTGTTAGTACCCATTTTCAGTTGACTCACTTTAAACCATTTGAACTTTAAATTCTTTTGAAAACCCTATTTTCCCAAACAGTTCACATAAGCAACAAAGGCGGAAACCAGTTCTTGGAAAGTTTAGTGCTAAAATGGAAGTAGAATATTAACTCCCCTTATGAGGTTCATAATGCCTCGGGAAAGCAGCAACCATATGCAGCATAAACAAACCAGACTCTGACACTCATTGTAACACCCTACCATATAAAACCCGTTGAACCACTGGTTCAACCCAAACATTACTCGAATCGGGTGTTACTAACTCAACCAAACCATACAATACAATAAGAACAATCCACAAAATGAGTAATTACCCGATAAACGAAACCAATGAGCAATCTCGAAATACAGTACTAAAGCCAAACCGACAATCTCCAAAACCAATACAACAATCCAATAAGTAATAACCAATAAACCAATACCAAACCACTACAAGAAAACATCCATTTAGCAGCCACAGACTAACATCGGCTGGTGATCGGTCGCTGTTAAATTATCCGAACATTGGAACTTTAATAGCGGCCACTAAGCCGCTGTTAAACTATACAATTTAACAGCGGCCACATGCCACTGCTAAATTTAAGCACAAGGATCGACCTCCGAAGCTGTCAGATCAAAATTAAAGAAACACAAAAATTATAATCTCGGTCATTCATTATATTTTCCCCTTCCCCTTCGTCATCTCCATCACCGTCCACCTCCTCCGACGCAACCTTCATTCTCTCCTTCTCCATTCATATTCCCAGGCTTCATTCTCGCCTCTAACGCAACCTCTATTTCGTCTTCTCCATTCATATTATCATTTGGCACCTCCGTCGATCCGGCTCATCGACACCTTCGTCTCTCTTTCTCAACCGTCGACACCGTCACTCCCACTCAGCAACCCCTTCGTCGATCCCACTCAACCGACGCTATAGGATGGACGCCGCCATCACTCTTTCTTAATCATCGCCACCTGCACTCTACTCAGTCGATCCCTGCGTCAATCCCACTCAATCAACGCTATTGGATGGGAGTTGCTAGATCTGCTTTGGTGGAGTTCTTCTTTCATTTGTGTCTGCAGATTTGAATCGGCAGTCTAGCTGCTCAAAGCTCTGTAGATGATGAACTGCAGATTTGAATTGAGTCAAAACAAAAACCTAATCAATTTTGGTTGCCGGAATTACGACTACTACTGTCGGAGCTACGACTATTACTTTTGGTACAACAATATCTTAACAGCGGCCATCATATTTTAACAGCGACTAGTGGACGCTGTTAAAAAAATAGGTTTAACCACGGCCACTTTCTGCTGCTGTTAAATTAATTATACATTGGCCAAATTAACAGCGGTTGTGGCCGCTGTTAAATTACATTTTTGCCGTTGTTAAATACCCAGATTCCTGTAATGAACATCCAATAAATCCAATGAATCAAATAATCCAATAAACCAATAGAAATCCCCAAAACATATCGATCAAAACTAAAGTGTCAAAAGTGGGTATGAATAGGCTTGACAATGAGTATCCGAAAATTGGGTACCCACCCAAAATCCGTCCAAATTGGGTGCGGATAACCCGCTGACCGGGTAAAGTTGACGGGTATGGGCAAACCCGATACCCAGTTAGAGCGGGTAACAGGTGGGGACGGGTTTGAAGATATCCCCCTATACCCAACCCGATGGGTACCCAATATGAAACGACGTTGTATTAGCTATAATATATTATCAATGTTTAACGGACTAGACCCAATTTCTCCTTCACTCATTAAGTTCTTCACTTCAACTCCTCAATCGAGCAGTCTGTCGTTCCCTCTCGAAACCATAATGCTCTAAAAAACATAGCTCCATCTCAGAAATATCTTTGCAATCCAGATGCAGAGAGATTGGGGATTCACCCAATGGATAACGGGTTTACCCAATATCCATGTCGGGGCGCGGATGGTTTGGATTTTGTACCCGTTTAGTCTCGATGGGCGGGTACAGGCAATACCCATTTAATAAACGGGTGGGTAGTGGATATGTGGTATTCGGACCCGTGGGTACCCATTGCCAAGCCTAGGTGTGAACATCCTGGTTGTACCTAGCATTGATCGACACATCGTCATGCTGATCAACAACTCTCCTCAAGACTCGCCTAGGTGGCATGGTGACCTGCTCACTATACCCCATAGCAAACCAACAAAGAAAAGAACAGAGGAGTCAATGACATGCACTTAGTGAAATATAAACCTTTGAATCCAGTAATCTTGAAAGTAGATTGCAATAGATTTATAAGCCTAAACGAAATAGATTACATAAGATTTTTAACAAAAATAATGTAAAGGAAAGAAAGAAAAGTGCTTAATTGAAAATTCTGAGTTTTTATCCCTTATCTAGCGAGTGTCGGGTGCGTCTTTGAGTAAATGTACAAGAGGTTATATGGTTTTTCCATCTCTTAAGTCGGTTGGTCATTAGCTTTATTAGATCTAGTTCATCTTTTACTTTCAAGAAGTTGTCCGGTTTAAAGTGAGTGGTCAAGCTTAATATCCTAGTTCACTAAGATTTAAGACACTGATTACATTGGTTGATGATTCACGATGTTCTTGATATGTACATGATTCATAGATGCATTTGTTGTTCTGAGTTTTGCTTGAGGACAAGCAATGTTCAAGTGTGGGGTAATTTGATTACTCGAAATATGTCATATTTAATTCCCTATATTTGATACATAATTGTGTGGTATCTGAGTATTAATGTTGTCTTTTGAATGGTTTTGATCAATTAAATGATTATTCATCTGGATTAGCCTCTTAGGATCCTTGTGATCCATTTTTATGTTTTTCAATACATTCTTGATGAGTTTTCAGGTCATACTAATATTTAGAGCACGTTGATACGAAGCCACAGGTTCAAACGGTGGTTGAATCAGAGTCCAGACGCTTAAAATACCAAGTTCTGAAGATTAACGCAACACAAGGTGAGAAAAAAGACCTTGCGATGCGTCAGCGAAATCAGCGAAAAGACCTTTCATTATAGCTTCAGTCTGCCTTTGTTTTGTGATTGTGTGAAGTGTTAGTTGTTTTCGTCCTCTCTTAGAACTGAGTAAGACAGACCAAGAGACCCGCAGGAATACGACCCTGGCCAAAAGCCAGGTATCTTTGTTGAAGGAGATTTTCCTCCCCATCATGTGACTTCTTACCTTGTCACTAGTAATGGTTTACAAGTTTCGTCTTCATGACGAGTATTACAGGCAGTGTGACTTTGAGCTTATGGGTTAGATACTCAGTGATTAGCAATGACCCTCTTCTTTTTACTTTCTGTTTTGTGGTTTCTAGATGGGTTTATAGGTATACAGAGTTGGAGCGGGAGAGTGACTGGTAGGGGTTCATTGGGATTTTTATCGGTTTTCCTTAAATTTCGATTGAGGTTCTAGCAAGCATAATGTATTGGCATTTGAGTGATATTGGTTGTTGCCAGTTTGGCTTTAGTACTGGAATTTTGAGGTTTGTTTACCGTCTTATCGTTCTTATGGTTGTTTCCATTAAATTGCCTTAAATGGTTGAGTCAATAACCCCCGAGTCGAGTAATGAATGGGTCGAACCAGTGATTCAACCGGGTTTTCTAGGGTGGGGATGTTACAACGTGGCTCGTCGATGAGTTACGACTTGTTTAGCATGGAGTTGTAGAGGGTTAGGTGGGCCTGATACATTTCTAGAATTGGGATGACTAGTCTGTAGTTATAGTCCATCTTTTCGTGTAACTCGTGTCTCAAGTGTTGAATTTTTCTCTATTATACATTACTAGTTAATTACCGGCCCGTTGACCGGGAAGAATAGTTTTTCACATTATTTCAATTATTAGATTACATTAGGTATATTAGTAAGATTTGTGTCATAATCATGTGCATACAACACAGATCTTGAATTTTGTTAACAATTATTTTTCGGACTTTTTACCGTGATCTGCCTTCATTTTGTTTCTTGTTGTTTTGTTTTTATATAGCCTATGTTGTTTATGCAAGCTCCATATTAATAGCTCATGAAGGGAAATTTGGTCATTATCAGAAACAAACCAAACAACATGGGGATATGTGAATGTTTTAATACCAAAACACATCAATAAAAGACGCAAATTTGAGCGGCCAAAGCTGTCCAAAGATCCAAAGTCTAAACTCGGTCTAAACTAAGCTGTCCAAAGATCCAAAGTTTAAACTCGGTCTAAACTAAGCTGTCCAAAGATCCAAAGTCTAAATTCAGTGTGAAGCTTCACTCATCATTAGGAATTTGACACCTTCTCATTTTAAGTTTTTTCCTCATAGTTGCAAGGGGGACCTCATTACTAAAATCATCTTCAATGTCTTCATTGAAATTTATAACTTTGACTTTGAATTTGTTGGCAGATTGGGCAGCCACATTTAGAGATTTCGGAATTGCCGATTGAAGCGCAGACACACAACTCTTTGGGAATTTGGGCGATTCAGCAAAAGTTGTTAGATGTCCCTGGATTGAAATAAAATCAGTAGTTAGAGAAATAAACTTTATTTAGAGGTCGGTACGTTGTTATAGTTGAATACCGGAGAAGTTGAAGGGTGAATAGCTTTTGGTGCATTAATGATTTTGGTAACTGTTCACTCATTTCTCCCAGTCCTTATATTGTATGCCTTAACTTGCACTTGAACCTTCATCTCTTTTCCCACCAAGTTTGTTATTAGTATAGGAGGGTTCACCTTGTCGTTTACATTTATTTGGTATAGTCTTTCTGCCGGCAGTCCAAAAATGTTTTCCCCTAAGTTATCCAGGAGTACCAAATCAGACTTGTTGGTATATCATCGAATACCTCCAGCTGGATTCAATATCTGCATGAAATCTAACTTAGTTTTAGAATATTACTTAGTGGAAAAACATGAAAAATTACACTAAAATTGTATTTTACCTGGCAGTAGTGTAGGTGCGAATATTTTACAGCAAAAATAGCCGGAGAATTTATCGTCCACTTTTTTGGAGCAAGACTCGCATCCGTGTAACATCAACCATCTTTTAGAGCCTTTATTATGCGAGATACTATGAAGTATTTGTCCTGCAGAAACCAATAATATTGGAGAATAAAGGGTAATGTTAAGACTGATTTGGGTGCACACAATAATTCTACTGAAATGCAAGTAATTTAGTTATCCAACTTAACAACTGGTTCAACACAGGATTTTTTTTTTTGCCTATGGCAATCAGCAGGTAGTATCGTGTATAGTAGAATCAGCACTCAATGAAAGGGAAACAATTAGTAAATGCAAATAGAGAATTGAATAGTGACATCAGTAGAAAAAACTTAAAGAAAATAAGAAAGCAGGTGGATTAATATATTTACGAAGGGTTGTCTCCCTAAAAGTTCAACCACATATGAAATTTGAATGATCTAATTCATGGTGTCAATGTGACTTTTGCACATTAATCCATGATTTCTCAGTCACTTGAACTATTGCACAATAAAGTTAATAAGTTTAGTAGTTTCATATTCAAAAAAGGCCTAGACAAAGAAAAGGAAATGAGATCATTTTGCCAATACATGATGCCTTTAATCTATTTATGTGTGGGTCGTTGATTGTTTGTGAAGATTGAGAGGTATCTTTCTCATGCAATTCATGTCATAGAATGGATCTACCTGTAGTGAAGCGAAATACCCGGTTTTTCGTCACTGTAAGGGCTGCATTCAATTGTTCCGAAGTTACTAGATGACTACTTGTAATGTCACTTGGATCCGTATAAACCGGTGTTAGTAGAGTATCATCAGTGTCCCTATAAAGAGAATATCCCATCAGTATCAATTTTTGTGTTGTGATTGATTAAAAGTGTGTGGCAAGAATAATAGAACATTTGTCATATGACATCTTGTATAATTACTTCACCTTTTCTTGAATTCTGCGATTTGGGAAATTTTAGGATTTGTGTAAAATTGTGTCGCACTTGATGTGGAGAGAGAAGACGTACCTTCACAAAACAACACCAAAACACATATTAATTTATTAGAAGTTAAAAACAATCGGATGTAGGTAAAAAATAATGTATCAAATATCGAAGTTTTAATTAAACCAACCATTGAATTCCCGAACAAAGACAGATGTAACAATTAGTATGAATGGGTTATCTCCATTTTGAGCGACAATTGCATCCATCAAAACTTTCCATTCTCCCCACACCAAAACCAAAACACTAAAATCCATGTATTACAAAATACATTACCATGTCAGTGGTAGGCGGTGTTCAGAAATATGACCATAAAAGTGTAGTTGATTTTAATAAGTATTACTTTGTTATTTTCAGAATGAGCTCTTTCCACTTTGTACTATGAACGCGAGGTTGGAAATATTCCTCCACGTACCCTATTATATCTGATGACATGAGAATTTTCATTGAACATTAGCTACAATACTAAAATGATAGAGGTCAAAAGAAAACAACAGTAGAGGTGAAGATTAAGAAGTTCGATACCAAATAACACCAGTCGATTGTGTATATTGGTAGGGATTCACTTTCATGTATGAATGTAATGTTGTACTCAGGAACTGCAGATATGTTTTCGACCTTCTCTACTGCTGTGGAGGCCGAGAATTCGATAGCATATCTATTTGGTACCAGGCGAACTTGATTGGGAGCATTAACTACTTTGAAGTTTCGGATGATGTACACTTGCTGGTCCTCCAAGAAGTCGAAGCTTGATATTAAACCTTCAGGAATCATTCCCCATATGTCATTACCCTGCAATGTTATCGGAGTGTGAGTGTGTAGTAGACTGAAATTCATAAGTCATTACTTGGCTATTGATAGCACTAAATACCTTTGCATCTATGAAAATGTAATCTTTATGCAAAACATATTTATCCTTTGTGTGGATTGCAATCCATGATCGGCTGGCCCTGACTTGTAAGACCCACTTTTTTGGCTCAATGGAATGGTACTTCATGATTCCTTTCCCCACATAGATGGTGAACAACAAATAAAGTTATCAGTAGAGGAAAAATGCGTGAATGGAATGGTAGGAGTTAAGCAATGGTGATTGATTACCTTTGAGTAGCAATACTAATGGCATATGAGACATGCAGACATGGACGTTTCTTTCGTACTGCATAATGGTCTATGGATGATGGTGAAATTTATTCCCTGGCCTATATTAACTAATAAGCCCACAAGGCTTAAGAAGATCCCTAAACAGATCCCTTAACTTATGGGCTTTTAAAAAAGTATCTAGATAGACCAAGTCAAGCTCATATTGAAACAAATTAATTTTTATCATAAAGCTTACCATGCAGCTGCAACCAATGTTGATTGAAATTCCCTTTTAGTACTCAAGTATTTTTGTATGATCCACATTATAGGCATTTGTAGTCTTACGTACTTTTTTTCATTACTAGAGCCTCTCAACGATGTGAAACCCAGGAATTCTACCAATTTGTAGTTTTCTTCCATCGACCACCCTGCCACACATGTAACTGATCAGCAATGAAAATTAAATCAAACATTATGTGATTAGAACCTAAAACTAAACGAATACATACAGCGTAGGCCATATATAAGGTCATGGGAGACGCTCCAGTGCCCACTAAAAGTGGGGTACTGCTTACCCGCCACTGATGTTTATGCTATCTAGAGTGGTAGTTTCATTGAACCAAATGTTTAAATCAATAGGTTTAATATTAATAAGTCTAAATTAAGATTAGTTGAAATTTTTAGTCATCATAGTATAAAATTACACTAGATGTTCTTCAGGTTGCCTTCTACCGCTGCATTTTCTTTCCATATGATAAATAATCATATTTACCAAATTAGTTTTTTCTTCAAATCGCCATATCTATCCTTTAATGACATGTAGATTCTCATCCTCAAAAAAAAAAAAAAAATTTAAGCATGTTTACCCATCAAAACGTCAGTGGGAGTAACCGGTACCCCGACTTTTAGTGGGGGCACTGGAGCGTTCACCATAAGGTGATATCTTATAGCAAACAACATGCATATCTCTCCCAGCACTACAAGAAAATAGACCATCAGTCACGAGTTTTTTCACCTTTAGTCACGTTTTTTACTAAATTTAGTCACGGTTTTCTTAAGAACCGTGACTAAATTGGTTCATTTTAGTCACAGTTTCTTTAATAACCGTGACTAAATTCTGTCACGGTTCTTATTGGAACCGTGACAAATACTAGTGACCAATTTGTAAGGAATAAACTTTCTAATGACTGAATTTATAATGTTCTTGAATTATAGTTTCAAACCCTTAACTCCTTCCGTTTCGCAATTTAAACCATACACTATAAGGTTAACAAAAGGTCCCACTTTTATTCCTTTCGTTATACAAATCAGTCACTCAAATTTAAATTGTCAACTTATTATAATTAATGACCAAATCCGTAATAATCCCAAATCAGTAAAAACTTCAAGAGCAACCCTTCAACTTTTCCAGTTATACAACTTAATCAATTAAATTCTTATATTCTTCGTTTGGTCACTTTAAGTATTGTTTTTGCAGGTTTCATCCATCTTCTTCTCCGATCAGCCACAGAGCAACCGGCGAGCCTTCGACCGCCGCTGCCGTCACCTTCGACCGCCGCTGCCGTCACCTTCGACCGCCGCCGTCGCCTTCAACCGCCGTCGCCGTCGCCTTCCACCGCCGTCGCCGTCGCCTTCCACCGCCGTCGTCGTCGCGTTCGACCGCCGTCGTCGTCGCCTTCGACCGCCATCGTCGTCGCCTTCGACCGTCGTCGCCGTCGCCTTCGACCGTCGTCGCCGTCGCTTCGACCGCCATCGCCGTCGCCTTCGACCGCTGCCGCCATCGCATTCAACCGCCATCTCCTTCAACCGCCACCGCCATCGCCGCCACTCCTCCATCGACCGCCACCGCCGCCACTCCTCCATCGATCGCCACTGCCGCCATCGTCTCCATTTTCAGATCTGGGTTTCAGATCTAGATTTGATCCGTCGGCTGTCTTCAGGTGAACAGATGGGGCGGTCCGGCGGAAGTGTAGTGTGTTGTGTGCTGTGGCCGTGGGAGTCGAGAGTGTTGGAATGAAAGTTGGGAGGGGCTGTAGTAGAAGGAGTTGGAAGAAGAAGAAGTTGGAATGAAGGAGTTGGGAGGAGGGGCCATTTTTTCGGTATGAAGAAGAAGAAGGTGTCAGAGGGTAGTGGGAACAAGAAAGAAGAAGAAAGGGTTGGAGGATAGTGGGAAGAGGAAAGAAGAAAAGAGATTTGATTGGAGTGGGAGTAAGCACACGGATTGCCAACGTGGCAATCCGTGTTTCTTTGGACAAAAAGTAGTCACGGTTTTATAGTAACCGTGACTAATTTAGTCACGGTTTTGTGAACCGTGACTAAATTAGTCACGGTTTCAATGAAATTGGTCACGGTTCACAAAATCGTGACTAATAAACCGTGACAAATCATCATTTTTCTTGTAGTGGCAGATAGATTCAATGATAGTTATCACACAACATTAGATTTAATTTGCGCGAGGGCATCTAGGATTTCATAGACTTCAAAATTGTACTGTATATATGTCTTCCAATAGTCATAACTCTAATTGATTTCCTCATTCTTCCATTTTCTGCATATGGTTAAGCGGGGCAGTTCGCCGTTGTAGGGTGAACATCAATGTAAGTCAGTTTGGTTCAATGGCTTTGGCATCTTCTATTAAATTGTTCTTCTAAGACTAAAACACTCCGCAACGGGACATTAGTATTTTTTCAAATAGACTTGTTAAATAGTACGTGCAGATAAAATCGGCAGTGATCCATATAAGAACTCCTGAACACAGAGCCGACACATACTACTATTCTCCTAAGCATGATATCCAGGTTATGACCAAAGTTACTCTAGGTTGATGACAATGTTGCAGGTTTAGCGTCTTCAAAAAAGTTATATATATGTGCATTAGATACTGTTACTCTCATGCTAAACAGATGTCAGCACCTACTACTTAATTGAACTGTGTTATCCCCCTAGTAAAATTTTACTAAATGTCTAAAACATAGATATACTCAAGGTTACTCAAGCATGGTCATTAATTAAGTAGACCAAATACTCAGCACCATTCCACCTACACCCATATTCAATTATACGAAATTTGAATATTTTGTCTATCTTACCACAATTGCATATTTGTCATAGATACATACTAGTTTTGTACCTACCCGTCCTATGGGCGGTGTTGTTTTACTCCCTTGTTTGAATTATAATATGAATAAAAAATTAAATACAATTAATTATTGTTATTTTTATACTTCAATTCTCATACGTTCAATGTATTATAATTTACAATTACAACATATTTTTTTTTTCAGTGTCTTTTGGGCCCTTGGTTTAAATTAAATTTTTTATTTTTATTCATGTATTGATTCAGAAATTAGTTTGACTATAATTATTTATATTATCTTATTTTACAATAAAAGAGTAAGTTCATAGTCCCAAATTTTTATTCAACAATTAAGTGTATTTATCAATATTTTTGGCTTAGAAATTGATATTTTAGTGGTTAAAAATTGTAAAAAAATCTTAAATATTATTAATTAAATAAAATAAATTAATTTCAAAACTAATTTAACATTATCTAAACATCATTTATTTATTTAGTTTGTTATCAAATTATTGAGTAAACTTCATTCATACCTTAAAGGTTGTTTAGAGGTAAAATGGTAATAAAAATCCTAACACCCTAGGTTCAAAACTATAACTTACTTAAAAATACGTCATTCAACTATAGAAAATATAATCTTTGAGGATTAAAAGTTTTATTGTAGAAAGCCCATATATAGTCCGTAAAATGTTCTTGCAACATATAACTATAATCGCAATTTCGCCGCATATTGATATAGTGTCTCACCAAAATAATATTGCCACAAAAGACCTAGTTGATACTCATTATTACAGATTGACAAATTTATGAATGCAATATTGTATTGTTTAAAGTCTAGAGCATGAGAATTTCAAAAAGAAATTTGAGTGACATATAAAATTAGACCTGTCAAATTTGGACCCAAACCGAACCCGCCCTAAAGTTCAGGGTTAGATTTTCTATTTTGGCATCCGAACCCAAAATGACCCGAACCCAAAAACCCGACAATTTATTGGGTGGGTTAGAGTCTGGTTTAGGGTTGACCTATTGACCCAAAAATCGTAGTAGTACCTA
Source organism: Linum lewisii (assembly GCA_034768395.1). Taxonomy (NCBI): domain Eukaryota; kingdom Viridiplantae; phylum Streptophyta; class Magnoliopsida; order Malpighiales; family Linaceae; genus Linum; species Linum lewisii. The sequence continues at coordinate 13,976,329 of CM068297.1, forward strand.
TAAATATTACTATTTTTAGTGTCACTTGTGTATATTTTTTAATATTTAGTCTTACTTATGATTTATGATTTACAACTTCATAACTGTTATCATTTTGATTCTTTTATCATGTAAGACATAATTCATAAATATCACATATCACAAATATTATACTCACCATGTTGAATGTCACTAAAAATCGTTGATGTCGTAACAAAAAGCGTTATTGGTTCTAAATTTTTCACAAAATCATAATATGGTGCATATTTGATATGAAATTATGTTCCAAAACTACTTTTGACATCCTAACACATGATCTTATATCATTAGTTGAAGTGCATTGTTTATAACTTGCATCGTTAATTGTAATTATACCTATTCCTATATCTTACATTCTTCATTTAGTAGTTTAACATGATTTAGTCAAATTGAGTCTACTTGGTTTAATAATTTTGTGATAATGATGTACAAATTTTTTTACGACTCAAAGCGCGTGTAACCCAACCCAAAAGTTTAGGTTAGGGTCAATTTTCAAATATGGCGACCAGTGACCCGAATGACCAAACCCGAAATAAACACAACCCGTAGTGACCCGCCCAAATCAACCCTACCCGTCCGATTTGGCAGGTCTATATAAAATATAACAATTTTATAACAATAGATATAATAATAGATATAAAATATGTTATATATCCACCACTACATTTTATAACATAGATATAACATATGAGGGTTAGGTATACCACTACATCCAACAAAACAATGTTATATATCCACCCTGCATTCATCCTCAACTTTACATAGCTCACTTATCTTTATAATCACAAAACTCTTCCTTGCAAAGTTTAGGAGTTAGATCGGAGAGCGATCATATACACTTCCAATTGTCATAACGACGATGAAGGAGGTGAAATCGTTGGCATGAAACTGCTAAAGTTGGTTGTGGCTCGTAGAATTGCTGGTACTCTCAATTTAAACGGTTGTCCAGGGAGAGTAAACCCATACATCAATAATTGTAAACCCAATGGAGACTTTGTTGTTTCCTTGGACGCCACGACCGAAACAACCTCAATATTAATATAGAGTAATTCAACATAATGACTCGATCACTCTCGTTGCAAAGATCTAAGTCACCATATTTTAACTCGTCATAGATTGTGATGGTTGGAGACGGGATAATGATAAACTTATTCCTTCACATATTAAGTTTGAGAAGGAATAGAACCTACTAAAGATGCAAATTACAGATGAAGAATTGATCTAGATGATCAACTTTCATACAAATGAATTTGTGAAAGAAATATATTTTAATTCATATATTATTCGAGTTAGAAGAGTGAGGTCCATTGAGTTGTAAGTTTAATCAAATTACGAGTCAATAAGATCACATATTAATTGTGTAGTGGGTTTATCGGGTCATGACTTGATTAGTCACATGTTGTTGAACTTAGTTAATTCAAGTCAAGAATGTAGTTGTGTTGGGCTTTGTGGGCGGGTTCATCAAATTATGTCATAAAATGACATAATTTTTTTATGATTCACAATGGAGTTAATTTGATCACAACTAGAATTGAGTAGCGTAGTACCTATCATATAGTTTAATTATTTATTTATAAGAGTTTTTTTTTATAAATTATCTTTGTCACTATTGGTTGTGGCAGTTGGTCGAGCAACTGAGCACAATGGAGTAGAAGTCCCCAAATTTTAGAAACCTTGAAGTCATCATATGTAATCGCATGCACGTGGCTTGGTAAATTATTCTGGGATAGATTTGGCACCACTTCTAGGTTAGATTTGACACAAATTATGGGCTAGATTTGTCACAAATTCTAGGCTAGATTTGCCACAAAATCTAGGCTGGATTTGTCACAAATTCTAGGCTAGATTTGACACAAAATCTAGGCTAGATTTGTCAAAAATTCTGGGCTATATTTGTCACAAATTATGGGCTAGATTTGTAAAAAATTCTCGGTAAGATTTGTCACAAATTACGAGATAGATTTGTCACAAGTTCTGTGCTAGATTTGGCACAAATTCTGGGTTATGTTTGGCGCAAATTCTGCGGTATATTTGGCACAAATTATGGGCGAGATTTGGTGCAAATTATGGGCTAGCTTTGTTACTGTTGGCCTAGATTTGTCAAAAACTTATGGGCTAGATTTGTCAAAATTATATGCTAGATTTGTAAAAAAATATTGTGCTACATTTTTCAAAAATTATGGGTTAGATTTATAAAAAATTATGGGTTGGATTTGTAAAAAAATCTATGTTAGATTTGTCAAAACTTATGGTTTAGATTTGTCAAAAACTTTGTGTTGGATTTTTCAAAATTTATTTTTATTAAAAATAAAGAAAATAAATTTCACACCTATTAAGGAAGTAGTGTATTTATATAAATATTAATTATATAAATTTTAAACGATGTTAAATTAAAAATTCATTTTTCTCTTTGTATATACCACACTAATTATAACTAAAAAATATTCTAAATTTTAGAAATTAATTAATATAGCTTATATATTAAAAAAATCTATATTAACAATCACTATTGCTAAATATTAATTTGATATTTTCACACAAAAATATTAATTAGGTTTCTTAATAAGAATACTAATATATTAATTAATATTTAAATTCTTAAATAAATAATAATCCATACATATTAACATAATATTCCGCCCATTGGGCAGGCAAAAAAACTAGTTTGTAGATGAGGGAAATCCTACCATTAGGACACCCCAAAGTGTCCTCATATGAGGACACCTCTTAGAGCCGTAGGATTTAATCTTAAAGATCGGAAGGCCTATATTAATTGGACATAAGGGTAATTTTAATATTTTATTTATTACATATTTATAATTATTGTTTATTAATTTTCGGATTTGCAGTTACAGTGCTGATTTTTTATTCCTTTTTCTGCTCCTTTTTTTGCTCCATTTAATTTATGATAAATTAATTATCTTTTTTTAATTACTTCTTCATCTTCTTCTCTATGCTCACCGGTTTTTGTTGTGTATCTCCGGTGGTTTTTATTTTAGATTAGTTTCTAACACTTTTAAAAGTTCCTATTTTGTGGAAATTGTTTCGAACTGTTCCTCTTTTATCATTTCAGAACAGTTCCTATTTGATTGTTCCGGAACAGTGATCCATTTCAAAAGTGATGGAACATGTTGAAAATCGATTTTGTTCCTTATTACCAAATCGGAACACAGAAAATCATAAAACGTTGAATCAAATTGAAAATGGAACAATAATATTGAATACCTGTTCCACAATGAACTATATGGAACACTACAAACATGTTCCATAATTAACTATATGGAACAGTACAAATAACCAATGACCAGAAACTAAGAAGCAAAGATGTAGATGGCTGGTTCTAGATGGTCGGATCTCCGAACGGATTAAAGGATGCCTAGATCTATAAACCGAATAAAGTAGAGTTGGCGAGGGTTTGAGGTGGCAGAGATGTAGATGGCTGGCGGCAGATCTGGTGTGGTGTGGGGCTGGCGGCGGCGGTAAGGACGTCGGCAAATCTAATGATGTCGAGGCTGGCGGCAGATCTGGTATGGGGTTGGCGGCGGTGGCGAGGCTGGCGGAAGATCTAATGATGGCCAGACTGGCGGTAGAGATATAGATGGTTGGCGGCAGATCTGGTGTGGTGTGGGGCTGGCGGCGGTGGCAAGGACGTCGGCAGATCTAATTATGTCGAGGTTGGCGGCAGATCTGGTGTAGGGTTGGTGGTGGCGGCGAGGCTGGCGGTAGATCTGGTGTGGGATGGCGGCGACGTCGAGGATGGCGGCGGTGACAAGTTGGCGGCAGATCTAATGATGGTGGCGAGGCTGGCGGCAGATCTGGTGTGGGGCTGGCGGCGGTGGAGTGGCTGGCGGTGGTGGAGTGTGGCGGCGGCGGAGTGGTTGGCGGCGTTGGAGTGGCTGGTGGCGGCGGCGGGAAGAGAGCACGACGGCAGGAGCTTTGAAGGGAGAGATGTAAAATAGAATTAGGGTTTGTGAAACCCTAATATGATTTAGAATATATAGGAGTTTCAAATTACTATTTTGTCCAGATTAATTTAGGCCATTAGATCTACCTTCTAATCCTATGGTTATAAGGGGTGTCCTAATATGAGGACACTAAGGGGTGTCCTAATATGAGGACACTAAGGGGTGTCCTAATGGTAGTAGATCCCTGTAGATGAGATAGAAAATGGAGAGAATAGCATTATTTTAAGATTAAGATAGAAGGGTGAGTTAACCATGAATCAAATTGAATTAGACTGGTCGGATCGGGTTAACTTTTAATCGGGTAGGTAACCACGAATAAGGATGGGTCATGGGTCGGTTTGAGACTCTGGCATTCAAAATGAGACAGGCGGCGTTTTCTTGAGCACGAAGACGAAAGCATTCTTGAGCACGAAGGCGAAATCGTTCTTGAGCAAGAAGGCACGAAGACGAAAGCGTTCTTGAGCATGAAGGCACGAAGACGAAAGAGTTCTTGAGCAAAAAGGTTTCAGTCTTATCCAATTTATGCTTTGTTATGTTCAATTTCCGGAGAACTTCCTTGGTGTTGTTTTGTTTGGGTTGATTAATTGCTTCAAATTTAGGGCTTGTAGTGCTTATTGTTCGTAAGTTTTGCTGTTTTCCTACTGTGAACTGCAGGTGTGAACTTTTAACCGGGTAGGTAACCACGAATAAGGATGGGTCATGGGTCGGTTTGAGACTCTGGCATTCAAAATGAGACAGGCGGCGCTTTCTTGAGCACGAAGATGAAAGCGTTCTTGAGCACGAAGGCGAAAGCGTTCTTGAGCACGAAGGCACGAAAGCGAAAGCGTTCTTGAGCACGAAGGCACGAAGACGAAAGCGTTCTTGAGCAAAAAGGTTTCAGTCTTATCCAATTTATGCTTTGTTATGTTCAATTTCTGGAGAACTTCCTTGGTGATGTTTTGTTTGGGTTGATTAATTGCTTCGAATTTAGGGCTTGTAGTGCTTATTGTTCCTAAGTTTTGCTGTTTTCCTACTGTGAACTGCAGGTGTGAACTTTTAACCGGGTAGGTAACCATGAATAAGGATGGGTCATGGGTCGGTTTGAGACTCTGGCATTCAAAATGAGACAGGCGGCGCTTTCTTGAGCACGAAGACGAAAGCGTTCTTGAGCACGAAGGCGAAATCGTTCTTGAGCACGAAGACACGAAGACGAAAGCATTCTTGAGCATGAAGGCACGAAGACGAAAGCGTTCTTGAGCAAAAAGGTTTCAGTCTTATCCAATTTATGCTTTGTTATGTTCAATTTCTGGAGAACTTCCTTGGTGATGTTTTGTTTGGGTTGATTAATTGCTTCGAATTTAGGGCTTGTAGTGCTTATTGTTCCTAAGTTTTGCTGTTTTCCTACTGTGAACTGCAGGTGTGAACTTTTAACCGGGTAGGTAACCATGAATAAGGATGGGTCATGGGTCGGTTTGAGACTCTGGCATTCAAAATGAGACAGGCGGCGCTTTCTTGAGCACGAAGACGAAAGCGTTCTTGAGCACGAAGGCGAAATCGTTCTTGAGCACGAAGACACGAAGACGAAAGCATTCTTGAGCATGAAGGCACGAAGACGAAAGCGTTCTTGAGCAAAAAGGTTTCAGTCTTATCCAATTTATGCTTTGTTATGTTCAATTTCTGGAGAACTTCCTTGGTGATGTTTTGTTTGGGTTGATTAATTGCTTCGAATTTAGGGCTTGTAGTGCTTATTGTTCCTAAGTTTTGCTGTTTTTCTACTGTGAACTGCAGGTGTGAACTTTTAACCGGGTAGGTAACCATGAATAAGGATGGGTCATGGGTCGGTTTGAGACTCTAGCATTCAAAATGAGACAGGCGGCGCTTTCTTGAGCACGAAGACGAAAGCGTTCTTGAGCACGAAGGCGAAATCGTTCTTGAGCACGAAGACACGAAGACGAAAGCATTCTTGAGCATGAAGGCACGAAGACGAAAGCGTTCTTGAGCAAAAAGGTTTCAGTCTTATCCAATTTATGCTTTGTTATGTTCAATTTCTGGAGAACTTCCTTGGTGTTGTTTTGGTTGGGTTGATTAATTGCTTCAAATTTAGGGCTTGTAGTGCTTATTGTTCGTAAGTTTTGCTGTTTTCCTACTGTGAACTGCAGGTGTGAACTTTTAACCGGGTAGGTAACCACGAATAAGGATGGGTCATGGGTCGGTTTGAGACTCTGGCATTCAAAATGAGACAGGCGGCGCTTTCTTGAGCACGAAGACGAAAGCGTTCTTGAGCACGAAGGCGAAAGCGTTTTTGAGCACGAAGGCACGAAGACGAAAGCGTTCTTGAGCAAAAAGGTTTCAGTCTTATGCTTTGTTATAGTTAACAAATAACATATGCATGATACCACCACTACATCCAACAAAACAATGTTATATATCCACCCTGTATTCATCCTCAACTTTACATAGTTCACTTATCTCTATAATCACAAAAACTCTCCTTGCAAAGTTAGGAGTTAGATCGGAGAGCGATCATATACACTTCCAATTGTCATAACGCCGATGAAGGAGGTGAAATCGTTGGCATGAAACAGCTAAAGTTGGTGGTGGCTCGTAGAATTGTTGGTACTCTCATTTTAAACGGTTGTCCGGAGAGAGTGAACCCATACACCAATAATTGTAAACCCAATTCAGACTTTGTTGTTTCCTTGGACGCTACGACCGAAACAACCTCAAATATTAATATAGAGTAATTCAACACAATGACTCGATCACTCTCGTTGCAGAGATCTAAGTCACCAAATTTTAACTCGTCATAGATTGTGATGGTTGGAGACGGAATAATAATAAACTTATTCCTTCACATATTAAGCTTGAGAAGGAGATAGAGCCTACTAAAGATGCAAATTACAGATGAAGAAGAGAACGGGTTTGTCCTGTGTGGCAAAAAAAGCTCCAAGATCTCCCATAGTATATCTTAAGATATGATCATTTAAAAAAAAAGTGCAAAAGGTTATTATGATATGTGGGTGAAGACCCTAAATACTCTAGTTTGATAGCTTTTATAATCTAATTTTTATACGTTGCTAGCATGAACTCTTGGCTTGTTAGCTTTGATACAATTGCTTAATTTTTCATCATTAAGATAAAACTCTAGGGCTGAATAGTTAACACTTTATAATTGAGGACTTAAATAGTTAGTTGATATACAATTTCATAATGTTAGAGAATAAAAACGGTTTCATAGTCTTACCTATGAAACTTAAGAACACCTTCTTTCGTAGACTCTAACTTAGTTATGTAAACATGATGCAAATAGTATCATATTTATCAAGTTTAAATACATCTAGACCTAAAGGTCATATGCCAATTAGATTACACGAATATCCGTTCTCTAAGAGATTATTGTATTAAGATTCTTTTATGTTATAATTTGTACGTGATAGAATCTCTAATTCACAGGGAGGGGTTTTAGTTTTAGTGTTATAATAACAATAACTGTAAATGAGAATACCATGTAATTATTGCGCAATCTTTTTGGTCTCCGGTCAAATTTCATGGTTTCTTCGGTAGCAACAGCAACAAAGCAACAGCAACAGCAACAGGGCTGGGTTTGTCTTCTGACATCGTTGTTAGAACAGCGCAATAGACTAGTCTGGATTTTGGAACGAAATTTTCCGGCTTCACCCTTTGAAACCTTCTCATCAACAAATACGACTATCCAGCGTCCAATGCAATCTGCTTTGTAACAGGTCAAAAATAGAGCAAATTCAAATACGGTGTATTATATGCTATGATTACCTAATAAATCAAAACGGTGAAGACGATTAACCTTTTTATGGATGAGCCTTGGGGTAAATCGATCAAAATCTCAGTTATGTTGTTTGTTCAAATGGATCATCAAAATCAATTATCTGGTGTTCTATGTACAATGACTCAGATGATATATATATATATATATATATACATGTTCATATTATGGTGGAGTGTCGGAATTGTATATATATATATATATATGGAGGGTGTGGTGCAGAGGATGGTGGAGGAGTTAATTAGGATGAGATATGAAATAACAACGATAGAGTAAAAAGGGGTGATGATGGATCAGGTGTTAAATTCTTTTTTAACGTACATGGTAAATAAATAGGTATCAAAGGTTCCGGAGGAAATTCACAAATGATCCTACGTGCCCCCTCTGCCCAGATCAAATTGAAGATTCGATACATGTTTTGCGGGACTGTGTTTTTGCTAGGGAAGTGTGGCGTCGCTCAGGGGGCTTTGATCAGAGTGATCCAGTCTGGTCGGGGTCGGGAAAGGCTTGGATGCAGTTCCACCTTTCTTCAGAGACTAGTTCAGAATTCGGGGTGGTTTGCTGGTCTCTGTGGAAACAGCGTAATGCTCGTGTTTTCTCTAACTCTTCGGATTCTGCAGGTTCTGTGGCTATTCGGGCTTGCTCTTGGGCTAAGACGATTACTGAAGCGATGAGACGCGATGCCAGGGTGATTGGTGATCCTCTGATTCGAGAAAGAGTTGATGTTGCTTGGAACCCAGGGCGAACAGGCTGGTGGACGATCAACACGGATGGTGCTGTGAGGTTGGACTCGCGCAGAGCTTCGGCGGGGGGTCTAATTCGAAATGAGCTCGGTCATTGTATTGCTGCGTTCACTATGAATATTGGGAGATGCTCTATCACTCGAGCAGAGCTTCGTGGGGCGATCAGGGGCTTACAACTTGCTTGGGATTGCGGGATTAGGAGGGTGGAGTTGCAAGTCGATTCACGTGCCATTATTTACTTGATTGAGGCTGAGGGGGAACCCCGACATCAACACGCAATGGAAGTTTTGGATTTCAGAGATCTCGTGGCTCGAGATTGGGAGGTTCGACTGAGACATGTTTACAGAGAGGGAAATCGCTCCGCTGATTTCCTGGCAAGTATCGGCTTCAATCATCCTTTTGGATGTCACCCTGTTTCGCCTTCTGATGTTAACCTTGGATATCACCTGAGATACGATTGTATGGGTCTTTCAGAACCACGTTTAATTATTGTTAATGATTAAGGCGCTAGCCGCCGTTTCCTACCAAAAAAATAAATAAATAGGTATCAATGATGAGCTCTTCCAATCCACAGAAAGGCTAAACCAAAATTCACGAAGAAAACCAATCACATTGTTAAATCTATTATATATATAACTAGTTTTGAACCCGACCTGGTGGTCGGAAATTTTATTTAACAATGGTAATCATATAATATTTTTATTTCTTGGAAGCTATTAGATTTAGGTGTGAGTAATGGTACGAATATCTTTCATTTCAAACATATATTTATACTTATTTAAATTTAGTTGGAAATAAATCTATATCTATTTAAATACAAATTCATATTTGTGTCGCGAATCGAAAAAACCAGTGTCGGGTGAGAATCATATATCCATATTCAAAATCATATTCTTGTCTTAAACCACATTAGCTTTCTCGTTGTCATGCCATGAAAATCTCCAACATTGTTCCAGTCACATTCTTTTTCCTTAGTTAGACACCATCGATCGCTTTAGGCAATCAATATACATGCATGTCATCAAAATGATAGACTGGAGCATCAAACATGACCAAATTGATACTATGCTTGTTTTCCCTAGTATACCCAAGGCCTTCAACCCAATTAAGTGTCTTGACCCTTATTAGCTCTAATTTTATACAAAATTTAATATTATTTTCTTAAATATCTCTATAAATATATCCATATCCTCTTGGTTCAGGAGGTGGTTCATTCTCTTCGTATCAGGAAAGGTAAAAAGCATTTTATGGTTATCAAGATCGACTTGGCTAAAGCGTATGATAAAATTAGCTGGATTTTGTTCAAGATACGCTGTCGTGCATTGGGTTCCCAGTCTGTTTGGTCCAAGTTATTATGGCGTGCATCTCCTCCTCCTCTTTCCAAGTTCTTTGGAACGGAGGTTGCTCTAGGGCTTTTCCTTCTGCCAGAGGTCTCAGACAGGGATGCCCCTCTCCCCCTATCTGTTCACCCTCTGCATTGAAAGGCTCAGTCGGATGATCCTGTCGGCAGTTCAGTTTGGGTGTTGGAAGCCGATCCTTCTGGCAGAAGATGGTCCTCCTCTATCCCATTGTTTCTTTGCTGATGATCTTATGCTGTTTAGTGAGGCTTCGCCGGATCAAGCGAGAGTTATTTGTGATATTCTTGATAGGTTCTGCGGGGCATCGGGTCAGAGCGTTAGTAAAGCTAAATCTCGCATCTTCTTCTCGAAGAATACTCCGGCTAGGAAGGCTTCTGAGGTTGCTAATATCCTTGGTATTGCGGCTACGACCGATTTGGGGAAGTATCTGGGTGTGCCGATTCTTCATGGTAGAGTTACTAAGCATACCTATGACTTTCTCCTGGACCGGCTTGACTCCCGCCTTGCAGGATGGTAAGCAGAAAACCTTTCCCTTGCGGGAAGAGTTACTCTGGCTTCCTCGGTGCTCAATTCCCTCCCTTGCTATGTGATGCAAACGGCGGTTCTGCCAGTTACTACTTGTGATAAAATTGACAGAAAAATCCGGAATTTCATATGGGGCTCTACTGAGGGTGCTAGAAGGATGCATAACGTCAATTGGGACACGGTTTGTAGGCCTAAGAAGCTTGGAGGTCTCGGGTTGAGGAGCGTTAGAGAGCTTAATAGGGCGTTCCTCATGAAGGTTGCTTGGAACATTATCTCTAGACCTGACGAGTTGTGGATGAAAGCTTTATCCAATAAATATCTGGTGAGGTCTACGAGGGGTTTTACTCTCAGAAGTAACTCGGGTCATTCTTCTTTATGGAGAGGGGTTTTGAAGGTTTGGGAGCATACGTTAAATGGTATCCAGTTCAATGTCAATGACGGCAAAAGTACTAGGTTCTGGACGGATAGGTGGCTCGACAGTGGGGATATTCTCATCGATTTCGCCAATAATATTCAGGGAGTTGATTCTTCTATCTCAGTTTCATCCTTTGTTTCATCTGATGGTAGTTGGGGTATTAATAGATTATATGCTTGCTTACCTCATGCTTCAGTGTTACAGGTCGTGGGGATGACGCCACCGAGTAACAAGCTGAGTGCGGATTCTATTTCTTGGGGATTGGAGGCTTCTGGCAGATTTTCGGTGAGGTCTGCTTATTTTTTTCTCAAGGACCTGAGGGCTGGTGACGAGGGAACGGTTTGGAAGAAGGTTTGGGGTTGGGAAGGACCGGCGAAAATCAGGCAATTCCTTTGGCTCACGGCGCATAGCAAAATCATGACTAATGAAAAAAGATGTAAGAGGCGTGTTGCCACTGATGCGTCGTGCCCGGAATGCAGGGGTGGGTGTGAGGATGTGGAACATGTGCTGCGGCGGTGCTGTTTTGCCGACCTTGTGTGGCAGGAAGTGTTGCCAGACATGGCCTTGTCTTCCACTAGTGCTACTAGTTTCATGGATTGGTGGCATAGAGGGCTTAGCGATGGGAGAAGAAGCTGATTTTTGGAGTTGCTACCTGGGTCCTATGGAAGAGAAGGAACCGATTGATATTTAGCTCAGAGAATATCTCGGTTAGTGAGGTTTGTCATCAGGTTAAGTTCTGGGTACATCTCTACTCGTCGAGCTGGAAGGCCCTTCAAGCGACAAGTATAGCTCGGCAGGCTCACTTGATTGGTTGGCGGCCGGCGGGAGAGGGATGGTTTTCCCTGAACTCTGATGGATCCCTCTATACTAATAGTAATACTGCTGCAGCTGGCGGAGTTATCCGGGATGGCAATGGTAGGTTTATTACAGCTTTTGCAGCTAACTTGGGTACTTGTTCCATTATGCGTGCTGAATTGAGAGGTATTGTGGAAGGGATGAAGTTGGCATGGGATAAAGGGATTAGGAAGTTGATAATCTAGACTGATTCTAAGGCGGCGGCCGACATGCTTGCCAATCCTGGGAACAGCTTTACTAAACATGCCAGTCTTCTTCAGCAGTTTGCAGAGTTTCTCTCCCGCGATTGGAGTATTTCTGTTCACCATATTTACCGCGAAGCAAATTTTGCAGCGGACTATTTAGCTAATCTTGGTCAGTCACTGTCGTTAGGTGTTCATGTCCTTGATGTTCCAGACTCTTCTTTAGCCGATTGGCTTCGTTTCGACTTTGTCGGAGGTTGTACTTCTCTTTGATTAATAATATCTCGTAAGGGTCCCCTTACTTTTCCACCAAAAAAATAGTTTTTACTCAAATCTTACTCGAGGTGATCAAAATTTATTGCCAAGCGACCCTTCTAATCTTGCAATAGAATGAATTCATAATTTCAATTACATGTAACTTGACTAACATATCACCTATTATACTCAACTCAACCCCGAACTAATTAGTTTGTGTAACTCTTTAATATCCAACCAAAACCACGACAAAGGTAAACAATATTTTTAAGTACATGATAATCACCGTCCAACCTATTGATAATTCAATTGAACCCACAACATGTATAACTCGGGTTGGTTACCTAAATAGTCACTGAACAAAAAAAATTGCTATTGACATTACCATACTTTGACTCATTATCCAGAAGGTCACTGTTAGCTACGGACATCCAATATATCGTCCATCCGCCTATGTGGACTTGCCAACTCCAATGCCACATCATTTAAAGTGTCACATCAAATTCTATTTACCAAAATCAACCCAAGAACCCAACCAATTACCCAATTTAACGAAAAAATAGATCTGGTCAGAAAACAGATCTGAAACTCTCTCTCCCTTCTCCTTCTCCTCCCTCCTTCACTTTCTCTTTCCCTCCACCATCTCCGATGCCTCGGCTTCTCTTTGATCCTTCTTCTTCCCCAAACCAATCGGCGGGCTCCAGTAACCTCCGGTGAGGTTCCGCCATCACCGACGATAACTCCACCCTTCCTGGAACACGACAACCTCGCCGCCTCCTCCTTCAATCTTCATAGCCGAATCCACCACGATAACTCCACCCTTCATTGGTCCCACCATGCCTCAGTTCACTTTTTCCTGTGGGATTCAGATCCAAAATCGAACCAGAGGTAAAGGGGATCCTCGAGGCAATCAAGCGGGGGAGGATTCAGCAAAGAGGGCAGGATTAGTATTCCGCCGCCGACAACGTCACATAACTCCTCGAGAAGCTACTTGGATCCTTTACGAATCGAGGCGTATCCGGTGAAAGGGCCGAGCGGGACTACGTCGGAGCATCTGGAAACGACACCGCTGGTCCCACCTCCCGCGGAATTAATGCCGATGGGGAGGACGTAGGTCTGGAAATTCTGCTGCTGCTGGTGGGAGGAAGAAGATAAGGAAAGAGAAAGGGGCTTCGACTTGAAGAGTACGGCAGCGGCGGCGGAGGAGTAAGGGGAAGGGTTGAAACTGAGGAAGTGGTTGGGAGATTGGGAGTGGATGTCGGTAGGGTTAATGGAGTCCATGTAATTGGGGATGTTGATGAAGCCTTTAAATTGGAGTGGTGTTTGGGGAGGAAGAAGGGGAAGAGGAGGGAGGTTTGTTTGAGGAAACCGGTGGAGGGTGGTGGAGGATGATAGTGCGACGGTGAGGAAGAGGAAGCCGGAGAAGGGAGAAACGAGACAGGGTGGTGGAGAATTGGGTTCGGTTCGAGAATGGTTGGAATTTTGAATTGGATGTATTAGGTTTGGTTTGGGGTTGATAGGAGCTGATGTGGATTTTAAATGATGTGGCAGCCTAGTTGGCAAGTCCACATAGGCGGATGGACGGAATAATGGATGTTCGTAGCTAACATGACCTCTTGGATAATGTCTCAAAGTCTGGTGATCACGGCAGCAAATTTTTTAATTTAGTGACTTCCGGGTTATTTGGCCAAGTTCAGTGATCATTTAGGTAACCAGCCTGTATAACTCATATAAACTTATTAACTCATTATCTAGTGCATCCTACTTCGCATAAATCAAATTACTTCAATGCTATAAATTTCATAAATAATTCTTACTAATATGCAACACGATCGAACTTGATTCATGACCAAAATATTTGAACCCACAAATATAAACAAATGAAATTTTTGTAATGATATATCGAATGAATAATTAGAGATCCATGGATTAATTTAAATAATTTAAGTATGCACCACTAATACCTAAAAAAATGTCTATGTTGATTTATATCAAATATTTAATCATTATTTAATCATATTACCGTCATTTAAGATTTTATTATTATTCCTATTTCTTTTAAGATTTATAATATCATTTTTATTATTTTTCATCCTACAATTTATAAATATAACTATAGTAAAATGAATTATTATTTTCAAAGTGATTAAGATTAAAAAATCTTGTATTTAGAAAAAAAGGTATTAATTTTTTATAAAATATTATAATTTAAAATGATTTTTTTCATATATATTATTTTATGTTAAGATGATATAGTTTAAGATTAAAGTATTTATAATTTCATTCATAGAGTATTTAAGTTTCGGACATTCATTATTTAATTAAAAGAAAGAGAAATAATTGAATTTTGATTTAAAAATTGAGTGATGATGTGAAATTTGTGAGAAGGGTTCTAACCTATGTGTCAAAACTAATTATACCATTCTACCATTAAGATTATTAAGGTGAGATTACAAACTATGCAAGCCTCCACGTCAGCCCGGAAAAGCTTCCCCGTAAATATCTCTTCTCCTGTTAACTGTTATTTATATATGCATTACTTTAACCGTATTGGGCTTTACAGCCCAATATACAATCAATGAAAATATTCTCTCTACTTAATATAAAATAATCAATGAAAATATTTTTTTTTGTAAAAAAAAATATTTTCCCCTCTGAGCTTTCTTTTTTCATAGCTGAAACAATTTCACTTTTTATGATTAATAGTTTTTCCACTTTCCAACTAGGACTTTTTTCGTTAATTTTTCTTACTTTGTAAACTTTTCCTCTTTGTTGTGAAATTTTTATCTTAAAGGCTAATAAATTATTAAAGCAATATATTCACATGAGTTCATGATTTATTCTTATTGGTGTTATCTAAACTTAAATATTAAATTTGTTATAATTTTATAGGATTATGACTTATGAGAATTAACAATTAAGTAGGTAATTTAGTACCTTAATTTGAATTATTTATCTAAATTATCCGAATATGTCTCGATTTTGTCATTTTTGGATGGTTGTATCATTTTTCTATTATTCTTTAATTCACATCCCTTAACATCAATCTCTCTTTAAAGTATAAATTATATTCATCATAATGAAAAATAATAGCTAATTTTACCGGGCTTAAGGACATGTTATCCTAACTCCTAAAATATTGTGAAACGAAATTTTTATATTTAAAAATATAAATTCTTCTGTATCAGAAATTATTCTAAATTATGTTATAAGTAATCTATTAATTACTTAAAATTAATACTTCATGTGAAATTCAAATATTAATATAGAGATTTTTAGAGTTGAGCCTTTTTTTAGGAGAATGTTGGTCTCACTTTACCCGATTACCGCAACTAAAAGAAGAAGATATTTTATTTCAATAGATATCCTCTCACATATAATAGAAATCATTGTCCATTATTTTTAATGTTTGTGTTTTCTTGCTATGAGTCTATTTTATCATCTCCGTCATAGATTACAAATTTTCTTTTTGGTTCCTTTGTATAGTCTCTACTGAACTCACTAGGGAAGTAGGACGATAGCTTCCAAAGAACCAATTTCACAACGTTTTGTCTTCTTTTCAGTTACAACTCATTTATTCATTAGTTGATTTCAAAATATTTCAACACACTTATAAATTTTATAGGTTTGTACATATGAATTTTCTAATTAAAAAATAAACACATGCATATTTTCAAAATTGTATGAATAGGCCAGCCAACAGGCGGGGCAAAAAAGCTAGTTGTTATTTATGCCATTTCTTTTGCTAAGGTTATATTGTTATTTAAGTCTATGGCATCGAGATTTCCACGCCAATTATCAAGCAGTTAACCATGTTAAGGCATATTGCAGTGGTATCAACAATCATACATATAACCTATATATGTGTTGACGATTAGTAGGATCTTACCATGGAATAGGGTTAGAAATGAGTTCTGTTGGACTGAAATTCACCTCATCATAGGACTAAATGCTTAGTCAGTTTCTTGGTTGTGTATCTTGCCCCATCCCGAGCAATGGCGTAACCAGGATTGGTATATGGGGGAGCCGAATTGTACATAAAAAATTGGTGCAACCGGCAAAAAAATTCTTCAAATTTGAATAATAGTATAAATTTTTCATTCATCTAATACTAAGTAAAAATACACAATAAATGTTTTGGTTATAGGTTGCTTAATTAGTAAAAAATAATTATATGTGCCACCGGCAATTTTTTTTTCAAATATGGATAATTTATGATCAAATATTTAATTATTACACACTATAAGTGAATTATGAGTAACTATTATGTAAAATTTAAGACAACATTTCACCGAAACATCTTAGTGGGGGAGCCGAACTTCAAATACCCCGGCGCCAAATTCCGAAAATACCAAAAAATACATGTAATATTAGACTAGATATCGGGGGAGGGGGCACCGTGGCTCCCCTGGTACCGCCATTGATCCCGAGCCAATTCACGTCATCATTAGACTGAATGCTTAGTAAGTTTCATGGTTGCGTAGCTTGTCCTAGCTTGAGAAAGACACTTATCTGCAAAATATAAAAGAACTTAATATTACTGTTTTTATTAAGTACAAGATTGGGTTAAGTAATACGTCACTTGTTTTTTATGGGAGGTACCATGAATTTCAATCCTTTAGTACTTTCATGAAATACGATGTTTCGCATCGATTTAATTGATTCACCAACTTCACAACTAATGATCTTTAGCCCACTTTTTCTTGTCACACGTGATAGAGCAACATATAACTGACCATGAGTGAATATTTGTCGCTTTAAGCACAATCCAACTCTGTGGAGAGTTTGACCCTGGCTTTTGTTAATTGTCATATCAAATGACAATATGATTGGGTACTGCCTCCTTACTAAAGTGAAATCTAGACTTTTCTGTTTGGACGTTAGACTTAATCTTGGAAGATAGACTCTTTCTCCAACATGAGTCCCCGTCAAAATCTCAACTTCTACAAACCAGGTGTCGAATGTTCTTATCACCATTCTTGTACCATTACACAATCCAGTTGTTTGATCAAGATTTCGTATTAATATAATCGGAACTCCAACTTTGAGTCTCAATTGATGATCAGGAAAGTTTCCAATCTGCAAAGAGTTCAGGAATTCCAATGGAAATTCATCTTCCGCCACGGAAGAGTTTACACAATCACTTTCTATCATAACTATAGTAACACATTTCCTCTCCAGGGCATTGATCCAACATGTAGTTATTTATTTGTGCTACAATTTCATGAAAAGGAGCTAAAATAGCCCTTTGAGCAAAATAGTCTGCATTACCAATGTTTTCTGATAGTTGATAATAGGTTTCTTGAACAATGGCGACGATTGGGTCTTCATTTTTATCTATTATTAAACCAGCTGGAATTTCAATGTTAGCATCGCCATAAATGGATGATGCCACTCCATTACCTATTTCCAGAATCCAGTTACTAAAATCAGCAATCTGTGTAGCTTCCGCAGATGTACATTCCAGTTGTCTCAATCTCATATTCTCGGTTAAACTTATCACGGTCATATACTGCCACATATATGATCTCTTGACTGAAGAGTTGATAATTTGAGTTCTAGTGGCTTTTGGTATAATTGGTCATGTTTGTCTAAAATCTCCACCAAATACCACAGTAATAATACCTCAAAAGGAACATCTGCATTTGCTTTATCCCTGTAACACCCCAATCTTATGAAATGTAAAACGACAACGTGTCCCGGGACAGACGATGACTCAAAGGTTGAAAAATACAACTTTGACCAACCACTTTCAAACCAACTATAAAACTAGGGTATTAACCGTCAAAACATTTACAACGGAATTGGGCCTAACACTTGAGAGCAATTCTCCAAGTCGCCATTACACCCTCTCATGATCCACTGCTCCGGCACGCCTTAAGAAACTCCGGTGACCCGTTGCTTGTCCAGGAAATTCCTGCAAAACTGGTGGGTGGCTCGGGGTCAGTCCATTATCATGAATATTCCGTATAAACATGAATAAACACATTTAAGGGAATTAACAACGCAAACCAGTAATTCCATAATCATCCTTCCTTAACAGAGGTTACCGTTACCATCTATCGAATGACTTGTCACAAGGAATATTAATCCAATATTCCAATCACGACCTATATGTGAAACATTAACACACATAATCACAAGTTAATAAGACATCACATGAGCTATTCCAATAGTACCACACAATATCGAGATCAAACTCGAACAACTTTCATTAAACAATAGGGCGTCCCTTCTTCCCGCCTAGCTAACCTCTACGCCATCATCGATAAGGCTTACTTCTGAGCCTGTAATAGGGACTTCGCAAGAGCCGCTATTCTTCCCGACTATCATGAATCGATTGGGGCTATCAATACCCAACTCCCATTATCTGGTCGAGGCTAATTCCACCCAACTCTTATCATCCGGTTGGGGCTATCCGTACCCATCTACCCTGAATCGATTGGGGCTAACAATACCCAACTCCCATCACCCGGTAGGAACCCGTATCCATCGATGTTCCCGGCAGAGGACTAGCTAGCGAGGCTTTACTTTCCACCTGCATTCACTAGGTGCCAAGATAACATCACGATTTAACCATAGTCGAATCAAACATAATTAGGTATAAAATTGACGGTTCCGGAAAGATGGAACTTTCCGTAGAAACGACACCTTGTTGTCAAAACCAAGACTTTACGTCTTAATTTCCAGGTAAGTAGGGGAGTCACTCGGACTACTTAAGTCCCTCTAACCTTAGGCATCATAACATTATAAACCGGAATTAATGAGGATCCGCGTCACTCATTACTCTGAATAACCAACAAACAAAAGTTAGTCATCGAAATCATCAAGGTATTATAGGGTTGGTTACTTAAATGATCACTAAACTTTGACCAAATAACCTGGTGGTCACTATTCTTCAAAAAATTTCTTAGCACTCACACAACTTTGACCGATTATCCTAACAGTCACTACCATCTACGGACATCCAATTTTCCATCCATTTGCATACGCGGCGGTGCCATCAAGGCAGCCACATCATCTAAACCAAACCCAAAACCCAAAACCCAAACACTCACCCTAATTACCAAACCAAACCAAATCTAAACCAAATCAAACCCCCCTCTTTCCTCCTCCTTCCTCCTTCCTCTTCCCCACCCTCACTCCATACATCGTCGGAATGCCGCCCCGCCGCCGCCTCACCGCCGCAGCCGCCTCACCGCCGCAGCCACCTCACCGCCGCCGCCCCGCCGCTTCCTCTTCTCTCAAACATACCCACAACCTCTTTCTTCTTCCTTCCTTCTTCTTCTCCTTATCATCTCCACATCCCTCCTCCTTCTCTTTCCTCTTCCTCTTCCTCCTCTCCTCCACCGATCCGAACCCATCTCCAGATCCGAACCCATCTCCAGATGTACCGTGCAAGCCGCGAAGGAAATTAGGAAGGAGGCCTGATCGGTCAACTGAGCTTCGTCCATGGCGGAATAAACGAGGGAACTACGGCATTTCCCACTTGCACTTTCAAATCCCTCTCCGATCCATCCTCACCACCAACAAATTCATTCGAATCGCTCTGAAATTGAGTAGCGATGACTGATTCGGGTCATTTTCTGGGATTCGAAGCGCGGACAGCGATGAAGCATGGAGGCTCGAAGCAATGAACGAAATGGAACTTCGGATGATTCGAAAGCCTGGGAAATGAGATTGAACTTGAAGGAAGAGCGAGTGCAGTGATAGTGGAGCTGGAACTGGGTTTCGATAGTATGAGATTGCTGGGATTCATAGTTTCGAAGTTGTTTTGCCTCGAGAACATTAACCTAGAAAACATCATCAGGTTGGAGCTCCACGGGATTCCGACGGTGGTGAGGCGGCGAGTCGGCGGCGAGGCGGCGGCGGCGGCATTCCGACGGTGTATGGAGTGAGGGTGGGGAAGAGGAAGGAGGAAGGAGGAGGAAAGAGGGGTTTTGATTTGGTTTAGATTTGGTTTGGTTTGATAATTAGGGTGAGTGTTTGGGTTTTGAGTTTGGTTTAGATGATGTGGCAATGTAGATGATGTGGCTGCCTTGATGGCACCGCCACGTATGCAAATGGATGGAAAATTGGATGTCCGTAGACGGTAGTGACTGTTAGGATAATCAGTCAAAGTTGTGTGAGTGCTAAGAAATTTTTTGAAGAACAGTGACCACCGGGTTATTTGGTCAAAGTTTAGTGATCATTTAAGTAACCAACCCAGTATTATAGTACCTACCAGTAATAGATTTGTAATTTATATGGATTTAACAATCCATCACGTCATCCATTAGTTTAATTAGCCACCAAAGCAATCGAAGCCACATCGTTTCACAAGCGATCTTATTCCGAGTTAAATCTAACCCTCGGAAGATAGCTGATTCGAATAGGAGTTATGGGTGATATATAAGTCCTCGTAATAATATCATAACAATTATTACGTCATACTAAGGAATTAATATTCCCTAAGGAGTATAATATTATCCAATAATCCAACACTTCTATTCATCCGATAACTCCAATGTTCCGTGTCAAGGTGATTATCGGAGCTCATTTCCAAAATAATTGGAATGGAAATACTTAATTAAACAATTTTAGTATCTAACCTATCGGGAAAACCAACTCAGATGGGTTAGTACTCGGTTAGCAGTAAATAACCACAAGAATTATAAGGACCTTAATTTAAGCATGCTCGAGTGCAAAATAAGGCCCGAGTACCTCACTCGTTGATCCGGTTCCCGTCAACGATTAATTCGGGATAATCACAATATTTGGTTAGTGACAAAGTTTAACCAAATAGCTATTTAAATTGAGGAATTAATTAGTCCAAGGAATTTATCCCCTTTAAACCAACCCACCTATAAATCAAGTCGGTTGACTTGGAAATTGGTTCCGTAGCTTGAATCGGATAGAAATAAGAGTTAACGAACTTTCGTAACTTCCGGGCCAAATTGTACTAACTGAAAGAGGTTAAATGCCAAAAGTTGACAGTTAAGGATCAAACTGTCACAAGGGAAAACTTCAAGGGCCGAAATAACAAAGAAAAAAGAAGGAGGGACTGCACAGATAATTTACCATCTTCTTCTCCAATTTGCAGGAGACAAAGCTCTCCTTCCGATGAAGCTCCGGTGAAGCTCCGGATTCCCCTATTTCTCGCACGAAACTATCTTTTGAAGGTTGGAAAAGATTCTCAGGCTTAAAACGATGTCGGGTATGTATTTTTCAAGGGTTGGGTATGTTTGGAACGCTCCGCCGTAACTCTCGTCGGAGCTTCGACGGTGAGGTTCCGTTACTGAAAGTCGAAGGCTTGTTGGCTTTTATAGCCGACTCCGAAGCCTCTCGTTGCCCTCTGGAGTACCCAAAAGTCAAGGTCACGAGAAAAAAGGAGTGAATGGTCGGTTGTTAGTGATGTTGACGGTGTAACTCCGTTTTGGCGTTACTCGGCCAATAATGGAGTTGGAGGGGTGTGGATTCACGGGGTGATGATTTACAATCATCAAAACCGACAAACATCAATAATATAAATGATTGAGCCCTCATCGGAGGAGTTGCCGGAAACAGAGGTGCAACGGTGGTTTTATTTTCATGGAAGAAGTTGCTGACCTAGTGGTGACGTCACCATGATGTCATCATCTGGAAACTTAAAAAAAGATTTGCTGGAGCAAGGACTCGAACCTATGACCTTTGGGTTGTTGGTTTGGTTCCTTAACCAACTCAGCCAAGCATAATTATTGACTTCCGTGCAACCGTGTTTACCCGCCTTCGTTTGGAATCCGAGCTTAACCAAATTATAAAACCATTTGATTAACGAGGTTTACCGTATCGAACACTTCATGCTATACCGCAAGAGTCGAGTCGGTCGCTTAACCTCTCGCTCCGCCTTGTCTTGAAATCATTTAATTATCAATTTACGGTCATTTCTCAACGTATGGAGTAAAATTCAAAAAAAAATTCTGGTTTCAGAGATTCGGGGTGTAACAATCCCTCCTACTCATGACATCTCGCAATGTTCTGTCCAAAGATTTTATGTAGTGCTTATGTGCCATTGATGCCTCATTCCAAATAATCAAAGATGTGTTTTCAATCAACTGAGCCAACTCGCTGCCCAATTCAATATGACATGTTGAAATTTCATTAACGTCAACTGGGATATGAAAACGGGAGTGTGTTGTCCGACCACTTGTCATAAGTAATGCAACAATACCAGAGGTAGCCACACATATAACAACCTTCTTCTCAGACCTCACTTTAAGACTTATGACTTGCCATAAAAAAGTCTTTCCTGTACCGCCAAATCCATCAATGAAAAATAATTGATGTTTATTTTGTTCAGTAGAATTCATAATTTCATAGAATGCGAGACCTTACTTCGCATTTAGTTTTCTGACCCGTGATTGAAATGTAGCACCTAATGCAATATGATCATATTGCAGCTCCTCAACTAGTAAAGAATTGGATGAAATATTGAGAGGATTACTGGACGGAATGGGAAAACCTAGAAAGTCTAATAACCTTCTTCCAAATTTATGTAGCAACTTCTCGATCTCAACCAAGCAACAATCCATAACATCAGATGGACTCATTTCCAAATTTGGTAGGCACAATTCATGTCGACACAAGTATTGAATGTCATCAGATAATAACTCCCAATTTTTGCACCATAAATCACCAACATTAGCAACCTGAGAGTACATTATTATTGTGACAAAAAGCATCCTCATCTGTTTTGGTGTAGCTGACTTCATGTAGGCAATTATATCATTCTCCATCATCTGTCAAAATTCCATATGCATTACATGCAGCTTGAAAAGAATCATATTGGATGTCATTGACAATTCTTATTTCCTCGAAGCTTCTGCATCCCTTGACAATATGAAGTAACATTCGTAAATAAAATTGCTCATTTGATGAAGGGGGACAATTATATATCCGACCAATCAGCACTTCCTTTGTCGCAGAGTCCATTTCTTACATTTGGATGTCCAATTATAATGCTTTGGGAACTCAAAGAATGTATACTTCCGTGCTTCTAAATCATGTTTATTTCTTTCCATCCACTCTAACAACATGGATGTATGAGCAAACTCAGCTTCTAACAACTCATCCATTGTAGAATTCATATTAGAAAATACTGGTTGTTATCAAGGTAAATGATATGATAGTCTTTGCACAGAAGGGTTGTTATTGTAAAGCTCAAACTTGAATAACCTCCAACATGTTCTCCAGGTGTAATGTAACGACAATCCATGAAAGCTTTGATTTCGTCAACATGTCCCGTATATGAGTTTGATGCGGTGTTGTCCAGACTTGAAGGTTGAGCACTAACAATTGTAGTTGCAGCTCGATCAGGGGGTTTGTTTATATATTTGAATAAATATTTAATAGCCCTGTGAAAAGAATAAGAACACTAAGTTTAATAACTCAATAACATATATGTTAAATCACAATCTAAGCGTTAGTAACAAAGGGTTAATTTGTTACTATTTTAATATACGCTAACATAAAGTAAATGGTTTAAGCTCAAAGTAAATTTTACCTTGATTTATTACAGTACTCGACGTTGATGTGTGCATCAAATCAGAGTAATAAATAACGATTGTAAGGGACCACGAATCAATTTTCTAGTTGAGCTCCTTTCTTCGAAATGTGCAGACCATTATTTGATCGTTTGTACCTTGGAAACCCATCCTCGTCAGTAGATGTTTCAGAGTTAAATTGCTTTGGAAAATGTTTGGTGCATTTTTTTAACTGTACATGGAGCACTTGGACCGAGGGCTCCACATCGGCCATGAAACATGTAATTAGTGACCACATCATAACATTGTGGATCAGTAATACTATCTAGAATCTCCGCAGATATAACTGAATCAATTTGTGATGCACTATGAATTTTATCATCGGCAGACAAAAAAAGCAATATATGCGCAAGCGGCAGACCACGTTTCTGGAATTCAATAGCTTGAACATGTGCATCATATATTAAATGAATTATCAAGACAACCCTATAATGTGGTAGTATTAAATGTAAGTTAAATGATAACTAAATATAAAAGTGTGAAAGATTAGTTACTTATAGCCTATACACTTGCCGGATATATCCTTTTTTCACCTCGTACTTTAATTGATTGAGCTTCAGTTTGAAAACTCTAGCAATAATGTTAGCTCGATTTGGATCTCTTCGACCTGATTGATTTACTAAAGCAACCATATATTGAATCTCAGGCCAATATGCATTACATGTGAATGTAATAAATAAAGCTGGATAAATAATAGAGGGACAAATGGCTGTAGCATCTTGGAAGTTCTCATATTTACACCGCGGACTCCCAGTGTGTGATGCTGCAAGAATAATACGTTTTCCAGTATGTTCCAAGTCTGTATCACCTCTGTTCATAGCATCAACCAATCCATGATAATAATGTTTGCGCAACTTCCATTGGTTATCTCGAATCCAGTCTAATCTTTTAGCTTCAACCAATGCATAAGCGTTCACAACATACTATTGGAACTACTTTCCACCAATATGTGTGACTAATGTTGTAATCTTGTCTGAATACAATATGCATAGAAATCACATTGGCTGAGGTGTCCTTTTGTGTTAGAGTCTCAACTGAATATTTCCATGTCATCCGTCTTCACCATATGGAAACAAAATAGGATATTGCAAGGCCATGAGACTTGAGTGAGTGTATTTTACTCTTTCCATGACAGAAGTTAGATATTGAACAACAATATCGGGTTGAAATGTATCTTCACCAGTTTCATCTACAATCAAACCAGCTAGCTCGTCAACTGTCGGTAAATCATATTCTCTCCCATTATATGTCCGCCTTGCCATCAGCTTAATTTTAACACTGTGAACATTTCCAAGATTTGTCCGATCCCAAGCAGACATAAAAACCTTTACCAAAACATTGTGTTCATCAAACATATCCTTCAAGTCTTCAATAATTTGAGGTCAAAGTGGATTAGAAGTGGCATCAGTTGTAAAAGAGTTCATACAATGTTCGACCTCATTGGTAGTATCAACCATATATAACTGCGCGAACAATGGAGCATTTCCTTCTGGAGGCAGTAGAGATCCAATTCCGTGAAATATTTGTCCACCAATAGAGTATATGTAAGGTGCATCTCCGCGATTCAAATTCTTATCTACTTTACCCCCCAATGAAGTGAAGCAGAATATACCATTGTACTCTTGTATATGTTCATGAAAGTGAGAACTATTCAGGTTCTCTGAATTCATAAGATCTCTTAAATATGAAGGTAACTCTCTAGCATGAGGTACTTGGACATCTCCTTTATTGTAACACAAACTGAAATTAGGTTGTGGTTGATTGCGTGTTTCCAATGTACTTTCTTCTTTCCACATAATAGCTCAATAGTATTGACAAACGCACGAGGGGACACCAAGATTAAAGCGTTCAATAACAAGCATAACTAAGAACATATAATTAAGGTGACCAAGAGAAGCAATATGTGAGATCTATGATAGAGTTGGATATTAGTTCGAAAGAATAATAGATTAAAATATAAATGATCTCTGAATTTAATATGGAATGCATATTGGATGATAATTGTGTTTTAAAGTCATCGTAGTTATAGAACTATGTATGCATCATATTTATCAAGTCTCTAAATACTATACCTGTTGTTTTTGGTTGTGATTGAGTCGCATGCAATTTAAGCTTTCTAGATATGCGATTGGCCTTTGCTTGGAGCTGCCAGATAAGAACTTCAATGTGTACTTGAAACATCAACAAACATATGTGGATAATTTCAGGACCATTTTCAAGAGATACACCAAATATAATGTTGATAGTGGAAGTGAGAAAAGTTAAGATTCACCTCCATTAATATTCATCGGGACTCTGGACCGCCTTCGTGTTGCTAATAGACATTGTCGTTTTCATCGACGTAATGTCGCCAATTGATTTGAAGTAGAGTATAATGTGCGTTGAAAACTACGGATAACTACATGGTATGAAGAGTATTTTTTTGCGAATGATGACTATAATTCACTACAAGAAAATTAATAATTGGTCACGGTTTTTTAGTCACGGTTTTGGAAACCGTGACTAGTTAGTCACGTTTAAAACGTGCAATTAGTACGGTTAAAAACCGTGACAATTTATCACGTTGTATGAACCGTGACAGATTTAGTGGCTAAATTCAATCCACGCTGGCAATCTGTGGCTAAATTCTTTTTTCACACAATCCTTCTTCTTCAGTACTCCTTCTATCCTTCTTCTAGCACTCCTTCTTCTTCATCTTCACTCCTTCTTCTTCATCTTCACTCCTTCTTCTTCATCTTCACTCCTTCTTCAACTCTTTCTTCTGTCGCCGGCGATTTCACAACACCACCAGTGTGCGGCATCATCTGGAGCTTTGGGAGGAGGCGGCGATGGAAGCACAGGCGGCGGGGAGCTTCACAGGCGGCGGGGATCTGGATCGAGCTTGAAGGCGGCGGGGATCTGGAGCTTGAAGGCGGCGGGGATCTGGAGCTTGAAGGCGGCGACGGAGATGGAATAGACGGCGGCGGCGAAGATGGAATCGACGACGACAGCGGCAATGGAATCGATGACGACGGCGACGATGGAATCGACGACGACGGCGGTGATGGAATCGAGACGACGGCGGTGATGGAATCGACGACGATCGGCGGCGATGGAATCGACGACGATGGCGGCGTTGGAATCCACAAAACCGTGACTAATATCTTTGTCACGGTTTCTTTACAAACCGTGACAAAAATGGTGCATTATAGTCACGGTTTAGGAAACCGTGACAAATTTTTTTAGTCACGGTTAAACCGTGACTAAAGGGCCAAAAAAACCGTGACTAAATTTGTCTTTTCTTGTAGTGATTTATCTGAATGAGTGACAGGTGAAAGTAGTAATGAGGAGAGAGACCTGCATGAGTTGGTTTTTTCTAATGTTCGAACGGTTGTGTAGAAATGATAGCTTGGCGAGGCCCTACGAAGTGGAAAATATTTTCGTAACTCAGTTTCGGTAGACCATAACATATAAGAGAACAAAATTAAGACATTTTGCGGCGATAATAATTCAATCCACTGAAGTGATCATTTTGCAGAATTGTAGCTTAGAAATATGAGGTGACTACATAAACCAGTGGAGAAATTGATAAATCTCAATCATGCATAAGTGGAAGAAGCTTTGATGACGAAAACAGGAAAAGGCAAAGTGGTAAAAAAACAAATTAAGGGGTCGTTTGGTATGAGATATCTCAAATGGCTAGATACCTTTTTCATGGGATATAGGGGTCGTTTGTGACAGAGAATTGGTTTAGAGAGAATCATTCTCTAGAGATTGAATCTCTGAGAATTGGGCATTCTAGGCTATTTCGAAAATCAACCGTTTGAATGAGTGAATGTATGAGGTTCCTGGGGTGAAAAAAATAAATATAAATAAAATAATCAATGTGAAAAAGACCAAAGTACCCAACTTCACCTTATCCTCTTTTACCTTCTTCCTCTTAAAAAGGGTATTATTGCCATTGCCTCTTGAATTCACCCTAGAATTTCACATTCTAGGCTTTCCATCAGAGAATTTGGAAGGGGTCCGAATTCTAGGATGGGCCCACTCCTAGAAATCAATTCTAGGCAATTCCAGGCACTTTTTTACGAAACAAACGATGAAATTTATTGAATTCTAGGATGAGGCCCAATTCTAGGCAATTCTCACCCCCGAATTCTCTGTCACAAACGACCCCATAGTCCTGCTGGTAAGAAGAGCAGGAAATATTGAGATAGGATTCAATGTGCAGGTGATTAACTTGAAAGGGCGACCATTGAAGGTTGGTGTTTTTGCCAAAATAAAATAGGTTTACTTATAACCATTAAACCAAAATAGGTGAGCATTAAAGCAAAATAGGTGAGCATTAAACCAAAATAAGTCCGCCCACTATGAGTGCAGTATTGAATGACATACGAATGAAACATACAAATTAGGTAAAAGAACGGAATGCAATACCCCAATAGGCTGTCAAGACTGTGTAAGAATGGTGTATTAGTTACTTAGTTCTCTAAAATGCCTATTTCCTTGCAATCAACAATAACAGTACAAATGATTGTGTTTGCCTGGAATTGTAGGGGAGCAGGTCACAAAGATTTTTTTCCTGCTTTCAAATATTACGTGAAGTTGGTTAAGCCGAGTATTGTGTTTATTTCTGAACCAAGGATTAGTGGTTTGGTTGCCCGTGAGGTGATTCGGAAGATGAGTTTTGATCACTCTATTGTAGAAGATGCTCAAGGTTTTGCTGGGGGTTATGGATCCTTTGGAATGATGATGTTGTAGTGGCGGAGCTGGGTCGGTCTAATCAAAGCATCCATCTTGAAATTACTGCTGAAGGCTTGTCACTTGCAATTTACGCTCAGCCGAACGCAGCTTCTCGAGCTTTACTCTGGGATGATTTGAGAGATAAAGCCGTTGTTACTAGCTCTCCGTGGAGTGTGATCGGAGACTTTAATTGTGTCTTGACGGAGGAGGATAAAGAAGGAGGGGCAGCCTTCAATCCCTATCGGGCGGTTTCCTTCCAGAATTGCATCGACGATTGTGGACTTGTTGATTTGCGGTTTTCTGGACCTCCTTTTACCTGGTTCCGGGGTGGCACACGGGAGCGTCTGGATCAGGCATTTGGTTCTGCTAGCTGGGTTAATGCTTTCCCGAACTGTGGGATTCGACATCTTCCTCAAATCTGGTCAGATCATCGACCTATTATTCTTGATACGGATGCGACCCCTACCCCGCACCCTGGCGTCCGACCTTTCCGTTTTCTCGCTCCCTGGGTTGATCATGATGACTTCCCAAATTTGCTTGGTCGTCGAATAGAGGAATTGTCCAGAACCTTAAGAAGCTTACAGGGAATCTCCGACATTGGAACATGGAGGTCTTTGGTAGAATTGACCACAGGAAATGCGCCCTCGCCAGCCACCTGTCAGAATTGGAGGCTTCCTCCTCCACGGACAGATCGCCTGAAGTGATTCACCGGCGATTTGGGAAGAGCAATTGCTTTGGCTCAGAAGTCGAGGGTCAATTGGATTGTGTACGGAGATAGGAATACACACTTCTTCCATCTCACTACACTTAGACGACGAAATTTTAACAAGATTCTGTCCCTTCGGTGTGAAGACGACCATTAGGAATCTGACCCAGTTACTCTTCAGTCAGAAGCTGTCAATTTCTTTTCCTCTCTTTTCAGGGATACAGGAGGTGTGTCTGTTTCTCTGCCAAACGGATTCTCCCAAATGAAAGAGGAAGATGCTCGGTCTGTTGGTTGTCGGCCCTCGATTGACGAAATTCATGGAGTTGTGAAGAGTATGGGCTGACTAAAATCTCTAGGGAAGGATGGATTTCAGCTGCTGTTTTACCAACATAATTGGAGCGTAGTGGGTAGCGAGGTGCACAAGTTTGTGGTTGAATGCTTTACTGACCCGAATGCTGTTGCACAGGTTAATGAGACGGTATCGTTCTGATCCCGAAGATTGCTCACCCCGAAACCCTTAGTCAGTTCCGCCCCATCAGTCTATGCAACGTCATCTATAAGATGATCACAAAGTGTTTGATGGCGCGCCTCAGGCCATTTATGAAGGATTTGATCCGCTCAAATCAATCGAGCTTCGTGCCTGGCAAACTTGTTTCTGACAATATCATTGTTTTACAGGAAATTGTTCATACCATGGAGCATGATAAGGGTAGACAAAAGCGGATGGTAATTAAGATTGATTTAATGAAGGCCTATGACAGAGTCAGATGGAGCTTCCTGGAAGATACTTTGATTGCAACGGGCTTGGATAATCTTACGGTTGCGCTCATTATGACTTGTGTTCGTTCTGCGAGTTTTCAGATTCTCTGGAATGGAGGCCTTACGGAAAGGTTTATCCTGGTAGAGGTATCCGTCAAGGATGCCCGTTATCTCCGTTTCTGTATACCTTGTGTATGGAGAGGTTGATTCATCTAATTGATGATGCGGTGCAACGTGATGCCTGGATCCCAATTTCGTTGAGTAAGGATGGACCGACTATCTCCACCTCTTTTATGCAGACGATTTAATTCTCTGTGCTCGAGCGTCGACTGATAAAGCTTATCGAAATTATGAAGTGTTTAAATATGTTATGTGAGGCTTCTAGGCTGGCGGTGAGCAATGGAAAATCTATGATTTTCTGCTCCAAAAACTAAGATCATAGAACGAGTGCGTCCATCTCATCGGTTTTGGGCATCCCTCTCACCCAAGACCTTGGATGGTATTTGGGAGTCCTGATTCTCCATGGTCTGACAAATAGAGGACTTACCAGGGGATTATTGACAGGATTGACAATAAACTTTCTAGGTGGAAGACTCGCTCGCTTTCTTTGGCGGGTCGAGTGACTATGGTAAAGTCTACTCTGAGCGCCATCCCGACCTATGCAATGCAAACTCCAGTCCTCCCAGCTACGGTTTGTGCAAGTATTGACAAGAGAATCAGAGATTTCATCTGGGGCTCGACGCCAGAAGCGAGGAAGGTCCATATGATTTCTTGGGACCATATTGCAAATCAAAAGAGCTGGGTGGTTTGGGGCTTCAAAAGGCACAAGACCTTAACGTTGCTTATATGATGAAGTTGACCTTCAATTCTTCCACTGCCCTGACCGCCTCTAGGTTAAGATTCTCCAAGGTAAATACTTTTGAGATTCTGCTGAGGGGTTGCAGTTGAGGAATCGTGCGTCCCAATCAGCGCTTTGGAGGGGTATTTGTCGCACTTGGAACCTGATGATTGAAGGGAGCCGTATTGGTATTCGTGACGAGCGTAACACTTCCTTTTGGACTGACCGTTGGGTAGATTCAGGGAAGAAGATTATTGATCATGTCATTGTCGACCGGGTACTATTAATCCTACGGAGGATGTCTGGGAGTTTGCTACTGCAGATGGGGTATGGTATCTTGACCGGATTCGACCGAAGGTGTCCAATGAGATTGTTGATGAGATTGCTAGAATGTCGCCTCCGGTTGAAGGTAGAGGGGAGGACACTTGGATTTGGGGATGCGAGAGCTCGGGCAAATTCACCACTCGTTCAGCGTATAAGCTCGTCACCAAACCTATCAATCTCAGACCGGAAGTCAAGTGGGATCTTATTTGGAAATGGAGTGGCCCGATCCTATTTGACACTTTCTCTGGCTTTCGGGCCATGAAAGATTGGTCACCAATGCGGAGCAAGCTCGCAGGCATCTCACCCAAGATGCGTCGTGTCCTCGTTGTAACGGAGTCGAAGAATCGATTATCCATGTCCTGAGAGATTGCAGCTTTGCTCGTGAGGTTTGGGAGCACTTGGGTTATTGCAGACGACCGACAGTGGAGTACAGGTAACCAATCAGAGTGGTTGAGGGCAGTTATTTGACATAATAATTCACTCCTTGCAGGTATCGCGTGCGGGTACCTGTGGAAATCCATAAATAAGTTGGTATTTGAATCTAAACTTGATCCTTCTTTAGCACTGGCGAATAAGATTGTGGCGTGGTCCCATGCAGTCGAGTCGGCTTTAAAGCTTGAGAGAAGTAGCCTCGACTTGCCTCCCCAGAGAACTAGCATTGATGCCAGTGGGATCTGGGGCCTGAAGGTACTATGATTATCAACACAGATGGATTAGTGAATCCGTCGACGAAGAAAGCTACCGCTGGTGGGCTAATTAGGGACTACCTTGGGCGATGCTACCTTGCTTTTAGCAAACAATTTAGGCAGCTGTTCAATCTCTAGAGCAAAGCTTCATGCATCGCAACGGGTCTCCGTTTGGCTTGGAATGCTGGTAATCGTTCGGTGATTGTTCAATCTGACTCCCAGACAGCTCTTGCTCTTATTCTGGCTGAGGGGTTGCCACAACACCAGCACACGAATGAGGTGATGACCATTCGAGATTTAATGAATAGAGACTAGGTTATTAAACTCTCCCATGTCTTTCGAGAAGCAAATCAGGCAGCAGATTACTTGGCTAACTCTGGCTATAACTGGCAGCTCGGTACTCATTTGATTTCTACTTCTTATTGTAATCTTGGATATTTCCTCCGTCAGGATTTATGGGTATTTCCACCCCTAGACTTATTCTAGTTTAATCTATAACGCTTCTAAGCGTCGTTTCCTACAAAAAAAACCATAACTGTACAAATACATGATGAGAATATCTTATCTTGGTTTAGTGACTACTTGGTCCAGGGACCACTATACTTACCCATTAACATTAGAAAGTAAGTTTGGTGTGTGGGGAAACAATATACCAGGAACCCAAATTAACCACAAAGCAATTCACAATGAAAGGAGAGTAATAGATTAACAATGGGGGGAATTTATATGAAGAAATCTCCCAACCTCTGGTCGACGCTGGTCATGAATAACATCGTATAAGGCCTAAATCAGGGAAACTATGAAAATCAGTTTAGGATAGTAGTTTAGAATAAAAACTCGAAACATACCCTAGAACAATGGAATTTAGTTTGGGAGAAACCTACTGAAACACATATAAATGTCCTACACAACCAACCGTAGGAATAATGGGAAACCACAATCTGCTTAATGAAAGCACACCATGAACCATCCTAGCCAAAACCCAGTTCATCATGAAAGTAGAGTAGTTGATTAATCATGTGTTTAAGTTATATGAGGAGATCTCCCAGACACATGTCTATGCTAATTCATAAAAATCTCATAAACATTTCATATTCCATGTGGAATTCAGATGAGGGAAAATAAACCAAGATAAACCTACCAACAATTACCGTAGATGAAACAATCTAGGGCATTATATGAGAACGACAGATTGACATCAAAAGTACCTAGAATATTATCAGGCTATGACCATTCCAAGCCAAAGAGTGATTATCTAGAATGGAAGGTAAGATAAAGACCAGGTGATTGAGTTGGCAGAGTTACCATTTGAAGCGCAATGGAAATTAAGGTAAGTCGGTGATGAGAAGCTGGTGAGAAAGCAGTGTGCCCTTGAATGCAATCGGTGCCACAATTCAAAATTCCACGAAATGTAATCTGTACAGCCTGAATCAGACAGACGGATGTGCAATATGATTACTTGGTGGAGTGACAATTAGAACTCGGGAACTCAGTGTACGAACTCCAATCCTCAGCATCTTCAATGTAGTCGGTGCGGAGGCTCGAGATTTGATAAAAGGTTATCAAAGAAGCTTGAATCAAGGTTGAATGACATACCTTTTTTTCAAGTAGGTTCAGGCTGAATATTTCAATTGATGGATTGAACGTTGTTAATGGAATTGGAGTTCGGGCACTATTTATTCTCCTGAATGTTTGGCCGCTTACTGTGTTTCCCGCTAGCAGGCAATCGAAATAGGGGAAAATTATCGGAAGTGTTGAAACAGGCTTAGATAAATTGGGAAGAGGCATTCACTGTGCAGCGGGATGACGGGCGATGATCGTCGATGTGGCCCTGACAGACGATAAGTGGAATAGAATGAGCGCTGGAAATTGGTGTGCAGGGAAGAAGGGATTTGTTTTGTGCAGATCGGAAAATATAGAATATTAAAATGTGGGAATGAAAAAATAAGTAGGGGGCATTTATTTTTTTGTTGCGTGAGAATATGAATGATGTTGAGGAGAGAGAGAATGGGTTGGAAACCCAAAAATGGAAGTCACGGAGAGAAGGCCATAGGCTAACGTGGCAGAGATGTTTTATCCAAAATGCTTATATATATATTTGTTGATTTGTTGATGTTGGTTTTTCATCTTATGTTCATATCCCGGGCTTGAATTCTGGTGGTCGTGTAGCTTTCAATTGACAGTCCAATTTGTCATGCGATGGTGTCTTTTTCCGAGCCGTATGCAATATGTGTTAGTTGGGAATATATATATATGGTGAACACTCCAGTGCACCCAGCTAGGTGGGTGCACTAAGTGCAACCGCTTGCGTGTCACGATCTCATCCGTCCGTTCAATCAATGGATCTCAAGCCTTGAATGAAATAGGATTAAATTAATTAGTTTTATTATTATTCTATTCCACACATGACATATTACATTTAAGTACCTATTATTACATGTAATATGTCCTGTGTGAAATAGAATAATAATAAAACTAATTAATTTAATCCTATTTCATTCAAAAGCTTGAGATCCGTTGATTGAACGGACGGATGAGATCGCGACACGCAAGCGGGTGCACTTAGTGCACCCACCTAGCTGGGTGCACCGGGGTGTTTTCCATATATATATATATATAATAGGGTAACACTTCGGTACCCTGGGGTATTGGTACCCTATCACACTAAAATACTGCCATATTGGTGTTTTAACTTTGGAGTTTGAGGGGTTTGGATATAGTATTGAGGGGTTAGGATACAATGTTAGGAGTTTCGAGTTTATTTTTTGGGTTTATGATATTTTAATTTGGACTTATTGTCAAATGATAGAGTTTGTAATACGATTTAGAGTTTTGAGTCTATAATGTAGTGTTTGAGGGTTAAGATTTAGTGTTTAGGGAGTTAGCATTATTAAGTAGCGCTCAGGGTTTATTGCAATAGGTTTAAGACTCATTATTTGAGTTTTAAAGTATAGAAATGTGAAGTTTTATGCTAGCTAGGGTACCGATACCCACGGGCACCGAAGTGTGCACCATATATATATATAATATATATATATTTGGATAAGGTTAGTGAAGACCATAAACTGGCATTTTTTAAAATTCATACTGCTTTTTTATTCATCTTTGGGTCCTAGCTAGTTTGGTGACATATTCAAAAATCGTGTAACTGGATGATATTTGAATATCTTCAATATTTTACGACCGCTCGACACAAACATCTATTGCATGGTTTGGACCGTTTGTCCCTAATCCTTCCCCCCAACCCGCTTCATTCACCTCCACCCTACAAGCGAAGTTCCTCTATAGTCCTCCTAGTGTTTGCCCCCTGTTGTCTCAAGATTAATGCTGATGGGGCCACCGCCTCCCCAACGGATGGGGCTGCCAAATTGGTTCTCGGAGATTGCTCCTCAGCCATACTCTTTGCCACAAGTATCTCGTTCCCAGGTATTTCTAACCCCTCGTTTTTAGATTTGCTTGCTTTCAGTGGAGCATGCACCATTTGCTCTACTCACGGTTGGAGCAATGTCGACTTCAAAAGGGATGTGTTCTCAATCTTCTCTTTGGTTGCGATTCTTATTAGATAGTATTATTTACTATTTTACCCTTATTTGATTGTTTGTATATATATAGGGTATTAAGCATAGCTTTCCCTTACTTCTTATGCATTCTATTCTCTACAAGTTGGTCACTATTCTTTCCAAACTTGCAAACATGGTATCAGAGGTAACAGAAGACTGTTACGATTCTTGGATCTAAATCTTTTCTATTCCGCTGCTTTCTCTCTCCGATCGCCTTCGATCGATTCCGACGATTCGTCGCCGCTTCAGTTCTCCGTTGCCGCTTTCCAGGCTTCATCGATTTCGTTTCCGACACTCCGTTTCATCGCTTCTCCGTTGTTGCTTCAGTCTGACGCTTCTCCAGTCGACTCCATTCAGTCCGACGCTACTCCAGTTCAATTTCGGTGCTTCTCCAGTTGTCGATTCAGTTCCGTCATTCAGATTCAATCGTTCGATTCCGTCGCTTAGATCCAGTCGATTGATTATGGTGCCTCTTCTCTAGTCTGACGCCAACGCCTTTCAGTTCGGTTGTTTCAAGATCTGCTAGATCTACGCTCGTCGTCTTCTTTCCAGATTGATTATACTCCTCAAGATTCTTCACCACTATGGCGATTCCAGAAAGTGATTACAGCACTCATGGAGATCCGATTGGTGATACAAGTGTTGGTGGCCAAGGCTCTGTTCTCGGCATTCTTGATGTTACGAATCCCTTCTATATTCGTCCTTCCGAGCACTGGGGTCAGTGTCTTGTTTCGGAAGTTCTCACTGAGTCCAATTACTCCGAATGGTCGATGTCAGTGTTAATGGTTCTTGATGGAAAGAACAAGACAAACTTCATTGATGGTTCAATCTCGGCTCCAGATTCAGGTCAGCCTCTATTTCCGTTTTGGCTTCGCAACAACAAGCTTGTTCTTAGCTGGATTCTTCGTTCTGTTTCTCCGACCATCTCGAAGAGTATTCTCTACTCCAAGACGGCTCGTATTGCTTGGACATAGGCAGAGGTTTTCTCAGGGGGATTATTTCAAGATAGCTGATTTTCAAGAGCAGATTTTCGGTTTCAAGCAAGGTTCACAATCGGTTACCAAGTACTTCACCGAGCTTGTTACTCTGTACGACGAATTGAGGAACTTCCGGCCTATTCCCGATTGTGTTTGCTCTCATGTTTGTTCTTGCTCTTTGGCTACGATCCGACTCTATCAAGAACAGGATTCGGTGATTCGCTTCTTACGGGGTTTGAATGACAGCTTTTCGAGTCCTTGGTCTCAGGTGATGTTGTTGGAGCCTTTGCCGAATTTGAATAAGGTCTTTGCCATGATGATCCAGCAGGAAAGGGATATTACAGCTCATTCACAGCCAGTTGGTGAGATTCAGTCCCATGCTTTCCTGGCAGAACTCAAGCTGGTAACACTCAGGCTCTAGCCACTCGTCCTCCTCGTTCAAGAAGCAGGGCAAGAGGCCCGTTTGCTCGTATTGTGGGTTTGTTGGTCATACCGTAGAGGTTTGTTATAAGAAGAACGGATATCCGCCTGGTTATCAGCATCGTCCTCGAGCCCCTCCGAGAGCAAATGTTGTAACTACAGATGCTGCTGCACTTGATACGTCTGAGCAAACTCCAGCGATTGTTCAAGTTTCGCAAGCTGATTGGGCCACTTTTCAGCAGCAATATCAGCGAATGGCGGTGGCTTTTCAGCCTTCTTCCTCTCCAGTTGCATATCACACTGATGGCTGTGCATACCAAGCAGTTTGAGGCTCCGGAGCAGGCTTTGAAGAGTCCTGTCCATCAAGTTGCTACGGTGTCCACTGATGAGGCTTTCATGGCTTCCAAGCATGGTAAGGCTGCTGTACATTCTTCCTTTGATCCCACCGGTGTTGTACATTCGTCAGATAATCTTTCTTTACCGCGATATACGAATTGGGTGTTGGATACTGGTGCTTCCGACCATATTGTTTGTGACTTTCGGTTGTTAACTTCACATAGAAGAGTTTTTAACACCGTGGTTCATCTCCAGAATGGTGATTCTGCTATTGTTTCGCATATTGGTCAAGTCTTATTTTCTGAGAATTTGGTTCTGCATAATGTGTTGTTAGTACTATCTTTCTCATTTAACTTGGTTTCTATAAGCCAGCTAGCAAAGTATGAAGGGCTTAGTGTGTTATTCCATAATAATCTGTGTTTGATACAGGCTTTTCCCAGCTTGAGGATGATTGGTACAGCTGAGTTACATCAGGGACTGTATCTGATGCATTCTGCTTCTCATTCAAGCACAAGTTCAGGATTTGTTGCAGTTGCAGAACGCTTCTTCTTTGCTTCATAATACTTCTACTGATTGTAATAGCAATGTTAAGCCTCTTAGTTTGCTTAGCAATGTTAATTCTCATGTTTGTAATAGTGATTCAGATAGTGATGTACACTCTAAGCACAAACATGATTCTCAGCACAGATGCGATTCTGTTCATAATATTGATTTTTCTTCCTCATATTCACATATTAATAGCATTAGTAGTCATCTTTTAGATACTACTTACTCTACTAAGATTCATGACATTGATACTTGGCATTATAGACTTGGTCATATGGGTGCGAATACCATGCGTCAAGTGATTAAAAGTGACAACACGATTCACTCAAAATCAAATTTTCATTGCAAAATTTGCCCTTGTGCAAAGCAAAAGCGGTTAGCCTTTTCTCCTAGCTTAACCAATTATACTAAACCTTTTCAATTGGTATGCATGGATATATGGGGACCGGCTTCCACCCCTTCTATATCGGGTTGTCTATACTTTCTCACTATTGTTGACGCATTCTCTCGTTTTACGTGGGTTTTTCCGTTTAAAACTCAAATCGAGGTTCGACCCCTTATCATTAAATTTTTTACCTATGTCAAGACTCAATTTGAGGCATCTATTCAAATTCTACGAACTGACAATGGTAAAGAATTTCTTTTACCCGACTTTTATAGTGGACAAGGTACCATACATCAAACTACTTGCGTCCAAACCTCTCAACAAAATGGTATAGTTGAACGTAAGCATCAACATATATTAGCTATATCTCGAGCTTTGATCTTTCAATCATTTCTTCCACCTTCTTATTGGAGTTATGCAGTAATCCATGCAATTCATCTTATTAATCGTGCTCCAACTCCAATTTTAGAAGATGGAACTCCTTATGAAAGATTATATGGAACACCACCTGTTTATTCTCATCTCAAGATTTTTGGATCACTTTGTTATAGTTCTACCCTTGCTCACCCTCGGTCCAAGCTCTCCCCTCGAGCACTTCCGTGTATTTTTTTGGGGTATCCCGCGAACAAAAAGGCTTATCTCCTCATGACACTCACAAATAATGAGATCATTATTTCTCGAGATATCACTTTTTATGAGAATATATTTCCCTTTTATTCTAAGGACAAACCTATAAATTCATCACCAATTCCCTTACCCAACTACATAGGTCCTCTTGATGACTCTTCTACGTCATCACCACCAATCATTCTATCTTCTTCACATTCTTCACTTAATATTTCACCATCATCAAGAGAGGTATCTCCTCCAAATGAGGCATCACCTCTACATCATAATTCTATCATTCTCATGGATGATAATTCTCTTCATCCTAACACTACCTCTACTACTCTCATGGATAGTGGTCCTCATCCCTTACAGGTTCGAAGATCCACTAGAGCTAGTACCAAACCTCGTTACTTGAAAGATTACAAATGCAACGTGGTTTCTCAACTTCAAGTAAGGTACCCCATTCAAAACATTTTGACATATAAAAAATTATCCGAAAAGCATCGTCATTATGTTCTTTCTATATCTTCTGAAAGAGAACCAACTACTTATATCCAAGCATCCAAATCTGAAAATTGGATGAAAGCCATTCAATCTGAGCTCAATTCTCTTGAGAAAACGAAAACATGGGTACTATCAGATCTTCCTCCAAATAAAAAGCCCATTGGGTGTAAATGGGTTTTTCGTATCAAATATAAACAAGATGGAACGATTGATAAATACAAAGCTCGTTTGGTTGCAAAAGGTTATACTCAAACGCATGGCATAGATTACATGGATACTTTTTCTCTCGTAGTTAAAATGACTACTGTACGAACTCTACTTGTCGTAGCTGCAATAAAAAAATGGCACCTTGAACAACTTGATGTCAATACCGCTTTTCTACATGGGGACTTAGACGAAGAGGTCTATATGGTCCTACCACCTGGATTACCAGTTCTTCTTCTTCACACCAACAGGTTTGCAAATTAACCAAATCTCTTTATGGTTTGAAGCAAGCCAGTCGACAATGGCATGCAAAACTATCTGATACTCTTATAACTCTTGGTTATATACAATCTAAATCTTATTATTCTCTGTTTACAAAGAATAATTCTGAAGGGTTCACGGCCTTATTAGTCTACGTTGATGACATTATCCTTGCTGGTTCTAGTATCGATGAAATTTCTCATGTCAAGCGACACTTGGATACTACATTTACCATCAAAGATTTGGGCCCGTTAAAATATTTTCTTGGCATGGAAGTCTCTCGAAGTAATTCTGGAATCCTTTTATGTCAACGAAAATATGCTCTAGACTTACTCACAGATACAGGTTTTTTGGCTAGTAAACCAGCCTCCACACCTGCTATCCCTGGTATCCATCACACTTCTCTTGGTACCCCACTATCATCAGATGACACCAATCATTATCGCCGACTTATTGGACGTCTTCAATATCTGTGCACCACCCGACCAGATATTTGCTATACTGTTAATCAATTAAGTCAATTTGTTTCTTCTCCAACTACCGTTCATGAACAAGCCACTCATCGTCTTCTTCGCTATCTTAAAGGTTCTCCAGCTCATGGCCTTCATTTTTCAAGTACTTCATCATTACGCATAAGTGCATTCTCCGACTCTGATTGGGCTGGATGTCCCGATTCTCGAAGATCGGTCACAGGTTTTTGTACCTTCCTTGGTGATTCTCTCATCTCCTGGAAATCCAAAAAGCAACCAACAGTCTCACGATCATCAGCCGAGGCTGAATATCGTGCCTTAGCTAGTACAGCTTCAGAACTACAATGGCTTCATGGATTATTATCTCATTTTCCTATCCAATTTCCGCAACCTTATGCACTATATTGTGATAGTCTTTCTGCGGTTAAAATGACAAAAACCCTGTTCAACATGAACGAACAAAACACATTGAGTTAGATTGTCATTTTATTCGTGAAAAGGTACTTGATGGCTTAATCAAAGTTTACCATATTTCTACTCACAATCAATTAGCTGATCCTCTCACTAAATCCTTACAAGTGAATCAATTCACTCACTTAATTTCCAAACTTCACTTGGATGCTATCCATGCTTAGTTTGAGGGGGGTATTAGATAGTATTATTTACTATTTTACCCATATTTGATTGTTTGTATATATAGGGTATTAAGCATAGCTTTCCCTTACTTCTTATGCATTCTATTCTCTATAAGTTGGTCACTATTCTTTCCAAACTTGCAAACAATTCTTGATGTCCTCTCTTTCCAGTGTGGAACCTTTGTTGCTAACTCCCTGTCCTTCTTGAGCCTCTCTCCGTCTGTCCGACTTGTAACTGTTCCTTTACGCTAATTAGAACTGCCCATTGTGTGGCACATAATGTTATTCGATGTCTTCCAAGCCGGGATGTGGTAAACCTAACGGCTTGGAGGATTATGTAGATTGAATGTATGATTATCTTCCGGTCTCCCACGTGAGTTAACTATGACAAAAATAAAATCATACTATATATTTAAAAAATATTCATACAATGTTTTCTGCACATATTTGACTACATTTCAATTTCAATTCTGTATTTCTTATACTTACATATATTAGCTAGTGTTTCCAGCTTAGACTGTACAGTGCATATTACCATTAGCTTTCCATACATAGTATTTAGTTGCGTTTCTCCTCTGGACTGTCACAACTCAAGAGGGTGGTAGTACAGTAAATTATGGGTAGTTCAGGGCTCAAACTACAAACCAAAATGTGATTAATCTAGTAATGTCTATTCTTTTCACGAGCTTATACTTAAAAGCATTGTCCTTTCTCGGTAATTAAAATTTAAAATAATAAGAGCAGTTAAAAAAGGGAAAATAACACTTTAAACCTCTCTACTTTGCCAACTTAACGAATATCCCCTACACTATAAATTGCTCTTTTTATCCCTCCTACTTCGACCACTTTTCCATTTGGGTCCTTCCGTTTCACCTTCCGTTTTCCTGACGTTAATCGATGCACATTTAGTACACCACGTCAGCTCCAATAGCCATGTATTAACTTACTAAGCATTATTAGTTGGTAATATAAGTATATATATTTAGATTGGATGAAATCGATGAATAAAATGTGTAGTTTTACAACACTTTTGTATTTCATCATACTCTTCGTTATACCTCCCCAATTTACACCCTAGCCAACTCTTCATCTCCTACCTCTGATATCTCTCATTATCGGTGTGTGGATGTGTCCAGATTTAATGTTAAGAGGATACAAGTTGAATCGGAAGGACCAAAACGGCAAAGTACTAGGAGTAGGAGGGGTTGAAAAGAGTGATTTATAGTATATGAGGCTATTTGTTAAGTTGGCAAAGTAGAGGGGGCCAAAGTGCTATTTTTCCAAAAACAATAAAATAAATCATATTACTCGTTAGTGCCAACCACGAACAGCCAACTAAGCTTTGACAGCCTCCAGTGGACCCCATTTGACAACCAACCAGTAAAAATAAAAAGGAGCGATAGCCGGAGGCAATAAAATATATTAAAATAATAATAAGAAAGAAAACAGCAGGACGACAAACAGAGTAGAAGCTTAAGAATGAAAACTCTGCTTTTTACAATTTTTATTTTCGTTTTCATTTCAACCAAATTTCCCTCTGCATATATAAGCTTTATTTTGCTTCATTTCACAAAATTTCCGGAATAACCAGAAGCTGAAAAGGAACGGAGAAAAGTTTCTTGTTTGCTACCTCTACTGTTCTGATTGTTTTCACTTCTTTATCGTCTTCCTCCAGCTCAATCCTACCTCTCCTCTGCTCACCTGGAACTCCTGAAAGCTTTTGTTTAAGACATACTCGCTGTATCACCTCGTCACCTTTGCCGATCCGTCTCCTTGAGCTCTGATTTGTTGCTTGCCGGACTCGGCTTCTCAATGAGTTGAACTAGATTGTAAGGAAAGATCTCAGCACAGAGGATCGCTATGGTAAGTCGATTCATAGAGTAGTAGCTGTCTTTATTTGAAATCATCATCGTTTCATTTGATTGATCAGCAGATGCTGGATTCGTTTTTACTTTCTATTTTGATTGGCAAGTTTTTTGGCTGCTACTGCTGAGATTTGCTAATTCGAACGTGGAAAACTTTACTAATAGTGGCAATTCAAATAGATACCTGAATTTCGGCCATCTGATTTCATTTTTGTTCTCAGATTGGTCATTGTTTTATTTATAATGTTTGAGGGATCCCAATGCATGTGCTATTCATTCCCTGCTTTCCTGGATACCAAGATATGATTTGGATTCCGTTTTTTATGCATACTGAAGATGTCTGGATTTTGGATTTTTTTTTTATGTAAGTTGAAAACGGCTTTGGATTACAATTTTTGGTTCATGTTGCAATTACGGCGGTAGACGCTGGTTAAGTTAGCTGAGGATGGGCTGCGTAGTCAGCTCCAGTCTAATCAGTCAATGGTTAGGTAAAGTTAGAATTAAAAGGAGTATAGGGAGACCAAGATCTGCATTCTCTTCTGTCTCTTGTTTGGTTGAGTTCAATGGTTGATTCTCTTTCCACGATCATCTCCTGTGTCATGGTTTATAAGCAACAATGTTTCTTAACTCATTAATATGCCTTACATGACCCTGCTTGTTGTGGCCTGGAAGTTTGATCCAACGTACCTACTGGCACCGACTTCTATTTTAGTTAAACTCTAACCAAGTGATTTGTTAACTAACACTTATGTTGCCGCTACAGTCTTAATTTTGAATGTGTTCATTCGTCAGTCTGATTCATTTGCTGTTGCGCCAGCACTAGACATTTGATCTGATAATTCATAGGCTTCGCATTGGTTTACTATGTGGCTTTTTGAACTTAATCAGAAAGCATATAATAAACAGATACGACTATTTTTGTCTGCCTTTCCTACTCATGATTGTTTAAGCTATGTCATAAACTCATAATGCTCTGTTGA
This sequence comes from Linum lewisii, assembly GCA_034768395.1. Taxonomy (NCBI): domain Eukaryota; kingdom Viridiplantae; phylum Streptophyta; class Magnoliopsida; order Malpighiales; family Linaceae; genus Linum; species Linum lewisii. The sequence goes on from CM068297.1 coordinate 14,019,774, forward strand.
GTGGGAAATTGTTGTTGGGGCAGAAGTTAGAGGCCAATTCTTTCTTTCTCGTACATTATTTATATTATGTCTCTTTTGGATTTGAAGGCTACACCAGTCAACATAATAGTAGGTTCTCAAGTATGGGTTGAAGACCCTGAGGTGGCATGGGTTGATGGCGAAGCTGTGAAAATCGAAGGAGAAGAAGTTCACGTGAATACAACACATGGGAAAAAGGTGAGTTAATTTAGGTGTTGAGAGAGTTACTTTGTCTACTTAAGTTGTATCTCTATGTTCATCTGTTATATCATTACCTTAAGTAGTTTAAGCCTGGAAACTAGAATCTCCTCTATTGGTTTCTGGTTTAAAAGTTTCAAGGTGTTATGCTGTTAAATTATTGGATGAAGAAATGTGACTGAATGTAGTGTCTCTGTGCCAGATTTCTACAGTGTGACTCTACATCTGAACAGATTTATATCTTGCTTATTGGAAATGAAAATTCCTGCAGGTTGTTGCAAAAATCTCCAAAGTATTTCCCAAGGATACAGAAGCGCCTGCTGGAGGTGTAGATGACATGACAAAGCTGTCATATTTGCATGAGCCTGGAGTTTTGAGTAACCTGGCCAGCAGATATGAACTCAACGAAATCTATGTGAGTTACTTACTTATTTTCTTTCTGATTCCCATTGGAGTTAGTCTGCAAAAAAAGATATTTTATTTTACTTGAGTTTACATCTTCTCAGTTTGAATGTCTATTTTGTGTGCCATGTAGACTTACACGGGAAATATACTGATTGCTATAAATCCTTTCCAAAGATTACCGCACCTATATGGTACTCACATGATGGAACAATATAAAGGTGCGGGATTCGGAGAGCTAAGCCCACATGTTTTTGCAGTTGCAGATGTTGCATATAGGCAAGTGCCCTTTCTGTGACATGTTGAGATTCCATTGTGGGTTTACACTTTTACTTGAGTCCGTGTTTTCCATTTCATAGGGAAATGATAAATGAAGGAAAGAGCAACTCGATTCTAGTTAGTGGAGAAAGTGGTGCTGGTAAGACTGAGACAACAAAGATGCTCATGCAGTATCTTGCATACCTAGGTGGCCGGTCTGGAGTAGAGGGGAGAACTGTTGAACAACAAGTTCTAGAAGTAATACAGTGATTCTTTTTTCTTTCATGGATATATGTGTCTGAAATCACAGTAATATACACATTTATATTGATCAAGTATAACGGCTCATGTTTCTGCTTCAATGTTGTTTACAGTCCAACCCTGTTCTTGAAGCATTCGGGAATGCAAAAACTGTTAGGAACAACAACTCAAGGTTAGTACTTTATCTCCAACCATTGTGTCTAATCAATGACGAGAAAGATAGGCAATGAAAGGTCATACTATAACAACCGCCAACGTTATTCTGGCTAATTATATGAACTAGTTGTCATCATGGTTAAGTTGTTATACTGTTCTCTGTCCTTGGCAGTGCAATCTGGTTCAACTAGTTTTCTAAACGTTCTTTTCTAGTTGTAGACTACGAGCTTCTTTCAAATAGTTCTCGTACAAGTTGTCAGCCAGTCCAATATATATATATATATTATGTCAGTGTTGGATGCATTAGTTTTTCTGCTTTGGGTATAGAAAATGGAGCTAAGATATCTTCATCATGGTTTTAAATGCAGTCGTTTTGGTAAATTTGTTGAGATCCAATTTGACAAAAATGGGAGGATATCTGGAGCAGCTATACGAACTTATTTGCTGGAAAGGTCTCGTGTTTGTCAAATTTCTTCTCCTGAAAGAAATTACCATTGCTTTTACCTTCTTTGTGCTGCACCGCCCGAGGTACCAACACCTTGCCTTCAAATAAAACATGGAAAGTTTATTTGTGAGTCTGAGGATCGTGCTCATAAATGGTATTTGTGGTTATTTGTATTCCCAGGAAAGGGAGAAGTTTAAGTTAGGAAGCTCTAGCTCTTACCATTACTTGAATCAGTCAGACTGCTATGAATTGGCTGGAGTCAATGATACAGAGGAATACCTTGCCACAAGAAGGGCAATGGATGTGGTTGGCATCAGTGAGGATGACCAGGTCAGGATCTCCATTTGATTGGGTGAAGGTGTTTATTTTTATTTTTATTATTTTGAGGGGTAGGTGTTTTTCTTCTTCTGCTTACTGTTCCACTTATATTTATTTTTTCTACTTTTAGGATTCAATTTTCAAGGTTGTAGCTGCAGTTTTACATCTCGGGAACATTGAATTTGCTAAGGGTCAAGAGATTGACTCTTCTGTTATCAAGGATGAGAAGTCAAGGTTCCATCTTAATACAGTGGCAGAACTACTCCAGTATGACCTTATCCTTCTCTGCTTTTTGTTTGTATTTTATGTTGGCTAAGTTACAAGTATTCAAATATTCATTGACCAAATGGCTCTATCAATCTTTGAAGGTGTGACGTCAAGAGCTTGGAAGATGCACTGATAAAGCGTGTTATGGTAACACCTGAAGAGATTATTAAGAGACCTCTAGATCCTGCTGGGGCATTAGGTAGCAGAGATGCAATGGCCAAAACCATCTATTCCCGCTTATTTGATTGGTAAAGTAACATTTGCATCCTTCTTTATATGCTCTTTTATATAACCTACTAGTCACGAAGAGAGTCAATTAAGATACCGATTTCTGTAGATAGATTATAGATGTTTTTGTTTATTCATATGGCTACAGTTGTACTCTGTAATGAGTTCTCTTTACCTCTACAGGCTTGTCGATAAAATTAACAATTCAATTGGGCAAGATCCAAACTCAAAAACCTTAATTGGTGTTCTTGATATATACGGGTTTGAAAGTTTCAAGTTAAATAGGTAAAGTGGTGACATCAAATGCTATCTGATTTTTGGTGATTTGTTTATGGCCAGCTAATTATCATGCAATGCAGTTTTGAGCAGTTCTGTATCAACTTCACCAATGAAAAGTTGCAACAACATTTCAATCAGGTTCTTACTAGCATTGTCGGTTTTCTGCAATTTTCTTTTGTCGGCTACGCTGAGCTTGACTTTATGCTCTCTACTGTTGCAGCATGTCTTTAAAATGGAACAAGAAGAATACACAAAAGAAGAAATCAATTGGAGCTATATCGAGTTTGTGGATAACCAAGATGTCTTGGATCTGATCGAGAAGGTTTTCTGCTATGACCAAGGCTGGATACTGTTTTATTTTCAATCATATTTATCATTTATGTATTTGAAAAGTAAGACAGTTTAGGGAAGACTTCATATAGTTCTAGTTTCTTTGGAACTTATCTGTACAGTCCTCTCCCCTTGTTCTTCTAGATTCCCGCCCCTCAAATTAACAAAGAAAGCCGATCTTTTTATTTGGTCTAAAGATGATTTTTATTTCTTGATACAGAAACCTGGAGGAATCATATCACTTCTAGATGAAGCCTGGTATGAAGCTAATATTTTTACCTTCGGTCATTCTTTTATCATTTTTATCAGCTCACAACTTAGGATAACCATTTCCTGCACTGCTCTTTCAACTTTTTTGGTCTCACTCATGAACTTTGAGTTTCTCGTACAGCATGTTTCCAAAGTCTACACATGAAACTTTTGCGCAGAAGTTGTACCAGACATTTAAAAACCACAAGCGCTTTATCAAACCAAAGCTTTCTCGGACCAGTTTTACCATAGCTCACTATGCTGGAGAGGTAAAGTACAATTTCAGATTGTATTTTTACTTGTTACTCTTGAGTTCAATAAATATCAAAATATTTTGTCGTTTATACAGGTAGCTTATCTGGCTGATCTGTTCCTTGACAAAAACAAAGATTATGTTGTGGCAGAACACCAGGATCTCATGACAGCATCAAAATCCTCCTTCGTGTCCAGCCTCTTCCCTGCACTTCCACAGGAGACATCGAAGCAGTCCAAATTTTCTTCTATCGGGTCTCGCTTTAAGGTAAACTGATCACCTCCTCTCAGGATCCACATTCACACTGGATACTGAAAAGAGAGGGGGAGGGCAATCCTATCCTGCAAGTGTTACATTATTGTGCTTCATTGATTACGTGCGTCTGTGATTTAGTCAGCTGCATGTTGTATGTCAATCTAAAATGAAGTAATATATCAGCTTGTATGTCCCTCGTGATCTTCGTTATATATCTGTTAATGAAGAAAGGGTGGGAGGGTCCTAGCTGGACAGGGTATGCTAAATTTGTACTTCTGTGGAGTTTATTAACTCAAAAAGTTCATTTCATGTTTCTATTATGAATGTCTTATATCAAAATCCTTTCAGTTCAAAGTGGAGAGTTTCCCTTTATTTCACCTTGAGATAATCGTTACCAGCTAACTTTCTATTCCAGCAATGTAATTTATTAGCTCAGTCCGGTAATCTGAATATCAATTTTACAACTTAAGTATATTGGAGTCATAAAACTGCATTATGTAACATATTGGTAAATTTTTAAACAGCTAAGGGTTTTGTGAGGCCCTAGCATAGACTACAACTACGCTGTATGACTTTCCTGGGCTCAGAATGATTACTGGCTTAAGCGTCTTGCTCTGTTTAGATAATTTCTAAATTCAGATACTCTCAGTTTGAAATGATTTGTACTTTTATGTGAGCATATGGAAGTTGATGATTGATAATACATAATACTTTCAAATTCCGTAGGTTACTAGTCTTAAAATATGTTTATACTTGTAGGTATTATTAGGATGCAATGAAACTCATGTGTGTAAGTAAAACAGCTTATGCTATGTCACAGTCTTTCTCAAATCTATGGAAGTTTTCAATTTTGACAAATCTGGAAATGTCTTAAATTTGCAGCAACAACTCCAATCACTGATGGAAACTTTAAATTCAACAGAGCCTCATTATATCAGATGTGTGAAGCCAAACAATGTACTCAAGCCTATGATTTTTGAGAATGTTAACATCATCCAGCAACTACGATGTGGTGTAAGCATGATCTTCTTGTTTGATTTTACACTGGGGTTTAACTATGAGTGTTTTTATAACATTGATTTCATACATCTTCTCTCAGGGTGTTTTAGAGGCAATTCGAATCAGCTGTGCTGGATACCCAACAAGAAGAACATTCTATGAGTTTCTTCTCCGTTTTGGTGTTCTTGCTCCAGAAGTTTTGGATGGAAAGTAAGTCATTCAGAGGGAAAGATTAGGGGCAATATCTTAGAAAAGTGGCAGTTTTTTGCGCCTTTCATTTCCTTTTTATTAGGGAAAGGTTTTCCTGGAGTGTAATAAACGACGATTCCTTTATTAACTTCTTTTCTTTTCACTCATTGTTGTAAAGCCATGATGACAAGGTTGCTTGCCAAATGATTCTCGACAAGATGGGTTTGAAAGGTTATCAGGTAATAATAACTTAGCTCCTGCTGCAATATTCTGTCTGCCTAACATGTTGTAACCTGGTTATGATGTTGAGAGATTAGGAATATTAGTGACCAGACGAAATAACCGGTCCTCCATGTGCTTTAATTTTTCCTTTTTGCACATGAATACTCATTTTCTAACAATATATGTGGCCGGCTGGATGGGCTAGACCTAGTATCTTCTTCATAGTATAACAGTGGTTGTCTTCTTCAAAGTAACAGCTTCACCATTGGCCTGAAACTGCAAAAACTAATATCACTTAGTTTCCATGATGCTTTGCAGATCAATTAGGTGTAGTATATGGTATTCACTGAAATTGTCCAATTGCTTAAAATTCCACATGTGGGAAATGTCTTAAAAATTTGTTGATACATTACTATAGTCATCTATTTGTGACGCCATTAGAAGTTGTAAAGATCCAACATCATTCAATGCATTTCGTATGCGGGTTGTTTGCAGATAGGTAAGACGAAAGTATTTCTTAGAGCTGGTCAGATGGCTGAACTGGATGCAAGAAGGGCAGAGATGCTCGGAAATGCAGCTAGAATCATCCAAATGGAAATCCGCACATATATTGCACGAAAGGAGTTTGTTAAATTACGGCGATCTGCAATTCACTTGCAGTCACATTGCCGAGGTCTTTCCTAAACTTGCACATTGAAATCTTTTTTCTTTGCTTTTCTATAATCTGGACTGTATCTCTGACATAATATATAGCGTGTATATTTTATTTTTCATGAATATGTGAAGTGTCTGTTAGTCAGTACCAACAGTAGACAAATGTGAGGAATATTATTCATCAATTCCCATCTCGTTAATTTACAAGTTATTAGTTGAATCAATGATATTTTTGAGTTTAAACTTAGTGTTGATGTTGAAATGTGTAGCACTTATTTCCCTGATCTTAAACTGTGCTAGTTTCAGCATTACATATTGTTTCATGGTGTCACCAGCTTCATCATTGTGTAATGATTAGGTGTCTTGGCACGCAAACAATTTGAGCAGTTGAGAAGACAAGCAGCTGCTTTGAGAATTCAAAAGAACTTCAAGGCGTACACAGCTAGAACATCATACTTGGCTCTCGGTTCATCTGCAGTTACCCTACAGACAGGCTTAAGGGCAATGACAGCTCGCAATGAATTCCGTTTCAGAAAGCAGACTAAAGCAGCAATAATCATACAGGTCCTGCCTCCTCACATATTTTGTTTGACTGATCATAGCTTATCATGTTATATATTCACTAGTCAAGATTAGAGCTATTCCATTTCTTTGTTCAAGTATTTGAGTTAGCAATCGACCTTGTATCTTTCTGTACTTTCAGGCACAAACACGCCGATACATAGCATTCTCTTATTACAACCGGCTCCAGAAGGCTGCATTAATTTCTCAATGTGGATGGAGGAGAAGGGTTGCACGGAGAGAGCTTAGACAGCTTAAAATGGTCTGTTTAGTTTCTTCTACATAATTCCTTACTTTTTTCATCCAAGTGCGTGCATAAATAATAATATAATGATTTGTGTGGGTATGTGAAGTGTAAATAAATTGTTCACAACTCAAATATGTTCAATTTGTATTCTTCTCCTCCTTACAATGCAACTGCATGCCTTTGTATCAGAATTATACATATTGTGTAATTAAACATAAACTTGAACTCAAGATAGTACTATGACTCTAAATGACTATTCCTCTCCCAAGATCTTCAACCTACATGCATGATACCGATTCCCTTCCCAAACTGAACCAAGGAGAAAGTGTTTCTGCTCTGACATCAATACAATAGCTATATTTTAACCATTATATGTGAGAATGTGAAGAAACTCCAATGCTGATGATTATTTTTAAACATTGACAGGCATCAAGAGAAACAGGGGCACTAAAAGAAGCCAAAGACAAATTGGAAAAGCGTGTCGAAGAGCTTACATGGCGTTTGCAGTTGGAGAAGAAAATGCGGGTAACTTTGTGTTTAAATAATTTGATAGTGGAAAACAAATACTGTGTCACGGTCTCATTTGCTTTTTGGAATCAAGACTGATTTGGAAGAGGAGAAAACCCAAGAAGCTGCCAAGTTACGGGACGCTTTAAATGCAATGCAAATACAAGTTGAAGAAGCAAATGCTAGAGTGATCAAAGAAAAAGAGGCAGCTCGGAAAGCTATTGAAGAAGCCCCTCCAGTGATTAAGGAGACTCCTGTTATGGTTCAAGACACTGAAAAGATACAGTCGCTGACAGCTGAGGTCGAGAGCTTGAAGGTAAGAACCATATCATTCTTTTCTTCTGAAACTAGCCAATCGGCTGGCATATACCAAGTTTTATGCAGATTATGCTGAATCTGAAAGAACTCATAATGTAATCATCAGCGAGATTACTTTTCCACAATGCAGTTCATCTTTGGTGAACTTTAAGACCTTTATTAAAGTGCAATAATCTTTTCCTTAAATTTCTACCTTTTGAAAGTGTCATCATTTACTGTACACATGGATATTGACCGTATGCTCATTAGTTTTGAAATGAATAAATGTTTGGGATCATGATGTATATTCATTAGTAGTGAAGTCAGCCTTACAGAAATTTTGGTGAGTTCTATGTGACTTCTTGTGTTTCTGGTCCTGTATAGGCTTCATTGCTATCGGAGAAAGAAGCTGCAGAAGAGACTAGAAAAGCTTACTCGGATTCGGAAGCCAAAAAATTTGAACTGGTCAAAAAGCTTGAAGATGCAGAACGGAAAGTTGACCAACTTCAGGAATCAGTGCAGAGGTTTGTCAATGTTTCATGGATAGAACAGTGTCCATATAATTGCTTCCATCTCTGTTCTATAGTTAAGAACTTAAAATACATAGAAGCGCAGATGGTCAACCTGGGTTCGGAAATTTTATTCTGTTTTCCTCATTTATTGATATGGAAAAGATGGTTCATTATGTACTAAGCATTTCCTCCAGTTGATATCCCTCTTTATTTCTCAAGCTCTAAAAAGTCAATTACGGTTACAGGCTGGAGGAGAAGCTTTCCAATGCCGAGTCAGAGAATCAAGTTCTGCGACAGCAATCTTTGTCCATGTCACCTACAGGGAAATCTTTGTCTGTGCGACCAAAATCAGCACTTAGTCATGTATGAATACGACTTTTGACTTTACACACTCCTTATAACAAATAATTGTAGGAAAACTAATGAATATTTTTAAAACTGCAGAGGACCCCAGAGAACGGCAATGTAGCAAATGGAGAACCAAAGGTGACATCGGTAAGGCGATATTTGTCAGAAATGTATTATATTTCTGAGTTTATAGCTAGCAACTGTATTATATTTCTGAGTTTATAGCTAACAACTTGTGTATATATCTTAGCCAATAGCCTTGGCTACACCAATTTCACGTGAACCAGAGTCAGAAGAGAAACCACAGAAATCTCTGAATGAAAAGCAGCAGGTTAGCTAGCATTTAGTTTACACCTAAAGAATTTCCCTATTTTGTTTTTCATTTTGTAACCAGTAAATATGATTATTATTATTATTATTCATTTTCTGCATTTTCTTGTTCAGGAGAATCAAGACCTGCTGATCAAGTGTATATCACAAAATCTGGGATTTTCCGGGGGCAAGCCAGTTGCTGCATGTGTCATATACAAATGCCTTCTCCATTGGAGATCATTTGAAGTTGAAAGGACCAATGTATTTGACCGTATTATCCAAACAATTGCTTCAGCGGTGGAGGTAAGCACCCTTCTTGGCAATCCTTTTGGGGCTGGAGAACGGGGCGGGTTCGGGTACCCTAACTATTACGGGTTACGGGTACCCTAATGCTCAAAACTCATCCCCGAACCCATTCGGGTTACGGGTACCTGCGAGGTTGGTTGGGTACCTATACTACGTATATATTATTCCAATTTAAATACAATATGTTATATGATATGATAATATGATTACCCGATGGAATCATACATATAGTTGTATATGGCACACCTCAAATAAATATCTTATTCGTAACATGGAGTCAATAGTGAGCAACTACGTACCAAAAGTTTCACGCGATGACTTCTACTTTTTTATGTATTTTTACGAGCATGAAAAAACAGAATATTAGCATGAGGAGAAATATGAAAGGACTAAATATTATTTTATTACTTGAATTATTAGAGATGACCGAATTGAACAGATTCCATTTCATATATATTATTTTAAAGGTGTTGAACATCTTCTATCTCACCTTCCTTTTCATATATCTATATGTATATTATTTTGGATTTGAATCTTGGAAATGGTTAGAACGGGTAGTTCGGGTTTAACCCATACGGGTTACGGGTACCCTAATTCAAAATATCGATCCCAAACCCCGAACCCTCACGGGTTTGGGACGGGTTCGTGTAATTCCAGACCCGTACGGGTTTACTTCCAGCCCTAGCCTTTTGCTGGATTTCTTCTTTCTATCAGAATTTCATATACCAGAGCCAAGTTAATCAGAGTTTCACAAATCTAGAGCTAATCAAAATACATGTCCGATTCAAACAGTCATTTTTGCTGAAGCGCAAAGCTCAAAGCTAAGTGCAGTTTTTTTTTTCCAAGTAAAGTATGCGAAAACAAATAACATAGAAACTCGTATATTACTTTGCAATCTCTAGATTATAAGCATAAATTCATAATAAAGGAATATAAAATGATACCTGAATTGGAAGAAGAATTTTAACAGGAACTACTTTTCAGCTACACTTTTCATACTTCACTGAGAAGTGAGAACTCATCTGACAAAATTCTCTGAAGATCTATTTTATCATTTAAGTTGTGGTCTATTGACCATGAGCTTGGTAAGTCTTGAAACCTAAATTTAGTATCAACGATAATGATGCAGTGAAATAGGCTTCTGCAGTTCCTTTGGTGTAGATTGCTGTTTAAAGAACATTGCAGCTTAGCGTGCTTTTGTGAACTTAATTAACTTATAGAGTGATTGACACTGCTTATGGTTTAAAAACTCATCCCTGAATTTTATTGAAGGTTCCGGATAACAATGATGTTTTGGCATATTGGTTGTCCAATGCATCCACATTGTTATCACTTCTGCAACACACTCTCAAAGCAACTGGAGCTGCCAGCTTGACACCACAACGACGAAGAACATCATCAGCTTCTCTCTTTGGGAGGATGTCCCAAGTAAGAATTGGTCACCCGTTCAAGGAAATTAGCTGACCTAGTTATCATATCTTCTCTTCTGCTTTTACTTGTTCTGATTGTCTATGTGAACTCCAGGGACTAAGGACATCACCTCAAAGTGCTGGCCTCTCATTTCTTAATGGCCGAGGGATTAGTAGATTAGATGACCTACGACAGGTAGAGGCAAAGTATCCAGCTTTGCTGTTTAAGCAACAACTTACAGCCTTCCTTGAAAAAATATATGGCATGATCAGAGACAACTTGAAGAAGGAAATCTCACCATTGCTTGGGTTATGCATTCAGGTAGTTGCTCAGTTTGGTAGTTACACATTCATACTATGTAGATTAAGGGAAGTCAGCTATTATTGCTAACTTTAGAGAACTTAATCAATGAATGATCAGACTCTCAACTGATTACGTAGATTCATCATGTATTCCAGCCTAATGTGCCATGTTTTCACTAATTAAAAGAAGTATCTCCATGCAAACACTGGGATGAACTTCTTCTAACTCTGCAAACATATTACAGGCACCAAGGCATTCTCGTGCAAGCTTGGTGAAAGGCCGGTCTCAGGCAAATGCTATCGCTCAGCAAGCACTGATTGCTCACTGGCAAAGCATTGTCAAAAGCTTAAACAGTTATCTGACGATGATGAAATCAAATAATGTGAGTTCTCAAAATAAAGTGTTCCTAAACCTGTGTGATCTTGGTGGAGAAGTAAAATTATTTTTCTTTATGTTTTGCAGGTTCCTCCATTCCTTGTACGTAAAGTTTATACGCAAATATTTTCTTTCGTGAATGTCCAACTATTTAACAGGTAATGCCCAATATTTCTCAATTTAATTCGTTGAACAGATCACTTGGAAGTGCAACTATTCACTCATTTTTATATATATGTTTTACATTTGCAGCCTTCTTTTGCGACGTGAGTGTTGCTCATTCAGCAACGGGGAATACGTAAAAGCAGGGTTGGCTGAATTGGAACACTGGTGCTCTGAGGCAACTGAAGAAGTAAGTAAGTTTGTTAGTTAGGAGTTAAGATAAAAAATAAAACCGCTTTCCCCAATCTTGTGATTTCTGTCTCTTAACTTGTACCATATTTCGCATTTATTATATACAGTATGCTGGTTCGGCGTGGGATGAACTAAAGCATATAAGACAAGCAGTTGGGTTCCTGGTGAGCATACATAAACTGACGTAGATATTAAAATGGTTCATCGCTCTGAATTTTACATTGAACGAGTTTTTGTGTTGATATCATCCGTCAGGTCATACATCAAAAGCCGAAAAAGTCGCTGAATGAAATAACAAAAGAACTATGCCCTGTAAGGAAAAGTTGTTTCTGCATCAGTAGTATTTCTTATCAGTCCTCTTTGGTTTCCTGTAACACTAACCCTAATTATCCCTTTGAATTGTCTCCTTCAGGTGCTGAGCATACAACAACTATACAGAGTCAGTACCATGTATTGGGATGATAAGTATGGCACGCATAGTGTATCTTCAGATGTAAGTTTAAACAAAGTTGATTGGTCAACAGTACACCATCATCTTCGGTGTTGAAGTTGAACAATTTTACCATGTATGCTTGCACAGGTTATAGCCAGCATGAGAGTTATGATGACCGAGGACTCGAACAATGCGGTCAGCAGTTCATTCCTGTTAGATGATGACTCAAGGTAAGGATTATGATTATGATGCACACCATTGCTATATACATTATTATTATTATCAGTCCAGTCTAGTTTTAGTGACAACACTCAATTCCCACGCAGCATTCCATTTTCCGTGGACGACATTTCGAAGCCAATGCAACAAGCTGACATTGCTCACGTCGAGGCTCCGACATTGATCCGCGAGAATTCTGGGTTTGGATTCCTACTACACAGTTCTCAGTAGGACTGGCGAAAAAAAAGCAAAAAACCTTATCGACAGCCATGGCCATGAAAAAGTTGCGGGGTCATCGTGGGATGACCGTCGTGCAGGTGCATGTGAATACAGATAGTGTCCGTCTCTTTCCGTTTCGCTCTGCGGGTGCAGCAAATAGCAAGGAACGCATGTGCATAATAGTGATTATCATTATTTTTTTTGGAGAAAAGATTAATTTTTTTATATTGCCCTTCCCTCGTTGTTAAGTAAACAAGGAGGGAAGCTGGGAGGGTCGTCATCATCATCATCACTATTAAATGTGTTTGTTGGCGGGGTGATACTCTTCCTGAGGCGTTTTGAGTGCCTCTTCAGTTCCTCATTCCAGGCTGGAATGATGGCTGGTTTTGTAATCAGTCTTTTTTCTTCTTCCATTTCTCTTGATTTTCTTCTCATTTTATTTATTTATTTGGTTAGTATTTTGTTGGTGGTTTTTGGTTGTGGGTAGTGGGTTTTTTATTTTGGTTTTGGGTGATTGTATTTTTCAGGATTAAGAAAAAGGTTTAGAGGCTGTTTTTTAATTTGTTGTGTAACACTGTAACTACGTATTATCTATTTGTATATGTAATACCAGTTTATGTATGCTCTCCTCACCCTCTTGTGTTTTTTTTTGTCCTTCATTCATTGGAATGCAATATTTGTGCACTAGTTTGCGCACTCTCGTTACAATTCTTCTATCTACTCTTTTGTTTGTCGTGGAGGCCTGTTTTTCGATTAAAGGTAAATCTAATTACCTTAGTCTCGTTGACGTTATTTGAAATAAGTCTTTCTTTTAATTAATGTCATGCTCGACGTGACTACAATTTATATACGATGTTTTAAGGGGCAATCGTCTTATTTGGATCGTCGATATACTCTTAATGTGATTGTCTTCACTTTGCCACTATAGTGGATTTATAATGTGATTTTTATTCATACATTTATGTAATTTCGGATATCAAAATAAGTTTTTTTTTTTGTAAAAAATGTAAATATATTATGAATGAATAATAAAAAGGTGAAAAATGCATGCGTCATAATGGGTTAATAGCGAAACACTCACATAGGTTTTGGATCGGTAACAAAATAAACTATTTAGCAAGAACATGAAAAGGTAATACATGACGTTGAAGCAGCAAAATACAATACATAGGAAAATAGGAAATGATGATGGCAGATGAAGGATCTAATCAATACATTCATCATAAGAATGAATAATGTACTAATGATCATCTTTTATTTTATATTGGGAATAAGGAGTAGGACAATGATATAACAAGACAAGATGTGTGCTCAGTCGATCGACGACAGGCACATTTTCAAGGCCATGGGCGGATGCCACGGTTGTTCCTAAGGTAGACATCCAAGTCTTTGAATGCTTGCTTCATAACATTCTGGAGGTTGATAAGGCTAGCATTGCCATTCGATCCAATGTAAGTGAACTCCCATTTAATTGAGCAACCAGGTGAAGTGAGCAAGCGGCCTGATCTCACCACAGTTAGCTTTATGTCGAAGGTGTCAAACAATGTGGGCACAAATCCACCATCATCAGTGAAGGTAGACGTGATAGTCAGATTCCCGTAGTCAACATCTTGGATATTCTCAGTTGCGGTCGTCACAACACGATTGAAAACTGGATAATTATTGATGATTGTTAGTTTGTTAGTTAGGACTAACACATCACATACAAATATATACAGGTAGGTAGGTAGGTAATACGTACGATGACCAAAAGTGATGGTACGAATGGAACCAGCAGTGAAACCATCGCCATTGACGGTTCTAATTCCCTGATAGAGGCCACGCAAGGCTCTAGGGAATATAGTTGTTGCGGCAGTGACTGCACCCCAAACATCGTTGGCTGATGAATTCAAATGAACTTCCATTGTTTCGGTAGTCATCCTTCTAATAAGTGAGTTAGCTAATAGGAAGGATGTAATATTTTTGGATGATATCTGAGTTATGGATGTTCTCTCATGCATTGCTTTATATACTATTTGCAAATGCCAACTATATATTATTTAATATCTATTGTTTTGTGTTAATTAGATGACTTTTCAAAGTCTTTGTGAGTCTTTCTTTAATTTATTGGTTTTGTTTATTAATAAGTAACACAAAGTCTTTAAATATTAAAGTCTTCTCTTATAATGTTATGTCATGCACCATGATGGATGCACGATTACGTAATAAAAGTGTTAGGAAAAGTGTTATCTTGTAAATTAGTTTTTGGATGAGAAAGTCTGATAGTCTCCAGTTGACAACTACTTTCCGGCAATTCGGTCACAATCATCTATGTAATGCATATTAAAAAGCTTATTATTGGTATATAAATCAAAGTTAGGTTATTCACAACAGTCTTCTAGTGATCTAATCACAGTCGGTAGATGAGTAATTGATGTACACGTTTTCGCGTGTTGTCAAATAACTAGCCTATAGAAGTAGTCTAGATCGAATCTCTTGAGGTTTCTTCTAATTGACTACTCAAAGAAGTTGGCAATTTACTCGGGTTTAAACACGTTGTGCGTGGTGTGAGTTCCACGACTTCTAAACTAATAAACAAGGAAAAAGGAAAAGGAAATTAAAAGACAGAAAGATTAAAGGTTTGACTAACAAAGATGATAGACAAGCTTAGATTTCGAATCCCCCTAAGATCACTAGAGCATTGGCAATCACAAGACCAGCGGTTTTCAATCCTAATTCATTCAATTCTCAGACACCACCATAACTCCTTACCCTTAGATCTAAGTTCGACGAACGTTCGCTCTATCTGATCTAACTACCAAGATTAATTAACCGTCCGTGCGTTCACTTCTGCAACGGAAAGCTAACTGGTGAAATTGATTAAGAACAGTGAGTTACTCTAGAAGCGGATCAACCCTAAATGGTTCCTACGAAAGGCACACTCCATTGATTAGGTTAATTGATTGATTTGAGTTCCAAAGTAAGGCGGACGTCTGGCGACTAACGTCTAGCGACTAACCTTATCTTAACACGAATCTAATCTAGGCGTCAAGTAGACAAGAAACACAGGAAATGAAGAACAAAACAATCACGCAAGAGAAACTGTCTGAATCAAGATCTAATTACCGCCGATCCGTAACCGCTTTAAAGCCCCGGGTCACTTAGAGTTCATCTAATCTAAGCTCTATGAGTTTAGCTACTCATGTTGATAACAGAAGAATCAAAAGCAACAAAGGAGTTTGATGACACTCGATTTGACGTGATTATCAGCCTCATTTAAGCGACATTTCTTTGCTTAAGACATTGTTTTTAGGGTAGAATAACGAATATTCAATCGATTGCCCTATCTCGTGCCATTTGTGTTACCTTGGCCCGTTTCGGGTCTATATGATGGTTTTCTAGTGTTTTTTGTGTTAGCACAGGTTTTTGCCGTCAAATAGTGTAGCCATGGACGTGTCTAAGGCGTAGGAACCTCGAGGAATCAAACCGGAATCGATCAAAGGAGTCAATCAAGTCAAACCGAAAATCTGCCATTCACACTTACAGTTTCGGCGAAACCAGGCCCCCAGATTCGGCGAAACCAGCAGTTCAAATCAGCCAGTGCCAAGTGAAGAATGGTTTCGGCGAGAATACTCAACTGCTCGGACCGAAAATATTGAACAGCCGGCGGAGCCCTGAACTCAAAGCCAGTTTCGCCGAAACTATCCCTATGGTTTCGGCGAAAACACCAGCTCAGCCCGGCCCAACTAGGGTTAAGTATTTATACTTAACCCGGCGGCCCGGAGAGGGGGAGATCATAATTAATCATAACACAATTCATAATTCGAAAAACAGAGCTTTTGGAGATCAGAATTCTCTGAAGTCCTGGAGCGAAGAGTTGGAGTTCGAAGAGCCGGATAGAGATCGTGACGCCATCCCTTCCATCTCGGAGAACCGGAGCTAGGAGTGCAACCTACCGAAGATCGGAGTCTGTCAGAGTCGTCTGAATTAGGTTTTTCAGATTCTTTTCTGTTCTTCCTCTGAATGATGAACTCTTTCCTTGTCTTTGTGTCTTTTGTAATGATCATGAGTAGCTAAACTCGTTAGAGCTTAGACTAGATGAACCCTAAGTGACCCAGGGCTTTAAAGCGGTCACGGATCGGCGGTGATTAGATTCAAAATTCAATCAGTTCTTTTTCATGTTTGATTCGTTCTTCATTGTTCATGTTTCTTGTCTGGATTGATCACCTAGATTAGATTCTTGTTAAGCTAAGGATAGAAGCGAACGCTCGCCTTACTTTAGAACATCGAATTAAACAATTAACCTTATAATTGGAGTGTGCCTTTCGTAGGAACCGGTTATGGTTAATTCACTGCAAGAGTAACTCATAAATCATTAGTAATTGCACCAGTTAATTAAGTCGTTGCGAGAGGCGACCGTACCCGGGCGGCTAGTTAATCTTGGTAGTTAGAACGGATAGAGCGAACGTTCGCCGGTCTTAAACCTAAGGGTAAGGAGTTATGGTGGTGTCTTAGTAATTGATTGAATGAGAATCGAAATCTGCTGATCTGTTGATTGCCAATGCTCTGGGGAACGAAGGGGATTCAAAGTCTAAGTTCGTCTGTCATTCTTGTTTCCAAACCCTAATTCTCAATCTGCTTTAGCTTAATTTGTTTTAATTTTTCTGCATTCCTTAGAATTAGAAGTCGTGGAACTCACACCACGCACAACGTGTTTTTCCTTGAGTAATTTGTTAGTTCTGAAGTAGCCAATCAATTGAAGGCCCGTGGAATACGATCTATCCTAGCTCTTGAGCTTGATAGTTATTTGATCGAACCTGCTCAGCACAACGACGGTTCATCAAATTGGCGCCGTTGCCGGGGACTTCTTTTGATTGTTGAAAGAAGAACTGGCAATTTATTCTTCTATTTTCATCTTTCATTTTTCCACCCACGTCGATTTTACGCCGGTATGTTTGCTTTTGTTGCTTGTAGGTTGTTCTACAGGTTCATGAACCGCTCGATTGCTCATTCTCAGTTTAAGCCGGGTAATTCTGCTTCGCCGAAGAAACCGCGAGCTCAGAAGCAAGTCATAACCACACCGCCTACACCACCTATCCCTCAAAAGATTGAGGAGTTGAAGGAGAACTCCTCATCTTCATCCGCTTCATCCACTACTTCAGATTCACCACCACCCTCTCCTTCCGTACTAGTTGCTCAGCGCACCGTGGCGGATTACTGTAGACCAAATGCGGCTTACCTCCGAGCTAGCGTCGTCGTGTCGCACAACGATGACGACCCTGATTATAATATCACAACCTTCGTCCTGAACATGGTCACTAAGAATCTTCGATTCGAAGGGAAGCTGCAAGAAAACCCCCGCACACATCTGGCTAACTTTCTGGACATGTGCGAGACGTTTAAGAGCGGGAATCTCAGTAAGAACAATCTTTGCTTACGAGCTTTCCCATTCTCTCTTAAAAGCAACGCCAAGGTATGGCTCAGCTCGAAACCACCTGGCTACTACACCGACTAGGATCATCTAGCTCAAGACTTCATAGAAGAATACTATCCCCCTTCAAGAACTACATTCTACAAGGATAGTATCGCTAGATTCTCTCAGAAGGAAGGAGTAAGTTTACACGACGCGTGGAACGACTTCCAAGCGCTTCTCTCTGAATGCCCTCATCACGGATTCAACCAGGGGCAGCTAGCTGAAATTTTTGCCCAAGGGATGAATGAAGAAACAGCTGAATGGGTCAACATCTTAGCTGATGGCGACAACACAGCACTTGAACCAGAAGCTGCTCTACTTCACTTTGCGGACTGCGCATCTAAGTCCAGAAATAGGGAAAGACAGTTTGGAGCAGCCATGAGTCAACCAAGTTGTGAAGATCAGATTAAGATCACAGTACAGAAACAAATGGAAGAGATCCTCGGTACAACTAATAACTGGCCTAACAAGGAAGTCAACTTCATTGATCACAGCTTCACCAGGGATCAAAGAGGCTACTCCGACTACCGTCAGTTCAGAACACCTCCTCAACAACGGGAAGGCTTCTATGAGCGTCCTCCCTACAACTTCCAACTCAACCAGAGCCGAAATCAATACATGGACAATGGTTATCAAGATCCTTCCAGATTCACCAGAGTACAGCAGCCTCCGAATCTTATCTCTGAGGACAATTGGGAGAGGAGAATAGCCAGGAAGTTTGATCTAATTACAGCAAGACTTGATGATCACGAGGAAAGATTCAAAGCGCAAGCTCTTCTCAATCAAGAACAGATAGCATCTGGACAAAGAATAGAGGATATGATAAACAAAATTGCTAGTGCGATGGCTCGTCTTCCCATTTTCAATCAGGCTCCGTCTCCAGACAGCTCCACCGTGAAGAACGAGCACGCTAAGGCCGTAACAACCAGGAGCAGTGAGCAGACCAGCCCGTCTAAGAAGGAGGAAATTCCCGTTTCCAATGAGGGAGAGTGCTCGGCTATCGTCGCTCGGCCACCACCCATACCTATTCCAGCTAAGTGCCCCGACCCTGGTCCTTTTACTTTACCTTTGAGCATTAATGACATTGAAATCGAGCGTAGCATAATTGACCTAGGTGCTTCTATAAATGTCATGCCTATGTGTTTATATAAGAAACTGAACCTAGGGGAATTACAACCTGCCAACATGAATTTAGTGTTCGCTGACAAAACTCTAAGAGAACCTAAAGGAATGATCCAGGATGTAATCACTTGCTGTGGCCCGTTCCGGTTTTTCGTTGATTATATAGTTATGGATACTCAAGAGACATATTCTACCCTTCTCTTGGGTCGGTCATTCATGGCGACAGCCGGAATTAATGTCAATGTTCCTAATGGCTCTCTAACTGTAAGGGTGGGGAAGGATACTGCAACATTCCATCTCAAGGACGGGATGAAATACATTCCTAAGGAAGAATTAAATTGTTTATCTGTAGAGATTGTGGAGTTGGCCTCGGTCAACTTCATTTCTAATGTTTCTTCCAGTGTTTCGAGATCAATTGACACTGCAGGTGCTGGACAGGGTACCAAGAAGAAGCCAGAGATAACGGTTCAAAAGCCGCTTAAGAAGAAGAAGGAACTGCAAGCCTCTTCTAAACCACCGAGCAGACCTCGAGGAAAGAACAAGAAGGCGAAGACCCAAATGGTCTGGAGACCAAAAATTCCACCGTCTTCCACCGAGCCGGCTGCACCACCAAATAGTTCCGAGAAACCAGCGCCGAACAAGTATGGAAGGAGAAGCCGAAAGCATCTCCTAAGGAAGTACTAACGATCACCGATCCTGGTGATAACAAGCCGAAGAAGAAAGAAAAAGAGAAACCGACAGTCCTCATTCCTTCCATCGTCACACTAAAGAAGGATGACCTCTCGAGAGAGCTGTTCGGACCATTCAAGTTCATTGATCATCTTCCCGACGGACGTACCAAGCTTTTGCATGCAAACGGGAAGAAATTCACGTTTACCGGAGAAGTCCCGAAGCTGTACTTCATGAACTCCGACGCGAGCGTGAAGGAGAATCTAAGTTGGGATGTCTCCTAATACCGTCCAGGTATCGTCCAGCTCAAGGACGTTAATAAAAGAGCGCTTCGTGGGAGGCAACCCACGGCTGGAGTCAGTTTTGTTTTGTTTCAACCTTGGTATTTTAGAGTCGGTTCGGGAGAGCCAAAAGTGTCAGTTTGTTTGATTTATTATTTTTCGTATAGAGTCTGCATGTCATAGAGTCAGTCGCAAGTTGATTGAGGTCGTTCCGATTTTTCTGGATTTAACTGTGATTTTCTGAAGTTGGCCTGATTTACGAAAATATTTTAAACCCGAACAGTTCAAAATTTTTGGCGAAACCACCCTTGTTTTCGGCGAAACCAATCTTCAAATTTCGAACCTATTCTCCTGTTCCTCATTTTTGGTTCGAAAATTTTCTGATTTCGGCGAAACCATCCCAACTAAAATTTTCGGCGAAACTGAGCTTCCATTTTCGGCGAAACCGCCTGTTCAAATCGGTCAATTCATTTTAACTAGTAGTTTCGGCGAAACCACCCCCTACCTTCGCCGAAACTGATTTGCAAAATCACTTAATTTACCCTTCAAAATTTCGGACCACCCCCTCTCTCATCCATTCTCTTATTTTCGCTCAGCCTACCCGAAACCCCCTATCTCTTTAAAAAATCGCCGAACGCCCCACTTTCAACACCCGCCGTCGCCGCCGTTTCACTCGCCGCCGCCATCGCCGACCGCCGCCGCACCTCTCCCCTCCTCATTCCGATCCCAACAAGCCCTAGATCGTTCGAATCGGAGCTTTGCAGCTCCAGTTCTCCGAAACCTAGTTTTCAAAGTTTTTCACCGATTCCTCCCAACCCGTTCACTTTTTGCATTCATGACTTCAAGGTAAAGTGTACAACTTTTCAATACGAATCTTTTGACATATGGATTGCTGAATTTCGCTGGGGTTGACTTTCGGTTGACTTTTCAGTTTGCCTCGTTTTGCGTGCCGACTGTTTCGTGTGAACTAGGATTGATTGAACTTATAGAACTGTTCTAGGATGCTTAGGGAGTTCCGTGCTTAATTTACATATCATTTGGTCAGGTGTTGCTATGCATAAGATTAATTCTTTGTTATGTTGACTTGTGAGATATGTCGGTTTGACTTTGAACTGTGTTGATCATTTGGCTGCCCCAAGTGTCCATTCTCGTTCATATTATCGTGCTTGCCAATTGAAATAATATTTTACCTCATTCTCCGAGTTGTGACAGTCTTGCCATGATTAGGGTTCAATATGACTTAATGTTGACTTTCTAAATGTCGGTTTGACTTTTTGAACTCTGATTGCGCTTACCTGATTATAGTTGTTCTTAAGACATGTGTTCTATTGTCTATGATTACCGGTTACCTTGCTGTGCTTACCCCACTTAGTTCCCTCGTTTCTTTGTGAAATTGAGTTTTTCTACTAAGTGTGGGGTAGGATCTTAGTTGACTAATCTGATTTCATTCTGGTTTAGGAACACTTTTGAGCGCAGGACTAAGGCACGCCTCGATGGTGCCTCGAGCTCAGGAGCTGCCGCTCCCGTCACACCCGCCATTCTGGGTCCTCCACCTGCACTCCCTCGCCATGCTGGATACCATCCCACCATCGCCCGTCTACCGGACTTCTACTTTGGGAACTTCCAGAAGATCGAACACATCCGTGGAGCTGACGTGCGTCCTTTATCCATGGAGTCACTCCAGGAGCATGATGAGGATTACTACCGGAACGTGCATGACGCCCTAGCACCGGCCGGTCTCCTAGAGCTGACCACCATAGCCGCCGATTTCCCAGACATTGCTCTCCAGGAGTTCTGGGCGACATTTGACTTGGACGAGCATAAGAGGAGATGGGGCCAGAAGGTGATCACCTTCTTTCTTGGTGGGGTGTACAGGCAGCTCACCTACGATGAGTTTGCCGCTCATCTGGGCATCCCCTACGAGCACTATCACAATCACCACCTCGGCTGGGGCGATGATGATGACGACGAGGAGTTACACGCCCTCTGGAGCCACATGACAGGCGTGCCTGGCGATCGCCTCGGGAAGAACAACTCAGTTAAGTCTCTCTCTCACCCGCTCTATAAGTTTATTCATATGGTTTGGCGGAGGTCACTTTTATATGTCAGAGACAAGGATCGCCACCATATCCTTAAGGAGGAGCTCGTGCTTCACCGAGCCATCCGAGAGAGCTACCCTCTCCACCCCGGCTGGGTGCTCGCTCACATCTTCAGCCAGCGGACCAAGAGGAAGAAGCTACCACGCAAACTCTTGGGAGGCAACTTCATCGGTCAGCTCATCCTCTCCTTCGGCATCAGCCATGAATATGGCCCTAACATTCCACGACATCCAATTATGACCGTTGGAGGAGACTTGGCAGTCGAGTTCGACTTAGAACTCGACCTCAGTCCCCATGTAGCAGCAGATCCTCCACTCCAACCTGCGGTCGAGTCGGAGGACGAAGATGATGCTGAGGAGCAGCAGCCGCAGCCACCGCCTGAGTTTCAAGATTATATACCCTCGCCACACCATCAGGCAGGGTACATCCACCAGTCGCCGCCGCGCATTCCAGATCCATTTCCGGTGCATACTCACCAGCCGCAACACCACCCCGCGGACATTGGTGAGTTGTACGAGCGACTACAGGAGTGGCGCATCACCGACAACGCCACTCAAGAGGCTAGGTGGACTATTATGCAACAACATATGCACCGAGCCGACCGGCGATATGAGCGACAGCTGGAGTGGCAGCGACAGCTCGGCGATTACTTCCACTTCCCCACCCTGACACCTCTGACCAGTGATGATCAGGTGGTGTCTTTTCCTTCTCCTTTCTTTTTATTTATTCTTTTCGGACTTCGGTCCAACTTTTTTCTGTGTGGATCCGGGGCACTTGTCCCGGTTTCCTTTTTATGTTTCATTTGTTTTTGTTTTGTAGGCAGTTGGGAGATTCCCTTTGCTGCAGGTTCTGCTACACTTCCCTCCGCTCCGAGGACCCGTGCTCATCCCCTACACCAATCATCTCGGTCCAGGTTCTTCCATTCCACTCTGAACTCTAGAATTAGTCCTGTGAGGACACAATCCGATTTAAGTGTGGGGTAGGATGCTAGAGAACCTTGCATGAACTTGATTGCCCTCGATTGTGTTTTGTGTGCCTCGTGATTCCATTCCAGTCTCTCTAGCATTAGAATGGCTCAGTTTTTGATTTTTGATGTTAAGTTGTTGTTCAACCTTTCATAATGATGCTTAGACTGCTTAACCTAGAACTTGAGAACCAACTTGTATGCTTTGATGCTAAATTGCCTGGTCAGAACAGAATTTTAAAATCACACTTGTAGTTTGTAGCCTTGATTGCATGAAAATGACCGAATCCGACTAGCAAACCAACTGTGAGCTTTTGATCCATTGCACGTAACTTGCAATTTAAATTCTTTCTGAGTGGTTTTCTGTTTACTTGAATGAGTTAGAATTTGCATGAGACCTACTCGAGACCACACGATGACACGAGTTCTAGAAGGATAGGGGCACCTAGATTCAGCTACTAAGCCAGACAGCCTACCAAACGATAAATCCACTAGGTTTAGACCCTTGAGCTTGGCCTGTTCTTTCGGTTCGATAATACATTACAGCCATTTCCCATTTCTTTCATTCCCCGTTGATCCCCTGTGGTTGTAGTTCTAGATTGACCTACCAGAAGTCGGTTTGTGGTAACCTGCCTATAGCCATTAAACAGGTGGTCTTAGCTAATATGTCCAGACGTGTAAATCCCTCTAGCAACTAAAAGAAAAATCGGCACAAAAGAAGAAAAAAGTAAAGTAAGAAAAGAAGCAAGCTTCAGAAAAAAAAAAGAGAAAAGAAGAAAAATCAGAAAAAGTTCAAAGTTTAGTTCAAATAAAAGTTCTTCTCCCTACAAATGGAAGAACGAAGTCGTAAGAAAAGTTGAAAAGAAAAAATGTGTATGCAAAAGAAAAAGAATAAGTGCTAGGTTGCTTGAGGGTATCATAGGACGAGCGTTCATCATTCCACCAGTGTTTGGTTAGACGGTAGGAAGCCATAGATTAGATTCGAGGGAAGTTAGTCGAAAGCTACACCGCACCAAGCCATCATCATTCATTCCCATCATCCATCTCATTATAAACCCGAGTAGTGTAGAATTCATTACGGTCCTAGCAGGGAAGTCCTTCTTGACTAGATACTCGTGTTGTCACAGTGGTGGACATGTGGTCGAAATACAAACCTATGACAGAAAATGATCGAGAGCAGAAACACGTCCTTAAACACAGAGAGTGAGAGTTCCCATTGTACTAAATACATCCTGTGTGAGAAGTCTGGTCGGTCAGGTCAAATTCGTGCATGATTGATTGCTAATTACTTGTCGTGTGCAGTTTATTAGTGAGACCAGGTAGTTTGGCTGATCAGTATGCATGTTAGGTTTCTTGTTCTAGGATCGATCTGTCTAATAATTCATTGTGTTTGATTGAGCTCAATTTAATCGATCTTATCATTTATGAACATGAGCGTTTCTATTCAGTTTGCTTGAGGACAAGCAAAAGCTTAAGTGTGGGGTATTTGATGACACTCGATTTGATGTGATTATCAGCCTCATTTAAGCGACATTTCTTTGCTTAAGACATTGTTTTTAGGGTAGAATAACGAATATTCAATCGATTGCCCTATCTCGTGCCATTTGTGTTACCTTGGCCCGTTTCGGGTCTATTTGATGGTTTTCTAGTGTTTATTTTTGTTAGCACAGGTTTTTGCCGTCAAATAGTGTAGCCATGGACGTGTCTAAGGCGTAAGAACCTCGAGGAATCAAACCGAATCGATCAAAGGAGTCAATCAAGTCAAACCGAAAATCTGCCATTCACACTTACAGTTTCGGCGAAACCAGGCCCCAGATTCGGCGAAACCAGGCCCCAGATTGCGAAACCAGCAGTTCAAATCAGCCATGCAAGTGAAGAATAGTTTCGGCGAGAATACTCAACTGCTCGGACCGAAAATATTGAAACAGCCGGCGGAGCCCTGAACTCAAAGCCAGTTTCGCCGAAACTATCCCTATGGTTTCGGCGAAAACACCAGCTCAGCCCGGCCCAACTAGGGTTAAGTATTTATACTTAACCCGGCGGCCCGGAGAGGGGGGAGATCATAATTAATCATAACACAATTCATAATTCGAAAAACAGAGCTTTTGGAGATCAGAATTCTCTGAAGTCCTGGAGCGAAGAGTTGGAGTTCGAAGAGCCGGATAGAGATCGTGACGCCATCCCTTCCATCTCGGAGAACCGGAGCTAGGAGTGCAACCTACCGAAGATCGAAGTCTGTCAGAGTCGTCTGAATTAGGTTTTTCAGATTCTTTTCTGTTCTTCCTCTGAATGATGAACTCTTTCCTTGTCTTTGTGTCTTTTGTAATGATCATGAGTAGCTAAACTCGTTAGAGCTTAGACTAGATGAACCCTAAGTTACCCAGGGCTTTAAAGCGGTCACGGATCGGCGGTGATTAGATTTGAAATTCAATCAGTTCTTTTTCATGTTTGATTCGTTCTTCATTGTTCATGTTTCTTGTCTGGATTGATCACCTAGATTAGATTCTTGTTAAGCTAAGGATAGAAGCGAACGCTCGCCTTACTTTAGAACATCGAATTAAACAATTAACCTTATAATTGGAGTGTGCCTTTCGTAGGAACCGGTTAGGGTTAATTCACTGCAAGAGTAACTCATAAATCATTAGTAATTGCACCAGTTAATTAAGTCGTTGCGAGAGGCGACCGTACCCGGGCGGCTAGTTAATCTTGGTAGTTAGAACGGATAGAGCGAACGTTCGCCGGTCTTAAACCTAAGGGTAAGGAGTTATGGTGGTGTCTTAGTAATTGATTGAATGAGAATCGAAATCCGCTGATCTGTTGATTGCCAATGCTCTGGGGAACGAAGGGGGATTCAAAGTCTAAGTTCGTCTGTCATTCTTGTTTCCAAACCCTAATTCTCAATCTGCTTTAGCTTAATTTGTTTTAATTTTTCTGCATTCCTTAGAATTAGAAGTCGTGGAACTCACACCACGCACAACGTGTTTTTCCTTGAGTAATTTGTTAGTTCTGAAGTAGCCAATCAATTGAAGGCCCGTGGAATACGATCTATCCTAGCTCTTGAGCTTGATAGTTATTTGATCGAACCTGCTCAGCACAACGACGGTTCATCAGAGTTCATCATACAAAGGAAGAACAAATAGGAACTGAAAAACCTAATTCTGACGACTCCAGCGAAGCTTCAATCTCTGGCGATCTTCACTCCTAGCTCCGAGCGCTCCAAGGTGGAAAGACGGTGTCAGGATCTCTCCGGGAACTCCGAGGACTCTCTCTAAAAATCTATCTATAGACTCTAGAGTCATGGCGACTCTAAAAGTCTAATCGAATGATTGTGTCAATGAATAATGAATGTGTATGTTTTTTTCGTTCGTCTGGCGACTCCCCGATGATCTCTTGAATGATGTGGCTGTTGCTGTTTATATAGGTTAGTAGGGTTTCCAAACCTCTACCGGAAAATGATAGACTTCTCGGCAAGAACTTTGGAAGTTTCGGCGAAAACTTGAGTTGCGAGAACTTTGGAAGTTCTCCAAATCCAATCTGTATTCTCGACGAGCATTCTCCATGTATTTCTTTAATAGTTCTCGGCGAGAACATTGAAGTTCTCGCCGAGAACTTCTTCACAAATGTACTGCATGATCTCGACGAGAATTCTTCTTCATTCCTTAAATCTTCTCGGCGAGAACTTTGTATAATTCTCGCCAAGAACTGGTGCTGGGTAGTGGACTGTTGATTCTTTGATCAGTTTGGTTCCTGGTTTTGATTCTGGTTCACTTCTCGAGGTCTTGAACACGTCTGAGGCTATGTCATTGATGGCAAAAACCTGTGTACTCATAGAGACACTTGAAAACACATCAAATAGACCCGAAAAGGGCCAAAGTAACCAAATCGGTAGGAAATCGATCAATTGAGTAAAAACACCCTAAACTACCCTAAAAACCATGTTTCAAGCAATGAATGTAGGGCTGGCTAATGGCATAGTGGGTAATGGGTACCCGCGATCCCGGCCCGTACCCATTCGGGTAGTGGGTACCCATTACCTGAATGAGTTCTAGCTACGGGATGGCTTTGGAGGCTTATGGGTACCCACTACCCGAACGGGTAATACCCGTGGGTACCCATTAACCCCGTTTAGCCCAATTATATAAATAATAATAAAATAAAATCCTAAACCTAATTACTTATCAATTTCATATTCTCACTCATTCTCATTTCTCATTCAGTCATTCTCTCTCTCCTCCATTCACGACATCATCCACGAACAACACTTTTATTTCCCCTTTCCTATTTCCCTAAACCTAATTTCTAAACGGTTGATCTGCTACATACACGAACAAGAAATCTTCAATCAATTCATCGCATCTTCAAGTCGAACGAGGTCGAAGGAGTAAGCTAAGGATGAACGAATCGTTCGGAACGATTGACTGACGAAGGAAGCTCTGTCGGAACAGCCGCTGGGTATTCCATCCGCCTGCTCAGCCGATCGACGATGGGTATTTCTTTCACTCCTCTGCTACTGGATGGACACTGCTATTTTAGTTGAGATGATATTAGCCTTGATATGCTTCTCGACGGATGTTGATATTTTATCCATTGAGGCTCAGTTAGAGATAAGAAAATATTTTAGCCTATTCTCATTAGCCTCTGCTATTCTCAATACAGTAGCTGATAGTCCATCCATTTATCATCCATTTATTTCATTACTATCATCCATTTATCATTCTTGTTGTGATTATTTCTGCACACATTAAGAATTGCTGGGAACAAATTAGCTATTTGCTCTTTCTTTTTTCTGCCACTGATTCTCGATATCACCTCTTTGAGTTACTATGTCAATGTACTAATTTTTCTGGTTAATTTGAATCCACAGACCACTGCTGACTTAGTATGTTGGGAGATTGTTTTCAAACGATTTATTGTTTGAATTTTTCTGGTTAATCCAAATCCACCGTCCATTGCTGAGTTACCATGTGCATAGCTGATTTTTTTATGGTTAATCTAAATCCACAAATCACTGCTGACTTAGTGTGTTAGGAGATTGTATTCGAAAGATTTATATTTTTCTTAGAGTGTATGTTGTTGTTTTTTCTGGTTAATCTGAATCCACAAACCACTGGCCACTGCTATGTTGTTGTTTTGTTTTCAAAACTAAAAAAGATTGTATTTTGTTTATTTCAGTAAGATGGCAAGTAATGCTGCAGCTCCACAGCCTACACCACCACAAGAAGATGTCCCAATAACAAATGAAGCTAGTAATGCAGTACCAGTTGATGGTGCACATGTTGAGGAAAGTGCTGCATCTGGCTCTGGGGGTATTCAACCAAAGAAAAGACAATTGAGGTCTCCGCATTGGGATGGTTTTACTGCAATTTATTGTATGGAAGGTAATCCACCGAGAGAGGTCCGTTATGGGAAATGCAACCGATGTGAGGCAATCATCAAAGCTAACTCAAGCAATAGTAGCACTAATGGATTGAAGAATCACCATGAGTCATGTGAGAGGAAGTTCAAAGACTTAAAGACACAACCAAAATTGAGTTATCAAGTGAGGAAAGATGGTGTTGTTTCAAAAGAGGATTGGGTATTCAATGCTGAAGAAATTCGTCTCGCATTGGCTGAAATGATAATTTTGGATAAACTCCCATTTAGGTTTGTTGAGAGGCTAGGTTTCACACGATTTATGACTCGTTGTTGCCCGATGTTTGAGATTCCAGGTAGGAGGGCCATTAGGGATGATTGCGCGAGGCTATTATTGGAGAGAAAGGACAGCTTGAAGTCATTCTTCCACTCAAAGGGAATGGGGAGATCTCAATAACAACAGATTGTTGGACCAATCTTTGAAACCAAAACTTCATATGTGTAACTACTCATTTCATTGGAAGGAATTGGCAGTTGCATAAGAATATCATCGCATTCAGGATGATCATTAGTCACAAAGGAGAAGATGTGGCCGATTCAGTTATGGAGGTACTAAGTGAGTGGGATATTAGAAGTTTGACGTGTTGTACTGTTGACAATGCTTCTACTAATGACGTTGCAATTCGTCATATGCGGAAGCGTCTTCAGTTATGGGGGGGGGGGGAAACACTCTCGGAGGGAGATATCTCCATATGCGGTGCGTAGCACACATCAGTAATTTGATTGTGCAAGATGGGTTAGAGGAGATTGGAATTTAGTTGCTTCAGAGTCCGCTTTTAGTTTGGGTGGGCGAATCATGGACGAGTTTAGGACCTCTTTGACTTCTTCCATGCTTGAGGCCCTAGTATGTGCGGCGGATTGGTTGCGGAGCGGAGAAAGTGCTCCCGTTGATGAGGAGGATGTATCGGAAGAAGAACAAGAAAGGGAGTATCGAAAGGGTAAGTCTCATAATTACATGTTTGTTGATGCTTTCAATTTCCTTGTACAATTGGACTAACTATAGTTTGTTTTATCTTTGCAGTGTTGAATAAAATTGGACTTATTAGCTTCAATGTCTTTCCAAACCCGGAACCAGAACCTCATGGAAGTGGAAGTGCGAGTGGAGGTGGTGAACGTGGATTTTGGATCTGCAAGTACAAACACTAATGAGACTATTTAGTGTCTGCTTGATGTTGCTATTTGATTTGTTACTTTAATCTCAGTAATATGTGATGGACTATTAACTGTGCAGTCTGTCTGTGAGTCTATGATTGATGTACTACTGTTGCTGCTGTTTGGAGTTTCAACTTTGGTATTTTGGAGGTTTCTAGACGTTGAATTAGTGAGGTTGATTTTGAATTTATCTGTAGTGAACTTTGTAATGTTGTACTGTTGTTGTTGCTGTAATGAGTTTGAACTTTGTAGCGCTGCACGTGTTCCATGTTTGGGGTGCTGCAGTTTTTGGATTTTATCATATGTGTAGTTTTGAGACTTTGGTTCATCTTTTGGGGTTTTGTTTTGAGTTGCTGTCCGATTTGGCCATTTTTGCCCTGGTGTTCGGCTGTTTCACTGTTTCAGCTCAGTTTTTCTGCTGAGTTTGCTTTGCTGCTGTTTGTGCCAAGGGTTTGCTTTGGCAAGCGGCTGTGGCCATTTTTGAACATTTGCTATTTGGTTCATTTGTTTACAAATTGTGCAGCACTACAAAGTTCTTTCTACTGTACATTTGTTTAGTCTCCACTGCAAGAGACTATTTAATTACATTCATATTTAGTGGAATCATATTTAATAACAAAAAAGAATGAAAGTGGAATCACATTCATATTTACTATTTATGCAATTAAATAAATTTTAATTATATATTATTTTTTTTATTAGTGGGGTTTAGTGGGCACCCCGGCCTGATCCCATTTTCATTAATGGGTACCCACTACCCGAACGGGCTACAGGATGAGTTTCGAGGCTAATGGGTACCCAATACCAGTTTCTTAATGGGTACGTGTACCCAAGCCCGTCCCATTAGGTAGCCCTAATGAAATGTCGCCTAAATGAGGCTGATAATCACGTCAAATTTAGTGTCATCAGTAATGTTTGGGGTGAGAAGGCTTATCTCGTGGAGGGACCAATGTGTCAAGAAATTTATTTTATGAATGGTGATTTCATTTCATAAAGAGCCAAACTGTACAAGAGAAACCATAAACATAAGAACAAGCTTTCCCCTCCACCCAACAAAAACCGGGAGGGAAGAATAACCCCAAAAGATATCAACCCCCAATCAAAAACAGAACCCCAATGAAGCAGCAGCACCACAACGCTAGTTCAGGAAGCCCTAAACCCGACCCCACGAAACTGCTAAAATCCCTCACCCCAAATCGTGGTCACTATGCCAAAGCGACATCCACACACGACACTCCTCCTTAGATTATAGTCCCACCACAAGCAGCCATCTACCAATCGTAGAGGCCACCTTCCAAACCACCCTAGCAACTGTCAACTCTCTCCCTCTAAAGATCCTACCGTTCCTTTCGAGTCAAATAAAGCACATGACAGCATGCAAAAGTCTATCTCTAAAACCTCTATAGCTACTCCTAGAGTTTCTAGACTACTACCATCCCCGAATGAAATAACTCATATCATAGGGATCTGGACCCCATATGGCAAACTTGGAACTGAAAGTAAGCCATACTTGCGAACAGAACGCGCGGGACAGAAACAAAGACGACACTGACTCAAGGTCAGCTCTGCATAAAACACAAACATTTGGACCTATGAACCCTCTCTTTTGGAGCCACATCAAATTTTGAAAAAGGTTTGGTGCGTGAGGGAAAGTTTTATCTCGTGGATGGACTAATGTGTGAAGGGAAAGTTGTTAGGTTATTCTACCTCAAAAATTGAAAAAGGTTAATAAGTGTAAGGGAAAGCCTTATCTCGTGGACTAATTTTTAAGATGAGAAAGTGCAATAGCACCCAACAATAATTTTAACGCTCGATTAATAATAACCTGGAAATAAGTCTTACCCAATAAACTAGTTTTTGGGTGAGAAAGTCCAGTAATTAACACCTAAAACTCTACAATTTTTCAAACCTCTTGAACAATCCCTACGAGATCATATGTTAATCTCCATGTAGTACTCGATCAAGAAGTTCTATCGTGGTTGATTCATAAATGATTGCATAAATTATGGATTCTTACGGCTATTAAAATACTTTGGGTTAGACTTATCACATAATCATAAGAAAAATACAGTGTTGGGTCAACCAAAATATAGCAATAATGAGAGTAATGTCAAACAAACAAAAAAGTATAAGACTAATTGTAACTAGATTTTGTACATACCGCCCTATGGGCGGTGCTGTTTCACCCGTTTGTTTGATCATAATAAGAACAAAAAAATTCAAATACAATTTATTATTATTATTTATTCTTAAATTTCTAGTCATTGTATTATTACTCACAATTCAACACAAAATATTGTATTATTACTGACAGTTTCAACACAAAATTTCAATGAGTGTTTTTTTACCTTATTTTTAAAAAATATATATGTTAAAATCATGTATTAATTTAGAGATTAGTTTGACTATGATTATTTTATTATGTATTTTTACATTAAAATAATATGTTTATATTCCAAATTTTGTAATCAAAGGTAAAAGGTTTATCAATATTTCTCTTAGACTTTGGAAATATATATATTTTAACCGTTTATTTTTTAAAAATAATCTTAGATTTTATCAACCAAATATTCTATTTAATTAAATAAAATAAAGCAATTTCAAAAACCAAATTAACCTTATCCACATTCATTTATTCAGCTAGTTTGTTATCAAACTCAATATTTTCATAAACTTCATTCATATCCTAAAGGTTGTTGAGAAGTAAGTTGGTAATGAAAATTCTAAGACGCTAAGTTCGAAACAATAACTTATTTAGAAATATGTCATTCAAATATAGGAAATGTAATATTTGAGGATGGGAAATTTCATTATAAATAGAAAGCTCATATGTAGCCCACAAAACGTCTTGACAACAAATAATTACGATCTCACTTTCGTCACTTACTGGTATAGTGCGTAGGGCTGTTGATGAACCAAGCCGCTCGCGATCGGCTCGACATTCGGCTCGAGAAAAGCTCGGTCGTGACTTTGCTCGATTTTAAACGAGTCAAGCTTGAGCCAGGGCATGTTCGACTCGATAGGCTCGCGAGCTGGCTCGAGCTCGAGCTCGAGAGCCAACTCGAATAATAGCTCCACTATATGACTTATTATGAAGTCAATAATGAAACATGTGGTTTGTCATATTCAATAAAAACTTGTAAATTTTAGGATAACTTGTTTTTTAGCTTGACTCGTTGATGTTTTTTGTCGCACAAACTTCAGATTGGGCTAAAATCTTGATGCATCAAGTGGTTTTAATGACCTAAATTGTACCTGAACTCGAGTTTGGCTCGTTGAGTGTAGTTAATGAGCCAGGCTCGAGTAGGCTCGAGCTCGTCACGAGCTTAAAAATTGTAGCTCGAGTTCGAGCTCGAGCTCGTCCTAAAAAGCAACGAGCCAAGCTTGAACACAGTGAAGTTCGGCTCGGCTCGGCTCGGTTCGTCAACACCCCTAATAGTGCGTCACTGAAATAATATTGCTACGAAAGACCTAGTTGATACTCATTAATATATATTGACAAATTTATGTATAAAAATATTTTATTGTTAAGTTTAGTTCATGGGATTTTGAAAAGAATAAATGGGTGATATATAAAATATAACATAACATTTTTATATAGACAATATATATGAACCATAAATGAGATATTATAAAGTTCACAAATAACCATATATCACAATACCATCAATGTATCCATAAAAACATTGTCATCTTCGCCCTCTAGTCATCTCAAATATTACAACTCACTTATCTTTGTCATCACAAAAACTCTTCTGTATGAAGTTCCAAACTTACTCTGTAAGGTGTTCATATACACTTCCAATTGTCATAACAACGACGAAGGAGGTGAAATTATTGGTCATGAAGCTGCTAAAAGTTGGTAGTGGATCTTTGAATTGTTGATTCTCTTGATTTAAATGGTTATCCATGGATTTTTTTTGACAATTCCATGGAGATTGATCAATGAACCCATCCACCAATTAATACAAACCCAATGGAGTCAATGTTGCTGTCATGGACACCATGGCCGAAAAAATCTCAAATATTAGTATTGAGTGATGGACATAATGGCTCGATCTCTCTCGTTGCAGAGATTTGAGTCGCCAAATATTGACTCGTAATAGATTGTGATGGTTGGAGGTGGGAGAATGGTAAATATATTGCTTTACATATTAAACTCGAGAAGGAATGGAGCATACTAAAGATGAAGATTATAGATGAAGGAGATAGACGAAAAAGAATCTTCAGTCATCTAAAAGGGGTTTATGGTTGGATCGAAAATAGTTGGATCTAATGACTGAGTGTTTGATGGCGTGAAATTTTCAAATTATTATTTTAGTTAACGTGGTCGCCCGTAAGATTTTGGATGGAAAATTGAACAAAAGTGGACGAAATATCAATCTCTTTGTAAATCAAACTTAAGTTATTGATGTGTTAAAGATGAAAGTTTAAGTGACCAATATGATAAGATTGTCTTAACTTGAATGAGCAAAATGTTATTAACCAAATTATTAATTAGCTCTTAATGTGAGAGCATTTATTAAGAGTTGATATAAATTTTATTTTTGATTTAAAATTTGTAGATGAGATGGAAAATTGAGAGAATAGCATTGTCCTATGTGGCAAAAAGAATGTGATGATCTCCCATAGATTATTTTAAGAAGATTTAAGATTAAGATTAAGATGTTATTCAACCATCAAGAAACAACTTGTGATCAACTAAAACTGGCAAGAACACCTCTATATCGGAGTTTCATTAGCGGGAATTGAATCCTAAAATAATTGGGGAAACTGGATTTCCAATCAGGTAAGAAAAACAAAATATGGTCAAACTTGTTAGTTTGTTTATACTTGTGGTTATTGTTCCAGCTTGGTCGTCTGGTCCAATAGAGGGGCTGATTCATATCACCTCGTGTATAAGAGAAGAAGGGGTAGTGATCAGTACTTAGGCGATGCACAAGGGGTATTATGGTAAGTATAGGTATAATAACGTATCGAGGGAAGGTTCCTAGCTGTAAAAGTGTCTGAGCCCTTTGTTGTGGGGTTGCTTAGGTATTTATATGGCCTGAGTGATATGTTAGCACGTTGTTGTCATTAACTGTAGGTACGAAGGCATTGTCCATCGTTGACAGGATGTACGACACTCTAGGATCATTCCACGTGTATTTAGGGTTTCTGGGTGACAGGAGGTTGTTGCCTAGGGTTATCCTGAGCGTTGGCGGGCCTGAGCCATGCCTATGTTAAGCCCCATCACTTTCATGTACTTTCCTGAAGGCCCCTCGACTAGCCATGCTTAGCTGAATTTTGTTTTGGGTCTCGGGTCAACCTCCGTCGCTCAGGTTGGCCTTCCGGTGACCCATTCATTTAGGTGTGCGACCTTTTAGCCAGCCTACTCCGCTCCAAGGTCCCATCTGCCCCCAAATGCGTTAGTCTGTCTTTCTAGAACGTCAACTGGATTTTCATGTTCCTTTGGATGTTGTCTAGGTCTTCACCCGCCATGGTCCATTAATTGCTTCTTAGCCAGTTAGTTTATCAGTTGATGAACTGATAGACCATTTTGATTCCTATGTTGCCTATAGTGCTTCTCACCATATTTCTTCTTTGTTCCCGATATCTACCTCTCTAGAGGTACTTTCAGTCATTTCAGTAAGGGAAGTGTGCTCTAGACTCTTTGCTTCTTCTCTCTTCTGCTATTTCATCATTGCCTATTAACTTCCCTGCCATCCTAGGGATAAGCGAGCCAATTCCTACAACCCAAAAACTCCATGTCGGATGACCTTAACTACCTCCTTAGCTATCCTGTTATGTGTTTGTCTTAGTCTTTGCATAGTAACCTTGTAGTTCACATTTTCTTGTTTCTTCCGCCGTCTTAAGATAGTCTTGTGTACGTACTAGTTATTTCTTCTTCTTGCCTATTCTTTCCATGGGGCCTTCTTCCGATATCCATAATTGAACTTTTTCTCCTTCCCAAGAATCCGACTCTGACCTTAATTCCACCCCTACCCTAGCGCATCTATAGAGTATGTTTATACTGAGGAAGGGGACCTTTCCGAAACTAT
The DNA here is from genome assembly GCA_034768395.1 of Linum lewisii. Classification (NCBI taxonomy): domain Eukaryota; kingdom Viridiplantae; phylum Streptophyta; class Magnoliopsida; order Malpighiales; family Linaceae; genus Linum; species Linum lewisii. The sequence continues at coordinate 14,055,350 of CM068297.1, forward strand.
CAATCTTGTTTCCCGTTGCCCAGAGTCTGACTCTCTTCCTCTATGCGAGCAATACCTCCGTCGTGGATGATAAAAATAAAGCTCTTTTCATCGAGCCCTTATATGAGGATTAACCTAAGACTTGGGAAGACATCAATTTGGCTTCTCCGAGCGCCTTCACGGCTGGTCCATAGACCTGACTGACCCAATTTCAAATAATGGCTACATCATGCTAAGGACATGTGGATTTTTGGGAAAGGCGACGATCGACAAATCATAGGCCCAGGCTACTACCAATACCTACCTGCCAAGTCCATTTGCCAACTTCTCCCCCTGCCTTCGTCTCCCTACCTCCTAAGAATTTGCGGCTCCCTCTCGGGTATCGACTGTTGAGAACTGCCCCCCTGGTGGCACAGATGCTTGGCATAGAGTTTCAGTAATGACCATCGCTTGCCTCCTTTAGCCTCTGCCATCTCTCTTCTGGAGAGCATAAAAACATCATTGGGTGCTTATATTGCTACAATTTGGGCATGTGTGGCGTCTTTTGAAGTCGCCTTTCACCGTGAAGAAATTACCTCTGCCCTTCGATTGTTCAGTCTCCCGTGCAGTATGAAAAAAATACCAATGGCCTTAGTTTTTACAAGGGGAAAGAAACATAGAGGGGTGGGGATTTTGCGGTCGGGTAAGCCGTATCCTACTTGGTACCATGTCTTTTTTACTTTTCCCTTAATAAGCTAAATCTTTTTTTTTTTTGATGAATTGAGAGATTTTATTCATCAAAAGTAAGGAATGAAAGTACAAGGAAAGACCACTAAAAGAAATCTACAACTCTATGTACAACTCATATACAACTCATATTAGTGTCTCCTCCTTATGGCCTATAGCAAAACAATGGATTTCATCTCTAACATCTTCCCAAATGTTATATGAGCTTTTCACCTTAACATTTTGGAAGATGATTAGACATCTCTCAATCCAAATTCTACTAATGATTACTCTCCAAATGAGTAGCTGAATCTTGGTCACTGCAATCAACTTCCAGCCATTCACCAAGCTTATAGTTTGATCCAATGTTTTTCCAACAAGACTGGAAAAGACCTGTTGTAGACATCCTGAATAACACTGCAATCAGCAAACAAATGACCCCTAGATTCCTCTTCATCACAAAAAACACACTTGGCATCTACCAAATGATCCCATTTCTTGATCTTGTCTCGAGTGCATACTCTGTCTGTGACAATTAACCAAGTTATGAGAGAGCGCTTTGGAATGGAATATCCTGCCCAAACACAGCTGAACCAGCTGATGGCCGTGCCTTTGTGCCTGACTGCTTCCCATACTTCACTTACTTTGAGTTTCAGCCTAGCTTTACCATCCCAACAGATATCCCCATCAGCATCTTCTGTTATATGAGGTCTGATCGTATCTCTTAACTTCAGCAGCCGCTTCCAATGCCAGGAGCCACAGGGTGAAGTCACACTCCAGAGAGAATGCTTCTTCAACCTGTAATATCGAATCCAGGCTATCCACAAAGAACTAGCTTTAATCAGCAGGATCCAAACATGTCTGATAACATTTGCCACATTCCAGGACTTGAAGTCTCTCAAACCAATCCCCCTTCAGCCTTAGGCAACGCCACATACTTCCAAGCCACTTTGGATTTACCTCCCTCTAATTTTCCCCACAGAAACTTATTGCATAAGTCCTCAATATCACTGATCAGATTGGCAGGAAGGATGAAGGAAGACATCCAGTATTGCATCATACCTCCTACTACTGAATCAATTAGCTGAATTTTTCCTGCATAAGTAAGCCTTTTAGACTTCCAATCTGTAATTCTAGTTGTTATCTTATCCAACAACCCTCTACAATCCTTCTTTCTTAGCTTGCCAGTAGTTAAAGGTATTCCCAAATAACGAAAAGGCAACTAACCTCTACTGAAACCTGACCTTTGAACAATTTCCTCAGCTACTGCATCATCTATCCCAGCCATATAAATTTGGCTTTTTTCAGGGTTGAATCTCAGACCAGAGTATTGTCTAAACTCCTCCAGAATGCTAGTTATAGTTTCAACAGCTGCAGGGGTAGCCTTTGTAAACACCAGCAGGTCGTCAGCAAAAATCAAGTGTGTAAGCCCTATCCCTTTACACTGAGGATGAACTGCAATCCGCTTCTCAATCATTGCCTTATTAAACAAGCAGCTAAGCACCTCCATAGAGAGGACAAAAAGGAAGGGTGAGATGGGATCCCCTTGGCGGAACCCCCTTTTTGCTGGGAAATATCCACATAAAGAGCCATTGATCTTCACTGAAAGCATAGTAGAATTGAAGCAAGCCTCTATCCAACCTATCATGATAGTAGGAATTGCCATGGCTTTCAAAACATCAAGGATGAAAGGCCATTCCACAGAATCAAATGCCTTCATCAAGTCTATCTTGATAGCACATCTAGGAGTAGGCTTAGGTTTACTATAGGCACTCAAAAGTTCATGAGCCAGCAGTACCCCATCACTAATATTCCGGCCTTTAATGAAAGCTGTTTGGTTTGGACTGACTAGACTAGGAAGAACTCCAGCCAATCTATTAGCAATAACCTTGGAGACTACCTTATACACCACATTGCAACACGAAATTGGCCTATAACTCTTCATTTCTTCAGCATTCTGATGTTTAGGTATGACAGCCAGTGCTATAGAATTTACATACCTTGGCATAATACCATCAACAAAGAAGCCAAGAACAGCAGTAATCAAATCCTCTACTACCACATTCCAGCTGTCCTTGAAGAAAAAAGCATTAAATCCATCAGGGCCAGGTGATTTATCATCCTGAATACTGTACAGAGCCTTCTTAATCTCAGCAGCTGTAACAGGTCTTCCAGACTTTTTGAAGATTGATTATCCGGCTTGAGAGTTATCAGAGATTCCAGGTCTGGAATAGAGACCTTAGAGTTTTCCCCCAGCAACTTTTTATAAAAACTCACAGCCACCTTAGCTATATCTTCATGACTGTCAACCATTTCTCCTTCATCATTTTTGATTTGCCTGATGGTGTTATGGGCAGCTCTGCTCTTCACATGGTTAAAGAAGAAGGAAGTATTAGAATCCCCAAGTTTTATCCAATGAACTCTGGATTTCTGTCTTAAGAAACTTTCCTCCGCTTCCTGTAATTGGATAAACTCATCACTGCATTTTCTCATATCTTCTAGAGCAGTAGTGCTTGGGTCACTTAGCACCTCAGCCTTACTTTCAACATTTCATTTTTCTTGTTCTGAACTAGCACATGGATATCAGAGTAACATCTCTTATTAAGCTCTCTCAATTTATCCTTGACAGCACGCATCTTAGCATATAACCTGAAAAAAGGTTTTCCTTGGATTCTTTTAGACCAGGCTGCTGCAATCAAACTCTTGTAGTCCTTATGATTAGCCCAAAAGGAAAAGAATTTAAAGCTCTTAGGATGAGACACCATATTCTTGTCATTGTTCAGATAAATCGCACAATGATCTGAAGTCACAGTGGGAATCACACTGACTGTGCTGAAGGGGAAAGACTGCTGCCAGGCAATATTTACTAGCACTCTATCTAGGCGTCTTGCAATCAAGTCATCTTTCCTGTTATTGATCCAAGTATACCGAGGGCCACTAGATATATGATCTATCAACTCACAGTCATTAACACAATCTCTAAAATCATCCATACTATCAAAAGAAGCTGGAAGAGTTGAGGCTTCATTCAAATGAAGAAAAGCATTAAAATCACCTGCCACAAACCAGGGGGTATGACTTTGGTGTATTCTTCTGAGAACATTATACAGTCTTCTTCTTTCTAGCATGTCGTTAGCTGCATACACAAGGGTACCAAAATAAGGTTTTGCCAAATCAATCTTCATATGAATCATTTGACTTCCAATTTCCAGTATCTTCAAAGGGACATTCTGCTTCCATAACAGCCAGATTTTCCCCAAGTCTCCATCATAAGCAAAGTCTGCATTCCATCCTGAGAATCTCTCCTTGAATAAATCCATGGTATTCTTCATTTTTACCCTTGGTTCCAATATAGCTACTACATCTATATTATAATAGCGTATATACTCCATTACTGCATTGAACTTGCACTTCTTATTAAATCCCCTTGTATTCCAAATCCAAAATCTCATCTCTGTCTGTTCTTATGCCTCGTTTTGACACCAGATACAAATTTAACTGCTTATGATTGGCAGACTTACTATTCTGAAAAAGTCCTCAAAAGTAGCCTTATGGCCATCATGCGTCCATTCCTTTTCTTCCACACTTGTTAATATCTTACTACTTGCCATGTTTGTAACAACGACTTCTTTCTGCAAAACTTGCTTCTCAGGTGTAGCTATCATCACATCTGGCTCCTCAGTCCCTTGAGGTCTCACATCTTCTGGCAAAATCATTCCCCCTAAGAATAGAGCAGATTCAGACCCTGCAGAAACAGATGTAGATGCAGTTTTTGAGCTTGAGGCCTATGAAGCCTGCTCATTATGGGGAAATACAACCATTTCACTTGTTCCTTCTACAGCTTCCTCATCAGTAATTTCAACACTCTTTTCAGCACTTTTCTTCTTCTTCTTCTTCTTTTTCTTCTTAGTGCCACTCATATCTTCTGAGGTTTCCTTAGGTACACCCCCCCGTGCTCTCCAGCTCCGGTACAGGATCACCATTAGGCTGACCTAATTCTGCCTTTTCATCAATTTGTACAACTTTAGGCATATAGATTGTTTTAGTCGGCCTTTTTCCATATTCTCTTGCCTGCATTTGGACTATGCCAATAGCACAAACTGTACCATCATCTAACTCAATTTTCAATTCTCCTGGACATGGTATCGTCTTATTTGAATCACACAGACCTTAACATCCAGACCCTCTCGAACAAACTTCTTCATTGGCTTCCCAATCTTGCTCGAGAGCCAGCTTACTCCTTCCAGATCAATCAAAGCCGGTGGTACCTTCTTGAAGGTGATCCACTCAGGAGAAGCCGCGGGAGAGAAAACTAATGGAGATATCCCTTTCTGCCACTGACGCAGGACTAGAGCTGTGTTATGAATATGCCAAGATCGGCCTAAAACCCAGTCACAAAGACGCTCCAAATGAAATTCAATCAGGAAAAGCCTTCTGAGATCTGAGATATCACAACCGGTCCTTCGTATCCCCATAATCTGTTTGCAACATTAGAAAACACACGGATTGGAGGACTTTTACCTAAGAATTGGGCTACAGCAGCCGATCGCAATCGCTTGGCCCCTTTCTCCCAGATTTCCTTAGGAATCTTCAGAACATCACCCTTCATATCTGAATCAGGAATATCAATAAATCGCAAGCTATGATCTGCATCAGTCACTACATCCGACCAAGACTTCTTTGGGCCTTCCCCCTCGCCCCCTGAAGGCTCAGCTACCGAACTCATCGTCAAAAGCAGCAAACAAGAAAAGAGAACAGCAAAGAAAAAAAAGAACCTCAGTCACAGAGCACGCCAGGCGGCCGCCGTTGGGAAGAGGATCGGAACTCTCTGCTGGAGCTCACCCACAGCAGAACACTCAACAATCACCCTTCCGATCTCGCAGCAGCAAGAAACCGAGAAAAGGAAAGAATCGGCAGAAACAGACTCGGAATGAAGAAAGCTTCGATACTAAGTATCCTCACCGGACCGATGACGGAAACTATGCCTGAGAGGAGCGCACCCACACTCAGAGCAGAGCTCCGACGAAGAATCGCTTCAGATCCGACGCCCTAAACTGAATTTCCCGCCAAAACTTCCCAAGCACTTTTCAGAGAGAAAAAGCACACACATAAGCTAAATCATTGGGTCAACATAATCCTTGATTTTTTTTATGAATAGGTTTGGGTAATTTTATTCATAAAAAAAATTTAGTTAAGAGGGGACAATCCCTACTTAACAAGAGTTTAAGTACAACTAATAGAAAAACTCAAGAAATATGATGAACCTTTTTCACTTTTAGGAAGCTTAGGGAACATTGCCATGAATCAACCCACTCAAGTCAAAAGGAAACAAAGCTACGATGAACATCTCATTTGCAAGCAAAGTGTCTGTTACATCCACACTTTGAGAACAGGGAGACTAAAGAAAACAAAGAGATGAACTAAATGAGACCTACAACTCGGGAAGTCCAATCAAGATCTACAACTCGGGAAGTCAAATCTGACCCCCTTAAGCTTCTAATTTCACGCAAAATGATATCTCCTACTGATGACACTTGATTTTATGTGATTATCAGCCTCATTTAACCTACATTTCCTTGCTTGAATCTCGAGTTTTTAGGGTAGTTTAGGTTGTTTTCACCTAATTGCTCTAATTCTTTCCGTTTTGGTTACTTTGGCCCGTTATGGATCTATTTGATGGTTTTCTAGTGTTTTTGAGATTACACAGGTTTTTGCCGTCAAATACGTAGCCACAGACCAGCTCGGAAAGTGAAGGAACCTCAAGGAATGGCTCGAGATCAATCTAGAAGTCAACCAAGCCAGAAGAAAGCACTGCCCCAGTTTTAACTAGAGTTTTCGACGAGAAGTCCAAAGTCTTCGCCGAAAACTAATACAAAAATTGCAAAGGCGAAGATAGGAGAATCCAACCGAGGTTCCCATGAAGTCTTCGATGAAAACTCTCAAAGTTTTTGTCGAAAACTATTTCCTTTTCCGGCTGGGATTTTGAAATCCTATAAATATTAAACCGACGGCTACAATCGAGGATATATTATTCATTATCAAAATTAAACTTTTTAGAGTTCGGGAGATAGAGTTTAGAGAGTTCGAGGAGCCAGGAAGAGATCGTGACGCCATCCTTCCATCTCAGAGAGATCGGTGCTAGGAATTGGATATCTAGGAGATTGAAGTTTCACAGATTCATCTGAAATTAGGTTTTACAGTTCTTCTCTGTTTTTCCTGTTTGGAGATGTATTCTTTGTTTGTCTTCGATTCTTTTGTTTTGAATATGAATAGCTAAACTCATAGAGTTTAGATTAGATGAACCCTAAGTGACCCGGGGCTTTAAAGCGGTCACGAATCGGCAGTAATTAAATCCAGTTTCAATCAGTTTCTCTTGCATGTTTGGTTTGTTGTTAATTGTTTTTGGGTTTCTTTTCTAGCTTGATCACCTAGTTAAGCTGATGATAGTAGCGAACGTTCGTCTCACTTCAAAACACCAAATCAACAGTTAACCTATTCATTGGAACAATTTCTCTTCGTAGGAACCAGTTAGGGTTAATCCGATGCTAGAGTAACTCATTAATCACTAGTAATCGCACCAGTTAGTTTTTCGTTGCAGAAGTGAACGCACGGGCGGTCAGTTAATCTTGGTAGTTAGATCGGATAGAGCGAACGTTCGCCAGTCTTAAACCTAAGGGTCAGGAGTTATGGTGGTGTCTGAGAACTGAATGAATCGGGATTGAAAACCGCTGGTCTTGTGATTGCCAATGTTCTAGTGATCTTAGGGGGATTCGAAATCTAAGCTTGCATGTCGTCTTGTTAAGTCAATCAACCTTTCAATTTGTCTTTTGTCTTATTTCCTTTTTATTTTCTGTGCTTCATAGATTAGAAGTCGTGGAACTCACACCACGCAAACCTGTTTTAAACCTGAGTAAATTGTCGCTCATTTGAGTAGACGATTAGAAGAAACCCTCTGGAATACGATCTATCTTGCTTTATGCTTGATAGTTATTTGATACGCTGTAAAATAACGTTCATCGTTGCCGGGGATATCTTCTAATTGTTTGAAAGAAGAGTTGGTATTTTATTCTTCTACCTTTCCATCTTTCATTTTTTCCATCACACTTCGATTTTACACCGGTTGTGTTTGTTTTTGTTCTTTGCAGGTTGTTTTCAGGTTTATGAACCGCCCGAATAGTCGTTCTCAGTCTAAGCCTATCAAGTCTTCTACTTCAGACAAGATGGGTAGTTCTGCTCCGCCTAGGCAACCGCGAGTTCCGAAGCAATCTACTACCGTCCCACCTTTATCTTTTACTCCAATCAAGATAGAGGAGCCAAAGGAGAGCTCCTCATCTTCATCTTCATCCGCTTCATCCACCGCATCACTTTCGCCACCACCTTCTCCTAGAATGGACGACCATCTACTGCCTCCTCCACCACTGCCGGCTCAGAGAAGTCTTGTCGATTATAACAAGCCGAGCGCGACTACCGTTCGATCCTCTATCTCTGTGCCGCGCAATGACGATGATCCCGACTATGAGATTAAGATCCCCTTCCTGGGAATGATCTCTAGGGACGTGCAATTTGAAGGAAGGTCGCACGACAATCATTGCACTCACTTGGTGGACTTCATTGCTCTTTGCGAGACATTCAAGAATGGGAATCTCAACAAGAACACCTTGCGCTTGCGAGCCTTTTCATTCTCTCTTCGAGGACCCACTAAGAGATGGTTAAATAGCAAGCCCCCCCCCCGGTTACTACACCGACTGGGACAAGCTAGCTCAAGATTTCGTTGAATAATACTTTCCTCCTTCCAGAACAACTGCCTACAAAGATAGCATCTCCTGGTTCAGACAGAAGGAAGGAGTAAGCTTAAACAACGCTTGGAATGAATTCCAGGAACTCCTTTACAGCTGCCCCCATCACGGTTTCGAACAGAGACAACTAGCTGAGACCTTTGTTCGAGGAATGAACGAGGAGTCATCCAAATGGGTCAACTCCTTAGCTGAGGGAGATATCACTGCTCTTACACCAGAAGCGGCTATGCTTCACTTTGCTGATTGCGCTTCCAAGTCAAAGAATTGGAGAAAACAGACAGAAGGAGCTCGAAGCAAGCTCAACATTGAAGAGCAAGTCAAGGCAGAAATCGAGAAGCACTTGAAGAAGTCTACCACGCCTATCAAGCCTCCATCCGCCTCTGTTTTTGTTGCTAACTTCCAATGGTGTGGCGCATGTGCTCACAACGGAGGTCACTGTCAGAATTTTGGTAGAGCAGAAGTCTGGTCTGCCGAAGAAGTCGACTTTATTGGTCAAGGCTTCGCCAACAACCAACAAGGTTATATTGGCTACCGACAATTCCGACAACTGCAACAACAAGGAAGCTTCCAAGAGCGACCTCCTTACAACTCTGGAGCAAATTAGAATCAGAATAACCGACCATCTGGGTCATTCCAGGAGCAGAAGCCGTATAACCAATTTAGAGAAGTATACCAGCCGCCTCCTAGAAACCAAGGCAACTATGGGAAAAGCATCTGGCAATCGCCAGAATCAATATATGATCAATAACTACCAAGGCCCTCCTAGATTCACCGGAGGCCAGCAACCCCAACGATCGACACCACAAGACAACAAGGAAAGCGAAATGTGCAAGAAGCTCGACCTAATATTGACAAAGCTCGACGACCACGAAGAAAAATTAAAAACTCAAGACACTGTGACTCAAGGGAAGACAAAGCAAATACAGAGTTTGGCAGATCAACTCAGCACCGTTGTCAGTTTCTTAACGAGCGGTCGGCCATTGGGTCAGTTACCGAATCAGACAGAGGAATGAGCATGTCAAGCAATCTCTACACGAAGTGGCAAGCAATTGGCTGGTCCTACAGTTCCTGACCCAGTCATGATATCCGATGCCATAGCAATTGACATGCCAGAGTTAGAGGAAGAAGAAGACAAAGAAGAAGAAGAGAAGGTGACTACCCCACCTCCTCCGACACCAGCTCCTGCGCCACCCCTTGCACATCAGCCTTGGATTCCGTATCCTAAGGCCATGAAGCTAAAAACTCTTGACACCAAATACAAGAGATGAATTCGGTCATGAAGAACGCGGAGATCAAGATTCCAGTCACCGATGCTATCTAGATGATACCAGAGGTTGGAAAAGTCGGAAGGATCTTGCGAAGAACAAGAAGAAGGGAGAGTTGTCTTCCGTCTCCCTCGAGGAAGAGTGCTCCGCTATCCATAGCTAGACGACACCCATACCCCCCCAGCTAAGTGTCACGATCTCATTGCTTTTACTTTGCCTTGCACTATTAATGGTGTGAAAATTGATCGTAGCTTAATTGATCTAGGTGCATCCATTAATGTCATGCCTACTTGCTTGTATGAGAAATTGAACCTAGGAGAGTTGAAACCAATTAGCATGCATCTAGTGTTTGGTGACAGATCTGTTAAACTACCCAGAGGATTAATAGAAGATGTGGTTGTCCGTTGTGGTTCTTTCACTATCTTGGCTGATTTTGTTGTTATGGATACTGAAGAGGAAGATGTCACTCTACTCCTAGGCCGACCATTTATGGCAACATCCGGCATTAAAATCAATGTCTCGAACAGCTCATTGACATTAAAGGTCGGAACGGATACTATGACATTCCGCCTCAAGGACGGTATGCAAGTCCCGGTTAAGGGAGAGGCGCATTGTTTGTCTGTTGATACTGTGGAGTTGGCCTCGGTCAACTCCGTTACTAATGTCATTTTGAGTGCTTCTCCCAAGATAGCTGTAACAGGTGCTGAACAGGTCATCAACTGGAAGAATGAGCCTCTGGAACATAAGCCGAGAAAGAAGGAGGAACAAAAGGCATCTTCCACTAAATCGCCACGAGCTAAAGATCCGGGCGAACTGAATAAGGCGAGTAAAGTGAAGACCAAGACGGCTTGGAGGTCAATCATGCCGCCATCATCCGCCAAGCCGCCTGATGAAAGCACGCTTTTAAAGGAGTTGTTCGGGCCATTTGACAGCACCGACCACCTTTCTGATGGACGAACCGAATTAACTCATGCCAATGGGAAGCGATTCATGCTTACCAGAGGTACCCCAAAATTGTATTTTATGATCTTCGACACGAGCTTAAAGGAAATCCTAAGTTGGGATGTCTCTTGATCGCCATCTAGGTATCGTCCAGCTCAAGGACGTTAAGCAAGAGCGCTTCGTGGGAGGCAACCCACGACTGGAGTCCGTTTTGAATTTTTGAGTTAGTCTTTTCATCGTTCGAGTCGGTTTCGGGGAAACAAAGTGCCAGTTTTTCTTTTATTTTCGTCGGTTTTAATTTTTTCTGTGCCAGGTCAAAGTTCGCGCCGAAAACCTTCAGAGTTTTCGGCGAGAAGTGTAGTCTGTTTAGTCTGTTTGTGTTTTCGAATTAGTTTTTGCCGAAAACCTTCAGAGTTTTCGGTGAGAAGTTTAGTCAAGTCTTTTCAGGTCATTTTCAAAGGAGTTTTCGGCGAAAACTTTAATAGTTTTCTGCGAAAATTTCAGTTGGGTTAGAAAAATTTTCGAAAAAAAAACTTTTTCAAAATTTTCCCAAACCTTCTTCGTGTCGACTTTCATTCTGTGTGGATCCGGGACGCTTGTCCCGGTTTTCTTTTGATCTTTTGTTTATTTTTTGTTTTGTAGACACCTTTTGGCAGCTTCTCTCCACGCCCGAACGCTCCTTGATCATCCCCTAGACCAACCATCTCGGTCGAGGTTCTTCTATTGCTTTCTACTCTAGTTTGGTCCTGTGAGGACACAGAACGGTTTAAGTGTGGGGTAGGATGCATAAATTGCATGATCTTGTGTGAATATTTTGTGATTTCGTGGCTTATCTGATTCCTCTAGCTTAGAATTGCTCGATTCTTAACGGGTGATGTTAAGTTAGTTTTCAATTTTTTATAATGATGCTTAGACTGCTTAACCTAGAACCGGTAATCAACTTGCTGCATTGATGCTAAATTTCCTGGTCATAACAGAAAAATTTATCACGCTTGTAGTATTTCACTTTGATTGCATGAAAATGACCGAATCCGACTAGCAAACCAATAGTGAGCTTTTGATCCATTGCACATAAACTTGCAATTTTAATTTTTTTTAGTGGTTTTCTCGTACCTTGAATGAGTTAGAATTTGCATTAGACCAATTCGAGACCACACAATGACACGAGTTCTAGGAGGATAGAGGCACCTAGTTGAAGCTACTTAAGCCAGATAGCCAACCTAACATTAAATCCATTAGGTGTAAACCCTTGAGCTTGGCCCTTCTTTTGGTTTGTTATACATTACAGCTAATCCCCATTTTTCATCACCCCGTTGATCCCTTGTGGTTATAGTTCTAGATTAGCCTACCGGAAGTTGGTCTGTTGTAACTTGCCTATAGCCATTAAATAGGTGGTCTTAGCTATTATGTCCAAACGTGTAAACCCCTATAGTAACTAAAAGAAAATCGGCACAAAAAGAAAAAGAAAAAGAAAGAAACAGAAAATCCAAAAAGTGCAAATTTTCAAAGTTAGTAGTATAGTTCAATAACGTTCTTCTCCCTACAAATGGAAGAACGAAGTCAAAGAAAAAGAAAAAGAGAAAAATCAGAAAATGCAAATTTCGAAAAAATATATAAAAAGTGCTAGGTTGCTGAGGGTATCATAGGACGAGCACACACTATTCCACCCGTGTTCTAATTCTTGCCGTTTTGGTTACTTTGGCCCGTTATGGGTCTATTTGATGGTTTTCTAGTATTTTTGAGATTACACAGGTTTTTTGCCGTCAAATACGTAGCCACAGATGAGCTCGGGAAGCGAAGGAACCTCAAGGAATGGCCCGAGATCAATCCCGAAGTCAACCAAGCCAGAAGAAAGCACTGCCCCGGTTTTAACTAGAGTTTTCGGCAAGAAGTCCAAAGTCTTCGCCGAAAACTAATGCAAAAATTGAACAGTCGAAGACAGGAGAATCCAGCCGAGGTTCCCACTGAAGTCTTCGGCGAAAACTCTCAAAGTTTTTGCCAAAAACTATTTCCTTTTCCGGCTGGGATTTTGAAACCCTATAAATATTAAACCGACTGCTACAATCGAGGATATATTATTCATTATCAAAATTAGACTTTTTAGAGTTCGGGAGATAGAGTTTAGAGAGTTCGAGGAGCCAGGAAGAGATGGTGATGCCATCCTTCCATCTTAGAGAGCTCGGTGCTAGGAGTTGAAGATCCAGGAGATTGAAGCTTCACAGGTTCATATGAAATTAGGTTTTACAGTTCTTCTTTGTTCTTCCTATTTGAAGATGTATTCTTTGTTTGTCTTTGATTCTTTTGTTTTGAATATGAATAGCTAAACTCATAGAGCTTAGATTAGATGAACCCTAAGTGACCCGTGGCTTTAAAGCGGTCACGAATCGGCGGTAATTAAAAACAGTTTCAATCAGTTTCTCTTGCATGTTTGGTTTGTTCTTAATTGTTTTTGGTTTCTTTTCTAGCTTGATCACCTAGTTCAGCTGAGGATAGTAGCGAACGTTCGCCTCACTTCAAAACACCAAATCAACAGTTAACCTATTCATTGGAACAATTTCTCTTCGTAGGAACCAGTTAGGGTTAATCCGCTGCTAGAGTAACTCATTAATCCCTAGTAATCGCACCAGTTACTTTTCCGTTGCAGAAGTGAACGCACGGTGCGGTCAATTAATCTTGGTAGTTAGATCGGATAGAGCGAACGTTCGCCAGTCTTAAACCTAAGGGTCAGGAGTTATGGTGGTGTCTGAGAACTGAATGAATCGAGATTGAAAATCGCTGGTCTTGTGATTGCCAATGTTCTGGTGATCTTAGGGGGATTTGAAATCTAAGCTTGCCTGTCGTCTTGTTAAGTCAATCAACCTTTCAATTTGTCTTTTGTCTTATTTCCTTTTTATTTTCTCTGCTTCATAGATTAGAAGTCGTGGAACTCACACCACGCAAACGTGTTTTAAACCTGAGTAAATTGCCGACTCATTTGAGTAGACGATTAGAATAAATCTGTGGAATACGATCTATCTTGCTTTGTGCTTGATAGTTATTTGACTACACGCGCGTGAAAACGCGGTCCATCACCTACCTTCTTAGGGTCAATGACTGAAGATGAATGATACTGATGTCACCTTTCTTTCCAGATGTGCGCAATAGTGCTCCGCCAAAGCAAACGAATAGCAGCTGAAAGAGTAGTAGAATCCATTGTCCAGAAGATAAAAATATGGAGGAGAGCATTCCAAGAATTGGTATTAGTAGGCCAAGCCCTACCTCTGCAAGAGCTCCAGACTGCACAAATGTACCTACAATCTGTAAAAACATGGTTCTTGTCATCTTCACCAGAGTCATACATAAAGGCAATTGGTGACCGTGCACAAGTTCCAACTCTTTATCTTCACCCTTGCAGTTATGCTACCTTTAACCACCAGCCAGGTCAATAATGAGAAATGAGTAATAAAAGGCATAGACCAAATAAGAGTAAACCAGGGAATTGTGAGCTCTCGGGGCCGAGAGAGTCCCAAATTTGGGTAATCGAGTACCTCTCCATCGAATCACCATCCTAGACGAAGTTAGTAGCAGAATGTTGAAGGTGAAGCGAAAGCTTGGGCCTTAACTTTAGAATTCTCTTCCAATACCAAGGGCTTAGGGCAGGGATTTTATAAGACTAGAAATCCTGCCTTTGAAGCCTGTATCTATGGATCCAAGCAACCCAATAATGAACCAAATATTCCGCGTGACACAAGCAACATTCCAGTTGTGCATATCCTTCACGTCCAAACCCCACTCATTTTTTGGGAAAGCGAGCATAGACCATGAGATCTTGGCCTTTTTCTTATCAGTAGGCCTATATCCTACCCCTAGAGGAAGTCGCTACACTTCTTTTCCACCAACTTGATAACCTGTTTAGACAAGAGAAACACTGCCATCCAATATCCACACATACTAGACACACTAAATTTACAAGTTGAAGCTTACCAGAATAGCTTATGATTTTTGCCCACCAAGAAGAGATTCGAGAGGTAATCTTGTCCAAGAGGAGAGTGCAATCTTTGGCATTAATATTGCCAGCAATCAAAGGGATGCCGAGGTACTTAACAAGGAGGAGGCCAAATTTAAAGCCGGATAAGTCCACCATTGCCTTAATAACTTGAGCATCAACACTAACCGAGCAGTATAGCTCGGACTTTTGTGGGTTTACCTGCAGTCCAGAAAGCATACAGAAGGAGTGCAAGACCTTCATCATTCTATTCAAGCCAATGAGAGTTCCATTAGAAAAAAAGGAAAAGATAATTTGCATCATAAATGCGTGATTCGAAGAGCTTTGCACCTTGGGTGATAACTATAATATCCAGCCTCCCCTAATATGAAAAGCAAGCAGTGAAGGACCTCCATTGCTATTGTAAAAAGATAGGGGGACAGAGGGTCTCCCTATCGTAAACCCCTCTTAGCCTCGAAAAACCTGCAAGCTCCACCATTAATATTGATATTGAACATAGTTGTATCTAGAGAATTCCGAATGCAACTAATAAAGATAGGAGGGAAGCCCATTGCTCCCTGAATTTTGTTCAGAGGGCAAAGTCAACGCTTTCACATGTGTTCGCCCCTGCATCCGCTGAAGAGGAAGGATATTTGAGGATGTTGAATCGTGAGACTTTTAATCTCTATCATAGGGGTCGTTTGGATGAAACAATTGCATGGAATTTAATTCATTGGAATTAGTGATAATTTGAATTTTAAATTCCTTGTTTGGATAGCTAATTT
This sequence comes from Linum lewisii, assembly GCA_034768395.1. Lineage (NCBI taxonomy): Eukaryota > Viridiplantae > Streptophyta > Magnoliopsida > Malpighiales > Linaceae > Linum > Linum lewisii. Next base: position 14,070,786 of record CM068297.1, read on the forward strand.
ATATTAAGGAATTGTATTGGAGGATTTTTAACTAGGGTGTGAAAATACAATTTTACCCAACTTCATTTACCCCGACGTGAGTGTCGTGCTTAGCTTACAGTGGCATATTCCATGATAATGCATATTCTCTTCTGCAAAAGTTATATTTAAACAGACCCATTTTATTCCAACAGCTTCATTTCAACTTGTCCATTTCATTCTCATTTGAGTTAATGAATTCCCACATAATAAAAAATTAAACCCCAAAAAAATGATTCATCAAGCAATGTTAATTTTGCTAATGCTACTGGTAATTTTGCTTTTGCAGGGACCAATGGCATTATTTCAATGGTTACATTGTGACCACTCTTTTTATCCAGTCAATCATCTGTAACAATGGCGTGGTTACTGCAGTATGAATAATAATCTAGAAAAATAGAGTTGCAATTGTAGAACTACTGCCAACTCATACCCATTAACCAAAAGTCTATTAGGTGGTGTAGAATCAGTGCTTTTAATCCTATTAGCGTTAAATATTAGTTTGCTTATAACAATGGTTATGATTTCATAATGGTGAACATGTTAACAGATATGCAACAGTCGAAAAAAAATTAAAAGTGGAACACATGCTGCAGAAACATAAACAAAAGATACTGATTAATCCCAGTGCATAATACGTAGCATAAGAGAACCAAAGATAGGGGTTTCGGTGGGCATAGGTATGTCAACGCGGAATTGCTCGGAGAAGGAGAAGAAGCATACTCACTACGAAGAGAGACGAGTTGAACTAACCTATGCCGGCGGTAGGCAGCGACTAGTGTGTTGAAGGGGATCACAGGTTTTGGCGGTGGCTGTTGTGTTGTTGAGTTGATTCGCGTGTTTAATTCAAGGTCAGTGGCAGTCAATTAGACATGGATATCTTAATTTCCCTCGTGCTTCTCGTATTGCAAGTAACTTTTTGTTCTTGTTTTTTAAGGGTTGACGTCTATCTCTGATATCCACATCAACACCACTCTCTGAGGCAAATTATTTCAAAATTCCCAAGCTCATAAAGAAGAATCCATGGTTCCTCCTACTATAATAGCAAGAAATGGAGCTCTCACAGCTCAAAGGCTAAGGGTGTGTCATCCGAGAAGCATGTCAAGAAGTAAAAGGGTTCGGGTCAATCTTCCAAGGTTGAGGTTTGAAAGTTTCTGTCCCCAAATTGTGCCTCCGTGAATGAGTCAGTCATCCAAGATCTCCTTGAATCTTGTTGCCCTGATCCCGAGGGTCGAACCATCCCTAACTCCCAACCTGCTCCGCTTATTTTTTTTTTTGGGGGGGGGGGGGGGGGGGGGGGGGAAGGCCAGAATTTTCTGATATATTTTCCTTCAGACTGACAACCAGCAACTTGTCGAGCGGGTGAAGACCCTCTCATATGATAATGAAAGCCTCATGGGAGACTTTCTAAGTTTGAGGCTTCCTCCACTCTGCTAGGCGATGAGCTGAAGAAGCCTTAAGATCTTATTGCTCAAATGAATATCTATCTAGAGGACTTTAGGGCTTCTGTTAGGTCGTCTACTAAAAAAGTTGCTGACTTATCCTCTCTTTCTCAGCAAGTGCAAGAGTTGACTCGAGAGAGAGAGATGAGGCCCTTGCTTATAAGGAGGTTGAGGAGCAGCTTAGGAAGCATACTTCTGATTTAGTGGCCAGTCATATCTGGCAAAGCATTCGCGCAGTTTTGGCTTCACTTCGTCACAACTTCACCAACATCATAGGCAAAGGTCGCATCTTCCCTCGCTGACAGCTTCTTAAGGTATCGTTCTAGGGCATAAATCGCTTGTCAAACGGAGTTCCTAACGTGGACTTGGATATTGATGAGGAGTATTTGAAGTTGATTGATGAAGTGAAGAAGGAGGATGTTGAGTACATCACTCCTGAGAAGAAGATAAGGGCTGCTGAGAGAGCCATGAAGGTGTCCCTTCCACATGGTTGTCCTTCCTCCACTCCATCTACTTCAAAGTATCCTATGAAAGTCGCCCCTTTATCGCCAGTTCAGAACTTGTATTCTAGCGGCAAGGAGGAAAAGCCTTAACCCTCGCCTAGCAAGAACTTGTCCTCTAGTGGCAAGAGGGAGAAGCCCCAATCACCGCATATCAAGAACTTGTCCTCTAGTGGCAAGGAGGATAAGACTCAATCATCTTCTGTCCAAGGGTTTGTCTTCTGGCGGCAAGAAGGAGGATAAGCCTCAACCCAAATAATTCCTGAGATTACGTGACCCGAAGAAACATCTGGGTGCTTAAACAACTAAAGTGACTTTAGCCTTAGAATGATCTGACTCTTTCCAGTTGTTTCTCCATGTTTATTTATTTATTTATTTGGAAATCGTAGAACTTGTGTTTCTTTTTGTGGGATGCTCTTTTATTTTGGGACTATGAATATTGTCATTTTTGTTGCCTTAACGATGTGCTTCTATATTACAAAAAAGAAGCAATATAGTCGTAGGCAGCTTACGTGCCTGCGACTAAGCTACTTGCGGGCCTCCAGCTTAGTCGCAGGCGCCTGCGACTAAATAGGTTGGTCCAGCCTCTGGTCGCAGGCGGCCCGCGACTAAGGATGGGCTTGCGACTATTAACAAATATAGTCGCAGGTGGCCTGCGACTAAGGTTGGGCCTGCGACTAAGCTTAGTCGCAGGCCCCTGTGACTAAGCTACTAGCATGCGACTAAGCTTAGTCGCAGGCCCCTGCGACTAAGAATTTGGCCTGCGACTAAGAAAGCGAATGACCTCCCCCTTTGACCGTCAGAAGCTCATTCTTGCCTCATCCCCACCGATTTTCTCTCAGAATTCTCTCTAAATCTTGTGCTCTTGCTGCAATTTTCCACCGCCGAAGCTCATTCTTGACGAAGTTTTTGTGCTCCTTCTTGTTTCCGGTAAGTTCATACATCCCCATTCTCGTCATCTGAATGTGTTCTTTTTTTCTGGAGTTAATTTCGATCTATTTTCGTTCGATTTGCAGGGATTTGTGTAGTTTTTTCGTTCGATTTGTGCTATTTGGACCGATTCACATCGTTCTTGGTAAGAGTTTCGTCTTCAATCAATGAATTTGTTAGGGGCAGATTTGTTAGTTAGTGTATTTTGAATTTTATCGACATTCCGTCTTCAATATGAAATATATGATGTTATTGACGTTTTGCAGACTTATTCATCACGTTTTTTGGGACTTTTTGAATTTTCACCGTATTGAATCACTGATTTCTGCTTGGTAAGGGTTAATAATATTAGTTAGTGTTAATGATTTGAGCTCACGTGTTCTAATTATTGATTTGATTTTTCATTTTGTAATCAGATTCAACTTAGTGACCCGTTGCTATTGGAGGGGAAATACCATACCAACGGTGTATTAGCGGTCATCTATAACGGTGATCAGGTGAGAACATTGCGATCAAACGCTTTATTTCTTTTGTAGTCAATTTGTTAAATATTTGTTGTTTAAGTTCAAGTTTCTGTTATTTTCATATATTTTGGATACATCGCTTTTTCATTAAGTCAGACATTCGTTTCGTTCTCTATTATTCAGGTAGGTAATTACTTTATTACATCAAGTACTTGTTTAATTAGTGATTGTAGCATGTTTTATCAACTTAAAAATGAATAAATTTATTTACGTTATATTATCACAAATTATAAATGAGTAAAACATGCTAATATTTTTTATTAATGTGAAATTTAAAAATGACATATTATGCTCGTTGGATTAGTTTAATCTTTATGAACTTACTTCAGCAGTTACATGGGATATTTAGATTAAAAATTGGATTTAGAGCTTTTATAATAAAAATATTATGCATGTCATATGCTTCATTTAAATTAAAATAAATTAATAGTTATGCATGTCAGAGGTTAAACATTTCATCATGTATAGTACTTAATTAATTATATGAAGTTATGAAATTTTTAAAAATATATATATATGCATGTAATTGTATTAGTTACAATTTAATTACATTAGGAACACGTACTTGTATATAAATTATTAGGAGAATTCATTAGTTGCTAATACTAAGTAGTAAATTATTTATACCAAGTTAATTGGTACGTATAACTAACCTTTGTAAGATATGTAATTAATATAATTAGGAAAACTTAGTCATCGGTACTAAGTTACTTACACATATAATATTATATCTTACTTATTCTCCACTCAACGGTTACTAATTAACAGCCTCTATCTAGATGGACAAATCTTGGATACGAAAGGCTCGTCATACTCCCGAGTATTATGCCGACCTTCAAAAATTCCTGGACTTTGCTGTCTCTAATGCACCTGAAGGAGTGAATATCCTATGTCCTTGTCCCAAGTGCAAGTTCAAGAAGTGGAGGCCACGACAAGAAGTGAATGACCATTTGCTCCATTCAGCTTTTCCCTCTTCTTACGGTGTGTGGAATTTGCATGGGGAGTTAGCTACTGAATTTCTGTCCCCGGTTGCTGCGAATATTCCAGCTGCAATGGTCACTGAAGAAGTAAATCCGCCAGCACTGGTTGAGGAAACACCGATAATTGAGCCCAACTTGTTCCAGAACATGGTGAATGACGCATTTGGAGTACAATTTCAAGACGATCCACTTCCTCCTGAATCAAATGAGGATATTGAAACTGAAACTCCACAACCACCTCCTACAGACATACCAATGTCGGATGTCCGGAGTCAGCTCCAGAGGATGATGTCTTTCGAATTTTACAGGACGGTGAAGTGCCCTTACATGATGGTCGTACTAAGTTCACAAAATTGTCCTCATGATGCATTTATACCACATCAAGTACTTACACAAATCAGTGACAAAGCTATGACTATGCTTCTGGACTTGCTTAATTAGGCTTTTATTGGTGCCAAAATTCCTCAAACCAACTATGAAGCAAAGAAGACAATCAGAAAACTTGGGTTGACTTACCAAAAAATCGATGCATGCAAGAACGATTGTCTACTATTCATTGGAGAAGATAGTGCAGCGATGCAATGTCGAGTGTGTGGAGTTGCTCGATTCAAGGATGTAGGAAACAGGACTGCATCTGGAAAGAAATCAAAGCCTCGACCCGAGAAGATATTTTGGTACTTTCCCTTAATACCTCGGTTGAAGAAGTTATATATGCGTCCTTACACAGCAGAAGATATGACTTGGCATGCAACAGAGATGAGTAATGATGGTATGGGCAGACATCCTCGAGATGCAGAAGCGTGGAAAAGTTTCAACACGAGGTTCCCATATTTTGCTTCCGAGCCACGAAATGTGAGACTTGGATTAGCTACTAATGGCTTTAATCCATTTGGTACTATGAACATAAGTCATAGTACATGGCCGTTCGTGCTAATCCCGTACAACACCCCACCATGGTTGTGTATGAAGCAAACGAGACTCATTCTAACTGGCATAATTCCTGGACCGAAGATGCCAGGTAATGATTTGGATGTGTTTCTTCAGCCTTTGATTGAAGAGCTGAAGTCGTTGTGGGTTGGCGTGCAAGCTTATGATGTAGTAAAGAAGGAATACTTCACTCTTCGGGCTGCATTATTATGGACGATCAGTGATTATCCTGGACTCTGCAACTTGTCAGGATGGAATACGCACATTGCGCTCTCATGTCCGACATGTATGTTTGACGCTGACGTTGTCAGGTTAAAAGCTTCTGGTAACAAACCTTGTTTTATGAGCAGCAGAAGGTTTCTGCCACATGATCATCGGTTCAGATCTCAGAAAAGTAAATTCAATGGGAAAGTAGAGAAACGACTTGCTCCGATGATGCTTACTGGCTCTAAGATACTAGGACAGGTGGAACCTTGATGTGATATTTGGCAAGACGCAACCTAAAGTATCAGGTCCGGCACCACAATGGAGAAAGAAGAGTATATTCTTCAATCTGCCGTATTGGGAGTTTAATCTATTGTGTCACAATCTGGATGTGATACATATTGAAAAAAATGTGTGCGACAATATATTGTACACATTACTCAATGACAAGAACAAGAGGAAAGATCACCTAGCGGCAAGAGAAGATATGAAATCAATGAAGATTAGAAGTCAGCTTTGGCCATTAGCTGATGGAAAAACTTGTCCAGTCGCTTCATTCACTCTCGACAAGAAGAAAATTGAAGTTGTGCTAAAGTCACTGAAGGGACTGTCATTCCGAGATGGTTATGCAAGTAATATCGCAAGATGTGTTGACTTACCCAACCGCAAGATGTTTGGTTTGAAAAGTCATGACTCTCACATGTTGTTGCATGATTTGTTGCCACTTGCGATACGAAATGTTTACCGGTCTCGGTGGAAGAGTGTTGGTAGAGCTAGGAGCGTGCTTCAAGGAACTGTGTTCGCCAGTGGTCAATATTGTTGAGCTCGATAAACTCCAAAGAAGGTTTGTGATAGCACTATGTCATTTGGAGATGATTTTTCCTCCTGCATTCTTCACTGTTATGGTACATTTAATTCTCCACTTGGTTGAGAAAGTCAAACGCGGTGGACCAGTGCATTATCGTTGGATGTACCATATCGAAAGGTATGTTCTGTACAAACGTCTATTATTTTAGAAAATAAGTGTTCTAAAATACCAACTGACGCCAAAATGTCGTTTTTTAGGTATTTGGGCAAACTAAAAACCTTTGTCGGCAATAGAGCACACCCTGAAGGTTCTATTGCTGAAGGTTGGCTATCAGAGGAGTTATTCAATTTCTCATCTTTATACTCCGACGATGATGTAGAGACACGATTAAACAGAACAAAACGTGTTGCAACCGAGCCTGAAGTGTCCATCGATGACAATTCGGGAATACTCATTTCACGCGGTGTTCTAACCAGTTTAGGTGTACCTTTCAAGTTGTCGCAGCTGGAGTGGGCTCAAGCGTATCATTATGTTCTGGTCAATAGTCCATTAGTTCAGCCTCTTTTGAGGTACAACTAATCCCTTATTTTCCATTCAAAAGTACGAAAACTAACGAGTATAATAGTTCGAATTTATCATTCAGGGAATGCGAAGCGGAAACTAGAAGGCAACTAGGTTCCAAGCGTGCCAGTGAGACTACGGTTAACAAAGCAGTTCACAAGAAGATTGTTGGTTGGGCTCAAAACAAGGTAATATACCGCCCTGCATGGTCAATTGTTAGTGGAATCACTACAAGAAAATTAATAATTGGTCACGATTTTGGAAACCGTGACTAGTTAGTCACGGTTCCTTTGAAACTTGACAGATTTAGTCACGGTTTCATACGAAACCGTGACTAAATTTGTCACGGTTTCAAAGAAAACCGTGACAAAGTAACCAAACCCAATCCACGCTGGCAATCTGTGGCTAAATTCTTTTTTCACACAATCCTTCTTCTTCAGTACTCCTTCTATCCTTCTTCTAGCACTCCTTCTTCTTCATCTTCACTCCTTCTTCTTCATCTTCACTCCTTTTCTACATCTTCACTCCTTCTTCTTCATCTTCACTCCTTCTTCAACTCTTTCTTCTGTCGCCGGCGATTTCACAACACCACCAGTGTGCGGCATCATCTGGAGCTTTGGGAGGAGGCGGCGATGGAAGCACAGGTGGCGGGGATCTGGAGCTTCACGGACAGGCGGCGGGGATCTGGATCGATGCTTGATGAGGCGGGGATCTGGAGCTGAAGGCGCGGGATCTGGAGCTTGAAGGCGGCGGAGATGGAATAGATGGCGGCGGCGGAGATGGAATAGACGGCGGCGGCGGAGATGGAATCGACGACGACAGCGGCAATGGAATTGACGACGACGGCGGCGATGGAATCGATGACGACGGCGACGTTGGAATCGACGACGACGGCGGCGGCGATATCGAAGGCAGTGACTGTAATTAGGTTATTTTTTAATTAGTTTAAACTGTAATTAGGTTATTTTGACAATATAAATAAATTCAGTGACTGATTCGCAATTATTTGGGATATCTTGTTAACATTTTAATTTCATGGATCATTTTGCATAATAGAAAAAGTTGAGGATCTGGACCTGTAATTCATGAAATTAACTAATGGGTCACTGAAAATTTCAATAGAACAATTTGGTCATCTAATTTGTCACGGTTTCTACTGAAACCGTGACTATAATGCACCATTTTTGTCACGGTTTGTAAATAAACCGTGACAAAGGTTAGTCACGGTTTTCCACAAAACCGTGACTAATATCTTTGTCACGATTTCTTTACAAACCGTGACAAAAATGGTGCATTATAGTCACGGTTTAGGAAACCGTGACAAATTTTTTTAGTCACGGTTAAAACCGTGACTAAAGGGCCAAAAAAACCGTGACTAAATTTGTGTTTTCTTGTAGTGAATTGATACAAAATAGACGAATAATGATGTGTAATTACTCTAATTCACATATATTGGATCAGTCAGCAACTTATAGTGCTGATCTAATGATGTTAGCAAGGGGACCGAATGTGTCTGCAACTCGATTTACTGCATATGACATCAATGGATATCGCTTCAGAACAGTTGATCGAGATCAACCACTGAAGACACAGAATAGTGGTGTAGCTGCTAAATTTGGCCCAAACAGCATGTCAGGCTCTTCAGACAACAATCCAATTCGCACCGATCTCTGGTTTTATGGGAAACTTGTTGAGATCATCGAGCTGGATTATTATACTCGCATAGTCATGCTGTTCAAGTGTCAGTGGGCTGATACGGTGAATCCGACATGGAAGAAAATAGATGCTCTTGGTATAACAATGATAAACTTTAACCATTTGCGAGATGTTGGTGACAAAACCGAAGATGAGCCATATATTAGTGCTAGTGATGCACGTATGGTTTTCTATGTTGATGATACAAGCAATCCAGATTGGTGCATATCAATACATTGCAAGCCACGAGATGCATACGACACAGGAGAGGAAGGAGCTATATCCCATGAGTGTTGTTTAGCATTAGCTCAACAACAATTACCTGTAACAGACAACATTTCTGATTTGCAAATCGTAGGGAGTGGTGTAATTGACTTCAATAAGGAATGACATTATATTGTTTAGTTTATCTAAATATTCTAGCACGAATGCATTTCTTTATGTCACGAATTCTGAGTTTATCTTTAAATTTAATAATCTCATTTTTTATGGATAAAGATGGCATCTAGTTCTAGTTCTGATAGTGGAGAGCGTCGTCCCGAGTCTCCTACTGTTCGGAATTCTAGAGGGAATTCTTCGCTGCCTCGTCCACCCAGAAGCACACATATGAGCTGGACTTTATTGGTTAGTTCTCTCTATATGAATTTCATTCCTGAACGAATTAGAAATTATTTGATTCTATATTAAGAATGGTAAATTTCTATTTCTGCAGACCGTTCCGGGTTCACAAAGACCGTCGTCATTAAGTACACGGACTTCCGGAGGGTAGCATCTGCGGCACCTGTTGTGTGTTCAACCTGGACACCCTAGGAGTGAAGCCTGGTGGCGACCTCTTGTCTTTTATGGGACACTACACTGGTGAGTGCTCAAGGAACTACCAGTACTACCCTATATATCCCAAAGACTGGAAGTTAGTGCCAGCTAGAGCCAAGGATGTTGCGTTCGAGCAGTTCTTCACGGTAAGTTTCAAATTTGAATTTCATTCACTCTACTAAAGTATGAACACATTATATTTTTAGTTAGTGTGATTCTTACAATTTCTATGTGGAATTAGGACAAGTTCTATTGCGGTCCAGAGCTATTATTGAGAGCTCGCGTGTATTTTGACAAGAAGGTTGGACGAGCTTGGGGCAAGTCTAGGCTGGCAGGATGAAGCATGCGGCGAAAAACGATCTCCCCGAGGAGTGGATTCTTCAAAATCCTCACAATGTTGCCCGCGAATGATTTGTATCAATACATTGAGTATACTAAGACTCAAGTATTTAAGGTACAGTTTAGAGATGATATTATCTAATTTGAATTTCATTATCTAAATTAGACTAATTTTCTTTTTCCTGACTTAGGATGTCGTAAATCGGAACAAGGCAAACCGGCAATGCAAGAGGAGAACCATCATGGTGGCTCTAGACCCTGGCCGAGGTACATTGAGGAAACGGTTAAGGCAATAGGACGGCGACCATCGAGGGGTCAGATGTTCATCAAACTCTATACCGCCCCTGATGGAGAGATCAAGGATGCGCATGCAAAGGCAGTAGTGGTAAGTTTAATATACATTAATGAATTGTAATAGTTATTTGTTGGCAAATAGGCCTAAATTATTTCATCATTGAATTCATATTGTAGGAGACAATTAAAAGACTTGAAGCTGAAGGTTGTAGTCCGGAGTGGAGCCCGCATGACTCTCTGGCACAAGCAATGAACAAACCAGAGCATCGAGGCCACATCTGTATGCTTGGTGCTGGGTTCACTAAGAGTCAGGTGAGAATTAAGTTTTACTTAAGTGAATGAATACAGTTCGTTAGTCACTTTATTGTAATTGACAATTTGTTTTGTTTGTAAGGTCTTTGGTACTGCTGCTGCTGGGGGGGTCGTCTACATCCGGAGTGTTTCTTCCACGATGCCACACAAGCCAGAGTATGTTCAACATCTGGAGAACAGGGTATCCCAGCTGGAGACTATACTGAGGTCAATTGCACCCACGCAATTTGTTGGATCATCCAGTTCAGCCGTCGTTCCTCCTTAGACACAGGATCATCAGCAGTCCTATGTGCCACAGCCGCCGTCCTATCATCCGACCTATCAGTCGACCGATCAGTCTCAGTTCGCTGATGTTCTAGCCCATTCGATGGGGGTACAATAGTATTTGTATAGGCTTTGACCATGAGTTCCGATTGACAACCTGCGAAGCCGGGCAACCTCGATAGTATCTCGGTTGGTACCGGGTATATGTGTATGAGTCACCATAGTCCAAGTATTCCAAGATATATAAGGTGAAGGAGATAAGATAAGGAGTAGGACAAACCTCAGCGATGGCCGCTGAGAGGCTCGTGGCTAGGTTGCCCAATAGTCAGGATATAATTGTATTGGTTTGATTGTCTTGGCTTGGTTGACTTGGTTTGGTTGCCTTGGTTTGGTTGCCTTGGTCTGATCGCCTTGGTCTGGTTGCCATGATCTGATCGCCTTGCCTCTTGATTGCCTGGGTCCGATTGACCAGCTTCCGATTGCCTAGGTCTGATTGCTAGCTTCTTGTAGAAAGGGAAAGTAGAGAGAAGGGAGAGCCCCTTCTTATGTTGCAGGGAGCTTAGTATTTATAGTCCCTTAGTAAGCCTTAAGTTGGGCCTTGGGTAGTTTATTAATTGGGCCTTATTTAGTTTTAGTTGTAGTTTGGGCCCAAGTGGGTAGGGCCCATCAGCTGAGTTTGATTTTGACTTAGACAACCTCCCGGCTCACCTTGCCTCCTAGATGAACAATGTGAGTGAATTTATTTATGCTAGCAATTAACTTATAATTTCACACTACTTAATTAACTATATTAACTAGTTATTTCATTGTTGATTGTAGCAGCCTTGGGATGCCCCCGTATACCAGAACCAGACCCAGAACCAGAACCAGAACAGAACCCGGGGAATCAGTAGGATGTCTCCTCTTTCTTTGGATGTGTTGTATTTCAAGATGTTGTGTCATATTTATACATTTATTTGGATGTGTTGTACTAGTTTGATAAACTAGTTTGTTGTTTCATGTGTTGTAGTTTGATTATGAACTTATTTTGTGTTGTAACATATGATTAAGTATTTGATTATGCAATCGTTGTGTCTACTAATATGATCTCATAATAATCATTAAATTGAAAATGGATCATCCTAAAAAATGTGAAATCTGACCAAAATCGTGGGTTTAAAACCAAATCAACTGACCAAATCAAAACTGGCCAGAAACGAAAAATGGTTAAAAACCAAATCAGCTGCCCAAATTGAAACTGGTCCCACAGGTGATTAGTCGCAGGCTGGCCTGCGACTAATCTTAGTCGCGGGCCTATCTTAGTCGCAGGCCTCCTGCGACTAAGCTAGTCGCGGGCTTTCCTTTAGTCGCAGGCGGCCCGCGAGTAAGTTAGTCGCAGGCGCCTGCGACTAAAGGAAAGCTCGCGACTAGCTTAGTCGCTGCGACTAAAGGAAAGCTCACGACTAGCTTAGTCGCAGGCGTGCCTGCGACTAAGCTTGAGCTTTGTCGCAGCGACTTTAGTCGCAGGCCAGGCCTGTGACTAAGTTACTCCTTTGTCGCAGGCTTGCCCGCGACTAAATTCAACCGGGCCTGCGACTATAGTATTTTTTTTGTAGTCTCGCATCGATTATGCTATTTGCAAGTTTTTTTAGCAAAACAATTCCTCCATTCGACTGTGTTTTTTGAGCGATTTACTATTGACAAAATAAGTCTGTTATGAGATCATGCTCTTGTGAGCGACTTGTGTCAAATAACAAAGCTTTTTAGGCAATTGCATTTCGCAAGCGACTTCATGTAATAAAGAAATTTGTTTTGGAGATTGTGCTCTTGTGAGTTGTTTATGTTGAATAACGAAACCTTTTAAGTATGTTAGTGATACATGTTATGTAACGAAACTTCTTAGGCGATTGTTCAATGTAAGCAATATATAAGTAAGTAATGAAGCTTCTTAGGTGATTTTGCTATGCAAGCTAGATATATGTTAAATAACGAATCCTCTTAGGTGATTGTGCTACGTAAGTGATATATATGTTAAGTAACAAAACCTCTTATGTGATTTTTCTATGTTAGCGAGATATATGTTAAATAACGAAGCCTCTTGGGCATTATGCTATGTAAGCGATTAATAGATCTTAGGATTTGTCTGAAGAGATTTAGCGAAACTGCTATCAGATGCTTGTTTATTTATTCACATGCCTTGTGACGCGATACATAGAAAATGAGAGAGAAAATCAAAGGCCTTAGTCAAAGTATCTTCGAAGTTGCATTGCGTTCCAAGTTCTTGGGATCTTTGTTCCGTCTAATTTAGTTAATTTGAACATGTTCGCACCGACCACTTCTTAGATCATATACGGTCCTTCCCGTCCTAGGTTGAGCTTGGAAGCGCCTTCTGATGGAAAAATGAATTTTCTCAATACCAAGTCATTGATGGCTATAAGTGTGGTCCGAGTTTAGTGTTTTATCGCCTAGCCAACTGCTCCTTTTTTGCGATTAGCCTCATTTGAGCTTTTCCCTTCTCTATTCAATCATGTCAATATTGTGAAACAAACCTTGTTCATTTACCTCATCTTGGTAGGTCTCAATTCTTGCAGATGGAATCGAAATTTCTACTGGCAATACTACTTTTTGTACCATAGGTGAAGGTGTATGGAGTTTCTTCAGTAGATGTCATATAAGAGCAATGATATGCTTGAATGTGAAATTTTGTATCTGTTTAGTCATTATGCTTTCCATTGCTTCAGCTTTTATCCCCTGGTGAAGTAGTACACTATTATAACAAAAAATTTACGTGTACCTGACACCTCAGGGAATGGGCCTAGGATGTCCATTCCTCATTAGGAAAACGACCACAAGCTTATGATTTCCTGGAGTGTGGTTGCTTGGAAGTTTATGATAGTTGGCGAACTCTTGGCACTTGTGACATTTTCTTACTAGTTCCTCGGCTTCCTTCCTCATAGTGGGCCAGTAGTATCCTTGTAAAGCATGATTTTGTTTTCAGAATCTTGGCTCCCAAGTTAGTTACACATACTCCAAAGTGAACTTCTCTGAGGGAGTAGTCAGCGTCTATCGGCCCTAAACATCTCAGGTATGGGTTTGCGACTGACTTTTTGTACAACTCTTATCTAATCATGATGCAGCTTCATGCCTGTTGCCTAACCTTGGTGGCCATATTTTGATCATCTGGGACTCATCCTTCCTATAGGAATTGAATGATGGGCGTTCACCAATCTTCCTCTACTGTAATTGCGTTTACTTGTAAGAATACGGTTGTCTCTGGCTCTTACTCTATGTTACCATTCTTGCTTCTTTGAAATCAGTTGTTGTAGAGAACTTTGATAAGACATCAACATGGCTATTCTCCTCTCAGGCGATTTTTACTCTCGGAGAATCAACTTGATTTCGTCAAAATACGGGAGTGGTGACTCTTCCTTTAGAAGAGATGTTGAGGTCTTTAGTCTTGGAGTTCGAGGAGCCTTAGTTCAAAATGCTTTTGTTTGTAGTTTTCTTACAACAACTCTTACCCCAAAAGTATAGGGGTGGCACCATTTGAGGCATTGTATGAAAGGAAGTGTCGGATCCCATATATTGGGATGAGGAAGGTCAAAGGTTGGTTTATGAACCACAAATTATGTAGGAAACAGAAAGTAGGATTTTGGTAATTTGATCTCAATTTAGGGGTAGCACATAATAGTCAGAAGCAGTATGTTGATGGTAAGGCACGTCAGATGCATTTTAGTGTGAGACAGGTGTTTCTAAGGGTGTCATCATGGAAAAGAGTTATGAGGTTTAGAACAAAGGTAAACTAGAACCAAGGTTCTTCATGATATCATCCAGAAGGTGGGACCAGTTGCTTATGAGTTGAACTTTTAGGAGAGTTGGATTGGATACGTAACATGTTCCAAATTAGCTTGCTCAGAAATTTCAATGGAAAACCTGATCAAGTGATTAGGCCAGATGAGGTGCTCGTAGAGTATCTCACCTATGAGGAATTACCGATATGCATTATGGATCATCGACTCTGACAACTCTGGAGTAAGAGTATTTTGATGGTCAAAGTGGTGTGGTGCAATCAAGAGGTCGACACAACCTCATGACAACTAGAAGTAACCATGTGAGGATGGTATCTCGACTTGGTTGATGCTTACTTCAAAGGTACGATTTCTTGCCTTAGTTTTTAGTGAATTCATGTCTTTTTTCTTGACTTGGTTTCGTGACGAAACCTTTTTGTAAGGGGAATCGTAAGCCCTCTACCGGATTTCTAAGTCAAGCCTGAATTTTGTAATGAATGGTGTGATGTTGTTGTTGGAATTTGTACCACTGCTGTTTTTGGAATTCCTGACAGGGGCATCACCATGGGCTTGGGGGCCTGACCTATGCCAGTTGCCTTCAGTTCACCACGCACATGGGATTTTGTCCAATGGTTGCAATCAAGTTGACAATGGTCATGGGGGCACTCCCTATTGGCTCGGACTGTCGGGTTTTAAGTGAAATAATCAGGCAACCGGTGCATAATCCTGAAAACTCACAGTATTCTCTCTTGATGAAAAGTCGAACCTCAGAGAGAAAATTCACCAAATCTAGAGCTTGGAGCCTCAGATCGTCGTACAAGTTTGGGAGAAGGTCAATGTAATCGTCAAGAATGATATACCCCTCTTTAATTTTAGGTAATCCTCTCTTGTTTGATGGATTCTATCTTAGGAGGGTGCGTTCTCTCTACAGTTATCTTTTCTGTCAGGTTGACTGATTTGTTGTGTTTTCTTGGTTTGGGGATTCTGGAATTTGTGTAGAAAGATCAAGGAGAGTGTCTGGAAGGGATCTTAACCATCAATTCCATTCAATTTCAGCCAAGGATCATCATTGAACTATGAGGATTTTTCTATCATTTGAGTATTAATGTAGTGAACCATACTTTAGGATGTTAGGTTAATCATTGGCATTGGTTACTAGCTATTGCTTAAGTTGTTGATTCATTCATTGGAAATAATAGTGGAGGGTGTTCTTAAAGAACCCCATTGTTGTCATTGGTTGTAATAGTTTCCATGCTAGACTGACTTGAGGTTGAAATTGGGAGTGAGTATGAGTAACCCACCTTTGGATTGCGTTAGTCCCATGGGCTTTACATTGGCATGGGGTCTTTTAGACCGCATTGGTTAAACTACACGATATCATTGGAGTCGTTAGACCACTTCACAATGGGGTCTCTTGGAGTGACTAGGGTTTCTCATATTCCCAATCTATAACTTATAATGTATTCACTTGTTATTTCTTGACGCAAGTTCAAGTATTACTCATTGGCATTGGTTATTGTTTCAGTATTTATCTTGTTTCCTTTCTCATTGGCTAGTTCATTCAATGTTTTTCATTGTCCTCGTTTTTCTACTTGTTGTGCATTGATATTGGGTATGGTGAGCATGTCACCATGCCACCTAGGAGAGTCAGAGGAGCACGAGTTGGGCAGTATACTGATGAGTCGGTTCATGATAAGTACATCTTGGAGGATTGGACTCATCTTCTATTATTGTGTTTTATCTTTGGATTATGGGAGTTTTTCATTGGTTATCGTTCTTGAGTATTCTTGAGTTGGTATTGGATTTATTGTTCATTGGATTGATTGGATGCCTGGTTTAGGTTGTTGCTATTATTGTTCATTGGTATTGGTGGATTTTATGCTATTAAATGTTTGGTTTATATGAATGGCATGAGTGTATGTGTATGTGACTGTGAGTTAGTAGGGTAGGTTGTTACATAAACTACTACGGTCTCTTTCCTCGCCAATACCTTTTAACTATTTAAGTAGACACCATCCCGTCAATCCCTTTACCTACCATAGTACCACTCCCTAGGATGATAGTATAGTATGACACTACGCACAATCAGGTACATATACCACATCTTTGGGTATAAACTTGCCCTTTGTTTACAACAGTATAAACTCCTGTCTCAATTCCTTCTACAGACCCCCTGTTATGGCATTCAGTTTGGTCGTTAAAAGTAGCACCGAAAATAAGGTTTTTTATATGGCGCCTGCTACACCGGATACTCCCAATTATGGAGGCCTTAAAACATCATGACATAGATGTCCCTGTTTTGTACCCGATTTTCCACTCGAGCATTGAGTTCATTGAACATTTATTGTTTTCCTGTACGGTGATCACCTTTCTCTACTCTTCCTTAAACCTGTCCATAAAATATTTTGCGACAACAAATTTTACTCTAACTTGGCGAGACATCATACGTAATGTTCCAATAGATGGCCCCAAGTGGGCTCTAGAATGGTGGTGACTATGACAATCAAGAAATTGCGTGGACTTTGAGTTTTTCAAATTTTCTATCACGGCCTTTTATCGACAATCCTCAAGAGATTTCTCTGAACTCATGCTAATTTTCTTGCCCCTTCCCCTTCATTCTTTCCTATTTTTTCCTTCTCATGTTGTCTCTTGGTTTCCCCTGCTTTTCTACACTAATTGTTTGGTTGGGAGGAAAAGGATTTGGGGATTTGGGGGATGGGGAAAGTGGGGAATTGATTATTTGCTCAAAAAAGAACTTTCTGGAATGCACCGTTTGGTTTAGGCATTGCTGCATATTTGTTTTTCTGAAAATAAAGGGTGGACAATACATGTGTGCTTGAAAAGTCCAAATTGCCCTTTACTTCCATTTATTAGACACAAGATCTAGGGTTCACGCTAATGCCGCCTCCCCGTACATTATTGAATAATGGCAGTAGCAAACCCCTCTTTCCGACCTGACCCAAACCCGTTAGAAGCCTCCACCAGAATCGCGTCGAGAGTCCCGATCTCCTCCTCTGTTCACTCATGCCAGCAGCCACTGAGCCCTTCTTCTCTCCTTCTTTCTCCATCAACCCAGGCTTCAACACTCCTTTTCCATCTTAATAATCATTGGGCTCGCAGCCCACTACTCTTCTGAAGAGGATAAGCGAATCGAAGCTCTATGCGAGCTCGAATTGAAATCCGAACTTCGAAGATGAAGGGTATGGACAGTGACGTCGGTTGGGCAGCGGGAGGGTCAGAATCAGGAGTGGAAGATGAAGGGTATGGATATTTTGGGGTTAATTAGATCACGAGGCGGCGGAGGATTTGGGTCATTGGATTGGGAGGATACCGGAGGTGGTGCAGGTGGATGTTCGGGAGGAGCATGGTTTGATCTTCCGAGCGCCGTTCTGGTGCATATGCAGGGTATTACAGTGTTGACGACGGAGTCGAATGAAGAAATAATGAGGAGGTTACAATGGGAAGAAAAAGTATGCACAGTAAGTGGGACCAGCCATTACACAGAGTTTTCAAGAATTTTTGGGGGAGAGGTGAAATTGTGCAAATACACTCTGCAGAGTAAAAAAGGGACACGGGGTAATTCGAAATACAAATCCAGGTGAAAACTCCGGTCCACCAAACAATGTATTTATGAAAAGCTGTGCTTTTAAGAAACACAACAAAACTTCCCTCTAAACAAACGACCCATGTTGATATATGGAAATAAATCTGAGGCATGACCTCATGGCGATGATATTGGTCTCGTGGTGCGTAATTTAACGAGAGGCAACCTTTTTGCGAAAGGTAAATTCTATTATGGTATTGTCATTCCCTGTTGAGCGTTTGGCTTCAAAGGATGCTTGCCAACTTTGAGTGTTATTCCTCACTCAACAAACCAAGCTACGCAATTTATAACAAAAAAACTCTTCAATATTTCCAAACCAAGGTTTTGTTGTTCTGTCAGCTTTGGTGGATACCTAGATTTTTATCTATTTCTATGTAAGAGCCAGAGCCAGAGCCAGAGCCACCTAACATTAATCGATTTGTTCTCTAATATATACGTCGCTTTTAATGATGGTAGGCATAAACACACACATGAAAGCAAACCTAAAAAACAAGACAAGTATTGCCTTCAGAATTCAGACTGAGTGAGTTACTGACTATATACAGCAAAACTGGAACCTGAAACTCTCAACCACCATATTAACCGAACCCCCCAACTGATGATACTATCTTAAAACTAGTCATCATGAACCAAATTGTATATTGGCTCCAAAACAAAAAAAAAAACGAAAAGGCTGTTGGTGGCCTAAGCCAAAATTACAGCTCCACATGCAACAACATAACCCTAGATCAACCGAGTTATTGCTGCTGCTCCGACTGCAACGCATCCCCAGAATTGCTTGTATTCGTCGTGGTTTCCACCAGGTGGCTTGGAGCTTCGTCGTGTTGCTCCGCACCACCTTCTACTACTGGTTTCATCTCGGATTTTTTCTTCTCCTTCAGAATCACCTGCCTAGGCATTACTTCCAGGAGGAAGCTCCCACCATTCCACACTGCTGCTGAAACTTTCAGTAACTGAAACACCACATGCAGTCTGTAGGACAAGAAGATGGGGACTGTGAGAGCCATGGTTGCAACTGTGAAGATCATTTGGAAAACAATGTACATGAGCATCCGGTTCTGATCCCCGAGCACCCCGCTTAAGCGCCACCATACGTTGTTTGCTTTCCTTGCCTTCTTTGACAGCTCCCTACACAAACCATGGTAAGGGGAAACAAATGAGTGCTTGGAACTAAAAGAAAAACAAGGTCAAAAGTCTAGGACTATGATGAACCATTGAGGTCTATTTATCAGAAATGGAGAGGAAGGGAACCCATAATACCTGTAGGATGTCATGACTTCTGGATCTCTCAATAATCTCTGACGGCGAAGAACATTGACAATGAGGAAATAAAGTGTCTGCCACAGAGTGTAAGCAGCTAAAGGTACCCAAAATAGCCAATTCAGAAGAAAGGATTTCTCTTCTAATACATATGGCCAAGACACTCTTCGAGCAGTTCCTTCGGGATGCATTGCTTCAAACGTTGCTGGATTCCACCACCGAATGGTGAAGAAAACCACCCCTGGAAAATAATGCAATCATAGAATCACAAGAATATCGACCAACTAGAACCAGATGTGAATAGTATTCATATTTAATATCAACACTCTTAACATGTTGAAAGTGCAAGGAAAGTAAACGTCATTTTATGGAGGCACGAGCTTCAAATATTGTTGCCTGTGCTGAACTGAACGTTGGGCCTTTCTTTACCTAGGTTAACACATTTAATAAAAACAATTCCAATGATTGCATATGAGGAAATTCAAAATTAGCAACATTGTCTTCCTCCTCTTCCCTATTTTAGACTTCAGTTTCATTAATTTCCAATTTTACTGTAGCACACGTTCCAAACACCTATTAATTACAAATAACTCAATTCACATCAAACAACTTGGAACTAAATAATCTAGAGAAAATAGGAACTATGAAATTAAAGTTCACTCCTTTCAAGGAAGAGCATCTGTAGACCAAAAAGACAGCATAACAAAACTAACTAGAGGCAAGGAAAAATTGTAGGCAAAGAATGATACTAAAAATAATAATTAAAAAGAACAATAGCTATGAAGTCAAATAAGACAGCCATTTCAGGAAAACACGCCTGTAATAAGGAAACCAACTAGAGGCAAGCTGAAAATATGCTAGGCAACGAAAAGGTGATCACATTCTGTAAAATGTACTGCTTGCAGAGAAAAAAAAGCCAAACTCACCTGGCAAGAGATGTGATAAGCACACTAACAAGTTTGTCCAAAGAGTTAAAAACCAAGCTACATCTCCAAACAATCAACGCCCACGCCAATGGCCCCTGCAACAGAAGAAACACAATGTAAGTAAAATGAACCAAGTTCATCCTCCCTCAAATAAAATGAAAAACACCGGAGTTGCTTCTTACTTCTGCAAATGAAAAGCAAACCATGAAGAACTTCTCGTTCTTCGGGTACAGAAGGAGGTTGACCAAGAAAATGGTGTTTGCATAGTAGCAGAAATCCTGACAATCAAAACAGATGAATAACAATATCTAGGTTAAGTAAACTCTCAATCGATAGAAAGATTCTTAACAAATCATATTCTGAAGCTTTTTATGACACAACAAGACTATTTACTTTCACCTTAAACTGCAATTTACTTCTATAAACTGCTTAGAGATTGGAAGGTGAACTTACCAAAAGATAATAATGCCATTTCTTGAAACGGTAGTAGATCCATCGAAGAGGTACGAATATCACATAGAAGAAGCAATACACGTATGGAATATCCTGAGGCCCTGAATAAAAGAAAGGAAGTAATATTAAATAAACCAATCAAAACCATTACATAGAAATTATTGTTAAGAACTTCTTTCAACAAAACGGTAGATCAACTCACTGGCGCCCAAGAGATAGCAGAACCCTCCGAATCCAAATACCCCAATAAATGGGTCAGCTGAGCATACACAAAAATCAGAATCAAAACTACGAACCCAAAAAGCAGAATTCAAAAGGGATCGCCAAGCAGAAATAGCATAAGAATGCCCCCCAACAACCTTGTTGATGAACCTTTCGTGCTCCTCGGCTTGTTTGGCGATCTTCACAGCCTGTTTAGACAATATCTCCTTGGTTTGAATTGCCTGTTTCGATAGCATCTCCTTTGTATGAACCACGGTCTGAATCCCCACCCCAGAAAAAAAACAAAAATGATGTTAACATCGTCGCCCAGATCCTGAAACAAAAAAATCACAAGAATCCCCAGAGAAGATAAAGCAATAAAATCGTTAACCTTGGTTCGATCCTTCAATCGCTGTTTCATGGTAGCGGTTGATTGCCCGCCATTTGTAACTAGTACTTCTTCAATAGGTTCTTCGTCGCTGTTTGACATTTCAAACCCTGTTTCGCAATTGCAGCTGCAACTAACGATTGATTAGTCCTTGCGGTTTATCCTTGGTGCAGGGAAGACGGAAGCAGGATGGGACGAAACAGAGAAAGGAGCTACAGAAAAGAAACGAAGAAGGAAGAAGATTACTTTCCTGAATTTTTATATTTTTTTATGAATGATTTTTATATTATTATTTATATTGTTAAAAAAAGATTAATCTCTTCACCGACTTCATTATATGTAGACACGGAAATTTGTTCGAAGGGCGTGTAGACCTCGTTTTGCGTTTTCC